>OX457048.1:11961854-12146854 GCA_949752735.1 Lumbricus terrestris | reverse complement strand
AAGATCGACCTCCTTACTAGCAGCGAAACTCTGCGTTTTTAATATTTATATCACCGGATGACAACGAGTTAATGGTGTCTTAAGTGGAGCACTTTACAAGTCGAATCCATTGTTTTGCGACGTCTTCTTGGTTGAATGGCCGATTACGTCGATCTCTCATCACCTTATCTTCTAATTACATGTAAAGATGTATAGTTTACATACAAATTTGCTACTACGTAACGCAAGGAAATTATCCTTTGTTTATCATCATTTGTTGCCTCTAACGGCCCTTCACGTCGACCACGATAATTCTGTGATTCGGTTTGAGGAGCGATCTAATGCATTTATATAAAACGGTGTGTCTATTTGTTAAATATATTTAAGACAAAGACGGTATTATCGATAGTTAATCTACCAACTTCTGACTGGAATGGACCACGTGACCTCCCATCATACTATGCCATAACTAGATAATTCCGCCACTGTTTGTACTCTGACAGTGTCAATCCCAAGCCTGGACGCCAATCTCTCCCTCCCTCCCTCCGTCCCTCCCTTCCTCCATCCCACCCTCCCTCCTTCCCTCCCACCTCCCTCACTCACTCTCTCCCACCCTGCCTCCCTCCATCTCTCTCACCCACCCCCACCCAAACCACCCAACCCCCACCCCACCCCACCACACCCCTTTACCCCCCATCAAACTCCCACCTCCATCGGTACGCCACCCGTGAAATTTAGGCCGAGGTGTGTGTTTGGTGAATGGGAGGCGTCCCGTATAAAATATGTGTATTTGTAATGTTTGAGGTGAATAAGTGTGAAACTAAGCATGGAAGCGTCTGAAAAAGTAGAAAAATGAATGTTTTGCTCCCCACCCTGGCCCCCATGGCAGCAGAAATTCGCCGAACCCCCCCTCACCCAATGACCTGCTCCGGGTCGACCCCGTCCCTCTACGAAATATTGTAATCGACTGCTTTAACACTGTGGCCGTGCATGGCTAACCCACAAACCCACAAACAAACAAACAGACACACAGACTTACTGAAAATATTAATAAGATCTTCTTCTTCTGGTTCTCTGCCGCTATGCAGGTTCGGCTGTCCAATGTCGCCACTCCTCCCTCCGCTGGGCCTTCTCTTTTAGATTTTGGTATCCAATCCTCGTCATCATCGTGCCCAACATCATCTGTCGTGGTCTTCCTCTTGTTCTTTTCCCCTCCATTTTTCCTTCTATCACCGTTTTTACCAGGTTGTCTCCTCTTAGCGTATGCCATATCCAGTTTTTGTCTTTCTCTGATTGTTTTTATCATTTTCTTTCCTCTCCAATCCTTTCCAGAACTTCCTCGTTTGAAATAAGACACGCACACATTTATAGGCCTCGCAAACACAATGTGCGAAATGGTCTATTATGGTTATTTCACGAACAATCAATCTAGAAATCGGGTTTTGTTCAATCCTGACACTAACTTGCGGCAGACATGTCACTGAATTTCTGCACCACCTTCGCCATATTTGCCTTAAGCCTAATGAGATCAATGATCGTTTAATTACGCTTTCGTAGGTCGGATTATCAGACTGAGCAAATAAGTGTTTAGAAACTTGCTAAGGCGAGTATATGCTACTGAGCACGTTTCACCCACCCGTAAATGAGTCCATTAATCTCTGCTGCTCAACCATAAATTATACACGTTTTAACCCTCATAGGGTCACCGGGGGGTAAAAAATATCTCCATCTCGGTTTTTCACGGATATTTTACTCCCTGAAAATAGTTGAAGAAATCGCTTCTGTGACTTGTGCTCATATTAAACACCTTTTATATGTAATCACCGAATTATATAAATAATGACTAAGGAAATGTACGTGTCATATCACATTTTGACAACCAAAAGATGTTGCTAAAGAACAGAAATAGTGATCGCTTTGAGTATTTTTAACATGACATTGTATTCTACAGATGTAATAAATTCGTCATCATAAATTCATCGACATGACTTGACAATAAATTCATCAGTTGCTTCTAACCCGCTAATAATTGAATAATGACAATGTCAAATTCCCTTGACAGTCACAAGTCTTTGTTTAACGGTCGATAATACAGCATAGTCGCAGACACCTTTAATAAGCGCACTCTTGACGCTATATAAGGCCAATGAGCAAAATTGTTACCCCAGCTAGTGTTTAATAAAGTGCATGTCTTAAACACACGGATGCTTATAAACTATAAGTTTAGTCTAAACATTTTGTTTGTTGGAATAAAGTTAGAACCCTTCTCCATCACATTAGGCCACAAAAATTCTCAACGGTTATGTTGGTTATGTCATAAACTGTCGTTCAACTATGGATCCTCCTCCTTCTCACTCACATGGAAAAATCGTGGAGGTTACAAAATGTTGATGAACAAAGAAAAAACGGCCTATCAAAATAATGGTGAAGCCAGCCCGATGACTCCAATAATCAATCAATCAATCAATCAATTAACTAATCGATCAATCAATCAATCGATCGATCAATCAATCAATCAATGATGCCTGTCATGTTCTATTAGATGTATACTATGATTATTGAATTGCGTAAAATTTCGCGTTATATTCTATTCTCATCGAATGTTCCCGCAGTGCGTTTGCAGGCGGTTCAATAAAGTACATGCTTACTTACATCTTAGAGCAATAAAAAAATCACGAATTACTGTTAATCTAGCGATTTTGGCGAATTTATGACCTGATCTCGCGATAGCGTTTTTTCGAAGTCTAGCAACGACTCGCTCGCCATTTTGTAAGATCGGACATTTACGTAAGATTTCTGTTTAGTAGACTTTATTATTGTATTGTATTGTATTGTATTGTATTGTATTTAAACATTTATAAAGCGCCTCTAGTAGGGTAAATCGTTCAGAGGCGCTCCCAGTGCGCAAGGCCCCGCGAGAAGAAGCAGGTTTTGAGAAGAGACAGAGCAGAGAAGAGACTGACAGACAGAAGAGTTGAGCGAACAGAAGGAGACAGAGAATTCCAGAGAGAAGGACCAATTGAGACAAAAGATCGAGACTGAGCGATAGCAGTTCTAGACCGGGGAACCAATAGGTCAAGTCTGTTGGATGAGCGAAGTGGACGGTGGGAGGAAGCTGAGTGAGGACGAAGTAAGGTCTTAGTCAGATATTTTGGGGCAAGACCCCGTTGAGACTTTAGGATCAGAGTGAGGATCATGAACTGTGTGCGAGCACGTAGAGGAAGCCAATGAAGTTCATCAAACATAAAGGTAGAGATGTGAGAGTTTTTGGGAAGGCGGGCAATTAATCTAGCAGCTGAGTTGAGAACGGACTGAATCGGTGAAAGACGAACTTTAGGAAGACAAATGAGAAGAGAATTGCAATAGTCAATACGAGAACATATGAAAGCATGAACTAAGGTAGTGAAGATGGAGGAGGAGACAGAGCGACGAATGACTCTGAGGCGTCTTAAATGAAAATATGATGAGCGTTCAGATTGGAAATATGCTCAGTAAAGGTAAGTGAGCTATCAAGTAGGCCTACTACACCCAGATCCCGCACACTTGAAGAGAAGGAAAACAATGGAAATTTTGCAGAGAGAAGAATAAGATCAAGCTTATGGAGCTGCTGAGGAGTACCTAACCAGATAAATTGAGTCTTTGAAGTATTAAGAGAAAGGCGATTAGAAGACATCCATGAGTGGAGATGATTAGTGAGAGATTCAATAAGCCCAACTAGAAGCAGCTGGGAAGAGGGGGAACCATGGACAAATGCCTGGACATCGTCAGCAAAGAGATGGCCAGCAGCACTACAGATCGGAAAAAGAGAAGAAATGTCAGCTGTGTAAAGAATAAATAGGAGAGGCCCAAGAACTGAACCTTGAGGAACACCCAGATTAACATGAACCCATTGGGTTCGAGAGTCACCAGATAATAATCATTTGGGTTCTTTCAGAAAGGTACGACTGAAACCAAGATAATGGGAGGCCCTTAACACCATAGGAGGTCTCAAGACGCTTGAGAAGGATATCATGATCAACCATATCAAAGGCTGAAGAGACATCATAGAGAGACAAAAGGGTGAGCTCAGACCTATCAACGGCAGAATAGATTTCAGATAATAGAGAAAGGAGAGCAGTCTCGGTGGAATGGTGGGCCCTAAAACCAGACTGATTTGGAGGAAGGAGACCAGATTGCTCAAGGTAGGGTAGAAACTGCAGAGAGAAGAGACGTTCAAGTGTCTTAGAAAGAAAGGAGAGATTGGAGATAGGCCGATAATTTTGGCAGAGGTTGGTGTCAAGGTTTGGCTTTTTGAGGGAAGGAAAGACAATTAAGGGCCCGTTTCTGTGAGGGAGGGATGCAACCTATTAAACAGGTAGACCAAGAAGGGGCCAAGGTCATCCAAAATGTCATGAATAATAGGCTAAATGGGGGTAAAGGATCTAGTTCACATGAGTTTAAATTTGTAGTAGCAAAAACTAGCCGAAAGTCCGATTCAGTGACAGGTCGGAAGTCATCGAAGACTGTAGATGTAGAGGTAAATGTTGGAGGAGGTGCGTCAGCAGTTGAGGCACGAAGGCGATCTATCTTTGTTGATAGTGCATCAAGGAATTCATTTGCATAACGTGTACGTCGATACTTCGGTCCTAACTTCAAAATGAGAAATGAAAACTGGATGAAGTTATTTCTATATCTCAAATAGAAGCCCGATTGATTAAAAAACGCTTAAGTAATGGAAGCTGGATGATGGAGTTTTTATATCTGAAATAGAAATGTAAATGTAAATGTAATCGCAAATTTATATAGCGGCTGTGTTATGGCTTCGACCCTGAGGGTGATATCCTTCACCACCGCTACTCCACGTTTATATTGCGACCGAGCCACCCGCAGTAAAGATCCGAGAAATTAATCTCTGACCGACCGGGAATCGAACCCGGGCCGCCGGTGCGGCGAGCGGGCTACCAACCCACTCGACCACCGAGGATCTGGGTTGACGAAGCTGGGTTGACGAAAATAACGGGCGAGAAATAGAAGCTGGGTTGACGAAAATAACGGGTGAGAAATAGAAGCTGGGTTAATAAATATATTCTAGCTTAAATTGGAGCTGGATTAATGAAAAATAATCATAATTGAAACAGAAGTTGGATTCATAAAACAGCTGATGCAATTGAAAAAGCTGGACTTTTACGGAAATGGAAGCTGGATGAAGGTTCTCTATAGATGAACTAGAAGCTGGGTGATGGTTCTCTATAGGTGAAATGGAAGCTGGATGAAGGTTAGAGAAATAGAAGCTTGGTGAATGTTACTCACTTATTTATTTTTGCCTGCTGTCTTATTGCACACTTGTCGCACGCAACTTCCGGAAAGGGTCATAATTGAATAACAACTTCGATCGGCGGTTTGTTATGACAAAATATTACAATTTTTCAATCGATTTCCTTCTTTTTAACAAATTCTAAGTATAATAATACATCAGTTAGGCGATAGCACGTTGGCAGAAATATTTTAAGGCGCTTTTTGTGCCATTATAAGCGTGAAAATAATTTACGACGCTAAAATACACGTTTACCAAACATAATTTTTGCAGTTGGTTAATATTTATTTTTTTTATCATATATTGTGGCTAAAGTTTTTAAAATGATAATGTGATCAATGGCCACCGTACGACTATTATAGGATAGCCTACAATGCAGATTTAACTTTACAAAGCTAAATTGCACAATTACCGTAACCAATCCACTTGTTGTTTCCGCATTAAATTTGCTTGTTAGCAGTAGATAGTTTTAATTCATATCTTTTAGTATATAATATAATAATCTGTAAGCAAATCTATAAATTCTTAACTGTGCTACTTTGAAAACTATGATGATAACCTGCCAACAGTGTGATTAAAAATTGTAATTTAAACTTAATTTGTGTGGAATTGTGTTATTCTGATTTTTACACAAATGGTATTGTACCCTATGGTGTGTTTAAGCAGGGAACCATTCATGCAGATGAATTATTTGTTTAAAATTACTGCAACTATGTTATTGTTTATTGACTTGCATGGCACATCAACGTTCACTTAACAGTGACATAAATTTGCACAAAAAATTCAACAAGCACTTTAATAAACTTAACATTATTGCAGTTAAATGTGTCAGCCGACAAAGGTCTAAAAGACCCGTTTTATGTCTTACCATTGTTACTAGAATACTCGCTTAGCCAACTCGACTACAAACTGATAACATGCATTTGCACCCTCTTATCTGTGTGATCTCGGCCGGGAGCGCCTCTGAGTATGTACCTTGAAGGGGCGCTATATAAATTCTGATTGATTGATAGATTGATTAAGCTGTTGTGAGCAGTAATAAGATTATGTTCTACAATTTACTGAACTTTTAGATTGTTTTTTACTGATCTTTTTGTAGAATCTGAATGCAAAAACAAACGACATTGTGTAGATGCTTCACATTTCAATTTAAACATTAATTCTTATCAAGAACAATATAATTCGTGTTCACGATTAAAATCATACTGTTCAATCGCGTTAAGGTGCTTTGGTATACGAACGCTGAATAGCTTCAGTATTTTCATCATAGAGAATCTTTATATACTCTGAAAATGACTTCTATAAACAGAACAAACTTGATTTTTTTCGTGTTAGGATCTAAAAAGCAAGTTGAAATGGAGTCATCATTAATGTGAGACTCTGGACATTGTTGGTGCTGGAAAGGCTGTGATATCAACAATTGCAGAACCTTATAGAAATTCAATTGACTGCAAGGAACACCACAGCTCATGCTTACCAGAGTTATAAACCAACGTTGCCTTGAATATGGTGATTTGAAAGGCCGTAAAAACGAATGTGACTCACGTATAAACGAAACAGACCATAATTATAAAACATTATGAGTGACCTGATGGCGAATACAAGAACCGATATGAGAGAAAAACATAGCATTTGCGGGATATGTGGGAAATCGTTTGCTTATCACAGTTATCTGAAAATCCACATGAGAACACATACTGGAGAGAAACCTTACAGGTGCCAGCTATGCCAGAAATCATTTAGTGAAGGTAATCAACTGAAAAAGCACATGAGAACCCATACTGGTGAAAAATCAAGGATGTGCCACCTATGTTGGAAATCATTTGTTGATCACAATTATCTGAAAACTCACATGAGACTCCATTCTGGGGAAAAACCATACAGGTGCCAGCTATGCCAGAAATCATTTAGTCAAGGTGGTAATCTGAAAAGACACTTGAGAACCCATACTGGAGAGAAACAATACAGGTGCCAGCTGTGTGAGAAATTGTTTAGTCATAGTAGTTCTCTGAAAAGGCACATGAGAATCCATACTGGAGAGAAACCATACAGGTGCCAGTGGTGTGAGAAATCATTTAGTCATAGTAGTTCTCTGAAAACGCACACGAGAACCCATACTGGTGAAAAACCATACAGGTGTCAGCTATGTCGGAAATCATTTGCTGATCTCAGCTGTCTGAAAACGCACCAGAGATTGCATACTGGGGAAAAACCATACAGGTGTCAACTCTGCAAGAATTCATTCACTCTGGGTGATACCCTGAAAATGCACATGAGAACCCATACCGGGGAGAAACCGTACAAGTGCCAGCTATGCCAGAAATCATTTAGTCAAGGTGGTCATCTGAAAATACACATGAGAATCCATACTGGAGAGAAACCATACAAGTGCCAGCTGTGTGAGAAATCATTTAGTCATAGCAGTTCTCTGAAAACGCACATGAGAACACATACTGGTGAAAAACCATACAGGTGCCAACTATGTCGGAAATCATTTGCTGATCTCAGCTGTCTGAAAACGCACCAAAGATTGCATACTGGGGAAAAACCATACAGGTGTCAAATCTGCAAGAATTCATTCACTGATGGTGGTACACTGAAAATTCACACAAGAACCCATACCGGAGAGAAGCCGTACTGGTGCCAGCTATGTCAGAAATCTTTTAGTCAAAGTAGTCATCTGATAATACACACGAAAAGGCATACAGGTGAAAAGCCGTACATGTGTCAGATGTGCCAGAAATCATTTGTTACTAACAGTAGTCTGAAGAAGCACACGAGTAACAATACTGGAGAGACACCACACAGGTGTCAATTATATGAGAAATCATTTCTTCAGAGTAGTATTCTGAAAAATCACACGAGAATCCATTCTGTTGAAAGACAATACACATGTGAGTTTTGCTTTGAAGTATTCCCAAAAAGTGGTTATCTAAAGAAACACAGAAGAACTCATGAAACTGAGATGCAACACTCACGCAATAAATCCATTTCTAAAAGCTGTTCTTCAGTGTAGCAGTTTAAACTCTATGCAAGAGCTCATCCACAAGATCTTAAAATTGGAACTGAAGTTATTTCAAACGTTTCTGATCGTTTTATGACATTTAGTAGTGCAAGTGTTTCTGATAAGGGAAATGAAGGTTTCTCAAGAAGCAAATATCCGAATTCATGTGGACATGCAGGTCAGTTACAGAGAAGTAAAGATGAAAAATGTCTGTGCCTAAGCAAAGTCAAATCGTCTGTGGTTAGAGAGGTGTCTTTGTCAAAACATTTTGGCTGTGGTATTTGTGACGAATTGCTTGAAATGGAAATCGATTTTCTGGAGCATTGTTCAAGCCATAAATTTTCTCCACCTTATGACCTTTGCAGACCTGCGCTGAATTAGAATTGCTCATACGTACAGAAAAGTAGCTTCCGGAAAGCAGAATGTGCCACATTCATTTAACATTATTTAGAGAGCAGACAGTCTTTTGTAAGGACAACATAGGTACCATACACCTTAGGTTTGTATGACTGGAGAATTCAGTATTGCTGTAAATGCCTTCAAAATAGTCTATGCTTCTACTAAAAGAAGCAGATGTGTGCGTGTGTATGCTCTCCAATTAATGAAATTTATTTTAAAGCATGATAGAAACAAGTACATTTGCGAAGAGTGCTTTATCATCTAAAATTAAAATTTACCTGCATGCATTTGTGTGATTGATGTTGCTTAAACCATTAAGTGCTGATAACAATAAATAATTATATTGTCCAGGATGTAATTGAATGGAATACTGGTGAATAATTAATTTAGTATTTTAAAATACAATACGCAATAATATCATAATTATAATTGCAAATGCATTTAGAATCATACAAATATGCATATTAAAATTTTGTAAACAAATACTGGTTTCTGGTGTTTCTATTGTATTAGTTGTATGAGGCAATAAATGTGCAATAATACTGTTTAAATTACAATAAGTTCATTACAACAATGTGTATGTCATAGAGAGTGGCTGCGGAACTACTTTATGTTGTCTATTCATTGGATGCGAATCAGATTGTAGAGCTCCGCTTAGAAACCTTTTGGCTGTGCTACTCGGATGCTACAAGCTTTATTACTGTTCCGTACACCATTTTTGCATTGTTTCTCAACGGCCTTTTTTGTATAATCGTTCAGTTGAAAATCCGACAATTCCTGGTGACATTCCGCTCCAGGTCACATGTCGAAAATGTAACATAAAACACAGAAATAATAATGAAGTAATGAAAGAACTGACTAGAGCACAAGACGTCAGTGATCGAGCAATTGTTGTGCTATTATGCTATCATAATCAGATTCGTAACCGAAAAGGCAATCAGAAGTTCATACAGCGCCAATTCAAGAGGAACCAATAGGTGGGGTTCCCGACCGGACAGCACCAAACGACAATCAAAGATGTACATCCACCAAAACTAGGGCTGCCAACTCTTGGTTTTGCCATTCCGGGATGCCCGCAGTCACTCTAATTATGATATCTATAGACCTAGCCTATATAATTTACACTGTCCACATACATGGGCGGAGTTTATCAGGAGCTAGGGGCCGAAGCCCCCAAGAAGGCCAGATTGAGGGTTTTTACCGTGTATTTGGTATCTTTTCACAGGCTTAGCCCCCAAAGAAGGCGCAGACTAATAAAGTTGTTCGGGGAAATTGTTCTGTTTACAAGCAAAAATTCAGAACAACTAAAAAGGTCATCAACTTTTTGGTCCGGGAAATTTTTTATGGTTTTCGGCGAGATTTCAGCCCGACGACCTAAATAAAAATAATTTTAAAAATCAACAACTTTTTTGGGCCGAGAAAATATTTGTCGGCGCCGCTCGTTCTGGACCGAGTCGCAGCTCCAACAAAGCCCAAGTTCTTTCCAAATTGTTTTTTTAGCCCCTCCAAGAACGGAAACCAAACTCTGCCCATATCCACATAGGCACAAAGTCGTGGAATTCAGCACGTTATTTATCAAAAAGCATTAGGATGGACTAACAGTTATAGAGGACAATTATGCTAACGAGTATCAGTGGTTTGTAGAGTTTTCAAGACTTGAACCCAGCACTGTCAAACATTCGATGTTCAGCCAACAACGTTAGGCTTAATAGAGCGCAAACAGCAAAATCATCACACAACTTGCCGAGTTTAGTGTGCAAAATAACAACATTTTGTCAAGTGCATCTCTACCACAAATTCCGGGACAATTTGAGATCAATCCGGGACACGTAGGCCTACGGGACGCACAGAGCTGATTCCGGGACTGTCCCGGCGAATCCGGGACGGTTGGCAGCCCTAACCAAAACATAATTTATCATCAGAAGTAATATGCTTAAGCATGGAGTCTAAGAGACCATCATCATCGTCATCATCATAATCATTATCACCGTCATCATCGTCAGTTTGTCGGCAAATTAAAGTCATTTGTTTTCTAGTTACCGGGTATCGTAATAATTATTTGCTGTCTCTAAAAGCAATCAAATTCGCTGTGGCTGCAGCACAAAATCATATCCTTATGTCATGAGTTATCTTTAATGGTGAGTTAGGCCCTAGCCTATTACGGACCAGGGTGTTTAACCCGTTGGAGGTGAGGTGGGGTGTGACACACCCCAGACGCATTCTACTTTAAATTTTTAGCGGAAAACATGGAGCCAGTTCTAATTTGTTTTTTTCTACCTTTGTGAATATGAAATACGGACACTTTACCACAATTTCAGGTAATTTGAACGAACAGTTTTTTTTTATTTTGTTGCATATTTAAAGGAAATTGCATTTTTTCGTAGAAAAAAATTATACATGTTGATTTTATGAGCCATGATTTGCAATGCGAGTGTGCCTTGAACACTTTGTGGGGCGCGGTGGTGTAGTGGTGGCGTCGTTGCCTTGGAGCCGGAAGGTTCGAGGTTCGAATCCACCTCGCCGCGTAAGGACCTTGGGCAAGTCCTTCACTCACAATTGCTCAGCGCTTCGGCGTGAAACTCCGATGCAGTGTCCGCTCTGCATTCGGGAGCGCCTCTGAGTAGGGTGAGCTTGAAGGGGCGCTATAACAAGTGCACATACAAACATACAAACAAACAAACGTCAATTCTGTGTTGGCATTGAGAAGGCTGACGACAATGATGGCTAAAACATTTTATGTTGTATTAAAAATATATATACATGTATATATATATATATATATATATATATATATATATATATATTATGATTATTCGTGCACTTGATAATGTTGCACATGAGGACCCAAACTTGCATGGGTTAAGTACACATTTGATGGGTTCACCTTCTAGCCATCTAATAAGGATTGAAAACAGATATTTGTTCGTGGTAATCGTCTGTTTAGTTGATTATTGATAATAGAAGAATAGTTTAACTCAACTTAGTATTTTCCATTTGATATCGCGGCTTGAAAATAAAAATATGTATTGGGGGTTTGTCAGACCCCACCTCACCTCTGGCGTTACAAAATATGGTCACCTCACCTCCAAAGGGTTGAGACTATTATCGAAGTACTAGACTATAGAACAAAGCACAAAACGGGTTCGGCATAAACAGTTGCCGCCATAATACTCCAAACATTTTCTAGTGGTGATAAATCCCGGCGAATTAGGCGGTCAGTCCCCCAGTGAGATGTAGCCATTGATTTTTTTATGCCGATCCCGAACCCCAGACATTGAACACCTTAAAACGTCGGCTTCGTAAGGCATGGACATCGATAGGCTACCTCTGACAACTCTGAAAAATCTAATTGGCTCGGTGCCTAATCGACTTGAGGCTGTAATAAAGAGTAAAGAAAACATTATTAAATACTAAATGATAATTTGTATCAATTAATTAATTATGTGTTGATTAACAATGACGATCGTACAATATTGTTTTCGGCCTATATAACTGGACGTTTACTTGGCACGAATTTGATGACGTCACGGATATTGGCGCTAAAAATTAGAATGTGAGCTAGTGATCTAAAAAAATTGCGTAACATTCTCATTTGAACAACCTATCCGCCAGTATACAGCTTTTCACATTATATTGTGTATAAGATAATTATATTTATCTGCATTCAAAATCGTTCACGACCTATCGAGGCACCCTATATCTTCACCATCCGATTCTGATGACTGACTTTCTGATTCAAATATAAGCTTCCTTGCCTGTTCTGCAGTAAAAAATCGAAGGTTATTGTTACTGACGTCTCGGTAGGAAGTAAACAGTATGGCGGTCACAGATACACGCAGAATAGAGCGGCCTCAACTCCGGCGATCGATAGCCCAATGTTTCCGCGCGAAACATTGGGGGTCCCGCTTCAGTCAGTGATGTTGTGTGAAGTAAGTAAGTAAGTGATGAAGGTATTTCTAGATCTGAAATAGAAGTCGGATTGATGAAAAAACGCTTAAGTAATGGAAGCTGGATGATGGTATTCTTATATTTGAAATAGAAGCTGGGCTGACGAAAATAACAGGCGAGAAACAGAAGCTGGGTTAATAAAAATATTATAGCTTAGATTGGAGCAGGATTGATGAAAATGTTGTTGATTAAATTAGAGCTGGATGGATAAGGATCTTCTTAATTAAATAGGAGCTGGATTGATTAAAATGTTTCCGATTAAATTGGAGCTGGATTGATGAAAAATAATCATTATTGAAACAGAAGTTGGATTCATAAAACAGCTGATGCAATTGAAAAAGCTGGACTTTTACTTACTTACTTATTTTTGCCTGCTGTCTTATTGCACACTTGCCGTGTCTTTTGACCATTGACTATTAAGCGGAAACATTGGGCTATCGATCGCCGGAGTTGAGACCGCTCTATTCTGCGTGTATCTGCGACCGCCATACTGTTTACTTCCTACCGAGACGTCAGTAACAATAACCAAATCGAATATTATCCTTTTTTCTAGTCGCCATTGTTGTTATCTCTTATAAATAATATACGCACTACCTGTCTGGCAACAAAAAATATGTAATCTAAGAAAGGAGTCCATAGATATAAAAAATGCCAATAGAGATAATTGACTTATAAATGCCGCAATATAACACATGGGGTACATTTGCACCCCGAGGACCGCAATGTATAAATCTCAAAATTATCAGAAATGCTGAGGGGTACAATTATGGGCAAATAGGGTTAAGTGCATCCTCATAAATAAGGAAAAGTCACAAAATGTATGCGTCATATCATGAGTCTTTCTGGGTGAAACAAGGGAACAAAGTGTGACTAGGGGTGCAAATGCACCCCAGAAACGGCACAGGGTTAATATAAGGCAGACGACTATTCATAGACTGACACATTATAAAGCTCCAGTTGCACATTGGTCACTTGCCAGCAGGATATTGTCCGTTGTTTAGTTGGTCGATGTGGATTCCATGGATAATAGGTCCGTTGCATAAATATAAATCGACGATCGATTCAAGAGAAATGGATGTCGAGATTACTGTGAAGACATTTCATTATTTCGTGTCATAATGGGGATAGTTGACGTCGCCATCTTTTTAATACAAGCTTTGGTCTGGCCACTCGATGAGAGACCTCGACTTTACTTTTTATCATTAGCATGTGGCCGCCAATGACCGGTATCGTCGTTTTTATTCTATGTTGGTACAAACGATTTTGTTAAACGGTTAAGCGGACTTGCTGAATTTATTTGTTGCGAAAGTCAAGTTTAAAGGTGTTTAACACTACTCATAAATTTATATACGTGATTTGTGATTATCGAACTTATTACGTTGATCGCTAACTTATTGTTGCATATAGGTATAATTATTTTCAACATTCAAGAATTGCAAACAATTTTAAGAGTCAGTAAAAACAATACACGAATTAGGCAATTGATATTATTAAAAAATCGGCCACAATGGGAATGCCCAAAAAGGATCAAGATCCCGGTGAGTATCATGGTCAACCAAGATAATATCTTGGGTAACAATAATTTATTATCTATTATAATAATGTCTATCATCTTATCAATAATAGATACTGGACGGTGGCGTGATCATATTGACATGGCAGAAGTTTATCAGAAGGAAATTCATTCCATATTGTCAAGCGGATCAAGGAAAACACCCACCGTAGCACTGTGATTATGCATAGAAAAGGAACAGTCTCCCTTGGGCAGAGTCATTGGACAGTGCAAATGAGTTATCTCTTCTTAAACCTCTTTGAAGGTCATTCATTTAATTGGAATCTTGATCAGAAAAGTATTTCTTTAATTGAGGATTATTGCTAGCAGAAAAATGGACTTCGGTCTCTGGTTGGCGAGAAATAATTGTGAAGGGTGGACCATTAAAAATTGATCCCTTAAAAAGTTTTTTTCAATATGCTGGGAAAAAAATAAGAATTTTCGTATCAATTTTTGCGGGCTTAACGGTAATTCACATCTACATACAATAACGAAATTCTACCAATAAAGTTAAAACAAAACAAAAGTTAATTCCCATTTAGTGAATCCACTCACTGCTTTTTGAAGATTCAGAAACGAATCGAAACAAAATGTAACCAAATTTTTTTGCTAAGTCCCATATAAAACAATCGCTATAAAATTAACTTGTCAGAGTTCAAAAAGAGACTACGGTTACGTCTTCTGCACGATTATGCAAACGATGCGATGACGTAAAACTTTCTTTATGTGGCGATCGATCAGTAGTGGATGTTTCAGTTTAACGACACTGCGTGATAAGAAAGATTATTAGCACCTCCTTCTCCTTCATCCATGATCAGGACTTGCATCACCTGATGATATGCCCGCCTTGCGTTGTTTGTCATTCTTTTGTGGTCGTCAGAGACCGTTACTATGTTCGGTTAGAATCCACCTTATCTGCATATATCATGCTTTCGTTTAAACGAATGTGCTTAATTTATAGCAAAGATAGATTTTGCCTAAAATGTGTCTAAGGCTTTCACTGTTTTGTAATTTTCTTTTCATCATGGTATCATTCAAACGGTTGTGCTTTATTTTTAGCAGCATCAGATTTCGTGTAAAAGGTGTCTAAGGCTCGCACTTTTTTTATTATTTGTCTTAGCGGCAGCGTGTGGGTGTAAATGTCGATTACGCCAGCACATCATTAAATTATAGTCTAATTAGATACGTTGATAAGTGGAATGAACATTCTTTCTTCGTTGCCGAATTCTTACCATCTATCGAACTCAACGTAAAGTAAGAAACACGCATTCTTCTTGGTAGTTCTGCAGGACGATGCCGTCCTTTGACCGCGTCGCTTTCCCTTCAAGGTTTTCCTCAGCCGGAAAGGAATCATCCAAACAGGTCGATCTGCGACATTGGTCAATTGACATCCATTGACCTGCACTTAATAGCAGCAACTTTTCCTGACATCTCTCTCACAGTGTGAGACCTTGGAATTACTTTGGATCTAAGAGCTAAGAGCTCAAGTTCTCAAAGTACACCAATTTGGTCCTCGTAGTTGCTAATACCAGCTTCGGCAACTCCGAGCTATCGCAAGACCCCTCTCTCATAATGCTACACTGACACTTCACTCGCAATTGCTCAGCGCTTCGGTGTGAAACTCAGATGCCATGGTCCGCTCAGTAGTCGGGAGCGCCTCTGAGTAGGTAGCTTGAAGGGGCGCTATAAAAATTGCACAAACAAATAAACTTGTGCATGCCTTTGTCACCAGTAGAATGATCACTGCAGTTCGGTACTCGTGGGTCTGCCACTTGGACTAATTATTGGGAGCCTTGAACGGGTTCTTCGTTCGCTGCTCGCCTCATTGGTCGCATTCCTAAATATGCCCGCCGTTTCTGCTTATATGCGTGACGTTATTCACTGCCTCCCTGTTTCACAGCGCATCTCCAATCGAGTTGCTGCACTTGTTTGGCGATGCTTTGCATTCTTGAATGTGCTCCATCTTATCTGTCTAGCCTTTGTCAACCTGTATCCAATTTTGCGACAACGGGGAAGCTTTTGCTTCATCGAGCTCGCACTTCTACCAGACAGCGCCGAGCCTTTTCTGTTGTGGCTCCAACTTTCTGGAATGCCCTCCCCCCACTAACCTTGCGACTTATGCCCATAGGCCAAATTCTCCTGTTTTTTTGTAAGTTGTCCATATGTTATTTTCTTAGCTGTGGCTGGAGCGCCTCTGAGTAGAATTTTCTTCAAGAGGCGCTACATAATTTCCGAAATGAATGAACGAATGAATGAATGAATGAATGAATGAATAAATGAATGAATGAATGAATCTGCCAAACACAATCATCTCAATTACCGGCCAAACACAAAATGAACAGAACAATTTTTGTCAATGGACTTTGAAGCCATAAGAGGTCTTTGCAGTTGAGGGATGTCACTAAAAATCGATCATTACGCCATAAAACTATTATGGCTTCTTTGATCTGTGCCACTGTTTACTTTTAGTCATGTTTAAGTCGCCTTTACGTCCGATATTCAAAAGGCAACAATAGCATGCGTTGTGTTTAGACACCTCGAAATCGATTATTATCAGCTATATAAAAAAATTTCAAGTGGAGTTGATGCAGAATATGACAATGAATTTTGTTGGCTGCAGCTGACAGTGATAAAATTCGATGATCCATGCGTTTCTGGTTACCAGCTGCAGTATGCGAAAACAAATTTCTGTCCAGGGTAACGGCCTCTGTTGTCATAGACCCTGGTCAAATTTGGATCTATCCATCCATTCATCCCATACCGTATTGAAAATTAGAGTGAGAAGCCATTTATACAAGAAAGCAATTGTAAATAATTTTTTATGGTGTGGGACTCTGGTCATATTATAGTTAATATTTCAAACTTACATTTGGAAGCGTGGATGCAATCAATGTAATATTGTATGCTTCATTGTGTCATACGTTTCTGCATACATGTACATGACTCGAAATTCAATTGATTGAAAGTTCTTAGAAAGAAGCGACTCGTGAAAAATGCGTTAAATTCCAACATGTATAGAACATGTGGTAAACGTTTTAGCGGTGTCTAAGCTCTGCAGCCAACATGTAGGCTATTATTATTATTATTATTAAATAAATTTGTAACGCGCGCAATGTCACACCGAAATGTGAATCTGAGGCGCGGATAGTCAGCCGCCAGATGAAGATGCAATTAAAGATCCAAATGCTTGAAAGCCAAGGAGAAGTAGTAAGTTTTTAGCCGCTTTTTGAAGGAAGGAAGTGAAATTGAGCTTCGAAGAGAGAGCGGAAGCCGATTCCATTCCCTGGGTGCAGAGGCATGGAATGCACGCAAGCCCATAACTGTTTTGCATCGAGGTTCAGATAAAAGACTTGTGCCCGATGAACGCAAGCAACGAGGAGGAATGTAAGGAGTTAGTAGTGACTGAAGGTAGGAAGGTGCGTTGGTACTGAGAGATTTGAAGGTCAGACATGCCAATTTGAATTTTATCCTGTACTGAACAGGAAGCCAATGCAGTTGTTGGAGTAGGACTGAGGAACTAGTTTGTATTGGGACGCGCAGCACAACGCGCGCTAAGGAGTTTTGGATGTGTTGCAATCTGTTGAGCTCAGTGACTGAGAGACACTGGCGGAGACCTAGGGGGGGACAGGGGGGACGGTCCCCCCCAATGGAGGCGTTGGGGGGGGGACGGCCCATGCATTTGTCCCCCCCCAATGTTTAAGCGTTAGGGCATGTACACGCACACGTCAGTAGAGTTCTAAAGAAAGAAAACTTTAGCAGATGAAGTTCATGTTTCTAATTATATGAATTTCCGGGCAATCCAGGCTCTAACCAATAGTTATTTAGTCCCACGTTGAATAGTTTGCGAACATTATACTGTGTGGATAAGATACCTCTTTTAACGTATTGCCGGTTATTATAAAAACACCCAACGTCACAACTGATATAAAATTTATGGACTCCATCAGAAAAAGTGAAGTTCAAATTAATCGACTTAGGATGTGGCATGTCCTTAATAACACTTGGCTGAAAGTGTTAGGTAAAAGCACAACAGACCTGTGTTCTAAATGTCAATTGCCTGAAACAACTGAGCATGTGCTGCCTGCGTGTATAAAGAATGATATATCAATCTTACTACTTAAAAAATGCGAGGAGAAAAAAGTGGAATGCACTGTTAACAATCTTTAAAGACGTCAACAGCCTTTGTAGCTATAAGATGTCGTTAAACTTCTTATTAAAAATAATAAATAACGCCACAACGTCACAATCGGGCTTCTGCTACATCCCTTACAAGTTTCCTTCAAGCTCGAATAAACCTCCAGTTGGACATTGGGAATAATATGGAAAGTAAGTAAGTTAGTATGTAAGTATTTTGTTTATTACTCCTCTTGAAAACGAACAATGGGACATAGAGCATCGTTATTATACATCGGATTAACAATAGGTAATAAAAACGTACGATTTAAAATCCCGAGGTAAATATAGTATAATTAGGCTACTAAACTATTATCATCAAACAAGATAACTATTAATTTAAAAAAAATGAGAATTCCAATTGGAGATGTCTTTTACACACCACTTTTAGCTTTACTAAACTATTATCATCACACAAATTAACTATTATTTTTTAACAGAGAATTTCAATTGGATGTCTCTTACACACCTCTTTTAACTTTACTAAACTATTATCATCAAACAAGTTAACTATTTTTTTAAACAGAGAATTTCAATTGGAGATATCTATTACACACCTCTTTTAACTTAACTAAACTTATATCATCAGACAAGTTAACTGTTATTTTTAAACAGAGAATTCCAATTGGAGAAGTCTTTTACACACCTCTTTTAATTTTACTAAACTATTATCATCAAACAAGTTAGCTATTATTATTATTGTTTTAAACTGAGAATTTCAATTGGAGATGTCTCTTACACACATCTTTTAATTTTACTAAACTTAGATCATCAGACATGTTCAATATTATTTTTAAACATAGAATTCCAATTGGAGATGTTTCTTACACACCTCTTTTAACTTAACTAAACTATTATCATCAAACAAATTAACTATTTTGTTAACAGAGAATTCCAATTGGAGATGTCTCTAACACACCTTTTTTAACTTTACTAAACTATTATCATCAAACAAGTTAACTATTATTATTGTTGTTTTAAACTGAGAATTCCAATTGGAGATGTCTCTTACACACATCTTTTAATTCTACTAAACTTATTTCATCAGACAAGTTCACTACTATTTTTAAACAGAGAATTCCAATTGGAGATGTTTCTTACACACCTCTTTTAACTTAACTAAACTATTATCATCAAACAAATTAACTATTTTGTTAACAGAGAATTCCAATTGGAGATGTCTCTTACACACCTCTTTTAACTTTACTAAACTATTATCAATTCAAGGCATTTCGACATTGGGGGGGAACACTGTTAAGGTGTTAAACAAAGGCAATAAGCACTAAAATGACGAGGACATTTGTCAATATGACTACCTGAAATGCTACCACTGTGGTGCTGAAAATCTAATTTTTTCGAAGTTTGGGGGCACATCTCCCTGCCCAAACCCTCCTCTGCTAGGGGCTTCGTGCCTCGGCGATCGTCATTCAGCCGCTCGTCCGTCCCCCCCCAAAGTTGGGACCAGGTCTCCGCCTATGCTGAGAGACCGACAAAAACGGCGTTAGCATAATCAAGGCGGGATGAGACAAAAGAACAGGCAATGGTTTGAGACATATCCATAGACAGGGCCGACCTGATGTGACGTATTGCCCGAATGTGATAGAAACAAGATTTACAAATGCTAGTTATGTGAGGTCGAAATGTGAGCTTATTGTCTAGGGTTAATATGTTAATGTTAATAGATCACAGCATCGCTTAGGAGAAAGTGTCGGAGGTCAAACAGAAATAAACACGTAACCTGAAAATGGAAAAATCATTGAAGAAATCCAGTCTACAACCTGCGAACTTATTAGTCCGCGGCATGATTTGTTTGAAGATTAAGAGAATCATTTGCGGAGGTGAAAGTTTTACATTTGTCCCATTCTTCTGGTAGTCTATGCGATACTAATGCCGTGGAAGAAAGATACTTCGAGTCCTACTTTCAATCATTATCACAGTCGCTGAAACATAGACCGGGGCGTATGGAAAGTGAGCACACCTCTCCCCTCATTTGCTTTCTTGTGAATTGCTTCAATTGCACTGTGACCGAAGTGCTCAATAAGATTCAATAAATAGCAGACGGTGGCAACTTCCAACCAACCACATCCAGAAGCTCTGTCCTTCCATGCTGCGTTGTCTATTTTCTGCATTGCCGTCAACGGCCGTTGATGTCATAGGACGACGTTAAACTTTGGAATAATATTAAGCGATTATTGATAAATTGAATCACATCATTATGTACTGTGGGAAAGAGAAGATAGATACTATCCGTTAGTCGGATGTATCGTCGCGTTACGTGCTCATCTGGAGTTCGATCCATTGAGACGGTTACTGTGAAGTGACTGTAACCATAACGGTTATTCAACCCAAGTAATAATAATATGAAATCGAGAGGCACGTATAGTAGAAAAGGAGCAAGGGATCAAAGGACTACAACCATAAGTATCCTGGGTTCCGCCAATGGACCACCTGTAACAATGAAATGAATGTTGTCAGAGTTGGTAATAGCACACGTTACAATAAAGCATAATTCTATCTAGTTAACAAATTTGAATTAATTTAACGCGCACTATGCAATCTGAGTAATCAGAAGTGACAGGAGTATAATTTAAAGATCGATATGAAATTACATAGGGTGAGAAGTATATTGTTCCAAGTGCGGGTCCAGCGCATTTTAATGGAAACATTCCAAAATTTGTCCCCGCAAAAGCCACTCTCATATTCGCAGTAGAACGTACAGGATATTGGTTTAGGACAGACGCATACTATAGCATTGGAATAGTTATTAAAGAACCTTGGTAACTGATTATGCTGTAACTGTTCGCAGTCAACAACAGCATAGATTGGATTTGTATCTTAATGAATCCCATTGTAATATAATTTAAAGTTCGACGTAGTCTGTTCGACAAGGCTGTATCCTAGCTCCGGACATGTTTGACGTGGCCATGGATAGGGTTGTGGGAAGGACAGTTGCCAGGGCTATGCCTGGAGCTGATATCGGCGAAGTTGCATTCACTGACTTTGATTTCGCCGATGATGTATCTCTACTGGCCCAAATTTATGACTTGCTGGCATCAACCCTTACAATCTTCGAGGAGGAGGCATCAGAGTTGGGTCTACACGTCAACTGGCAGAAAACAAAAGTGCAGAGTCTGAGCGACTTCCTACCGCGACCTCCGGACATCATGGTAGAGGGGGAGGCGGTCGAGTGTGTTGAGGGCTTCAACTATTTGGGCGTGCTCACTCACGAGTCCTGTCGCAGCACCCCGGAGATCTCAAGACGCATGGGAATGGCAAGCGGAGCGTTTGGAGCCCTACAAAATAACATCTGGTCCACTCGTATCAGCCTCAGTACCAAGATACGTCTGTTCAACTCATATATCATGCCAGTTCTCCTCTACGGCTCTGAAACATGGTCATTCGGTCGACGAGATCAGCTGCGCCTAGATGCCTTTGGGACTAAGTGCTTGAGGACCTTATGCGGCATCAAGTGGTCCGACTTCATCACCAACGAGGAGGTCTACAGCAGAACAGGACAAACAACAGTATGCGGTACTATTAGACGGAGACGTCTGGGGCTGCTTGGGCACGTTGCTCGAATGCCAGCAGACTCAGACTCTAGACAGGCACTGTTGGCGCAGGCTCCGCCTTCCTGGAAGCGCCCTAGAGGAAGACCCAGAACAACGTGGCTCGGAATGATAAACGAAGACTTAACTGGGCTGGGTATCGATTTGAACATGGCCATTACTGTGGCTAAGGATCGGACACGCTGGAGAAATTTGGTAAACTCATTGTGCAACGCTCCCATTGGTGGAGTAGGCGACGAATGATGATGATGATGTAGTCTGTTTTTTTACAATTGGACAATATTATATCTGCAGACCTTAGACACCGCTAAAACGTTCACCACATGTTCTATAAATAATTCAGAACTCGCACAATGTATCGCTGTTGACGCATTGGCACGAAGTTGAAAAAACGACGGATCATAATGAATTAATGCAATATAATGCCAACCGTCGCGCGGCGACGGCGGCGATTGATATGACATGAATTGGATCATAAGTTAAAGTTGGTCTTACTAAAAAGAGTTTTATTATGTCAAACAAATTTCTGAATGCGACAATGGACATTTTGTCATGAACTGTCGTTAAACTCTGACCCCATCCCATCCCATAATTCGCTCTATACATGTCAGGATATCTTTCGGAGTATTTTTTTTGCGTTCTGTTGCGTACTCTGTGACATGCTTACGACTAGAGTCAGCGTGTTTGTTTACACTGCCGAGGAAATTCGGTCTTTCAACACGTCGCTAGCGCCACCTCCTCGATCGGTTCGAAAGACTTTGTTCCGATTCAGGTTTTGGCGCCCTGCTTATCTCAGATCCTCGCCGTTTCTTCAATCGACTCATCCCCTTCAACTACCGGTCTCATCGTCTTCAGCCATTCGTCTTGCCACCCTTAACGTTCGTTCGTTGAAGTACAAGTACGTACAGGTTGCTGACCTCATCACAGCCAATGACTTGGACGTCTTGGTTGTTACTGAATCCTGGCATCTTTCCTCCACTGACGTCGCCGTTCGCCGGGCTGCTCCTCCAGGTTTCCTATCCCTTGATCGTCCGAGAGAGGTTGACTCGGACATGGACACTCAAGGGGGTGGATTGATCGTCTACCACCGTGATCAACTGCGGGCAAAGAGGGTGGAGTTGGCCTGGACTCCGACGACCTTTGAGGTCTTCGTGGTCTCATTATCCTCTAAGCGCGGTCCAACCACGCTCCTGGCCATCTACCGTCCTGGATCCTCTCCTTCTTCTTCAACCTTCTTCGATGAGTTTTCGGTATTACTGGAACAATTCGCTCTACACAACACACAGCTAGGGGTCACTGGCGACTTAAACCTACACTTGGAGGATCCTTCACTATCCGAATCAGTGAAATTCGCTGCCGTCTTGGATCAATTCGGCCTCATGCAGCATGTTGCTGTGCCCACCCACCGGTTTGGTGGTTGGCTCGACATCATCGTTACCAGGGATGATTGCCGGGTGCCTGACGTGACCGTCTTCCCTCCTACTCTCTCCGATCATGGTCTCGTCGTTGCTACAATTCCGTTCATCTTTGAGCCTCTTCTTCTCGCTGCTCGACAATTCCGACACTGGAAAAGTCTCGACCGCTCGGCGTTTCGTTCAGCACTTCTGGCTCATCCCCTCTTCGCGGATCTTGAATCGACTTCTCTCCTCTCTACATCCGAACTGTTTAGTTCCTATGAGACTGCAATGTCCGACCTTATCGACGCTTTCCTTCCTCTGCGCACTGTTCGGACACGCCACTGTCCGTCAGCTCCATGGTTCAACTCCGAATGTCGGCTGCTTCGGCGTCAGGCGCGGCGCTTAGAGAGGGTCTTCAGAAGAACGCGATCGCCGGCTGACCAGGCCTCATGGGTCCACTTCGTACGGAGGATGCATTCATCCTACCGTGAAAGAGAGCGAGTCTACTGGGAAGCCATCATCGCTCGTCAGTCAAAGGATCCGAAAAAGCTCTGGACTACTTTTGATGGCCTCCTTGGCCGTCAAAAGACCAGTCGAAAGTTCGAGTCGCCATCGCTGTTCACCGCAGATGCATTCCTAGAACGATTCTCGGAAAAGATCGCATCAGTTCGGAATGCTACTGCCGATTCCTCTCCACCTGCGTTCTCTACAACGGAATGCCGGCTTTCGGTTCTACACGAGATATCAAGCGTCGAGCTGCGACGCTTAATTCTTGCCTCAGCTCCTAAGACGTGCGAGCTTGATCCTGCACTTACATTCCTTGTGCAGGAACTGATTGACGATTTCCTGCCTTTCCTCACGATCCTATGCAACCGATCCATCAGTGAGGCATGTTTACCTGCTTCACAGAAACGATCAATTCTTCTGCCTGTATTGAAGCGAGATGGTTTAGATGTTAGCGATCCTGTTAACTATCGTCCAATTGCAAATGTAACTTTTCTCTCTAAACTTCTAGAGCGCATTGTTGCTAACCAATTGATTGCATATTTAGATGTTAATGAACTGATCCCTTCTCAGCAGTCTGGTTTTTTGGAGGAACCACTCCACAGAGACCCTTTTGCTCCGACTTCTTTCTGACCTGTACTCCGCTATGGACCATGGTCAGGTTACGCTCTTGGCTCTTTTTGACGTTTCTTCTGCATTTGATTCTGTGGACCACTCCATCCTCCTGGAACGTCTTTCTACATCATTTGGGCTGGTTGGACAGCCTCTAGAATGGTTGCGTTCCTTCCTCTCTGACCGCTCAAACTGTGTGGTTGTTGGATCCTCTAGGTCCCCCTGGGTTCCTGCTCCTTTTGGTGTTCCTCAGGGCTCTGTACTTGGCCCCTCATTATACCTTCTCTACACGGCTGATCTTTGTCCTCTACTTGAGTCCCGGGGTCTCCTCCACCAAATCTTTGCTGATGACACTCAAGCCTACATACATTCTAACCCATTGGATTCAGTTAGCACTGTGCGCCTAATGTGTCTGACTGTTGACGTCCTTTCCTCTTGGATGGGGTCAAATCGGCTTCTCCTAAATCCCAGTAAGACTCAATTCATTTGGCTGGGTGGCCGTCGGCAACTTGAGAAGATCGATTTGCCTCTGCTAGCCCAAATCTTTCCTGACATTAGTTTCTCTTCCACGGTTCGTGACCTGGGTGTTACCCTTGACTGTGAACTCAGTCTCAGCCAGCATGTCAATCTTGTTGCTCGAAGCTGTTACTACCAGCTTCGTCAACTTCGAGTGATTGCACGCTCTCTCTCTCATGATGCGCTGGTAGTTCTTGTTCATGCCTTCGTAACCAGTCGAATCGACCATTGTTGCTCAATCCTTGTTGGCCTCCCCCTTGGGGTTCTGGGTCGGTTAGATCGGGTTCTGCGCTCTGCTGCCCGGCTCATTGGACGAATCCCTAAATTTTCCTCTGTTTCTACCTACATGCGCGATGTGCTGCATTGGTTGCCAATAGCCCAACGCATCCATTATGGAATTGCTGCCCTGGTCTCACGTTGTATCCTTGGTTGCGCTCCATCCTACCTGCGCATTCTTTGTCGCCCAGTCTCTGACATTGAAGCGCGTCGGGCCCTTCGCTCTGCTGCAAAGGGACAACTGCTTGTTCCACGGGCTCGCTTGGCTACCAGACAGTGTCGAGCCTTCTCGGTTGTGGGGCCGTCAATCTGGAATGACCTCCCCCCTAACCTCCATCTCCTCCACCTGACCAGTCAAGCCTTATTCCTTAAGTCCCTTAAATCTTTTTTTCTTTTGCCGTGGCTGGGCTGGGAGCGCCTCTGAGTAGTTTCTTAAAGGGGCGCTATATAAATGCTAATAATGAATGAATGAATGAATGAACTGTAATAGTTTAAGCCAAAGTAATTTTTGTCGGCAGCAACGGCAATGTAGTAAGCTGTCTTTAAACTATGGATCCATCCATCCATACTATAATAATATAATTATTATTGAATAGGCAACGCACCGTGCGTCAAACTGAAACCACTACATACTTCGCCAGAACATTTATTTATTCATTTACTGGATAACGGTGACTCAGCTGATCTTTCTTATCACACAGCATCGTTAAAGTGAATACACTAATACGATTATTTAGAGCATCCGTCTTGTTACGCGGGTAATATTATGTTCTATAATCGTCCTTTCAGATGGTAAGGGACAATGCTGGTGTGTATAATGGGTATTAAACAAGTTTTTCGGATCTCGTGTAAATAATTTATGGCCACTGTGTTGTGTTTAAAATTTCACACATATCCTAAAAGTTTTGACCGAGTTAATATGACACTTTGTTTTGTGTTCTACTATTCATCCGGACACAGTGTATGTGTGCATGAATGTATCATGTATGTGCACTTGTTATAGCGCCCCCTAGAGATTACTACTCAGAAGTGCTCCCGACTACAGCGCGGACACTGAATCTTTTTACACGGGATAATTCTATCGCACAGGAGCCGATAGCAAACGCCATCCTTCATTGCACAGACGATAATAATATTATAAGTGAATATTATTCAGTTGCATTGCAGTGCGCACACGTGACAGAAAATTAGTTCAACCGATGATGAAAGCAACATTTTAGCGACAGAAACGAAACGAAGAATTGTAAAACGTGTGGTTTAATATATCTATTATACCGCACGTTTCACATTATTATGCGTCAATCAACCTAATTGTTATCAAAGCAAAATACGAGAGCAGCTTAGGGTCAATGCGTGCAAAGTTGTCAACCCAACCAATCTGCATCCAGACATACCTCAAACGATGTTGAAAAAGCTGATGAAAAGAAGAGTCACGAGAAGCTGGCAGGTCGAAGAGGTATACAGCGAGTGAAGGAAGCTGACCTTGTTCCATGTCGTCGGAATCACGAAAAATACCCAACGCTTCACAGTGGCTGTTAACCCATTATATGAGTTAAAGAATAGCCAGATATCTATCATGAACAGAGTCATTGAGAAGAATGAAAGAGTTAATATTCGTCTGATGACTCTCTGCGCACTTCTTACTTGTCGTCGTGTTCAAGGTTTATTTAGCTTTTGCAGAGCGCATCCAGCCACTGAACAGCATTTCCTCACCGGCCACACGCAAGGCGGTTAAACCACCCGGCATGCGATTTATTTTATGCAGTCATTCACGATTGTCTGGATTTCACCACAGCTACACAGTGGGTTGGAAGGGTGTATCCATCGAACCATGTTTGCAGCACAGCGTCTTTGCCCAGTTCTAAAGCGATTCAGCGTTGACTAATGCCCAGTTGGCTATAGGGTAGTGGAAATTTTCGATGTCATTCAAAGCTTTAATTCGGGGTTTTTGGGGGTGGGGGGCACTTGGTTTTGCTGTGAATTTCCCCAAATGTTACGATTTGCCGAGATTTTCGGGCAAATTTGATGCGATTTTTACAAATTGTTTCCGTGAAATCGAATTCCTGAAATCCCAATCCATGGTGGTTGTGGTAATTGCAGTTTGACGTCACCGTGTGGTAACAAAGACCACTAACGACGCCCCCTCCATTATCCAGGCTTGGGACTGGCACTGGAAGAGAGCACCCGGTGGTGGAGTTAAATGGTGGTTGTCACGGCTTTTTAACGTGCAGTTGTACACAAAATGTGCAGTTCTAAATGGATTTGTGCAGTTGCAGAATCACTTCTGTGCAGTTAAAACTAAACTTAGTTGAAAAAGGCTATTTTCCTCCGACTGGGAGAAATTTACCATGGAAGATGGGGAAGAAAAGAAGGGTTTGTGCAGTTCTAAAAATTCCTTAACCCTCAGAAGGTTTCGCTACCTTGGCCTACACTCAAGGTCTCGGGGGTGCAAATGCACCCCAATGTATTCTCGATGTATTTGAATCAATCGAATCATATAATACTATAAATAATTGGAGCACAGACAAAGTAGTTTTATTCAAGTAAATTCTAAGACAATTTATTACGTCATACGACGTCATGACATGGCGTCAAAGCAACATGTCGAAAAATGTACACTTACAGCACAACTATTTGAAAGTTTTGTACTCGAGTCGCAAAGTGCCCATAATTTAATCCCGTACTTTGCAGGTTTTGATTTCATGTAACCTACAGTACTGTCGAAAGGGACAATGACCTCTGAAGCCCACAAGCTGTTCATCCACAGTGACGTTTTCATATGGAATGAAACTCTGTGAGAGTGTGGCTACCCACGATTCAAATACGTCACGTATTGGCGCCAGTCTATCTCTT
Organism: Lumbricus terrestris; assembly: GCA_949752735.1. Taxonomy (NCBI): domain Eukaryota; kingdom Metazoa; phylum Annelida; class Clitellata; order Crassiclitellata; family Lumbricidae; genus Lumbricus; species Lumbricus terrestris. The sequence continues at coordinate 12,118,782 of OX457048.1, read as the reverse complement.
CTGTTTCGCCCAAGTCCCGTTTCTTTGGTTTCTTTGTCATCAAAACGAAGAATTTTAGATATGGCCTTGAAACGCTTGAGAGACATAACGGCTCGGAATATCTTGCGTCCATCCATAGACTTCCATAATTCTTCAACAGATTCCCCATTACTTCTGTAAACACATGCAAGATACAGAAGGCCCATGTACGCATGGAACTCATCTTCGCCAATAGGGGTCCACTCATCACCAAACACTCGAGCACCTTCCTTATTAGACATTTTCAATATGGTGCGTGAAATATACTTTGCTATGTGTAATTCCAGCGTTGAAATCATTGTGTCTGCATTCCTTCGAGCGTATCCGGTTGGTCCAGGTACCTGTTTCATCACATTTCGACTGGGTTGACGTCCGGTTGACACATAAGGTGACACATAAGGTGGTCTTCAGCCAAACTTCTTTTCCATTTTTTGAATCGTACAGATGAGTTGCAATCAAATCGAGTTCGTCATCGAGGGAGGCTTGACTAAACACAGGCGGTGTTCCTGCTATGTCATCATCTGAATCTTGCGAGGATCCATCATCGGCCCGTTGCAGCTGCTCCGTGTCACTAACGTTGTCTTCGGAAGAATTTTCTTCACCACAGCTGTCATTATCGGTATTTTTCCCCGAACTACATTGCACTTTGTCTGGGAATCATCATTAAAACTATCTTTACCATCCGATTCTGATGACTGGCTTTCTGATTCATAAGCTTCCTTGCCTGTTTTGCGAGGTAAGAAATCGAATATTATCTTTTTTTCTAGTCGCCATTGTTGTTATCTCTTATAAATATAGGCACTTCCTGTCTGGCAACAAAGAATATGTATTCTAAGAAAGGAGTTCATAGATATAAAAATGCCAAGTTAGATAATTGACTTATAAATGCCGCAATATAACACATGGGGTGCATTTGCACCCCGAGGACCGCAATGTATAAACCTCAAAATTATCAGAAATGTTGAGGGGTACAATTATGGGCAAATAGGGTTAAGTGCATCCTCATAAATAAGGAAAAGTCATAAAATGTAGGCGTCATATCATGAGTCCTTCTGGGTGAAACAAAGGAACAAAGTGTGACTAGGGGTGCAAATGCACCCCAAGAACGTCACAGGGTTAAAAACAGTCCTGATTGCGCGGCTCAACTTTCTACCTGCCGACCAGAGTTCGTTCGGTGACTTATATGCTCACGCTGATTCCTCCCTCTTCTCTCCTGTACTCTACAACCCAAACCACGTCCTTGGTCCTCTATTATCTTCCATTAAGAATGTTTTTACTCACTCCGTCCTCGTTCTCACAACCGTGAGATTCCTCATGCTCAGATGTGGCTTTATAACACGGATGCTATACAAATGACCTTCATTAATATGTTTTATTACTGTTTCTCTTTTCTGTCTATCCTTTCTATCCTATATGAACTTATAGCAAATAAATTTAACACTCATTTTACTAATTTACCCAAACTTTTAGCACAAAAAATACCACCCTCTGTCAGACCTTACCAAGATTACATGCCAGCTTCTTCACTTAATTCTTTTGCTGTCCTACCTACCTCCTTCCATGAGCTAATAACTATTAACAAAACCCTTAAAGACACATACAGTACCGGTGCTGATGATTTGAATCCGCACATATTGTCTTCTCTTATGGACTTATTAGCTTCTCCACTTAGTGAGGTGATAGATTGTTCACTTAGAACTGGAATAGTTCCGTCTGACATAAAATTAGCAAAAATTACACCCGTTTATAAACAAGGAAATAAAAATGAGGTTTCAAATTTTAGAACGATTTCTATACTACCGTTTTTTTTCTAAATTGTTTGAGAGGGTCATGTACGACCGCCTGTACTCCTTTATTCACCAGATTTTTTTACCCTTTTCAACATGGTTTTCAAAGAGAACACTCGACCTTCATGTCGTTGCAGGATATGCAAGACAAAATATCTCAAGCTATGGATAATAATGAATATTCCATCGGCATTTTTCTTGACTTAGCTAAAGCATTCGATACCGTCAATCATAATATCCTGTTAAATAAACTTGAGAATTATGGGATCAGAGGCATATTGCACTTACATGGTTCACAAATTACTTAAATAACCGTTACCAACAAGTCTCATGTATGGGAAATTATCCAGCTTCCAAAAGATTGATTTTGGGGTCCCTCAGGGCTCAATCCTGGGGTCTCTCTTATTTCTAATATATATAAATGACCTTCCCAATTCTGCAACATTCTTACATTACATCCTATTTGCTGATGATTCAAACGCTTTTTACTCTCACTCCTCTTATGAACAATTAATTAAAATAGCAAATAACGACCTAGAAATGGCTAGTGTATGGTTCAAAGCCAATAAACTTTCACTGAACATAGCCAAATCTAATTATATAATTTTTAGATCTAGTAAAAAAAATTTGCTCCACCTCCTGATAATAACCTACTAATTGAAAATGTTTCCTTACCGCAATAGGTTACCAGAAGTGAGTGATCCCGCTATTGGGGCCTATTAATTTTATCAAAGGAAAAAATTCTTCACTATGATATGATTAATGATAATAGATTAGGAAACAGATAGAAATAGCAGTATTTTTGGAATCAATTAAATAACAGCAGTGGGATACCTTCCCTCTTCTCAACTTAAAAAGAATGGGGGGGGAGAAACATAGAATAAATGGGTTGTTCATTTTACATTTTTTAATGTGTGGGCACGGATTTGGGATTTAAATCGATCGAGACTCTTGGATGCACGAATATTTTCCGGTATATTATTCCATGAAAGAGGACCCTGATACTTAATAGAAAATTTTCTAGTGTTCGTTTTAGCAAAGACACTTGTGTATAGATTCTATTATTTCTAATGCCTTTAGTATATAAGTTAGGTCTAAAATCGGATGAGAATGCAAGTGGAAGAAGGTTATTGTCATACTTATACATAAATGTACTAGTTTGGATGAATTTAATTTGGGATATTTTTAGCACGTTCAATTGTTGATATAAGGGGCTAGTGTGAGCATTAAAGGGAGATTTAGTAATAATTCTTATGGCTTTTTTCTGCAGTCTATTTAGCTTAGTTAGGTGAGTGTCATATGTAGATGTCCAAATGAGATTGCAGTAACTTAAGTATGGGTGTATAATAAGTGTGAAATATAATGATTTTAGTATATGAAGTGGAAGAAGATAGGCTATTCTGTGAATTATGCCTATATTTTTGGAGATTTTTTTAGACAGTTCAGCTGTATGTATATTCCATTTTAAGTGCAGGTCGATATGTACACCCAGGAATTTAGATGAGTATACTTACGGTAATTTTTTCCTTTGATAAAATTAATAGGCCCCAATAGCGGGATCACTCACTTCTGGTAACCTATTGCTCCCTACGTTTCACAGTAATGATTGTACACTAAGCTTTACCATTCGCAATTGTTAACTGCAATTGATCACTTTGTGTACTATTATGAATGCATAATTGTTAGCTGCAATTATTCACTTTGTGTACTTTTATGAATGCATAATTGTCTGTTTTATATTTTTGGGATCAATAAACAAGTTGAAGTTGAATTTGAAGTTGATGCCAGTTATGTTTTTTTGGGATGTATATTAGGGTGGAGTGAATCCGAGTGAAAAACAATTTTTTCTCGAATTTCAAAATCCGTTAGTGATCAAAAGTTGCGTATGGTATCACAGAATTGCTACAAAAATTTTGAAATTTTTATGTTGACGTCTTCTGCCCTCTACCGGACGATTTAAGGACGCCATATTGATTTTAAATACTGTCAGGCATTTTTAGACCAGGCTTGGTATCTGAAAATTCCAATGTTAGAAGCAAGTCATGTAACAATTTGCTAACTGGTGTTTTTAGACTAATTTGACCCTCAGAAAAACGAAAATCGCAGTTAGCAATCTGGATTATTAGCGATTCCATGGAACAAGATGGCGGACAAAATGGCTGCCAATTACTTCAGATGACTAAAAGTAAAGCATTTTATGTGACAGAAACACGGTTTTAGGCTCTAAATTAAGATTATAGGGTTCAAGGAATGCAATGGAATCAAAGATATATGTAGCACTTCAAAAAATCAAAATGGCGGACAAAATGGCGGCCAGAATCTTAAAATGGCAATTGATGAAGTCATGTATGCAATGGAATCATGATTTCAGGGTCTGAGTCAACATTTTCGAGGTCAACAAATATGATGAAGCCAATGTCATTCAGGTAGCACTGCACGAAAACCAAAATGGCGGACAAAATGGCGTCCATATCCTGGAATTGGCTATTAGTGGAGTTCTGTATGTAATTATTTAGTATTGAAATCACGCTTTGTTTCATATGTTGGCATTATCTTTCTAGCTTCAAGTCTTGCGCGAACTAATCCATCTCTTGCATGCTGTCCAACAACCAGCAATGATGACTCTGTAACTGTCTTGACAGACCTCTCGACTGCTTGAGTATGGCATGGAAACTTTGGAAAGCGAAGTAAATCAATCGCGGAGTCGTCGGCATTGTGGATCAACTGTTCCAGGTCGTCATCATTTATGTCCTTCGTTAGAGGTGGCTCTGTCACTTCACATGACTGCCAGTCAATAAATTCTGTATAGTCGGCTGCATGAAAGTTCAAACTTGGGGGGTGAAATATGCGAATTCCTCTCTGAGGCTTCTTACTCGATCGCGCCTTCATTATCCTTCTGAATCCTAATTCTCGAATTGGTTTTCTCTCATCCGTGATCATTGAAAGAAGTACATTTTCAGGATGAGCAAAGAAGGCGTTTCTCTGAATAACTGGATCAACTATTGACTTTAAATAATCAGGCAAGTATCGTGATTTGTTAGCAAGCATCCACAGATGCTTCGCACCATCTTTGCAGGAGGGTTTGGACTTTACTAGCTGCAAACCAAACAGGGGCGTAAACTTTCAATACGAACTCAGTAATTGTCGAGAGACAGTTGCTTGGCTCTTTCGTGGCAACGTATAGGCGTAGTATTCTGTTAGCTAAAGTCAACCAACGAGACATTACTAGTTTTCCAGGACTTCGATGCAACAGTGCCTCATCGCATATACCACTAGATACAGCTTGAGACATGTCGTACAAGTATCTCTGGTCTGTACTGAGATCCTGCAGAACAGAGTCAGGTAGCACTTGTAAATCGCATTCAATTTGCTGGAATTTAACCATTGGCATGTTCTCACATCGTTGAACTTGTGTTCCAAGTTCGCCTGAAAAGCTTCGTGGTCCGGTAGTACTGCCATCAAGTTGCTCGAAGAGGTGACGTAACGGTAGCTCGTTGCTATGTAATAGGCATATGAACCAGTGGAGTGGACGCTTAAGATGTACTTCTAACAATCTGATAATACCACCCTTATGTCCTGTGTTGACAGCCGTTCCATCGCATCCCATGACAGCCAATAATTCCATGCTTATCTTTCTTTCTTCGAAGAAATCCAGTATGGCCTGCTTTATACACTCAGCACTGCCACGCACTGGAGCAATATGTCCCAAATAGTTCGAGTCGGGTTCTTCAATCAATACTATGTGTTCTTCAATAACAGTCCTGCGATGTAACTTACCTCCAATATTTTCCTGCAGTAGAGTCTTGTCTTTTCTGCCGTCGAAGTATAGACCGCGAAGATCCGAAGAATGGCTTGCGGATTCCTGAAGCAAATCTTCACGCAGTCTTTTTCTTTCTCTTCGGAGTTTGGAACGGTCAATAACCTCAGATTTATCGCCAGTTGTTACTATTCCGAAATCTGTAAGTAGGCTCGAAGCAATGTCTGCTGCTGCTCTGTCAGATATTCCATATCTCTCTGACGCTTGTGCCGTGTTCGTCAGTCGTCGTCTTTGTTGTGAGTGTTGAGTTTTGGCGATTTTTTTGTCTTCCATTTCTTCCTTGCCTGCTGAAGATCCATTATCGGTTTCGTCACCTTCAAGGTTTTTGTCAGATGAATAATGTTCATCAAGCTCATCAACCGACCTTGATGTTGAAGCACCGCTTGATGTAAGTCGCATCGCTGCGTCCTTCTTCCGTTGTGCTCTAAGCCAGGGCTTAAAGTGTGCCTGGACGGTCATGGACGGCGTCCATGCACTTGTTTTAAAATCTGAATGCCGTCCAGTCACCTATTGGACTGGAATGGTAAGGGGCGTCCAGGCACTTCTTTTGAAGAGGTAAGGGGCGTCCAGGCACTTATTTTTCTACACTTCAGGCACTGCTCTTAGCATAAGTTTTTCTGTTTTCGGCCGGTCGATTGACCCTATCATCATTGTCCTTACAGTTCTTTGGTCTTTAGAAATTGTCTTTCTTCCACCGGAATCTTTCCTTCTTTTGGACATTTACATGCGGCTGGATCTGAGCACTTGCAACTGGCAATGTCAAACAACGTATTTATTGCATGTTCTCTGAATTGTGCGACCTTCTGCTCGTAGTTGGCACTTCTTTTACATGCGGGGTATCGGATTAACTTTAGATACTGATTATGATGGATTCGCACAAGTTTAGTGATTCGATCTATCGTAACAGTCGGGACAGAGGCCCGTGTCCAAATTTCTTTCACTTTTTTAACTAGAACACTGACAATTTCGAATGCTTCGGGCTCTTTAACTGGATGTTTACGTAAATCAAGCCTTACCCATTGGTAGTCCTCAAGAAGATCTCGAATAGTTGGTAAGACATCTAGTTTCATTCGCTTTGCAACTCCAAATATTGGACAGATGCTCACTTTTCTCTGAAGTCTTAAGCGACTCTCAGCCATGTTGCTTCTACAGTTTGCTAAGAAAATGAAATTCTATTAGAATGTATTTAAAGAATACTACGAATACTACTAAGAATACATAATAGTTTAGGTCACGTCACGATGATGGAATTCTATCACTTTGGTTGACGTAAACATGAAATATTGCAGGCTAAATTGCCTGACAGTACTGAAAATCAATATGGCGTCCTTAAATCGTCCGGTAGAGGGCAGAAGACGTCAACATAAAAATTTCAAATTTTTTGTAGCAATTCTGTGATACCATACGCAACTTTTGATCGCTAACGGAATTTGAAATTCGGGGAAAAAAAATTTCACTCCACCCTAATGTATATCCGGGTAACGGTACTATATTTGATTAATGAATTGCCTAATATTTCGATTTTTTATGATTGTACACGTTATATTCTATTCTCATCCAATGTTCCCGCAGTGCGTTTGCAGGCGGTTAAATAAAGTACATACTACTTACTTACTTCTTCAAGCAATAAAAAATGTTCACGAGTCATTAACTGTTAATCTAGCGATTTTGGCGACTTTATGACCTGATCTCGCGACAACGTTTTTCCGATGTCTGGCAATCCTGAATAGAAGCCGCCTCTAGAATCGCCGCCATTTTGTTCGATTGGAAGTTTTCGTAAGATTTCCGTTTAATAGAATTTATTATGCGACAAATGGTCAATTTCTATCATTCACTTTGTGCAGTTTGCATTAATTTTCTCTCAAACATTGCCAATGCAAATCTTGGTCAGTGTTGCCGTTGCAAATGTGATAGTTAGAGCTTAAAGTTTGAGTCAGTGCTGGGCGATAATGGTTGATTGTCCCTTAGAAATGGAGGCCATTGTTTCTCGTAGGTGTTGTTTCATGTTATGAACTTAGGGCTGCCAACTTTTGATTTTGCCATTCCGGGACGCCTGCAGTCACTCTATACGTCATCACCAATTTACGCTGTCCACATGACTGCATGATGTAACAAAGTGTTGTGTCAGCACAATATTGCAATATAGGACGTACAATCTACTAAAATATAGTCCTTCTTATCTTGCTCTTGCCTTCTCCTTTGGAGAATATCCCATTCTAGGCCATATAACTGAATAATTTATGTCAACTAATTAAGTTATCGGTTTGAATAATGTGTAACAACTGGTGATACTTGAAATGCTCTATGTAATTTTAAACGGACTGACAGTAAACCTACATAGGAGACAATGCTACTGAGTGTCAGTGGCTTGTTAGGCCTAATTAAGTTTGGAAGACTTCATAAGTTCATCCTAGCGCTGGCCAAGATCCAACGTTCAGCTAACAACTCATCAGGCCTGTTAAAGCAGATAGCGCAAAATCATCGTAGAACTTGCTGAGTTTAGTGTGCAAACTAAGAACATTTTGTGAAGTACATCTCTACAGCAAATTCCGGGACAATTTGGGATCAATCAGGGACACGGGACGCACAGGGCCGATTCCGGGACTGTCCCGGCGAATCCGGGACGGTTGGCAGCCCTAGAACTAATTACCTATAACAGTGGTTTGAATTTCAGCAAGAAATCTGGTAAAATCGTAGTTTATGTTGCTAAATTATTTTACATTATCAATTTAAAACGGAATCTGGATTGATGGCAATATCTGTCTAATAGACCCTAATGTCTATGAAAATGTATCTGTTAAATTGCTTAAATAGAAGATGACTTGATGGATTTATCACTGCGCTCTGCTGCCCATGGTGACTTAATGGTTCCTTTCACTCGCTCTGCAACAATGCAGAGGCGTTCGTTCTCTGTGGTTGGTCCAACAGCCTAGGATGGACTTCCCTTGACTGTGCGACACCTCCCAAGCTGTTCTCAATTTCACAAACTGTTGAAGAGTTTTTTTCGCTTGATTTCGTCCGGGAGCGCCTCTGAGTAGGTACATTTAAGGGGCGCTATATAAATTACGATTTATTAATATTGATTATTGATTTTAATATCATTACTTCCGTATAAGGAATTCAATTGTTTAAATTAAGAGGATGGATCAATTAATTTCTTTCTCAATAGAAGTTGTCTTAACGGGAAAATTCTTACATAAATCCAAGTTGGGTTGATAATAATAATTCCTGTTAATGAGAACTTAAGCTGGAATTTTTTTTCTTTCATTGGAAGCTGGATTGATTAAAGTTAAATTGGACATTGCATAGTCAGGCATGGCAAAGAAGATATTAAGATAATTAAGCAATGCAAACTGCGATTCTTCCCGGAATCCATTTATGGACATGGTATTGGGAAATTAAATACCGAGACTCATCAAGATTGCAAGAACTGTGTGCATCACTAATTAATTGACATGACCATAGAAATAATTCTGACCTCAGAGAAACTGATATTAGCCATTGGTTTGAACAATGATAACAATTTTTTTTCATAAAACAGTCTCTTGCTCATGTGTTCCTGTTCTTCATCTTACTAGATGCAGGAAGTTCTTTTAACAATCTGAGTGGAAATTCGAGAAAGCCTTGCATCTAGTTGATTTGAAACATCAAAGGGAACACGAGAGTGATCAATTAACATTGGTACAGTACGAGAACAAAAGAGTATGCTTTCTGCAGAAATTGATGCATTGATTGCCTTCCATATTAGACCACAGAGTTAATTGTTTCTCTTTGAACAATTTCTTATTTTACTGCAAAGGAACTGTTACTTAAGAATCAAACACACAAGAGGTTGAAGGTGCATCAACCCAAGCAAAAATTCTCTGAAAATACATCTGCTCTCAAACTGTTACTATTCAAGATGAAAAACTGCATAGAAATTCAAAGAGTCACTGCACATTCTGGTGATTAAAAAGCCACATAAGAACCAGTTTTGCTTAAAAACTGCAGTGACATCTTTTACATCATAAATTATATACTCGAAGTCCAATGCTCAGAGCGCCTATAGAAAGATTACTGGAGAACAGCCATGAAAATTATAGTTTTGTCTAAATTGATTTACTCACAATGGTGAACTGACAGGACTTGTGAGAAATTAGCCTGCTAAGAAACAATGCAAAATGTCGTTATGTCAGAAATGAAGCACGCGATGTTGCGATCATAAGATGCGTACTGGAGACAGAAACTTTAAAATGTAACTTATATCAGAAATCATTAACTGTGCTGAGCAGACATAAGAGAACCCATACTCAAATTAAATCCAATAAATGTCAGTTATGTGATGAATTATTTCTTGATTATGGTTGTCTGAAAAACGAACGAGAACTTATTCTTCAAAGAGATAATAATACAAAGGTCAGTTATATCTTTTAAAATAATATTTCTCGCAGGCTGTAACCTGAAACCACACATGAGGGCCAATGCTCTAGAGAAGAGCTCTACACAAATGTTGGTTATGCCAGAACATTTTTCAGAAGCCCAGTCTGAAAGTACACCTGTGGACTCATACTGGAAAGAAACCATTCCATTGTCAATTATGTAAGAAATAATCAATGTAACCAAGGTGTTGATCTGGAAAAACATAAGAGAATCCAAACTGCTGAGAAGCCGTGCAAATGTCAGTTATGTCAAAATCGTTTGCAAAAAGTAGTTTTCTGAAAACACACATGAGAACGCATTCTGGAGAGAAAACATACAAGTGTCAATTATGTCAAAACTCATTTACTGAAGCTGGTGTTCTGAAAAGACACATGAGAACCCATATTGGAGAGAAACCATACAAATGCCAGTTATGTCAGAAATCATTTATCCAAGGTGGTAATCTGAAAAGTCACTTGAAAACCCATACTAGAGAGAAACCATACAAGTGCCAATTATGTCAAGACTCATTTGCTGAAGCTGGTGTTCTGAAAAGACACATGAGAACCCATATTTTAGAGAAACCATACAAATGCCAGTTATGCCAGAAATCATTTACCCAAGGTTTTATTCTGAAAACTCACATTAAAACCCATACTGGAGAGAAGCCATATAAATGTCAGTTGTGTTCGAAATTATTCACGCGTAGTAGTTATCTGAAAATCCACATGAGGATCCATACTGGAGAGAAACCATACCAATGTCAGTTATGTCAGAAATTATTTACTCAATGCGGAAATATGCATGTACATTTAAAATTCCACACTGGAGAGAAACCATACAAATGTCAGTTATGTCATAAATCATTTACCCAAGGTGGTAATCTGAAAAATCACATGACAGCCCATACAGGAGAGAAACCATGTAAATGTCAATTATGTAAAAAATCGTTTACTGAAGCATGTGTTCTGCTAGCACATATGAGAACCCATACTGGAGAGAAACCGTATAAATGTCAGTTATGTCAGAGATCATTTACCCAAGGTAGTAATCTGAAAAGTCACATGAAAACCCATACTGGAGAGAAACCATTCAAATGTCAGTTATGTAAGAAATCATTTTCCCAAGTATTTACTCTGAAAACTCACATGAACACCCATACTGGAGAGAAACCATACATATGTTGGTTATGTCAGAAATCATTTGCTGCAGCTGGTACTCTGAAAAAGCACAAGAAAATCCATACTAGAGAGAATCCATATAAATGTCAGTTATGTCAGAAATCATTTGCCTTTAACGGTTCTCTGAAAATCCACATGAGGACCCATACTGGAGAGAAACCATACATATGTTTGTTATGTCAGAAATTATTTTCTGAAGCTGGTTCTCTGAAAAAGCACAAGAAAATCCATACTCGAGATGATCTGTATAAATGTCAGTTATGTCAGAAATCATTTTCTTATGACGATTCACTGAAAAACCACATGAGGAAACACACTGGAGAGGAACCATACACGTGTCAATTATGTCAAAACTCATTTTCTGGGTCTGGTGGTTTGAAAAGACACATGAGAACCCATATTGGAGAGAAACCATACAAATGCCAGTTATGCCAGAAATCATTTACCCAAGGTTTTATTCTGAAAACTCACATTAAAACCCATACTGGAGAGAAGCCATATAAATGTCAGTTGTGTTCGAAATTATTCACGCGTAGTAGTTGTCTGAAAATCCACATGAGGATCCATACTGGAGAGAAACCATACCAATGTCAGTTATGTCAGAAATTATTTACTCAATGCGGAAATATGCATGTACATTTAAAATTCCATACTGGAGAGAAACCATACAAATGTCAGTTATGTCATAAATCATTTACCCAAGGTGGTAATCTGAAAAATCACATGACAGCCCATTCTGGAGAGAAACCAAGTAAATGTCAATTATGTAAAAAATCGTTTACTGAAGCATGTGTTCTGCTAGCACATATGAGAACCCATACTGGAGAGAAACCGTATAAATGTCAGTTATGTCAGAGATCATTTGCCCAAGGTAGTAATCTGAAAAGTCACATGAAAACCCATACTGGAGAGAAACCATTCAAATGTCAGTTATGTAAGAAATCATTTTCCCAAGTATTTACTCTGAAAACTCACATGAACACCCATACTGGAGAGAAACCATACATATGTTGGTTATGTCAGAAATCATTTGCTGCAGCTGGTACTCTCAAAAAGCAAAAGAAAATCCATACTGGAGAGAATCCATATAAATGTCAGTTATGTCAGAAAACATTTGCCTTTAACGGTTCTCTGAAAATCCACATGAGGACCCATACTGGAGAGAAACCATACATATGTTTGTTATGTCAGAAATCATTTTCTGAAGCTGGTACTCTGAAAAGGCACAAGAAAATCCATACTCGAGATGATCTGTATAAATGTCAGTTATGTCAGAAATCATTTTCTTATGACGATTCACTGAAAAACCACATGAGGAAACACACTGGAGAGAAACCATACACGTGTCAATTATGTCAAAACTCATTTTCTGGGTCTGGTGGTTTGAAAAGACACATGAGAACCCATATTGGAGAGAAACCATACAAATGTCGGTTATGTCAGAAATCATTTACCCAATGTAATGTGTAGAGAGAACGGTTCAATGGAGGAGAAGGTCTCGTTGATGTTCAGACGATAATTAAATTAATCATGATATACAACGTAATAAAATGCACATAAAACGTCGCTATACCCATTCCCTTGCCTTTGTCAGCGAGTTTAAACAGTGGATGATAATAAATAGACAAATTAATTATTGTAGACAAATAACGTCTTAAATACATTGCGAGCTAAGGACCTTTGAATGCATCCGACATCGGCTCAGGAGACATTTATTAAGCGCCACTGTCTAATGATAAAACATCAATCGACTACGATGAGTATTATTGCCTGTGGAGGACCTGCATAAGGTCCATAGATAGTCCTACTCGCCTCAATTATAGAGGAAGATCGACCACTTGCTCTCTGGGTTATAAAGCAACTGTTCTAGACAATCGCAATGACCCACAACCTGAAAATGTTTGTTAACCATCCTAATAATAATTATAACTACGGCTTTAAGTCAGCCGCCCTTTACATCGACCGTATGCAGTGAATAGTTATGCTGCACAGCACATATTCATTATCTTGTTATTGTGGGGCGCGGTGGTGTAGTGGTGGCGACGTTGCCTTGAAGCCGGAAGGTTCGAGGTTCGAATCCACCTCAAGTGGTCGCGTAGGAACCTTGGGCAAGTCCTTCAATCGCAATTGCTCAGCGCTTCGGCGTGAAACTCCGATGCAGTGTCCGCTCTGCAGTCGGGAGCGCCCCTGAGTAGAGAGCTTGAAGGGACGCTATAACAAGTGCACATACAAACAAACAAACAATTATCTTGTTTCATGTTTTGGTTGACAAAGTCACGCCAAAGATGTAAGAAAGAAGATCATCGTGTCAAATGAAGAGGAATGATTTAAAACTTGTCGGGTTGCACGCTTATATAACAAGTTTGATTCTACTTTTAAAGGTGTTAAATTGACAATAATTACGTTTCTCCAAATGATTTTTTATATGTTTCCAAGGATTAAATTGAGCACTGGATCGAAAACAGCTTAAAATAAATGTTTAAAAATGAAACGCTGTTAGAAATATTAACCCTCGGGCTACCAAGGGGGGTGGTTGCCACCCCCTAGGTTTTTTGCAAATCAAACGCGTTCCGTTTGGAATAAAATTTTGAAAAATTGGTAACTGTAGAGGGTTCATTGGGACACATTTTGAGCTAAAATTTTTGATGATGCCCCTACCGTTCAAAAGTTACACCCGATATACCAAAGGTACCAGGGGGATGGATACCACTCCCCCTAGAATATCGTCTGTAACTTTTCCGCCCTTTAATATTAAGAGACACAAATTATACCATTCTATAGAGGGAATGTGGGGCTACATTTCCATGCTCACTGAGTTGTCTTTTGACAACCGGAAGTGCTCAAAATAAATTAAAATATATATAAACGTGTTTTATTTTCATAAAATTGTCATGTTTTTTCTATTATAACTTATCCATAATTTATTTTTTAATAGAAATAAATTATGCCATTCTGTAGAGGGCATTTAGGGCTATTTTCTGATACTAAATAATTTGTCTTTTGATGACCGGAAGTGCTCAAAATAAATTAAAATGTGTGAAAATGTTGGGTTTTTTACAACGCAAGCCGATATGTCTGCGTAAACGTTTCTCAGCGGCTAAAACATGTTTTTTTGTTTTGATTGAACATAAAACAGACTTATTACTAGTTTTTATAGTTGAATATTGGACTTTATTATATGTAAACTACTTTTTATATATAAATCATGTATAAAACACACAGAATCTAATATATTCCCTATGCGTAAGTATACATTTTGTGGAATCGACGGGTACCCATGGTAAAAAATTCATAATTTCGAGGGGCATTCATATTTTCTAAACCTAAATATACCATTTTGTGCAGAAATGAATGCTGAATCCAATGGTGTATTACAAGTTATGATATCTCAAACCAAACCCAAAATCCAGGGGGGTGGTAACCACCACCCCCTTGGTAGTCGGTGTTACAAAAAAAGCTTGGTAGCCTGAGGGTTAAACGACTATAATAAATATTTCTGTTATGATTCTGGGCTCAGGTGAGAGATGTCTTTTAAGGTTACTGGTTGCTGCCTAAATCAATACAGTCAAACAGACATGCTAGCAAGGAGATAGTTATATGGAGAGGCTGACAGTGACGGCCATGGATCCCGTAAAACGTCACAATTTACTAAATACAATGCTAGTATTGTCCCCTATTATAATAGACACCGTTAAAAGGTGCTTCAGCAAATATAAAAAGGTGACCACGATATTAATTTCTCTCAATTCCGGCCGATAGTTTTATTATGCCAGACAAATTTCTTCGGGGTCTATTGTCATAAGCCCTCGTCAAATCTGAATCCATCCAATAGTTAAATGTCATTTTGGAACACTACTGAAAATAATCATTATACCTCTTAACTCCGCCACTTGCTGGAAAAGTGAAGATGGCGATGCTAATGAACTCTGGATTTACACGGTGTAACTTCGACCCACACCTCATAGTGGTGAGGGGGTGTTAACAGCTTAGTAAGGGATTGCCTGCAGAGGCTATACCATCAGTGGTGAAAGTTACGCTGAAGTACCACCCACGGCGCTTCGCGAGGTGGGAAGGCTCTGCGGGAACCCTGAAACGCTGGCTAACGTGGGCGGCAAAGATCTGGGCAGCAGCAGGTCTTGTATCATGGTAAGGCGGAAGATGGTCTGTAGTAGCCATTAACGGTTTACGCATGAAAAGGCTGTTCGAAATGTAGATTATACATAAAGAACAGCCACTGCGAGGTGGAAAGACGAGGGAAGCTACCACCTTATTTTCCCAATCAGCAACATGAACAGTCACAGAAAAAAGTGGCGAAAGCATGTCCATGAAGCGAACAACCCTCAAATCGATGATGGTTAACCCTCGGGCTACCAAGGGGGTGGTTGCCACCCCACCCCATAGGTTTTTTCCAAATATTTCTTGTTTCGTTTGGAATAAAATTTTGACAATTTAGGTAGCTGTAGAGGGTTCATTTGCACACATTTTCAGGTAAAATTTATGATGATACCCCATACCGTTCAAAATTTATACCGGATATACCCGAGGTACCAGAGGGTGGATACCACCATGCCCCCTAGATTATCGGCTATATCTTTTGCCCTCTTTATTATGAAGAGACACAAGTTATACCATTCTGTAGAGGGAATGTGGGGCTACATTTCCATGCTCATTGAGTTGTCTTGTGACAACCGGAAGTGCCCAAAATAAATTAAAATATATAAAAATAGGTTTTATTTTCGTAAAAAGTTCATATTTGTTCTATTATAACATATTCAAAATTTATTTTTTGGGAGAAATAAATTATGCCATTCTGTAGAGGGCATGCAGGGCTATTTTTTCATATAAATTAATTTGAATTTTGATGACCGGAAGTGCTCAAAATAAATTAAAATGTGTGAAAAAGTTGGGTTTTTACAACGCGAATCGAAATTTCTGTGTAAACGTTTGTCAGCAGCTAATGAACTTATATTGGCTGAAACAGATACTGAATATGAATACATACATACATACATACATACATACATACATACATACATACATACATACATACATACATACATACATACATACATACATACATACATACATACATACATACATACATACATACATACATACATACATACATACATACATACATACATACATACATACATACATACATACATACATACATACATACATACATACATACATACATACATACATACATACATACATACATACATACATACATACATACATACATACATACATACATACATACATGTATACATACATACATATATACATACATACATAATTATTAACACTCATGTTCAAAACACACACAGAATCTAATATTCTGCCCATGCAAAAGTATGCGTTTGTGGAATCAATGGGTCCCCAGGTAAAAATTATAATTTCGTATAACATGTATAATTTCGAGGTAGATTAATATATTTTTAAACCTAAATATATCATTTTGTGCAGAAATGAATGCTCTATCCAATGGTGTATTGCAAGTTATGATATCTCAAACCAAACCCAAAATCCACCCCCCTTGGTAGTCCATGTTACAAAAAAAGCTTGGTAGCCTGAGGGTTAAAGACAAGACAAGAACTTCGACAACTGTTGTAATTTTTGGCAACGAACTTTGTTGTCATCAGCGGACATTAAACCTTGGAGCAACAATAATTATTGTTCTGTAATTATTTACCCGTACATCAATGGGCACATGGGCAAGTGTTGTATAAATCTGGTAAGGTAAGGCTGACGTTACCGCCATGGACCCCGAAAGACATCACAGAAATATAGGTACTCACAAACTGTCTTAAGCTGTCGTTGAAACTCGGGGTCTGTGGCTAATCACTCCAAACGTAGAAATATAGAAAATATCTCCGTGACCGGCTGCGGTAGAGAGAAAAAAATGCATGAAGTTAAACGTTACTAAATTAATTAGCCTTTCGTCACAATGTCATATGCCTGTCCACTGTTTTTGCATAGAGCAAAATAAAAAATGGCGCACAGCATTCAAATATATAACGTTTCTTTAACACCTTTTAACGAGTATAGCCCGATATTATATAAATAATTGGCCTCCATAAAAATCATATCTTATTCGATGCCGGTAGATAAAGCGCCAACGCCGCAAGACAGTATTGTGCTGTAATAATTATGCCAGACAAATTTCTGTCCAGGGTAACGACCTCTGTTGTCATAGACCCTCGTCAAATCGGATCCATCCATTCAGAGTATTGTCAAACAATGGACGACACTTTGTAATAAAAGTAAAACTTTTTACGCAGTACACGTGGCAACGCAGATCATCTTTATTATAACGATGTGTCGTGAAACACAGACTACAGCTAGCCTACGCAATCGTTATAGTTGAGAATATGTAAGACTACGCCAATCATCCTCATCGGTAATCCCTCACCCCTTCCCTGGGGAAGACGTGTATAGACGTCCAAAAACAGGCTTTAAGCATATAAATTTCCCATATAACTGACATCTGTATGTGATCTACATCAATAATAGGACGGTCGTGAATAAGCTGTTGATGTGCGCTTGACTTTGAAACGGCGCATTATTTTGATGTAAGTAAAATAAGATTTCGATTATATTTTCGGAAACGTCTAAACTCCAAACTGGAAGAATTGATCGTTCGTTGAAAAGAAGAAGCGATGCTTAACCTTTAACGAAATAAACGTAGATGTCGCATTTAGATTTAGCCCTCTACCGTGGAAGAATTGATCGTCTGGTTAACCGTTAAACAGCAGCGAACCAATAAATTACCGAATTCAGTGATTGTGTCTATTGGATATAGAATAAAAAATGCAAATTATTATTATAGTATCTGATTGCAATGTTTCAGAGGTATAATTGATAGGTATCTAAGCACTTTGATTTACATCACCCACCTTTTTATGCCAGCCTTCAGACTGGCACCACCCTATGGTAGGCAGCTTTGTCGTTTGGTTTAGATATGTTGGGGCCGCTAATGGCCGTTTTTTTTTATAATTATTGTAAAGATGACATTTATCAGACTCAACATTTTAGGAACTGATTTTATTTATGAAAACAATAGACTAGCTGTTAAAGGTGTTTAACTTGAGAATTGTACTGTCAACAGTTTTAGCGACATCTTTGAGAATGTCAACGAATATAAAGTCGTCTTTTCTTTTAGTAACTTCCTTTTGTTATTTTGTGACTTCTTTTGTCCCTGATGATATCCTATGTTATCAAGTCATTCAGTCATTTCCTTACAAAATTATTCAATCTATCTTCATCCGATAACTACTGTGTCTGTCCTACAAATTCAATGTCATAATTATATATCATAAGAAAGAAGGATTAACGTCGCCCTCCTTTTTTCTCCAGGCTTTAGACTCACACCAAAAGATGCGCGTCATTTTTTTCTGTTACGTAACGGCAACTGTGGGGAGCGGTGGTGAAGTGGGTATGTTCGTTGCCTTGCAGCCGGAGGGTTGCAGGCTCGAATCCACCTCAAGTCGCCGCGTAAAGGTATAGATATTCAGTACAGCTGCAAACATTTATGTCTGATATAATTATATCTGCATCGACAGCCTTCTATTGCGCCGTTTTCTCAAAGCACAAAACACAAACCGACGACTGCTTCAAAGGATTTAAAAAGTCGGTTATTGTGATCACATTATTTTGTTACTCTTTGATGCCGCTGTGTTATAATACGGAGAATAAATAATAATATACTGGCGCTGCTATTACAGACTTAGAACTGGCGCCACCTATTGTAAGATTTTATCAGCATCTTATGACCGCCAGTGATCGCTGAGGTTGTTGATGTTGTTGAACTTCGTCCATCGAGTGGATGGATGGATGGATCCAGATTTGACGAGGGCCTACGACAACGCATGCCGAATCCAATATTACAGCACTTATGTTAAAAGCGTTTAACTAATATAAGTCGTTGTAGAAAGATTTTAAAGGTGTCAATGAAGTTATCACTGATAATCAATTTTTAACCCTATGACGCACACCTTCCGCGCCAACGCATTTAGCACACCTGGGGTCCAATGGACCCCACCGATAACATGGGTTGAAATTATATCAATTAGACAGAACTTGGAAATGAATGACTGAAATATATGTTGTACATAGCACATGCACTCATGGAACATGTTTGGGTCAAAATATATAGGCCTAAAATTAACCCTATGACTACCAAAAGAAGTGTTATGCATGAATTTTTTTTTTCTTTCTCAAAACCAAACTTGTTTCATATGGAATAAAATTTTTACATGTAAAGTTATTTTAGGGGGTTCATTTACACACATTTTGATGAAAGGTTTGTGATGATACCCCATACAGTTCAAAAGTTATACCTGATATACCCAAGGTACCAAGAGGAAGGGTGGAAACCAACCACTTAGGTTATCGACTATAATCTTATCCTTCCTTTATATAAAAGATAAAAGCATGGTACCATTTTATAGAGGGAATGTGGGGCTACATTGTCATACTAAATAATTTGTCTTTACATAACCGGAAGTGCTCAAAATAAATTAAAATGTCTGAAAATAGGGATTTTTTCATAAAAGTTTTCTACCTAGGATTTGTAACTTGCTCATTCATTTTCACCAGTGGCGTAGCAAAAAAAATTACGGGATGCCATATGTATGTAAGTATGAATGTATATATGTATGCCTGCATGCATGCATGCATGTGCTTTTATTTGTATATATTTATCCGTGTATATATGTGTGTATATATGTAATCTATGTAGGTATGATTGCATGTGTTATGTGTATGAATGCAAGCTTATGTATGTTTGCATGTACAAATGCGTAGTGTGTGTGTGTGTATGTATGTATGTTTGTATGTACGTACATATATACATACATACATACATACATACATACACGCATATATACATACATACATACACATATACATTCGTACGTACATACATACATACATACATACATACAGACATACAGACATACATACAGACATACACGTATATGAAATACATACATTCTCACATACATACATACATACATACATATATACATAAACATACATACATACATGCATACATACATACGTACATACGTACATACATATACATGCATTCATACATACATACATTCATACATACATACATACGTTCTGACACACACGTATATGCAATACATATATTCACACATTCATACATATGCACATGCATATATGCATACATACATACATACATACATACATACATACATACATACATACATACAAACATACATACATACATGCATACATACATACATGCATACATAGATACATACATGCATACATACATATATACATACATTTCATATATCCATACCTTGCATATAAACATACATACACTGACGTATGTAAACCGACGGATGGGGGTAATGTCGGGGGCAGGGTGTAATGTCTCAACGGGAGTAAGGGTTGGGGGCAGTTGTGGGGGCAATGGTAGTGGTTATGGGCCGAGGGGTATGTCCTGTTCCCATTATGCTATAGTCGATACACCATGGACCTATCAATGCTGAAGCCTGGGGTCCGTTGGACCCCAGGTATGCTAAATGTGCCCTAGGTGTCTTACCCAATTTTCCCCCATTGAACCAAGGACGCTACAGTCTCCCAACTTTTTCGTACATGTAGAGGGATGAATTGTTGAGGAATTTGAATTATTTCAAATTTTTAGTATTTATAACAATAGAGATATTCAAGATTTCGCACCTCTGGGGTCCAATAGACCCCAGGTGTGCGTCATAGGGTTAAGCCACATTGTGGCCATTGAACTTATTACGTTGTTCTTTAAATTATATTATGTATAATAATAATGTAGTTCCATCAATAGGTATATTTCTATATTTATGATCAACGACGCTACTTTATAATTAATCAGCATCGTTCTCCTTAACCAAAGCTTCTGCCTGGCACCACCATAGTGTCCGAAACTCTTTTCGTGCATGCATTAGTATGGCTTCGGAATATACATACATGTACATGTATGCTCGAACAGTATGCTCGCTAAATCAGGAAAATAAGGAGTCTTGCTATGTGCAATTGGAAGAAAGATGGACATAGACACAGAATAAAATCTTGTTGTGAATGTGCTTTCTGTTGAGCCGCATTTTGACTTTCATTAAAAATGTTGGTTAAAAATATTGATTCAATGACAGTCAGAAATCATTTTGAAATAAGATCAGAATAAGGTTTGCATAATTGTTCACTCATATACCGTTGACTGGTTTATTCCGAAGTATTTGAAAAGGAAGAAGTGGCTGCTAATCTGCTATGATGTGGCTGAAATTACCCCTATACACAGAAATATCACATAATTTGCAATACAAGGTAATCAGACGTCGACGTGACTTTAGCTGGCGATCGTATAATACTTATAAGCAATTTGCTATGCGGCTTCGTCTTAAACACCTTTCAAACATATTTTTCCAACTTATAAGTTCATTTGCCGTCAACGACTTTTATTGAAACGTAAAGAACTTAATCTGGAATTAATAATAGTTTCGCATCGTATTTAAAACTTTATGCAGCGCCTCTCACAGCATAGAGACCTTTTCAGCACGGAAGCATCAAGGGGGGGGTAAATGTTCTGAGAGTGCGTGAGAATGCAGGAAGAGCCCAGACGTGAGTGTGACCCGTATATATATATATATATATATATATATATATATATATATATATATATATATATATATATATATATATATATATATATACTTGTCACACATTTAATTCTCTGTATTTATGTAGCGTTGGTGCGTTGATGGATTCCTATTATAATTGAGTTCTTTGACAACGTGAAATCAATATTTGAAATGTTTAAATTTATTTATAGTTTCAGATGAATACGTCTTAAAGGTTTTCTCGATAAACACTATTTTTAGTGGCTTAATTAGAGATATCGCCAGGCTAAACGCGCTGATCGTATCTATCTACCTATTTCTAGCAATTCGCTTATTATGGTATTTACAAACGCTGCATTTATCACGCACGCGAGGTTAGAAGATCGATGGAGGTGAGGATCAGCAGTGAGTGAAGGACTTTGCTCATAAAAATTATTCCTTAGACCAATGTCTAGTGATGGCGAACACTCAAACCAAAATGCAACCAGAAGTCAGACTGGCGTGGCCTTTTTATGTATTTCCTTTATGTATCGCTTGTTTTTTCAGTCGATGGCGTTGAGAATGCTGAACATTCTATCAGATAATGAGGGTTTGAAGCCTTAGACATCGCCGCAACAACATAAGGGCGCTACATAATTTGTTAACTTCGTTGCATTCTCGGTACCAGCGCCTTGGTTGCTGTGGTCTTATACAGATTCGTTTTCAAAAGTTTCACAGCCCATATTTTTGCCATGATTGGCCCTTCTATTCGTCACTCCGAACATTGGCGGCATTATGGACAATCTTTCTCCTTCTGCTGTGTTGCTCGAACCACTCGTTCCATCGACAGTCCCGTCCAGTGTTTTCACAAAGCCTCTGTAAATAAGCAGTTTACAGCGCATTCATAAATAGAAATCTCAAAATGACGACTGCGATCACAAACAATGGCTATGAATAGCTTTTCCAATTCATATTCTTGACCTCCGCATTTCAATGTAGAGGACCAATCCAGTCCTCCGCCGTTTTGTCTCCTCGCTAGCAGTTTCAAGAGTTTATGGAGCAGAAAAATTGAATGTCAGCACAAAAATCTCCTCTTATTCAGTGTCGCCCTCCAACTTATTTGAGCCTTCGACCCGGCACTACCCTTTGGCATTCAACTTTTTTGTCATCGCCAATGTGAGGGCTGTGAGTGGCAATCTTGATTTGGAGATGCTATTCGTGTTGCGAATCTAGCGAATTACAAAGTTTACGTGTCCTGTGACAAATTGACAACAACGTCCATTGACGATAATCTTAATGTTCATTTTTGGGAGTGAAACTATATTTTATAGCATCCGAGTAGCATCGTCAAAAGATTGCTTAAAACTCAACATTTTCAATCTGGGCATAGAGGAGTAAGGATTATTAGCGAGCGTGTGCACACACCAATTTATATCATCAGGAGAATGCGTTTTAAAGGTGTCGAAAAAGAACAGTATAACCCGCACGTTTGGTGAAAATTTTTATGGCTGACAATGTCTAATACAACGTTATTCTCAAATAAGCAGGGCTGTTTTTAAGGAATTTTTAGAACTGCACAATCCCTTCTTTTCTGTCCCATCCTCCATCGTAAATTACTTCCAATCGGAGGACAATGACCTTTTTGCTAGATTTTAACACAACATAAGTGCTTCTACAACTGCACAAATCTATTTAGAACTGCACATTTCGCTTACATCTGCACGTTAAAAAGCTCTGCAAATAAGATGTACATGTATATTTTGCGGCAGAATTGAATCCATTTACCTCTCTGTGTCATCGTACGTTAAGACGATGATGAAAAGTTCAGAATTTAACAGCAACTCGTACCGTCGATTTTAATTAATTATTTTCTGCTCATTCCGTCTTTTAAGATAGGCTGTGCATTTCATATGGTCTCATTGTCACGTTCTATTATTATTATTATTCCTTGCTGTAATAATTATTTGCTCTTTGAAGAACGTTGAATCTTGTCTAGCGAAATTGTGTAATGCATGATTTTAAGCTAGCTTTTGGAAATTCTCACAAAAGACCAACCCGATGGTTTATCCGTAACATCTTGCTCTCGTATTATCTTTGTGAGCTTTGTAGCTATACTCTCAGTGCTCGCCATTTCCGCTACCTTCGTTCGACTGAACAAAGTCCCTTTTGCTCGTACTTCCACTATGTAGAATCGTGTTTTCTCGGTGGTATAGGACCCTCAATCTAAAATGATTTTCCTCTGACACTCCGCTCTCTTTCTACAAATTCTTCTCAGGCTTTCCTCTTTCATCTTAAGACAGTTTTATTTGCTTTGAGACTGGAAGAGCCTCTGAGCAGTCTCTAAATGCACCCATGGATGAATCTAATGAATCTTATGACCACGTGCAGGTCTTTTCTTGTTTGTGTGGTGTTGCCAGTTGAATCTGCCTATAAAAATTCACCTTCGCTTAATATATAGCAAAGTAAAATATTATTTTAAAGGTGTTTAAGGCGAGTACGAAGTATCTTTCTCATCCGAACGTTTACCGGTTTTGAAACTGCACAACATGATGATTGTTATGCGCCATAGTTAGTCGCTCTTTCAAAACCGGAGAAGTACTCACTAATTAGCATTGTTCTTGTATCTGCTAGAATTTATTTAAACCAAAGTTAATTAGAGAGACAATGATTGCCTATATAATTTATAGGCAGTGTCGTTAACCATAAAAAATGTACGGATGTAAATATAGGCATATCCACGTGTTATTTGAGTTATAAGTCAAATCATGTTGTCAGTTTGATGTCCACAAACATCGCTTAGAAATTGATGACTGGTGGTTACTAATATGACACCTTTTAAACGTTTTCGAGATGTGCTATAAATAAAGGAAATTCGTTTCTTCGCCAGATAGAGCACCATTAAAGATTATGACAATGGTCATACTATCGCTAACAGGGAATTTGACGGTTTTCGGGTCGTCGCGAAAAGCAGCAGTTGGGCTCCTTTTAAAAGAGCTCGAGACTAAGAAATTCGTCCTCGCGACTGGGCGCTCTTTGGGCTACTTCGAGTTGTTCGAAGGTCTGAATCCTTATTGTCAGATTTAAATTGAAACTTTTATTAGCTATGTATATTATGTGGTGTTGCCAACTTTATGAATAATACAAGTTAATCGGTTTTCGGAGTTTCACTTACAAGCCTGTGGTGAAAACTACGCCTACCGCCTTCCAAAGTTTCGTTGATGGCTTCATGACGTGTCTTGTGAAGTGACTAAAGAAGACAATAGATTACGTTTTCAATGTACATATCAAAATTGCGGTAATGGTAAGCTTCTTTTAGCTGCTTATTTCGTGAGTGTAAAGGCACTTTATGTTTTTTGTTTGTACGCGCACTTGTTATAGCGCCCCCTCCAGCTCTCAACCGCTACTCAGAGGCGCTCCAGACTACAGAGCGGACACTGCATCGGAGTTTCACGCCGAAGCGCTGAGCAATTGCGAGTGAAGGACTTGCCCAAGGTCCCTACGCGGTGACTTGAGGTGGATTCGAGCCTCTAACCTTCCGGCTTCAAGGCAACGACGCCCCCACTACACCACCGCGCCCCATGTTTATTGTGTATGAGATAAGCACATTGTTAATCGACATCTGTAGACTTAATAAAAACAGCATCACATAAAATGATATCGACGGATCATTATGATAATGAATCAATGCATCATAGCGAATATAATTTGATTATAAGTTAAAGCTAGTTTATACCAAAAAAGAGTTTAATTACGTAACAATAACAGAGGACGACAGAGCGTCGTTGAACAGCGCATGTAGCTGATTAAATTGTAACTTATAACAAAATCAACTTCAACAACGAATGGAAATGCATCTTAACCCTCGGGCTACCAAGGGGGGGGTGGTTGCCACCCCCCCCCCTAGGTTTTTCGCAAATTTTTCGCGTTCCGTCTGGAATAAAATTTTGAAAAAATTGGTAGCTGTAGAGGGTTCATTGGGACACATTTTGAGCTAAAACTTTTGATGATGCCCCCTACCGTTCAAACGTTACACCCGATATACCAAAGGTACCAGGGGGGGGTGGATACCACCCCCCCCTAGAATATCGTCTGTAACTTTTCCGCCCCTTAATATTAAGAGACACAAATTATACCATTCTATAGAGGGAATGTGGGGCTACATTTCCATGCTCATTGAGTTGTCTTTTGACAACCGGAAGTGCTCAAAATAAATTAAAATATATATAAAGGTGTTTTATTTTCATAAAATTGTCATGTTTTTACTATTATAACTTATCCATAATTTATTTATTAATATAAATAAATTATGCCATTCTGTAGAGGGCATTTAGGGCTATTTTCTAATACTAAATAATTTAAAATTTGATGACCGGAAGTGCTAAAAATAAATTAAAATGTATAAAAATGTTGGGTTTTTTTGCAACGCGAACCGATATGTGTGCGTAAACGTTTTTCAGCGGCTAAAACATGTTTTTTTGTTTTGATTTAACATAAAACAGACTTATTACTAGTTTTTATAGTTGAATATTGGACTTTATTATATGTAAACTACTTTTTATATATAAATCATGTATAAAACACACAGAATCTAATATATTTCCTATGCGTAAACATACATTTTGTGGAATCGACGGGTACCCATGGTAAAAAATTCATAATTTCGAGGGGCCTTCATATTTTCTAAACATAAATATACCATTTTGTGCAGAAATGAATGCTGAATCAAATGGTGTATTACAAGTTATGATATCTCAAACCAAACCCCAAAATCCAGGGGGGGGGGTGGTAACCACCCCCCCCTTGGTAGTCAGTGTTACAAAAAAAGCTTGGTAGCCTGAGGGTTAATGAATCTCATTGTAATAAAACGTAAAGTTCGACGTAGTCTGTCTTTTACAATTGGACAATAATTATTATGCGTTGCTGATCTTAGACACCGCTAGAACGTTTTCCACATGTGTAATAAATGATTCATAACTCAGAGGCCGCTGTTCCGACAATAGCAAAATGTTAATAAGAACGACGGATCATTATGCATCTATGCATCACAGCAAATATAATATTTGATTATAAGTTAAAGCTAGTATACTAAAAAGAGTTTTATTATGTCAAACAAATTTCCGAATGCATAATAGCCATTTTGTCATAGGCTGTCGTTAAACTCTGATCACATTCCCTAGCTCTGAAATAGTTTATTATGGCGGTCATTATTATGGCGGTCATTACCCGTCACAAGTCGATTTTGACTTTTTTATTCAGTTATATTCTACAGATATTCGGCTTCAAAATACTTTTTACAGAATGAAAATATCTTTTTTCTAACTGAAGATAATTGAAGTTATATTCGTTCGATTGTGTAAGTTGTAGAATCATAATAAGGGAGAAAATCGATCTCAAAGTTTCAGAACATTCCTGTCGTAAAAGTCCTTAGTAACCATTGATTGATTATTCTGCAATTTTGCTGGTAAATAAATTGGCATATTATGTATCAAATACATCAAACGGCATCAAAATCTAGCTATTATTATCCAAACTGCTACTGAATTACAGGCAAGCTTGCTGAATTCGTTCGATTCTGTGAGACAATGAATGAATGAATCAATGAATCGGCCTAGCATAGAAGCAAACGTTTCCAAGAGTAAACAGCCAGAAATGGCGTATCGAACTCTAGGCCTATGAGTCTTATATTTCAAACACACAATCAACCACGCACTACACGATGTGGACCTTTGCCCATCTATAATCAAATGAAATGTAAACATTTTGCGTCCGATAAAGCAGCGTCTTACGAGCAGGCTAATTACCCTAGCTCTCGGCTACCTCAAAGAAATATTTACCTGACAGCTTTGTCTACAGAGAAACATGAATAATAATAATACGAGACAATTGCGCTCGATAACAATCTGAGCGTAGTCTGAGAACTTATGCAAGTCTTTTCAAATCTTATAAAGAATTTTAATTAGGCCTATTTACACACATAGACAATAATATTGTTCCTATTTATTACCTCGTACACACATCGCTCGAACGCGCAAACACTCAAGGTAGGATAGATCAAAGACGATTCAATTTGCATCAAGTTACCAATTATAGCCAGTACTAATAAAACTTCCTATAGATCTATAATTATGATGGGTGGCCGGATGGATGGCTGATGGGTGGGCTGTAGGTGGGTGGATTGCCAGTTTGGTCATGTTTACCAAAGTAATTGACCGCACCGTTGATCTCCGATCTCGGTACCTCTCATTCTCCAAGCCAGCGTGTTATCTAATGAACCACCCCCCCCCCCCTAACGAACAATCAACCAGGTTGCCCTTATCACAATTTGAGGAGTTTACAAGACTTTCGCTATTTCCTATTTAACGATGTAAAATAATATTTTTACAAATTCTTTCCAAAGCTAATGCTAGCTGTAGACCTGAGTAAGAAAAGGAGCAACAGAACATTTACGGGTAGGTGCGCATGCGCAATATCGAAAGTCAGTCTCGTAAACCAATAAGACTCTCAGAAAACTGGGTCGGAGGCGTGGCTGTCAGGTGGCCATTACAGATGTTAAACTTTATAGCCAAACTTTGTCACGTTCAAGTAGGTGGCAAAATTTACCAGAACCGTCTAATATCATATTTTAGGGTATAACCTATCATGCGGTACACATGGCTACAAGAAATAGTCAGGTCAGCTTATGAAAACTCGGTCGTTCATGGCGAATTTTAACTTTGAAAATAGGCTATTTGGGACCAAGATTCAAAGCGAATTCTTACACCACATGCGCCAAAAGTCATTTTTCCTCCACTAATCATTTGAATTCAACATTTTTAGTTGTAGATATTGAAAGTAGACATATTTTAAAATAATAATACACTATAAAACAATTTTCCATATTTTTGACCCCTCTCGCCTTTTTTGCCTTCTATCTCGAAATCTAGATCGCGACAAGTGACGGGAAAAGAAGGCCAGTGACACAATTTCAGTCGGCATCAACGGCAATGTAGTAAGCTGTCGTTAAACTATGGATTCATCCATCCATCCATTCATCCATCCATTCATCCATCCATTCATCCATTCATCCATCCATCCATCCATCCATTCATCCAGCCATTCATCCATCCATTCATCCATCCATTCATCCATCCATTCATCCATTCATCCATCCATCCATCCATCCATCCATTCATCCAGCCATTCATCCATCCATTCATCCATCCATTCATCCATCCATTCATCCATCCATGCATCCATCCATACATCCATTCATCCAGCCATTCATCCATCCATTCATCCATTCATCCATTCATCCATTCATCCATCCATCCATTCATCCATCCATTCATCCAGCCATTCATCCATCCATCCATCCATTCATCCATTCATCCATCCATCCATTCATCCAGCCATCCAGCCATCCATTCATCCATCCATTCATCCATCAATCCATCCATTCATCCATTCATCCATCCATCCATTCATCCATTCATCCATCCATTCATCCATACATTCATCCATCCATCCATTCATCCAGCCATCCATCCATTCATCCATCCATTCATCCATTCATCCATTCATCCATCCATCCATTCATCCATCCATTAATCCAGCCATTCATCCATCCATCCATCCATTCATCCATTCATCCATCCATTCATCCAGCCATCCAGCCATCCATCCATCCATTCATCCATCCATTCATCCATCCATCCATCCATCCATTCATCCATCCATCCATCCATCCATTCATCCATTCATCCATCCATTCATCCATCCATTCATCCATCCATTCATTCATCCATCCATCCATCCATCCATTCATCCATTCATCCATTCATCCATCCATCCATTCATCCATCCATTCATCCAGCCATTCATCCATCCATAATATAATTACTGAAGAGGTAACGCACCGCGTCGTCAAACTGAAACCACTCCAATGTCTTGATGTTACTCCAAACCAGCCTTAACATTGACGGTCAGACACACACGAGTACTGTTGTCATGAACTGGAGAAGCAAGCACGTGGTCAGGATGGCACAAACTCTTTTTGTCGGCTAACCAACAGCTCGTTCATTCTCTGTCGCTAGTCTTATAACCCGGAATGCCTCCATGTTGCACTGCGCATACTTCCAAGGGGTCATTCGATTTTGTTTCTTGATAACCTCAAATCCGTCTTATTTGGCCGTGGTTGGACCAGGAGCGTTTCTGAGTAGGCCTAACCTACATTTAAATGGGCGCTATAATTATAACATTTTCGAAATATTTCAATGATAAAAAAACTTGTTTTGTTCAAAATTTTTTTGTTGGAATCTCTCCCGTATTCATTCATGTTATGCCCTGAACACAATACTAGAATTTAATCACAATGACTGATTTATAGATGCGATGAGAAAATTACTGATGGTGTCTAAAGAGAGCTTTACAATGTCCGCAATATCGCGCAATCTAGCGAAAAAATTCAATAATTTATATTATTGAGAACCAGTCTCAGTTGCTTTAGGAGGAGTCATCCCTTTTTTCTCCCAAAGATTGAGTGGGGTCTAATGTGTCTCTTTTTGATTGCTAGCCAACAGCGACGTTCAATCTCTATCGCTGGTCCTACAACCTGGAATGAGAATGACCTCTCTGTTGCACTGCGCTGTAGTTCAGAGGTGGCTCTCGACTTTGTTCGTTAGCAAATCT
This sequence comes from Lumbricus terrestris, assembly GCA_949752735.1. Taxonomy (NCBI): domain Eukaryota; kingdom Metazoa; phylum Annelida; class Clitellata; order Crassiclitellata; family Lumbricidae; genus Lumbricus; species Lumbricus terrestris. The sequence continues at coordinate 12,088,304 of OX457048.1, read as the reverse complement.
CATTTGACCGTGGTTTGACCGGGAACGCCATGGGCGATGTTTATCAGGGGCTAGGGGGGGCTAAGTCCCCCCAAGAAGACCCAGATCCATATTTTTACCGTGTAAATGGTTTCTTTTCCCTGGCTTAGCCCTCCCAAGAAAGCTTTAGCCCCTCCAAGAACGGAAACCAAACTCCGCCCATGGGGAACGCTTCTGAGTAGCGTACATTGAAGGGACGCTATATAAAATTTTCGATATATTTAAATAATAGATAAACTTGTTTTGTTCAAAATATTTTTGTTGGAATTGCACTCGTCTTCATTCGAATTATTTGGCGATCGATATGGAGCTTATCAGCATCTTATTCCCTGACATCCAATTTTCTTCAACTGTTCGGAATCTGGGATTTACTTTGGATCCAGTCCTTTCTCTCTCTGAACATTTCTCTCTTTATGGGCCTGTCACGCTGAGAGCGCTTCTGAATAGCTCTGATGTGAGAAGCGCTTTACAAATGCTTTATTAGATTGTATTGGATTAGATTAGATTAGATTAGACTAGATTAGATAGTGCTACAATCATTTTAAAACACCTTTCTAACATATTCTCCAGATGCTATAAATATGCAAATATGCAAATTTGTTAACCTCGAAGATCGCATTTTTTTTACAGATGCACATTATTATTATAAGCTGAGGAGAATAATATTGCGCTGGATATTAAATTTCAACTCCTCATCCTCCGCTCTCCATGCTTCTATCCATAATTGTAATAAACTTTTTTACGTATTTTATTCTCTCCCAAAAAACTTCTTTTTTAATTTTTTTAATTTTTCCCATCGTTTTTATAGTTTTTTTTTAAATTTTCTTTAACTGTATTGATTCATTTACTTTCTGTTATTATTTTCCCTAATTTTCTTTTTTTCTTTTATTCCTTATGTTTTCCACCAACTCTCAAGGATTCAGCTAGCTATTATAGTCATTATTTCATCGTTTAACATCATCATTTAAGAGATAGCCTGCGTGTAGTAGGTTCCTAATCAATGTTTTCAAGGTTAAATGCGGTTTTAGATGTAGCAAAGTCAAATTATTTACCGTTTCCGGTTTTTTTAAAAATCTTTTTGTGTCTTTTTTCCCTCGAAAAAACGACGTTTTTTCCGTTTTCATCGTTTTTTACATCTATGCTTCTATCTAAACACTGTCACAATTCATGTGCAAATACGATCACATCTTGCAATAGATTAGCTTGGAATTTGTACCAAACTAAATAGTAATTGATTGCCATTTGGCTCGTAATATTGGATGCTCATGTTATTAATTTATGAGGTCAGAGTCGACTAAATTAACAAACCGATAATTGACAAAATTCGTTTCTAAGCAACCCGATTACATGATTCCTCACCAGACTAATCTCCATAATTTCATATTTACAAAACGTAGAATGAGCAAGCGCCCAATCAAACCAAAACAAATGGGCAGACAATGAGAAGTCGTTCGTATTAGACACGTAATAAGCGCTTAATTAATTAATTAATTAGCCGCGTTTACCGAGATGACTTTTTTCTCTACCACAGCCGATCTTGCTAATCAGAAGTACTGATCAAAAGCAGCTCTTGTAACCTATTTTTATATAATTAGCTTATGCAGCTTTAAAGGTGTCAAAACCCAATCTTATTACGAATTGAAATTCATTTAAAGAGTGTATATGTAATTATACAGTCGCTCAGTCAAAAGAAAGCAATTGACAGGCTATGTGATGCGGCACGGGCATTCACCGGGAAAAGTGATTGGCGATTAATTAATAAACGGCGTTTAACTGAATGCTTTGTTTCTCTACCAAAGAACTGTGATCTGTAGAAAAATTTGCCGACGGCAACGACCTCTGTAACAGTATTTGTTATACAGTGACGCTAAACTATGGATTACTCTCCCACACCCGTTGACTCGATAAGTAATCAAATGAGGGTGCTTTAGCCCATAGATGTAAAAAACGATGGAAACGGAATAAAAAACGGTAAAAAACGTCGTTTTTTTCGAAAAAATAAAAAACGACAAAAAACGATAAAAAACGGAAACGGTAAATAATTTGACTTTGCTACATCTAAAACCGCATTTTAACCTTAAAAACATTGATTAGGAACCTACTACACGCAGGCTATCTCTTAAATGATGATGTTAAACGATGAAAAATGACTTTAGTTAGCTGAATCCTTGAGAGTTGGCGGAAAACATAAGGAATATCAGAAAAAATAAAAATTAAGGAAAATAATAACAGAAAGTAAATGAATAAATAAAGGTAAAGAAAAAATAAAAAAACAATAAAAAACGATGGAAAAAATAAAAAACGAAAAAAACGACGTTTTTTGGGAGAGGATAAAAAACGGAAAAAAAACCTTTTCTACAACTATGCTTTAGCCTGTATATATTGTAATCATAATAAAAGATTTAAAGGTGTGTAAAATACACCTTCTCATTAAAGTTTAGCGACATGTTACGGTTTCCATGACATTAATTTTTGATGTTGGCCTTTCATCCTTGGAATAAATATATAGTTAGAATTAATCACACTGAAAAGATTTATCCCGAAAGTCAGCTGAGTAAATACGTGTTGTATTGTAGCTATAATTATCACTGTATATATAAATTTATATAGCACTTTTCCAAAAATGACAAGCAAAGTTTTGACTGAAATACGCCTGTGAATACGCTTCCTTAGGGCCTACTCTGCGTACTATTATGAAAAACTTTGAGAGAGTACATAATAATATTTATATGATATCATATTATGAGAAAAACGAGTCTTTCGTTTAGTTCTCAGTGTGGAAAGAAGATCATTCCAAATCGACGAACCAACCACAGCAAACGCCCGATGTTGGGCAAGAGAAGTCCTGACTCCTAGTCCTGGGAACAAACAGATCAAGACGATCTGCAGAACTCATTGATCGAGATGAAGACACAGGTGACGGCTTTTGCATTATAAAGTATGAGTTGCCGATTGATCGCATGTTCATTGTAGAACACTTGACCACGTGTATCACTCGATCAGCCTTTTGGGTATTTTTTTGGGAATTCCTTGTGAGATTAATTCCACCCCAATCCTCCTAATTTCCAGCTAGTCTTTCGCTCCACTTTATTATAGTCGTTTGAAGGATGTGTTGCGGCAGATTATTTGACGCGATAATTTATGCATGCTATGTCCTAGCGCTGATTGTCGTATGTTACTTTGGTTGGATAACGCGGTGGTGTTAGTAGTGTCTATATTCGTCGCCTTGCAGTCGAAGGGTTGCAGGTTCGAATCCGCCTCAAGTCACCGTGTAGGAACCTTGGGCAAGTTTGAGTTATCGAATGATCACTCGCGATTGCGTAGCACTTCCGCTGAAATTCCGACTAATGTGGTCTGGAGCACCTCTGTCTGGGTAGTGATCTTGAAATGGCACTATAACAAGTGCACATACAAGCAAACAAAAAAACATGCAAACGCACGTTATAATTCATCATTTTCCATTATGGCCTTCAATTGTTATTTCCCCGGCCGTAAGTCGTTTAACCTTATTTATAGCGCGGCTGAAATTTTTATATACGTCTACAAACATCGTTTTAAAGGTGTCTAATGGTTGGCATAACGTCGACCAAAACTGACCAAACAATTATGCAGGACACGATGTTGATAAAATATCCGTTGTTGGAAGTCAGAATGATCATCATTTATTTCTTAGAATGATTCGGCGATATTAGTAGCGGTTTCAGTGGTTTCAACAAAGATCACCAACGTCGCCCTCCTAATTTGTCCATGCTTGGGACTGGCACTGCCAGAGTGCAAACAGTGACTGAGTCCCAGCGCTGCCACTTATGTCAAACCTGACGATAACCTCAAATAAAATAAAATCAATCAATTTTACTGGTCTGTTTGTAACAACAACAAACCGCCGCGTAGCGAACTTGAGCAAGTCCTTCTCTCGCAATTGCTCGGGCGCTGGGGCGTGAAACTCCTAATATGGAGTGTCCGCGCTGTAGTTAGGAGCGACTCTGAATAGGGCCAGAAGGGGCGAACTAGAACTGGAGAATTAAGAAAATAAATAAAACTAAAAAAACCTTTACACATGCAGCGTATTATAAGAGATGCTAGTACATTTCAGAATGATCATAAAACATGATTACACATAAATGGATTCCTGAACGATCGAATACGTTATATCGAGAAACGGTGTGAAATGTATCGACTTTGATGAAGAACTCACTTTACCAATTGATACACACATTCTTTCATTCATTCATTCATTCATTCTATGATATATATATATATATATATATATATATATATATATATATATATATATATATAATTCATCTCTAATTGGAGGAATCCAGATTTGGCTAGGGCTTATGACAACAGAAGCCGTTGCCCTCGGAAAAATTTGTTTGGCATAACACTGCTTTTTTTCATGATCACACTTTTTATGTTTCTGTCGTCGTGCATGCTACGTATTTATGTCCGACTAAATTTTCTCCTCATAACTCTTTCCATTAAGTCTTCCTTTAAATTTCGTCTTTTACGGTCTTCTTTATTTGAAACCTTCATTGACAAATTCGTGTGTAGTATTATTCTTCTGAAGCAGTAAACTTAACATTTCGCAAGCCAATATTTTTTCGATCGTGTTTGATGGTCTATGTCTCACGAGCATGCTCTGCTGTTACTGAACAAACATGTCTGTAGTTACGTCGCAGGAAGAACACCTTAACACGTATTGGACCTCAACAATGAAATGTTACTTATATAATATCTGTGAATGCTTAAAAAAGGTGTCTTGGTATTTTAAAGCAGTTGTCTGTCACCTTTCCCATGTGAGCGCTTCTGAATAAACAGATAAACAATCAGACACAAAGACAGACTTATAAATAGACAGATACATAGACAAATTGACGGAGTAATAAACGGAGAATTAGATGTAGAGAGAAAGTGTTATACAGAAAAACAAAAGGATCGAAAAAGACAGGCACAGAGCTGCTGCCCACAATACACAATGGGAAATAAATGCTAAATATTTATATCAAAATAGCGTAGGTATGCCTATGAAAATAAGAGGAACGAAAGGGGAGCATTGGTGTATTGGATAGCACACTGCCAGAGAGATCAGTTTTAAACTGTAACCGGTTGCGGTAATTAATTCAAGTTCAACATACAATTGACACACTATGAAACCATAACTAAAGTCAAATATCAGCACAATAATTATCATCATATATTATGAACCCAGAGTCATCTATAATACACGACTATTGCGCATTGTTGCACGCTTTCCAAAATACAAAGTTGTCAGACATCGGCCCGGCCTATGACATCATCGATGTCAACATAATGTAGCTCCGATACATCACTACTATCAATCAATCAATCAATCAATCAATCACATTAATTTATGCTATGACTAAACTCTACATTATCGTCATCGCTGTCATAGTTTTCGATAAATTTTACTAACACTTTAGCGGCAGATTATCGTCAGACTTCTTTCACTCAAATTAATTTCCAATGTCAACTGCCGCAGTATGATGTCAGCCGATTGCCCATGAATTCAATATAAATATAAAAATATGGAATTATTAACGTCGCCATCCTCGCTACCACAGGTTTCAGAATGGTTCCATCCAATAGTACGTGCTATTCCACTGTTTAATTTTGGTGCCTTGGAGCCGAAAGGTTGCGGGTTCATGTCCATCCCAAGCCACCGAGTGAGGACCCTGAGCAAGTCCTTCACTCGCAAATGCTCATGCACTTCGGTGTGAAACTCCGATTCAGTGTCCGCGCTAAAGTTGTCGGAAGCACCTATGTACAAACTCCAGAGGGTGCGCTATAATTAGTGTTTACATAATTATGCAGTGTTTAAGTCGAATTTTATTTGACTTTTCATGTACGTCACATCTGATGAATTAGCAGGGGCGTAGCGACCGCCCTCCGTACCCTCCGACCGGAGGGGGCCCAGCAATAAAGGGGGCCCAGAAACTGGCAAAAATTGTGAAGTGTAACTTTGGTAAAGTGACATTAATTTTATTGACGCAATTGCACAATCCATGTTCGAAAGCACCGTCAGAAAGTCTTCAGCAGCAGTAAATAGCCTACTGAATACATGCACACTGTATACAGGCCTATTTTTTACATTATACGAACCCCGTATATTGTATAAATATAAATACCGCATAATCCGCATTCCCATTTCTGCATTGTATGGGGCCCTAACAGCCAAAGTTTGACCGCTGAAAATGCAACAGAGTTTTCAGATGTGCAGTACTGCATGGATCAGGGCACTTTGATGCCAATTCAAGAAAATGTCTTAGAGAATAACTAATATCAGATTTAGAGCTCAAATATAATAATTATGAAACGAAATTACTTAGAAAGAGCACGCTACAGAATTATGTAGGCCTACACGGTGTCCCGATGAAAAGTAGGCCTAGAATCCAACAAAAAGTGTCATAATTCCGTCCAGACCTATTGGGTTCGTCTGAAATTTTAAGCACAACAACAGTCCCATAATATTACCACCAACTCCTAAACGTTTTGACCGAATTATGACAGTTTTTGTCTACTTTTCATCGGTACACCGTCTACATCCCATATTAGTTTCTGCATTGCAGGGGGCCCCGCCGCCCCGGACATATTATGTTCGGAGGGGGCCACGTTCTTTGTTGCTACGGCCCTGTGAATTAGCTTTCTTGAAATATTTAAATCATTGTGTGAATATTTAATAAAGTCGTCTAAATCACGAACTGCACTGCCTAATAATATTAGCGAAATGTTTTGGTTGTCAACGGTTGAATACATCGATGACTCAATGCATTTAATTAAAAGGCAAAATTGGATGCATTTCCGTCGTACAGTAAGTGGCAGATGCGAACGACGATTCTTGGTAAAATTAATTAATTAATTCATTCATTCATTCATTCACTCTGAAGACTTTTATAGCGCCCCTTTAAGAAGCCTACTCAGAGGCGATCCCAGCCCAGCCACAGCTAAAAATATAGGTCTTAGGCAACTGGTAAAAGCTAGACAAATGATTCCGAGGTAGTAAGTGTAGTGCAAGCGGGAACCCATTCCATGTGGACGGGCCGACAACCGAGAAGGCTCGACGCTGTTTGGAAGCAGAGCGGATTCGAGTCACCAGCAGCTCCCCATTGGCCGAAGAGAGTAAAGCTCGATGGGAGGCTATGTCAGACACAGGGCGACAGAGTTAAGATAAGTAGGACGTAGCACTACCAGTGAGACATTGCCTAACAAGTGATGATAGGAAGACAAAATAATTGTATGCACAGACGCAACTGTTGTGAAAATTGATAAACATGCGAAATTCATACGAAGTATTGACAGTGCTTATTTGAGCAAAAATATTATTCGATAGGTGGCATATTTTGAGCAAATGGTCGGCAATCTCGCATCCGGTGAGGGTTGATTTCTAAGGTCGCTTATCTTAATGGAAAGCTTATGGTTGCTTATTCGTTAGGGGTCATTGCATAATTACGTAACGCTCGAGGGTGGGTGGGTGGGGTCATTGAAAACGTTACGGCACGTTAAATGGGTGGTCAAGGGCAACGTTACGAAGCGTTACAGGGTGGGTGGGTGGGTCAAAAACGGTCATTTTCGGCGTTACGTAATTATGCAATGACCCCTTATCGTAATTCTTATGATTTTATTGTAGCGAAGGCGTACTGTAATAATAACGTCATGGCGTTTTAGTCCTACTTATTTATCTGGTAGAATACATAATAAAGGTATCTTAGTAGAATCGATTGTGTGGCGACACACAGCGACCGTCAATGCCTATTACGTCATGTCCTGATGTTGTTTATTTCACTATTCATTCTACATAATATGTGACCGAATAATCATGATTACCTTTAAATTATCTTCTGTAATAAATTTTCAGACTGGGGCTCATGGGGCATTGGATAACACATCGGGATGGAGATAAGTGAACTCGAGTTTTCCGAAACCCACGCAAGATAGACCTGCTTTGAAGGCTACTAATAAGGGCCATTACATAGCATACCGTCAGCTCTGTTAGATTTGCGATTTGTGTGTTTTATTTTGAATTGTGTTATTAGTGTATAATATTGTAACCGGTTGCGGTCGATCAACCAAATGAAATAATTGCTCAATAAAGGAAATTCTTACTGATATTATTCTTTAAATTGTGTATAGGATATCTACTCAAGTCTGGCGCTACATACTAGGCTTTGCTCCTGCCTACCTCTGTGAGCTCTGTAGCCCTACTCAAAGTTCTCACCATTTCCGCTTCATTCGTTCGACTTAACAAATACTGCTCTCAGTCCCTTTTGCTAGTACTTCCACTATGCAGAACTGTGCTTTGTTCAGTGGTAAGACCCTCAACCTGGAATGGTCTTCCTCTGACCATCCGCTCTCTTTGCGAGAATCCTTCTCAGGCTTTCCTCTCTCGTCTTAAGACAGTTTATTTCGCCGCGCTGAGGTTGGGAGCGCCTCTGAGTAGCCCCTTAAAGAGGTGCTATATAAATGCATCTAATGATTGGATGAATGAAAATATTAATAATAATAATAATAATGTCGCTGAGTATTGGATGGGCCACCGATATTTTTGCCTTAAACACCTTTAAAGCACTCTCTACTGTATGTATGAATAAGGCGACTACGATTTTGTTGTATGATAGTCTATTGGTCGCGCAGTAAAAGTTGGCTGATGTCAAGTTGTTCGAGATAGAAATTATGATCTAATTCTAATTAGATAATACTGTAATCGGGAATTGGCGCAATTCAACTCGATGAGACTTTTACTACTTGCAGCCTACCTTCGGGTCCTTCTGAACTTATTTTAACATCTCGAGGACAGCTTACCATCGCCGCTGTCTACCAACCTGGATCGATTCCGCCGTCTCCGACTTTTACTCAGAAGTTTAAGACTCTATTTCTGGGAGAGACTTTGTATTGGAGTAGACTTTATTTCGTGACATCGGCAACGTATACAACAGCCAATTGTTCGTGACCGGGGACCTGAACATCAGCATGGAGGACAGGGATGCTCGTGTGCGAGTCAAGTCAAGCGACTCATGAACAGCTTCGGTCTACGTCTGCATGTAGACTTTTCTACACATTCTCGTGGTCTAACACGGCGATTTAAATGACTGTAGTCTTCGCTACGATAGATTCTAGCCCCAGCTTGATTCCACGTTTGGAAGGAAGGATCCGATTTGACCAGGGTCTATGACAACAGAGGCCGTTACCCTGGACAGAAATTTGCTCGGCTTATTACAGCAATTAAAGGTGTTTTGATTGTTACAATCTTCCAACAAGTTTCGCCACTAAAAGGCGCTCCAGAATACAGCGCGTACACTTCACAGAAGTATACGGCAATTCGCACGAGCATATCCAAGTGGAGGACTTGCTCATTGCTACATGCTCAAGGTTTCTACGCGGCAGCTTGAGGTAGAATCGAACCTGTGCTTTGAAGAGAACGATTCGGACAAAATTTCCTACATCATCTTCGTACGGAGTTAAGCATCATGCATTATTTTGTGTCCTTAGACTTGTTCTTCGTAAGGAGGAGGCTTCGAAGGAAAACATGGAAATCATTCCAGGTTACCGCATGCAGCAGTCGGTTTTCAACTACAGCAACTCGCGCTGCATCGGTTGCAGCACCTGAAGAGAGATGAATCATCTACGCTATATTTATCCATTGGAATATAATTATGATACAGAGTCGTTAGCAATCAACTTATTCAACTAAAACTATGATTGGAAATGCATCGTCATTGAATGTGATTGCAATCTGTCGATAAACGCTGGACTATAATACGCTGTCCTTAGACACCGTTAAAACGATTACTATTTGTTCTATAAATATTTCTGAACCACGTACGCTATATTTATCGATTGGAAGGCAATTATGACACAGAGTCGTTAGCATTCAATTTATTAAATTAAAACTACGAATGTAAATGCATCGTCATTGAATCCGATTGCATAGAACAAAAGTTACAAGTTGACATAATCTGTCGTTAAACGCCGGACAATCATACGCTGTCCTTAGACACCGTTAAAACGGCTGCTGCTTGTTTTACAAATATTTTAGAACCTACAATTGAGATCTCTAAGACAGTTGGCAGAAAAATATGAAGAATTTGGACAAGAACTTTATGTATGCTACATAGATTTTCGAAAGGCTTTCGACAGTGTATGGAGAAAAGGACTATGGAGAGTCATGAGACATTACGGATATCCAGAGAAAATAATAAGAATACTGGAAAATGCCTACGAGGACACTTTCAGTGCGGTAAGGGTGGACGGAGAGCTGTCGGAATGGTTTAAAACTATTGTGGGAGTGCTGCTGGGATGCGTTTTGTCGCCGCTGTTATTCAACATATTTCTAGAACTAATCATGGCTATGGCATTGGATGGAACAGAGGAAGGAGCAGTGATCGGAGGACAGACTATAAGGGACCTGAGGTTTGCGGATGATATCGCCCTTCTGGCAAAGCAAGCAAATGGACTACAAGAGTCACTAACTAAAGTGGTTCAAGTGAGTCGGGAAATGGGAATGAGTATAAATGTACTGAAAACGGAAAGCCAGTTCCTTGGAAGGGGCAACATCAAATTTCAGTTAGAAGCAGATGGACACCAACTAGAACAGGCGGAGAGCTTCGTGTATCTGGGGGGAACCATTAGCACAAATGGAGAATCTGAAAAAGATGTGGACAGAAGAATTGGGATAGCCAGAGGAATACTACAGGTGCTGGGTAAGGTTTGGAGCTCGAAGGAAATAGGAAAAGCCACAAAAGTTCAGATGTATGAGACATTAGTGCTGAGCGCATTGCTGTACAATTCGGAGACTTGGACACTAAGGGAAGCACAGAAGCAGCGGCTGAGGGTGTTTGAAATGACGTGCCTAAGAAAGATAGAAGGTGTCACGAGAAGGGATAGAATAAGGAATACAGAGATATATAGCAGACTGAATATTCGGCATGATATAATACACAAAATCCAGAGCAAACGGCTACGGTACTTTGGCCATGTAACCAGAATGCGGGACGAGAGATACCCAAAGATAGCGGTCAACGGATATGTGCATGGTAAAAGAAAAAAGGGAAGACCAAAGAAGAGATGGTTCGACATGATACAAGAGGACTGTCGGGAGATGGGTTTTTCCATACAAGAGGCTACACACAAAGCTCAAGAACGAGAAAAGTGGAGATTTTCCATAGCTGGGCGGCTGTCACGTGCGAAAGCATCGTCAAAGCCATAAGTCAAGTAAGTCAATTGAGATTACTGAAGAGATAACTATTGCGTCTTTCGCCAGGATAGTTGTAATAGGCCACAGCTGTACTGAGAATACTGTCAGAGGAATAATTAATAATATCTAAGATTCTGTAGAACCAATTTATATTGTGACACAATTATTGTGCGTGTTGTGTCTGTTGTGCTTGTTGTGTTTGTATTGCTGTCCGCGTCGCTATAGGTGAACTTGTGCAGGTTGGAATAGAAAGGAGATTGGCGCAAACCATCTTAAACGTTTGAATATTGAAATAAAAAGGAGATTTATGAGAATCTTCTTAAACGTATGAAGGCTGAAATCAAAAGCACGTTGATGTAAATTCCTTTTAATGCGACACGTCGTAGTAACTACGACGTGTCATATTAAAAGTAGTTGAACCGAATTTTTTCTTATAACAAAGGCATTGGATCAGTTGGGTATGCATTTCTACAGTTAAACAGTGCACCAATAAAGCAGAGTAACAATGAAACAATTAAAACAGCAGTTTTTTTATATTAAGTTTAAGTGGGAACAAATGGCACACCTGCTCAAGGTAGGGCCCATTGGATAAGTGAGTGGGTGCTTGAGAAATAATAGTATCATAGGCTTACGGACAGTCAGGGGTTAGATGAGGCATGATGTATTTTGCATGTTTAGTGAATGAGTATAGGATAAGTCCTTTGAATTGTGTCAGACAGGGATCATTTTGAATGTCACAGTGTATATGGATTGTTCCACACTAGGAGGCCCTGGCACTGTATGGAAAATTTACGGGTGATGGCTATGGCAACCTGTTACACAACGACGCGGTTACTTCCAGTAGAGATCGCTGATGAGAATGGACAGGAAAGCAGGAAGTATCATAATATTACTAAGAAGCTTGAACTCGAATTCACAGGTTTTGGATATATCTGGTTTCCCTCGTAACACGTCAACACAAAAGTCATATGATATCTAGTATTAGACCGTCACACATCGTCACATCTGTTTGACACCTCAAAGGTTCGTGACGTTATTTATGGACGGTCCTTTCACTGAAGAGACATTTTATACTGCTTTAGTATTGCACTAATCCATAGTTCACTCCTCACTGAGTCCTCAGCCTCTTTATTGACGATAATTTTTCCTTATCCTAACTCTAAACTGAAGATTTTGTACGTTGTTGCGTTTGTGTCAGTGATATTCAACAAATGAATGAAGAATAGATGCCTTTAAATCAGATGACCTGTATGTGAAATCACGTGTGACCCATATTGTTGCATCATCGGAACCGTAAAAAACATTAAAAATGGATGCATATGCATATTAAACGAATTTCATGAATTTATCATACATCTCGATAACGTTTAAAAGGTGGCTTATTAGTAATCACCATCCATCAATTTCTAAGCGATGTTTGTGGACATCGAACTTTCTACATTTACTTATAACTTAAATAACATGGGGATAGTTCTAAATTTTTTTATATAATTTTTATATACATCCGTATTAGTTGTTTTTATGGTTAACGACGCTGTTTATTAATAGAGGTAATCATTGTCTCCACCCTTAACTAAGCCTTCTGCCTGGCACCACCCGAGTACACGGCAATGACCGAGATGTACTTTCGCGCATGCGCTGTTTAAGGACGTTCTGTCACCGAGCCGCCATCCTCTGTTATTGATGCTTTAAGAGAGTCAAGAAAAGACAAAGTTAACTGGTAATCTATTCGATTGCTGCAAAAACTGTCATTTAGTTTCAAGTATACTTAGTTCAGTCACGGAGTCACATATTTTCTATTGTCTAAGGAATGTTCAAAATAAACTTTAAAAAGGAACTATGCCTAAGAAAGATAAAAATAATAAATTATGAGGCTCATGCTGGTTCGATGACGGAGCATGCATGGCTAATATTAAAAACCTTTAATGCTCTGTCCTGCAATGCTATAAATAGCGTGAAAGCGTTGAAATGATCTGAATCCTACGAATTTTTCAATTTGACACTGTCGGCTATAATAACTGATTATGAGCGTCACATGATTATGTGAACACATAAGAAAAATAATAAAACGATGGGCTTAAATTAAGCCAATGAATCTGGAACTTGAAGCGACAGTACGTTACGTTATGTAGGGCCTTCTGAGTAGAAAGCGAGATGTTCCGTCGTTTTGTTATCACAAACGATTTAACGACACATAAACTCGGCTACTGTTCGTACTCGTATACAGTGCCAGTTCGAAGCATGGATGAAGCAGGAGGACGACGCGGTTGATCTTTGTTGTCCATATGTGTGGCTCTGAGAAATTTCGCAGATTTATAATAGGCTACGTTAGATCATATTATGGCATTGAGATTGCGTGAATCTGGAACTTGAAGCGACAGTAGGGCCTACTGAGTAGAAAGCGAGATGTCGCTGAAAAGTGGAAATCTTCAGACGGAAAGACAATTGCTACCGGTACGTTATCTTTTATAGGCGTCTGATAGTAACAACTGAGGGTGTCTAAGAAGACTTGACAATTTCAACTGCCAAAACCGTTGATTTCGATCTTAAGACGGAAAGACAATTGCTACTTTACTTTAAAATCATGTGCAGGAGACACGTTCGAGATAATTTGCCTAGCGAACGAAGCTGAGGCTTTATAGTAATGATTTATTAGCGTAGAACTGGCATCAGGCCTACCACTGCTACCAGGGTAACAATTGAAGCGACAAAATTATTATCAGCCGTACTATTTCGTCTTATCACCTCTAAGTGTGTCCACTGTTCTATGTGTTTGTCTATCTGCCAGTGTGTTTGTGCGTGTTCAAGTGCGACAGTATGTGCCTGCTTGTCCGCCAGTGGGTGTCTCGTTCTCTGTATCTGGCTTCTGTTAGTCTCTGGATGTGTGTGAGTCCCATCGTATGTCTGTCTAAGCGTGTATGTCTGTGTCTGTCCGAATGTCTCTGCAATAATTATATTAATCCCGATTCCCATTATCTTCCTCCTCTTATACCCTTCTATTTCCCACTACTCAGTCCCACATCCGCGTATTATGTGTAAACGTATATCTTTCCGACCAATGCCTCAGTTTGCATGTGTTTATGTTTGCGTTTTCATGTGTCTTTTTATATATGTTTTCATAAATAAAGTGTTTGCGTTTAGGTGTATTTAGGTTTGACGCAGTAAAATGTAATGCACTAAATATACACCTTCAAAATGATTCTCATCAACGTTATAAATGTGTCAAACGCTTACCAATGCTGATATTGTCTAATGGTAATGAAGTCAATTAATTTACTCACAACGCGATTTGTTAGTGGATGAATGTTTGAATTATGTGTTTGCGTTAAAATGAACGGAGAATGCAACTGACGCCGCATACATAAGTTCTGTCGAAGATGTTGCAAAGGTGTGTAAAGATTGTCGGCAACAATCTTCGAAATTAACCTTAAATTGATTTTCTTTTGACTGAGCGCCTTTCACTTATAGAGATTTGCAACCAAACGCTGCAAACAGACGAGAACGGTGTTTTGGAGAGGTAAAATGAATCGGAGATGTTTCTAGAAATAGACTGTTTGCTTGCCCTCGTGAATGCTTGTCTGCCTACAGTCTACTTCTTCCTTTAGGGACCTAGATGTATATTTGCAGTGTGTCGTCACTGAAAGTCTCCTCATATGTCTGACTGCCTGCGTGAATGTCTGTCTGATTGTATTCTCATTAGTCTGCCACCAGTTTAATTGGAAAGCAGAACAATTTATAGAGAGCTTTTTGCTTATGCAATAATTAATCAGAAGCCGAGTAAAACTGACGTTGGTTGGCTATTTGCAGTTAAACGACAATGTGTGTTAGAACAGACCATTAGCGTCGCCCTCATCTTTTATTCTGGCTTGGGACTGGCACTTGTGAAATGCAACCAGTGACAGAGTTACATGCAACACTGTTTCGTAACAAAATGACTTGTGAACATCTGATTAAAAACTTTTTAATGGAGTTGTTTGCTATTTGGCAAATTCTGTTTTTTATTTAATTATAAGCCATAATTATACACTAGGCCTAGGGTGGAGTGAAACGCGCGAAAATTAGAAATCGGAAATATATTAAAAAACCGTTGTTTAATGGCACGGGGGTCAAGAAATGTCACAAACGGGTGGAAAAATAATAATGTCTTCAGCTGTCCCAGAGAGCCAAATTTGCGAAAGGCATTTTTGGGGAGAAAATTGCAAGTTTTGTTGTAAAATATTTTTAGTGTAAAATAATTAACCAAAAAATAAAACATCCTTGCATAAAATTCTATATTGGTTTCAGGAATATTTGGTGTAAATATTAGTTAGAGCATGTGGAACGAAAGACACGATTAAAACGACGCTATCGACCTTTGTACCCTCGAGATATCGATATACAACAGAAAATTCAACGTGCCTTTAAGACACATTTAAAACAGGTTTTTCATAAGTAATAAATTTGTTCAATGACACAATATTATCAACAGTAGAAGAAAAGGTTCGTGTGAACGATCCATGTCGACCAGAGAATGCCGCCAAACAATGAAAAACTGCATCGCATCCGGTGGAACTTCGCCTCTGTTCGCACTCTGCCAGTGCCAGTCCCAAGCCTGGATAAAAGAGGAGGAGTGCGTCGCTAATGGTCTTTGTTACCACACAGTGACGTTAAACTGCAAATACTACTACTCCATCTGGTGAGTGAGTTTTTATACCGAAGCAATAGAAGTCATGGAATTGCAAAGGTAGGCCTACAAATAAGGAGGCCACGTTAATCATAATTATTATCTATTCCGATACAACGTCGCTAAGCAGTAGCAAACCGATGAGTATCTTAAATGTCTCATGAGTTGCAAGCCTTCTAACTAATTACTTCTATTTCACGGGTAAAATAAAACACAAATCATCCGACGATTATCGTTTTAAAAGATTTCTAACAGGGTTACAGTGTTCGGCGGCATTCATAACATTTGATGAAGGAATGATGGAAAATAGTACTCCGTAATCGACAACCTTTTGATTGTGAGTTTCTGTCAACTTAGACGTTTCTGCTTTATTTGTAACCGTATAAAAAGCATAGGAAGATTGGGTCTTAAAGGGGTTTAAGAAATTACAGATCAAGTAGCGCTATAATCTGGTAACGGCAATATATAAAGCTTAAACCGTCTTACTCCGATAATAGAATGTCAATCTGCTCAGCATTCTCAGCGCCATCGATTGAGAAGTTCAACCACCGTTGTAACTTATGATGACTTCTGATTGGTTGCAGTGTTCGCCTTCGAAATGCGGAATTTCACTGTACCACGGTCAAGGGAGTTATTGATTTAAGCAAGGATTTGATGGTACTCGTCGACTTTCTGGTCTTTGGTGCTTCATAAACGCAGCACTAATAAATAGAAACTCAATAATAATTTTATTATACATTAATAAATGTGCACACCATTGTCAAAATATAGGGTGTCTCGATAGGTCGTGAACGATTTTGAATGCAGACAAATATATTTTATACACAATATAATGTGAAATGCTGTATACTGGCGGATAGGTTGTTCAAATGAGAATGTTACGCCAAAAAAATTAGATCACTAGCTCACTTATTCAAATTTTAGCGCCAATATCCGCGACGTCATCAAATTCGTGCCAAGTAAACGTCCAGTTATACAGTGGCGGCGTCAGGATTTCAGGTTTGGGGGGGCTGAAGCCCCAAGCCCTTCTTCCCTCCCAGAGACGCAACTAGAATATTTTCTTCCCAGGGCGGTGATATTGCAATCACCGTAGGCGCGAAGCTGTGAGTGCCGAATGCATGAACGAAGCACATACCGACCAAGGGTTTTACAAGAAATTGCGCACTGGCACAAACGCGCTCCACATAAATATTCCATTGCAAGATGTAGTTGGAGATTGAGTGGGTTAATTGCTGAGGTTTTTGATTTTTGGTGTATCCGGCAGCAATCCTATAGATTAAGTTCCGAATTAACATAAACAAAGGTGTCCAACAAAGAATTAATATACACAAATTTCACAATAAAATGGTGTGCAATTCAGTATTATCGTATAAAAAATCGACCATGGACACGGACTCGAATTCCAAGTTATGACAACAAAGGTGTCCAACACAGTATTATTACTCAGAAATGGTCTAAGACAACAGAGGCCGTTACCCTAAACATTCAATTAAAATAATCACAAATAAAAATAAATCACAACAAAGGTGTCCAACAGCGTATTAATATTCAGAAATTCCACAATACAATGGTGTGCTATTCAGTATTATTGTATACAAAGTCAACCATGGACACAGACTCGAGATCCAAGTTGTCACAATAAATGGTGTCCAACACAGAATTAATATTCACAAATTTTACAATAAAATGGTGTGCAATTCAGTATTATCGTATAAAAAGTCGACCATGGACACAAACTCGAGTTCCAAGTTATCACAGTAAATTAAGGTGTCCAACACAGGATTAATATTCAGAAATTTCACAATAAAATGGTGTGCAATTCAGTATTTTCGTATAAAAAGTTAACCATAGACACAGACTCAAGATCCAAGTTGTCACAATAAAAGGTGTCCAACACAGAATTAATATTCACAAATTTTACAATAAAATGGTGTGCAATTCAGTATTTTCGTATAAAAAGTCGACCATGGACACAAACTCGAGTTCCAAGTTATCACAATAAATTAAAGTGTCCAACACAGAATTAATATTCAGAAATTTCACAATAAAATGGTGTGCAATTCAGTATTATCGTATAAAAAGTCGACCATGGACACAAACTCGAGTTCCAAGTTATCACAATAAATTAAGGTGTCCAACACAGGATTAATATTCAGAAATTGCACAATAAAATGGTGTGCAATTCAGTATTTTCGTATAAAAAAGTTAACCATAGACACAGACTCGAGATCCAAGTTGTCACAATAAAAGGTGTCCAACACAGAATTAATATTCACAAATTTTACAATAAAATGGTGTGCAATTCAGTATTATGGTATAAAAAGTCGACCATGGACACAAACTCGAGTTCCAAGTTATCACAATAAATTAAGGTGTCCAACACAGAATTAATATTCAGAAATTTCACAATAAAATGGTGTGCAATTCAGTATTATCGTATAAAAAGTCGACCATGGACACAAACTCGAGTTCCAAGTTATCACAATAAATTAAGGTGTCCAACACAGAATTAATATTCAGAAATTTCACAATAAAATGGTGTGCAATTCAGTATTATCGTATTAAAAGTCAACCATATACACAGACTCGAGATCCAAATTGTCACAATAAAAGGTGTCCAACACAGAATTAATATTCTGAAATTTTACAATAAAATGGTGTGCAATTCAGTATTATCGTATAAAATGTCGACCATGGACACGGACTCGAGTTCCAAGTTATCACAATAAAGGTGTCCAGCACAGTATTATTATTCAGAGAGGGTCTATGACAATAGAGGCCGTTACCCTGGACATTCAATTAAAGTAATCAGAAATAAAAAAATCACTATAAAGGTGTCCAACAGCGCATTAATATTCAGAAATTCCACAATACAATGGTGTGCAATTCAGTACTATAGTATAAAAATTCAACCATGGACACATACTCGAGTCCAAAGTTAACACAATAAAGGTGTCCAACACAGTATTGTTATTCAGAAATTGTCTACGACAACAGAGGCCGTTACCTTGGACATTCAATTAAATAATCACAAATAAAAATAAATCACAATAAAGGTGCCCAACAGAATTCACAGGACATTATTATAATTATTATCTGCCTGCATATTACTAATGACAGAAAACAGTTTAAGTTTCCTTAAAAAGAAAATATGCATGCTTAGATATATGCACACAATTATTTTATGTATATATATAATTATATATATTTATATATATACATATAATTATCCGAACACAAATGTTTTACATGTATATGCTAATAGCACTAGGACTTCTTAGTTGACCATTATATCAAACGTAGGCCGACATTCCCAGACAGAGGTGGTATACACAGCAAGTATATAATAATTATTATACCGAAAATAACAAGAGCGCACACATTTGAGGTGTGTAAGAGAAACATGACTTAAATCTGACAACTTCATTGTTGTGTCAAAGGCATTTCTGGATAAAACGCAATCTTCTGAATAACCAGCAGTATGTAATATTATTTTCATGCATGATGTGCAGTACAGATGCAACACTACTATGGGAGACTTAAAAAAATGTTACATACTGCAGAGCTGTAAGTGTACTCGAAATAGTTCAGCACACTTTTGGTAGGGCTGACAGCTTCCATTCCATAAAGAAGGAACGGTTTACAGTAATGTAGGCAGCTACTAAATGCAACAAAACTGGTTCACTAAATTTGTAGCATTTGCTATGCAACGAATTAAATGACCTATTCAACTATATAATTATACATATATATATATGTATATAATATTGTATATATAGTTGATTTCGATGCCATTGACCATTGTCTAGCTTTCTTATTACGAAATAAGTCGTTATGGATATTTTCTGGTTTTTGCTTTGGGGGCCGATCCACATTTAGAGGCTATAACCCCTAGCCCTCTGACGACGCCACTGGCGCAAGCATCTACGCTATGATTATATAGTTGATTGCAGAAGGGAGAAAACCCTAAACATTCTTTTGTGACGATGTTAAAATTTGTGATATATGCGAAAAATCAAGAGAAAATACAACATCGCACCACTTTTTGAAGGACGGCATTTTAGATATATAAACGTCTAATACTTATGAAACGGTTTCAATCTGAAACGAGGTGTCTAAGAGCCATGTTGTTTCTTCGACAATTTCGACAACCCTGTCCGGTTGTATGGTCAAAAGGTAAAGGTGAAAACTTGTCACCCGTTTTCATAGACTGAGGCCAAGAAATGAAGTCGCTAACTTCATTCTCAAACTAGATTTCGATGACATTGATCATTGTCTAGTTTTCTTATTACGAAAGCCGTTATAGACATTTTCCGCATTTTGCTTTGGGGGGGCTGAGCCGCATTCAGGGGGGGCTTAGCCCCCTCCAGCCCCCCCCTGGCGCCGCCACTGCAGTTATATAGGCCGAAAGCAGTATTGTACGATCATCATTGTTAATCCGCACATAATTAATAAATTAATACAAATTATCACTTAGTATTTAATAATGTTCCCTTTACTCTTTATTACAGCCTCAAGTCGATTAAGCATCGAGCCAATTAGATTTGTCAGAGTTGTAAGAGGTAGGCCTATCGATGTCCATGCCTTACGAAGCCGACGTTTTAAGGTGTTCAATGTCTGGGGTTCGGGATCGGCATAAACAAAAATATCAATGGATACATCTCACCGGGGGACTGGCCGCCTAATTCGCCGGATTTGACA
The DNA here is from genome assembly GCA_949752735.1 of Lumbricus terrestris. Lineage (NCBI taxonomy): Eukaryota > Metazoa > Annelida > Clitellata > Crassiclitellata > Lumbricidae > Lumbricus > Lumbricus terrestris. The sequence goes on along the minus strand of OX457048.1, from coordinate 12,067,710 downwards.
CCAATAGAAAATGTTTGGAGTATTATGGCGACAACTGTTTATGCCGATCCCGAACCCCAGACATTGAATACCTTAAAACGTCGGCTTCGTATACAGGCATGGACATCGATACCACTGACAACTCTGAAAAATCTAATTGGCTCGATGCCTAATCGACTTGATGCTGTAATAAAGAGTAAAGGAACATTATTAAATACTAAATGATAATTTGTATTAATTAATTAATTATGTGTGGATTACATAGGCGCAACCACGTCCTAAAAGTGGGGGGGGACCAGGGAACAAAAGAAAATTTTTAGTAGAAGTAATAATAGCGAGCGCGAAGCGCACGAAACTGCGATTGCCGAAGGCAAGAATCCCCAAACGATTATGGGGTATGGGGGAGCGTCGTAAGCTCCCCCATCGGGGTCTGGGGCGGAACCCCAGAAACCGAAGCAATTTTGAGCAATTGATGCCAAACCGAGTGCATTTAGGTTCTAGTTTAGCCTACCTGAAATTTTACAACGATGGTATCGGAATAAAAGTACCTAAACTATCTCGATCTGTGAAAGTCTAAATCTAAATCAGTCAATCAATCTCTTAATGAGCCATATAGTAATTGACTGTATTGACATTAGACATTGCTTACAAAAAAGGCGCAACTTCTGGGGATGCAAAGCTTCGCCCTACCCTAAAGGCACAGAAGTCATGCAATAAATATCCATTGATTTTAATACAGGTCAACACATAAACTAAGACACAGTGGAACCAAAGAATGAGAATCATGAGTGCTCGTTTCCGTCTAACCGGAAAAAGGTTAGAGATCTTTTTGGACTACTCTAGTATTATTAGAGAAAGCTATCTATCTTAGAAACGGTAAAATGGTGCCAAAATTATAGTCGTGCAACAAATATCCAAATTATACATTGATTCAAATGCACATATAAATGGGCACTCAGCGGAACTAAGGAATGGGAAACACGTGCCCATTTCCATATCCTAACAGTGTTAGACCATAGGTGAAGACTTGGTGCTGACTTTGGGGGACACAAGAACGACCGAAGGAGGATCGACGAGCAGGGGAGAGTTTGGGCAGGGAGATATGCTCATAAATTTCGAAAAATTTAGATTTTCAGCACTACAATGGTAGCATTTCAGGTAGTCATATTAACAAATTTCCTCGTCATTTTAGTGCATATAGTCTTTGTTTACGACTTCAAAAGTGCCCTCCCCAATGTCGACATGCTATGAATTGATTATTGGTTAGTAAAGTTAAAAGAGCTGTGTAAGAGACATCTATAATTATTGGAATTCTCTGTTTAAAAAAATTATAGTTAACTTGTTTGATGATGATAGTTTAGTAAAGTTAAAAGAGGTGTGTAAGAGACATTTCCAATTGGAATTCTGTGTTAAAAAATAGTTAATTTGTTTGACAATAATAGCTTAGTAAAGTTAAAGAGGTGTGTAAGAAACATCTCCAATTGGAATCTCCAATCTGTTTAAAGATAATAGTTAACTTGTCTGATGATATAGGTTTAGTAAAATTAAAAGATGTGTGTAAGAGACGTCTCCAATTGGAATTCCAAGTTTAAAACAATAATAATAGTTAACTTGTTTGATGATAATAGTTTTGTAAAGTTAAAAGAGGTGTGTAATAGAGATATTTCCAATTGGAATTCTGTGTTAAAAAATAGTTAATTTGTTTGACGATAAAAGCTAAGTAAGGTTAAAAGAGGTGTGTAAGAAACATCTCCAATTGGAATCTCCAATCTGTTTAAAAATAATAGTTAACTTGTCTGATGATATAGGATTAGTAAAATTAAAAGATGTATGTGAGAGACGTCTCCAAATGGAATTCTAAGTTTAAAACAATAATAATAGTTAACTTTTTTGAGGATAATAGTTTAGTAAAGTTAAAAGAGGTGTGCAAGAAACATCTCCAATTGGAGTTCTCTGTTAAAAAATAATAGTTAACTCGTTTGATGATAATAGTTTAGTAAAGTTAAAAGAGGTGTGTAAGAGAAATCCAATTGGAATTCTCTGCAAAAAATAATAGTTAACTTGTTTGATGATAATAGTTTAGTAAAGTTAAAAGAGGTGTGTAAGAGACATCTCCAATTGGAATTCTCTGTTTAAAAAAATAATAGATAACTTGTTTGATGATAGTAGTTTAGTAATTATATTATATTCAACTTGGTATTTTAAATCGTACGTTTTTATTACCTATTGTTAATCCGTTGTACAAAAACGATGTTCTATGTCCCATTGTTCGTTTTCAAGAGGAGTAATAAACAAAATACTTACATACAAACTTACTTACTTTCCATATTATTCCCAATGTCCAACTGGAGGTTGATTCGAGCCTAAAGGAAACCTTTAGATAATGTAGCAGAAGCCCGATTATGACGTTGTGGCGTTATTTATTATTATTAATCAGAAGTTTAACGACATCTTATAGCTACAAAGGCTATTGACGTCTTTAAAGATTTTTAACTGTGCATTCCACTTTTTTCTCCTCGCATTTTTTTAAGTAGTATGTTTGGTATATCATTCGTTATACACGCAAGCAGCGAATGCTCAGTTGTTTCATGCAATTGGCATTTAGAACACAGGTCTGTTGTGCTTTTACCTAACACTTTCAGCCAAGTGTTATTAAGAACATGCCACGTCCTAAGTCGGGTGATTTGAACTTCTTTTTTTCTGATGGAGTCCATTAATTTTATAGCCTATCAGTTGTGACGTTGGGTGTTGGCAATGTTTTTAAAGTAACTGGTAATACGTTAAAAGAGGTATCTTATCCACACAGTATAATGTTCGCAAACTATACAACGTAGGCCTACGTGGGACTAAATAACTATTGGTTAGAGTCTGGATTGCCCGGGAATTCATATCATTAGAAATATGAACTTCATCTGCTAAAGTTTTCTTTCTCTAAAACTCTACTGACGTGTGTGTACATGCCCTAACGATTAAACTTTTTGGGGGGGGGGCAAATGCATGGGCCGTCCCCCCAACGCCTCCATTGGGGGGGGACCGTCCCCACTGCTCCCTAGGTCTCCGCCCGTTGTTTCACGTGCTATCTGTGTGAGACGCCAACACTGTCGAGTTAAGATGTTGGCCTACAGGCAGGATTAAAACACTCTTGATTCAGCCTTAATGCTGAGAAGCTATAATTATACGTTCTTAATATGCCAGTCTATATTGAAATGGCTATTAACAGTAGTCGGTTGCAAAAGTCCCAAGCCTCTCGTCGAAAGTTGGAGGGGACCATTCGTCGAAAGTTGAGGATCGAGGGGACCATTCGCCGAAATTTGGGGGGACCGTCCCAAGCCTCCAAAAAGTTGGGGGGGACGCGTCCCGTGGGTCCCATAGGGTGGTTGCGCCTATGGTGGATTAACAATGCTGATCGTACAATACTGCTTTCGGCCTATATAACTGGACGTTTACTTGGCACGAATTTGATGACGTCGCGAATATTTGCGCTAAAATTTGAATAAGTGAGCCAGTGATCTAAAACATTTTGCGTAACATTCTCATTTGAACAACCTATCCGCCAGTATACAACTTTCCACATTATATTGTGTATAACATATATTTATCTGCATTCAAACTCGTTCACGACCTATCGAGACACCCTATAGAGCCAGTCAACTTGCTTAGCCTGATCGTACAATACTGCTTTCGGCCTATATAACTGGACGTTTACTTGGCACGAATTTGATGACGTCGCGAATATTTGCGCTAAAATTTGAATAAGTGAGCCAGTGATCTAAAACATTTTGCGTAACATTCTCATTTGAACAACCTATCCGCCAGTATACAACTTTCCACATTATATTGTGTATAACATATATTTATCTGCATTCAAAATCGTTCACGACCTATCGAGACACCCTATAGAGCCAGTCAACTTGCTTAGCCTCGGGATGCCGTTAATTCTCTTCTTCTTCTTTAGTTCTCTGCCGTCAGGCAGGTTCATGTGTCCAATGACGCCACGCGTATCTGTTCTGTGCATCCTCCTTTAGTTCTCTGTATCCGTCCTTTGCCATCATCCAGTCCAGTAGCATTGTTCTTGGTCTTCCTCTTGTCTTTTTCCCCTCCATTCTTCCTTCTATAATGTCCCTCACTATGGTGTCGCTCCTCAAGACGTGGCCAATCCAGTTTCTCTGCCGCCTCCGTATTGTCTCCAGCATTGACCTTCTCTCTCCCACCATCTGCATGATTTCTTCGTTCGTCTTGTGCTCCGTCCAGCTGACACGCTCCATTCTTCGCCAAATCCACATTTCAAAAGCTTCCAATCTTCGTATGTCATCCTTTCTCATTGTCCATGTTTCTGACCCATACAGAACTACACTCCATACCAGCGTCTTGACCATTCTCTTTTTTAGGTTCAAATTTAGCTTTCCTCTGAGGAGTTCCCCTCTTTTGTTAAATGCGTCTTTTCTATGGAAAATGTAGCGCAAGCTAAAACACCTTTTAAAGGAATTCATCTAGCACTATAAATAGAAAAATTGGTTTAAAAGTTATAATGACTTGTACACTCTGTACTCTTGTACTTAAGTATTAAACCAATACCATCAGGTAATCTTATTGTTGAAAAATGCAGATGGTTAAACTTTTAGATGACAATAATACACTTCATATATTTAAGTTTGTTTTCTATTTTAAAAATATTTACAGCAGGCAATTATTTCAGCGGGTCGACTAAACATAATTATGAAAAGCATAGACCGTAAGCAATAAAAATTATTCTGACCAAAGCATCGAACAAAATTCCCATGATGGTTTAATTTTTATTATTAAAGCTTTGGTGAATTCAAACGATATATTAATAATTTTCAAACAAAGTTCTAAATATAGCGACAATTATATGAAAACGGTATTTATTTTATGTGACAATGTCTTGAAACTGATTCTGTGTTGTTTGTTAACATTAAGCGTCATTCTACTTTAATATGGTTTGAACTGACAGATAAATGTTGCCGTGCATTCTACTGGATGCTCTAATTTAATGACGATCGATGCGATCCATCTGGATTGGTCAGAGTAATCGAGTAATCAATTCGGATATAGTACGTGTTGGCGTCTCTCCCTCTTCTGCTACACAGTTGCTGTGTATTAACACTAACCAATCCATTCAGCCACAATAAAACGCAGCGCCAACGACCTTGGGATTTTCTGTGCATTGACTAAAGCCGTTTCGTTAAATCACTGACGATTGAAATACAACATGTAATTTAAAGCAATGGAACATACATGTAACCAACCTCTGACAACCTGCAGTTAAATCGAGTCTCTTTCAAACGTGGAAAAATTGAACATGACATGGAGAAACGTTACATCCATGTTCTCCTTCTCTTCGTTCTCTTCTTAAACAGTTGCTTTGCATGAACCCTGCGTGCCCGCTTCGATCCTTCACACGCAATATTATTGCTCAGCGCCATAGATCTTCAGATTTTGCACTGATTCAAGATGAGTACGTAAAACATAAATGCCATTTTATTATATAACATGCTAAATGCACCCGAATATAATTTAAAACAATGGGCCATCGATGTAATCACCCATATGATTGACAGCCAAATTATGTCGCTAACAGTTCCCACTTTATATACCTTTATTAAAAATTCATACAGTGATATAAATATCAGTGATCAAGAAAGCTAAATAGTCAACTTCACATATCTTCAATTATTATCAAACGAAATTCTACGTAGACACTGCCGTCACGATAAATGGCCATGTATGAGCACTGGCTGCAACCCTTCCCTTCAAGATTTTTGCTCAGAGGCGCTCCCGACTGCAGCACGGACTCTGAATCGGTGTTTCACACCAAAGTGCATGGGCAATTGCGAGTTAAAGACTTGCTCAGGGTCACCACTGGGCGACTTGAGGTCGACTCGAACCGGCAGCCATCCGGCTTCTAGTCACCGAAATTAAACAGTTGAATACCACGTTCCACTGGGTGGAATCATTCAGAGATACCTTTGGGTGACGTTAATAATTATATCTGACATCAGATGCAATGATCAAACTCGAAATGCTGCCCCTATGGCTTGGAAGTCATCGGGCTCCTGCCTGCTGAGGTCTGTTTCCGGTGCGTGACCGGTATCCACACTGAAATTTGGATTCGGTCCTACGCTGGAAGGATCATTGGCTTCCCTCAAGGTGTGATATAATCAATAAATGGGTACTGACGGGGGCGCGACGAGAACGCTGATCTAATGCCACCCCCCCGTGTTGAAGAAATAATTAAGTTCAAACTGAGACTCATTGTATGTACAACATTGAATCCTGATCACTAGATGGCTCCAAATGCTGGACGATTAAATGTCTTCTAAACACACCTTTAATGTGTTGCGAATGATTCGAATAAAAGTGTCATCTCGACTTCAACGTTGGTTGGACAGTGAATTTTTTGGAACAAAGTGAAACAAAATATGTCAAAGGACTTTAAAAATTCAATGACTCAAGCTAAAATAATTGATGGAAGTTCATTCTATGTTGCAGAATTGTTATTAAGACATCGCTTTTATTCGGATAAGTATTGGGAACGAGCTCAGTCGAAAAAACCAAACCAATTCGTGGATGTAAAAAGGATCGAATAGGGTAATGGTTGAGGCTTTGGCAAACTCTTCGATTACGATTCGTCTATTCACCATAATTATTCTAGGTGTCAAACCGCAATCAGGCACAGGCTACATAAAATTAAGATTGCTACCAGTTTCACATTGTCTACCAACATTCAACGAATGTTATGGGCCGTTAACAACGACCTTGCGAATACAAGGAAATTCTGACCTATCTGGTTAATTATGCGCTCTTACCCAATTTATGTCAGGCTTAAATTTGAATAAAAGGTGTTTTGTTAACCATTTATTACACATTAAATTACGTATAATGCTTAGCGGCGACATAATATTTCGTGCGGCAATTGTCTATTACATCTATAAAACCTTATAATATTTTAGTCGGATACAGTTCCATCATAAACGGCTTAGTGCAAATTATGGCGCAGAAGTTCTCAATCACAATCGTTATCAAACAATTTTTATAATATTAGCACCCCTTCAAGATCTCTACTCATCTAGTCTACTCCACCGATGCTAATCCTATCACATGGAAGATACGTTAATAATGTACCCATCCAAAATGAACTTTAAATTAAATAAAACTCAGATGTAGCACAAGTCGAAGGTTCAGAAACTGATTTTGATGGTAACAGTCTGTCTTATTTGGGATCTATTATTGTGCATGAGCTTTAGTCGTTGTGCACAATCACATTGAGTCATGACGTCATCTTCCATACACTTAGGCCTACCCCCTGCATGCATCTTATTATTTATGCACCACAATCTGCAACAGTCTTAGCGCACTAGTCACCTGAAGCTAGGCTGAATACTTTGCAAACGGAACGAAGATATAGACTACATTTTGGAGAATCGAGATCGACTGAGTAGAAACCAGAAATAATCCTTAGTGCCTTAGTCACTCGTGCATATGGCAAACCTGTGCTCTACTGGCCTACTATTTGAGTAACAAGTCTGCCCAATTGTTCTTCATCATATGATATCATCTCGTTTTGGATAGCATTTTGAATCATACAATTTCAAATTTTGTATATCATACAAATCATTCCATGTAGCACAAAAACACAGCATGCTATATAATACTAGAACCCTCGCCTCACGTGACATGCCTACCTAAACCACAGCATTCCACAATTTATAACATATCACGGTAGGCTACACCACACATCAGCACAATATAATTATATCCCACTATATCGGCCAATATAGGAACAAAGTCATAAAAGCAATTTGAGAAAATGTCACTTTAAAAAAAGTTATGCACCAAATATATGAATTGGTCTGGCCAGACCCCCCCCCCTTGTTCGGACGAGGACTAACAAAAAAGCATGTGCAAAATTGTTGACAAACTATTTTCTTTGGACGCCTATTATAATAAATAACATCAAACATTCTAGAATTTATAATCTATTTTGATTCAATTTTAATAATGTTATACGTTTCAAGTAAATCTCAAGTACAATCAACCTGAAAAACAAACCGACGGAAGTACCCAATTCGCCAGTTGACGATGGTCGAAATAAAACTTCAGTGATCTATAATTGTGCAGAGACGCTTTTAGTAATAAATGATCAATGATAAACCAACGTTCAAGTACGTAGTGACGGGGATTTAGTTTGAAGGGTAAGTCCAGTGTGAGAATTGTGGAAAAATAACTGGGGGGGTTGGACCATTATCCACTTGGAATTGGGGTGTAAAAAACATACTTTAACATGGGGCTCTAAGAAAGACTGGGGGTCGAAACCCCCCAACCCCCCCGGCAATTCTCACCCTGGGTAAGCCATTGTCCTTTTATATATTGGAAATGGCTTTCTTGTTATAGCAATAATTATAATGTTATATAATACGGGGGGGGGGGTCCGTAGCTCAGTGGAGAGAGCGTTGGCCGATAAATTGAGAGTCATTATCATTATTCAAGCCTCGCTCAGGGCAAAAAAATTATTTGAATTTTCTGTTAGCTGCCATTGGCGCTTTGCTGTTGCGTTGTTTGACTCGGGATCTGCTGAAAATAAGATCGCCCCTCCCACTCCTGGCTTGGCCGAATCAGGAGCGTTCCAACACTTAGGCCATTAGTGCTAAGTTACCGAGCCTGTTGTAGCCGACCTGCGTGTCGTGCGAAGCTTGCCGTATTCCGTATAACTTGTACCTGTAATCGTTCTGCGGTTTGTCAGATTGAATGTCAATAAAGGAATATTATTATAATAGATGATTCCACATGGTTTTCTTGATTTGACAAGAAATCGAGTAACATCGCGAAAGCAAGTAGAGCCCTTGAGACGGCGATTATTATTATATATATACTTTGAATAAATTTATAAAGGTGTCTAAACATAGTCAGCATAATTAGAGCTCTAATCGACTTCTCGCGGCTTAAACCAGACAGTATGAGATGAACGATTGCTTAGAAAACCAGATTCATCAATTCATGTCAATTAAATAAAATAAAGGCGCCTTATAAGCTTCCATTAGACATTTGTTCTAAGTTAGCTTGTATTGCACTGTTTGTCAATGATTATGATTGCAACGCCTCTCAATACACTGGCGGAATTGCAATGAGCCAAAGAAACTCATAAAATCCGTAAATCAAGATTAATAGATGCTAAAGTGGCTCTTTATATTCTCACTAAAATTCATTTTAATTGCATACAATTATTTCGTCTTTCAGAATCCACATCCACCGATATCATGGTAAAAGAATTTAATGCATTATAAGCAACATTATTCTTCAGCTACAATTACCCAACACAATTATACATTTCTAATGCAAAACAAAAGATAAATTCGGTTGTAAGTGTTCAATATTCGAATTGAAACCGCATTATTTAAAAAATAGCACATTAGGTGTCAAGCCACTGTAGGCATACTCGCCGTTAAAACGTTTGAACAATTCAATTGAAACGATAATCATCTCACACAAACATAAACTTACCGAAGCAGTATTGATCTTTCAGTAACTATGACGTGTCAAAAAAGTTTTTAAATCTATTGAAACTTATACCAGAATGGCAATTAGCCTATAGTATGATCGCTGTTTATCATCAACCGAGAAAAGCTCGTTTGCTACTAAACATTCATAAAGCGGTGATTTTAATTATTGACAACAAGTGTTATTTGCTACTGAATATTCAAAGAGCAGTGAATTGGAAATTGCATATAAAATAGAAATCTGCTTCTTTAGAAACAAAAACATATAGGCTACTTTTCAAGGTCTAGGCCTACAGCAATTCTCCAGACGAATACTTATACGAGAAGAAGGGGAAACCTAAAATATGCCATAGGCCTACCTCGTTGGCTACAAAAGAATGTCTGCTGTATAACTGATCTGAAATGAATGTGGTGCATTCTGGCATCTAAAATTATTTTGTTCTCAACTGAATACATGTGCAACTCTAGTTCAGCACAGGTCTGCCAAAAAAGTCATCATGTGGAGAAAATTGATGGCTTGAACAATGCTCTAGAAATTCGTTTTCCATTTCAAGCAATTCGTCACAAATACCACAGCCAAAAATTCTTAACAAAAACGCATCTCTATTCACAGAATAATGGACTTTGTTTATATGCAGACATTCTCCATCTTTGAATGTCTGCAGCTGACCTCTATTTCCGCACGAATCTGGATATTTGTTTTTGGAGAAATCTTCATTTGGCTCATCAGAAACACCTGCACTACTAAATGTGATAAAACTACCGGAAACGTTTGCAATAACTTCAGTTCCAATTTTAAGATCCTGTGGTTGGGTTTTTGCATGGAGTTTCAAATGATCCACAGTAAAACACCTTTTGCTAATTGATTTATTGTGTGAGTGTTGCTTCTCAGTTTCATGAGTTCTTCTGTGTTTCTTTAGATATCCACTTTTTGTGAATACTTCAAAACAAAACTCGCATGTGTATGGTCCTTCAACAGAATGGATTCTCATGTGCTTCTTCAGATTACTACTTTGATTAAATGTATTCTCGTATAATTGGAATCTTCGTGTTTTCTCCATAGTATGAGTTCTCGTGTGCCTCTTCAGACTACTGCTAGTAGTAAATGATTTCTGGCATATATGGCACTTGTATGGTTTTTCTCCTGTGTGGATTCTCATGTGTGTTTTCAGACGACTGCATCTAGCAAACGACTTCTCACATCGCAGACACATGTATGGTTTCTCTCCAGTATGAATTCTCATGTGCATTATCAGTTGACTGCCTACACTAAATGATTTCTGACATAGCTGGCACATGTATGGTTTCTCTCCTTTATGTGCACTCATGTGCAATTTCAGATGACCACCTTGACTAAATGACTTCTGGCATAGCTGGCACTTGTACGGTTTCTCTCCAGTATGAGTTCTCATATGTCTTTTCAGAGTGCTAAATACACTAAATGATTTCTGGCAAATCTGGCACTTGTGCGGTTTCTCCCCAGTATGGGTTCTCATGTGCATTTTTAGGGTGTCACCCACAGTGAATGATTTATCACACAGCTGGCACATGTATGGTTTTTCCCCAGAATGGAGTCTCATGTGCCTTTTCAGATTTCTGTGATCAGCAAATGATTTCCAACATAGCAGGCACTTGTTTGATTTGTCACCAGTATGGGTTTTCATGTGCCTTTTCATATCACTAACATTATTACACGATTTTTCAAATAATTGGCACTTGTATGGTATTTCACCAGTGTGTATTCTCATGTGCCTCTTCAGATTACTCTGAATAACAAATGATTTCTGGCATATCTGGCACTTGAATGGTTTTTCACCAGTATGTGTTCTCATGTGCATTTTCAGTTGAATACCTCGACCAAATGACTTCTGGCATAGCTGGCATCTGTACGGTTTCTCTCCAGTATGGATTCTCATGTGCATTTTCAGAGTGCTACCTTGACTAAATGATTTCTGGCATAGCTGACACCTGTACGGTTTATCTCCAGTATGGATTCTCATGTGCCTTTTCAGAGAGCTGTAATCAACAAATGATTTCTGACAGAGCTGGCATCTCTGTGATGTTTCACCAGTATGGGTTTTCATGTGCCTTTTCATAGCACTAAATTGAATAAATGATTTCTCACATTGCTGGCAACTGTAAGGTTTCTCTCCAGTATGTATTCTCATGTGGATTATCAGACGATTACGATAAGCAAATGATTTTCCACATATCTGACAATTGCAATGTTTTTCTTTCATTTCGGCTCTCGTATTCGCCCTCAGGTCAATTAAACAATCGATTTTATCACTGCTTTCTCCAGCACAGGTTCTTTTAAGAGCTCTCAGATGACAAACTTTGCCATAAGTGTTCTGAAATACTTATCATCCATTTGGTTTATACTTGATTCGTATTTGTCCTTGCAGCCTTTAAAATCACCATATTCAAATCAGCGTTGTGGTATGACTTTGTTAAGCATGACCTTTGGATTTCAATGCAGTCAATTGACTTTCTGAAAAGTCCTGCAATTGTTGACATCACAGCCTTTCCAACACCAACAATGTCCAGTGTTTTACATTAATGATAACTTCATTTCAGTTTGCATTTCATGCTTACATGAAAGATGTATGCTTCATCTGCTAACAGAAGTCATTCTTCGAATATATAAAGATGCTCTAGGACGAAATACTGAAGCTATTCAGTCTTTTTATTCCAAAACACCACATCATCATGCACCACTATGATTTTAATTGTGTGCACGAATTATAATGTTCTTGATGAGGATTAATGTTTCAACTGAAATGTGAAGTACATTGACACAATGTTGGTTGTCTTCTCATACAGATTCTAAAAACAAAACCAATGAACATTCAATTTTAAAGTATAGTAATATAGAATAAAACTTTATTACAGGTCATGACAGCCTAATGTGCGTGTTATCAGTTCATGGTTGAGTCAGCTGAGCAAATAGCAACAATGCCAAGACACAGTTCCATCTTGTTATAATATTAAATCCTCTGCTTGAATGTCTGCCTGACCAAACACCCTGTATTCCATATCTGTGTAAAAACAGACTGCACTTACTCTGGACTCGAAAGCACGCAAGTCCATGAAAAGTAACCGGAAACCACAATATTAAATCACACTATCACAGGTCTTTATCGCAGTTTGAAAAGTATCACAGTTAAGAATTGATAAATTTGATAATAGGCTAATATTACATTATGTCCTAAAATATGAATTAAAACAATCTAATGCTAGCAAGCAAATTTAATACGGAAAGAACAACTGAATTGATTAAGGTTATAGTGCAATTTAGCACTGCAAATTATTCCCTATTGATAGGCATTCAGCACTGGTCGATAGAAGCTGGATTGACGAAAACAATTCTAGCTACAACCTTTTTTTAGTCGTCTGTCCGTTCTCACCAAAATGTACATACACAAAATAAATGTCCAATTAGGACGTCGGCATACCTGGGAACGGCGGTCCCAAATTATAACATTAAATAAATCAACCTGACGTGTCGTAATAGCGCGGTGTATAGGATGGGCGCATAGAAACGATGTTTCTTTTGCACTCCACACTTATAAAACGACCAGCAGACCTCCAGCGTCACGATCTGTTATTATTACTGCACTACCACGCTTGAGAAATAGAAGCTGGATGAAGACCGTTTACAGGTTAAATGGAGGCTGGATTGATGAAAAAACGCAAGTGAAATAGAAGCTGGATGAAGACCCTTTACAGGTGAAATGGAAAAAACGCAAGTGAAATAGAAGCTGGACTGACCAAAATAGCGCATGAGAAATAGAAGCTGGATTGACGAAAATAACGCATGAGAAATAGAAGCTGGATGAAGGTATTTCTACATGTGAAATAGAAGCTGGAATGATGAAGAAACGCTTAAGAATTGGATGCTTGATGAAAAACCCATACTTTTTGCCCATCCAATACTCCGCACTATCGATTTATGGAATTTTATAATTTGGGACCGCCGTTCCCAGGTGTGCCGGACGTCCGCATTGGCCGATTTTAGTTCTTGGCCATGCAATATGGTAGATGCTAATGACGGCTCGGTAGCCGACATGCGGCAAGTAAACACTATGGCCGTCACAGATTTGGGCAGGATAGACTCATAGAGCAATATGACATACGTAGAACAATAGCCATGAATGTGTCTGCGAAGGCAATTCGGTCAGGCAGTGGGTAAACGTGTATTTTAGTATCTTAAATTATTTTCACGCTTATAATGCCTCAAAAAGCGCAGCAACTTATTCCAAACAGCGTACATTTGACCAACTCATGGAACAGCATACTTAAAATTGGTTAAGAACAAGAATATTGAGAGAAAATGTGTTTTTAAAATGTCACATTTCCCATGCGAAATCACCGTTCGAATCGCCAATGAACCACAACACCACCGGAAGTCGCCGTTGGTGCGTGTCCAAACCATCGACGTATATTGTGCGACTATAAATAGCGTGAAAGTCAAGACTTCTGTCCTAAGTTCAAAATGAGAAATGGAAGCTGGATGAAGGTATTTCTAGATCTGAAATAGAAGTGGGATTGATGAAAAAACGCTTAAGTAATGGAAGCCGGATGATGGTATTCTTATATCTGAAATTGAAGCTGGGTTGACGAAAATAACGGGCGAGAAATAGAAGCTGGGTTAATAAAAATATTATAGCATAAATTGGAGCTGGATTGATAAAAATGTTGTTGATTAAATTAGAGATGGATGGATGAAAATGTTCTTGATGAAATTGGAGCTGGATGGATCAGGATATTCTTAATTAAATAGGAGCTGGATTGGAGAAAATGTTCCCGATTAAATTGGAGCTGGATTGATGACAAATAATCCCTATTGAAGCAGAAGTTGGATTCATAAAACGGTGATGCAATTGAAAAAGCTGGACTTTTACTTACTTACTTATTTATTTTTGCCTGCTGTGTTATTGCACGCTTGCCGCACGCAACTTCCGGAAAGGGTCAGAACTGAATAACAACTTCGATCGGCGGATTGTTATGACAAAATATTACAATTTTTCAATCGATTTCCTTCTTTTTAAGAAATTCTAGGTATAATAATACATCAGTTAGGCAATAGCACGTTGGCATAAATAATTTGCTGCGCTTTTTGTGCCATTATAAGCGTGAAAATAATTTAAGACACTAAAATACACGTTTACCCAATCGATTTTGATCTTAAACACATACCCTCTGTTTATCAATTTAAATGCTAATGTTTCAGCAAGGAACAGAGAGCTTAGGAGCAATCCGGCCTAAGTAGAATCAAGACACATTCTGACTTGGCTCTAGCTGCAGGTAAATAGGCCTATAATGATATCTTACTGTGTTTAAATGGTAGAAAATTCGTATAATTAGGCCCAAAAAAATAATGCTGTTTCCGGTAACAGAGCTAAAAAAAAATTGGGTAGGTAGGTAGGTCGAAAAATATTTTTATTTTGTAAAATATTTTTATACAGTGATTATCCGAAAAATTATACCCCACTACTCTTTTTTGCGTAAAAGGTACACGCTGCAGCAAAGAACGTGTTTTAAGCAAGTATAAACTGCCTATTTCCTCGACTGTCTGCACCTAAAACTGCTCTAGAAAACAGTTCTATTAATTTCATTTTGTTAACATCTTTCTGGTAAGATAAAGTTGGAAGGGAAGGGGAAGATGAGTGCGAACAGAACATTACTGCTAGGGGTCGTTCCAGACTGGCCGAGCCAGTTACTATAGTTACACCTAGAGGTTGCTAGATTTATTTTCTCTAGTCACCGTTAGAGGTGGCTCAGGTGAGAATGATAAGGCTAGAGGTTTCTCAAGACTGGCAGCCAGGAAGTAGTTAAGCAGGCGTAAAACTCTAATGCAGTGCCAACACTGTAGTTGGGAGCGCTTCTGAGTAGTTAGCTTGAACAGGTGCTATAGAAATTGACAGATGAATAAAATAAAATGAGACATTCTATTCACTTGAAAACTGTTCTTTCTGGCCATGCTGGAGTCGGGAACCCTATGAGTAGTTTCCTTGAAGAGGTGCTATATAACTACTTGAATGAATGAATGTTAAATCCTTCACCAAAGAGTGCTCGAAATAAAAGAGAACTGCTCAGTGAGCGGAAGAGAGCAGAGTTAGCAGAAGAGAGCACTTAGCACAAAAAGGCACAGTAAACACAAGAGCACACTGAGCAAAAGAGAGCAGAAAGAGGCAGAGAGCAAAGGAGGGCATAGTGATCACAAGAGAGCCCAGTCAGCTTAGGAAGTTAAAGTGAGCAAAAATGGACGGAAAAACAGCTAGTTAAACTATAAACTTGCAGCAGGCTGTGTATAGTCATCATGTGCTACAGGCTAGATGGCACTGTACTCAATGCCTGCAACGAGCTACCGTGAGATGGATGGATCCGATTTGAATAGGGTCTATGACAACAGAGGCCGTTACCCTGGACAGAAATTTGCTCGGCGTATTACAGCACTCAAGAGCTTTCCTTTCAGATCTATTACTCTCTCCCCCATCCACCCCACAACCGCCTGCCTTGTCAAACTACGTGGGAAACTATTGATTGTTCTAATTAACAGACCCTTATATACCTTGAAAGACGGCTGCTTACGATCGTCGCCTGGCTTAGTGAATGCTGTGTACATCTCATATACGGAAGACAATGCCACTGTAAATAAAAAAATCCACAAAATTTTCCGAGTTGTGGCAATAAAACTGAGACGGTCGGGTTACCGGAAACACATTTTTTGTGCTAAGATCCAACTTTATATGGAAGGCAATGCCACTGTATTATGTTAATAAAAAAAATAAAAATTTGTTGGAATTTTTTTTAATAAAATTTTTTTTAAATAAAATTTTTTTACAAAATTATTTGAGTCGCGGCAATAAAAGACGGTCGGCCGGGTTACCGGAAACACAACATTATTTTTTGGCCTTATGAATCAGTTAAAGTCACTACTAAGAAATATCGTGTTGCTGGTAGCCGAAATAATAATACAAAATGCTTATATAGCGCTATCTGTAGTCCTATCAATTGCTATACTCAGGTAATATATATTTATATATATATATATATCACGTCATAAACCATAGGACCTAATTGTTGCACGACCAGAACCTGTAGATAGCTACTCTATGCTTACTTTACACGACAGATTATTTTAGCTCATTTACTAAGACTAGTGTAATCAGACACTTTGATTGTGTTCTTTAGCTTATTTAAGTTTATTAATATTTCAGAAAATATGCGTTTTCGTAGCCTTCTGATCAATGACTTACTTACTTACTTTCGCAGAAACATTGGGCTATCGATCGCCGTAGGTCAGAGCGCTCTATTCTGTTTGGGGAACGAACATTCGCGGCCTGGATAAATCCCACCGATTTAGCCTGGGACATTAACTCCCTGGACAACCGCCTCCTTCCTGTGAAAATAACCCATTTCTGTAGTTAATTGATAAAACGCGTTTTATAAATACACTTCTATTTAAATAGTAAAATATCTTTTCATCAATCCAACTTGTACTTAGATAACAATTAATTTTCGTCAATCCAGCTTCCATTTATTCACTGTGCAAATAGCCTATTTATGCAGGCATTATTGATCAAACTTAGGTTATATGTCCAGTTTGTGGTGCTGCGTCACCTAGCAACTTTAGTGTCATAGAGGTAAGCACCTGTCCCTATCAGGCGTGAACTAATTACTTGTTAGTGTCGTTTTGTCATTCACGTATATAAAGCTAAAACCTGCTTCAATATAAGCAAGAATATTTTCATCAATCCAGCTTCCATTTAAGCAAGAACATTTTCATAAAATCCAGCTTCCACTTCAGTAAAAATTGGTTTATATCAATCCGACTTCTGTTTAGTGAGAATTCTTTTCATCACTACTACTTGCGTACTTAGAATTGCCATTCAAAGAACAACCACTTATACCTATGTGTTCTACCAGGAGGGGTTTGTCCTACCGGGGTTTTGTCCGGGGGGTGTTGTCCAGAGGCGGACATGTCCTACACTCATTCTGCCCCGATCTATGACGGCCATAGTGTTTACTTGCTGCATGTCGGCTACCGAGTCGTCGTTAACATCCACCATAAAATCTAAAGACATCTGGCGGTCTAATATTCGACGTAATGACTTTCCAGCCACTGTCTACGTGGGAATAAATATTTCGCGTAAACAATTCTAATCAACTCTCTAATTGGACTAGCTATCACTAGTCATGCACTGGGACGTGTTTATCCACTAAAATATCCATAGAGAATTATTGAATCTCACCAAGTGTGTGACTAAAGTAGAATTTCTCCATAATCTGGTGTTTAGAGTAATTATTGTTCTCTGCACAAAATGGCGAGCGATGAAAGTGTTTCGCTCTAACGACAAAAAGATTGGATTCCTCAATCAGCAAAGTAGACATACGTCCTGTCATCTAGCGAATAAACTTTAACGTGCCGCAGATATTAGGATTTACGTGCTGCTAACAGACAATTTTGAGCGTTTCTACAATATTATCTGGTTTTTATCCCAGAAATTGTTTAGAAGAATTTAATAACGATTTTTTTATAATAATAGTCTTTATTGCACATTCAACTCAGGTTACACATCATGAGTGATTTAGTTCAGTGAAATGCAATTAGGTGCCAGCAAAAGCTAATAGCTTATACTATTCTGACACCTCTTCCCAATTAATAATCATGAATGTTTTGCATTTGAATGTTCTGATCCGTCCATATTACTACTACCAAAGTGTGTGAATAGTAGCAATGCAGAAAATTATATAATTATTTTTGTTAAAAAGCTGAAAAGTTGTTTTTCTCAAATTCGCCATCTTAGGCGTAATCGTATTCGTAAACTAGAAATTTCTTAAGCACCACTCGAAACCAAGCGCGGGGCACTTGCTTATTCACCATCGCTTTGTTGAGTTAGAATGGTTGTCCGTGAGAGTCGTTCGCGCGCGGCCGCGGCCGTGGTGTCCTGGTCGAGTTACCATAGTAGGATCAGAGGGGCGGAACAGCTACTAAGGCGGGTGTCGTCTGGGCCGGTGTAAAGGTTTCAAATTACCCCATCGATCGGTTTCAGATTAGCCCCCGGACATTAGATTTGCATCAATCATCGCCTTTATTGCTCTAAGAATTGGAAAAATGATACCGTTTAATGTTTTGGTCTTAAGATTTTCATCCGTCATCAGGGGCGCAACCAGAAAATTTTCCTGGAAGGGGGGTGCTCAGAATTATTGTAATTTGTAAGCGTCCAAGGTGTGAAGCAGCGAGTGCCGAGGACACGAAGCCAATGCCGACTATAGGGAGCCTGAGAAAGCGTCTTAAGCTCACCAACGCATTTTTTCCTTTTTGCATCAGCTATAGAGCACGTTTCAGGCTTTTGTTTACCATCTGTATTTAACCCTCGAAGTATGTTGGGGTCCATATGGACCCCAAGCGTGTTTTCAATTGAATAAAAATCGGTGATGACATGCACTTAAGAAACTGAAATTTTATGACTTTTCATCATATATGGCGAGTAGTAATTCCTGCAAATTATTAATTTCCACACCACTTGTGGGGCCAGATATGAGACAATTATGCACATAGGGGGTTGGGGTCCATATGGACCCCAATGGTAATAATGCAATTGGATACTGCGCAAAGTTCTATTTTGCAGCTTAATTCGTGATATTTTACATTGCAGTGTCGTTGGTTCAATTTATGTCATGTTTTATAAGACTATATTCAGGGCTTAAAGTGTGCCTGGACGGTCATGAACGGCGTCCATGCACTTATTTTAAAATCTGAGCGTTGTCCTGCCGCTTATTGGTCAGCACAGTCGGGTATTGTAAGGGGTGTCCAGGCACTTCTTTTGGAAAGGTAAGAGGCGTCCAAGCACTTATTTTTTCACACTTTAAGCTCCGAATATAATTTTAATGTTTTATTATTGTCAATTGTATGCATATGTACGTATTGGTATGCTATGGGAAGGCAGGGCTTTCAAAAGGTGCTGAAATAGCTTGCTAGTCCAATTGGATTATTGCTGCACGTAATGAGAACACTCATTACGGCTTATTGAATCGTTTTTTCTCGCTATAATTATATAAATTCTTGAAATCATTGCTTTGACGACAAGAACTGTAAAAACACATTATAGCACCAATTCATGACGTCTTGGACAAAATGGATTCAAAGACTATATCGGTGGCCCTCGGCGCTTTATGCAACACCAAGACGTTACGTTACAGTCGATGAGCAGTTGGTTGTTTTTAGAGGACGATGCTCATTTCGTCAGTACATGATCGAAGTCTAGACCTGCCAGGTAGCCTATGGGTTGAAAGTGTGGTTGCCTTGTGACTCATATACAAGTTATTACTCAATATTCAAGTATTATAGACTACACTGGTAAAGTTTGCAATCAACCAGAAAAACAGGGTGAAAGAATTATCCGCGATCTAGTTGATGTCATATATCCGTGGCGTATAATAATGTGACTTCTGACAACTTCTTCACATCAGTCCCTCTAGCTCATAGCTCGACAATTAGACCAACTGTGGAAGAAATTGATGTTTGTAGGAATAGTAAGGACAATAAAATTTTCACCTCATTGTAGCATTCAACAAAGCCACACGAATTGTGATTTTTTTTTTAGAAAGCAAAGCAACAATCTCTGTCCGGGTGGTCGGACAATTCGGAGCCGGATAATTCAACATAATTATACATCTGGGTGATGGAGATGGGTATGAAAATTTGGCTTAATAGTTCAATCCCATCACCAATTTTTGCAGCTACGAATTGTGCTATCCGAATTGTCCACTATGAATTGTCCAAGTCCAAATTGTCTGCGCCCGAATTTTATCCGAATTGACCGTCATCGAATTGGCCGCTACGAATTGTGCCTTCCGAACTGTCCAGATCCGAATTATCCGGCACCAAATTGTTCAGCTCCGAATTTCCGCTCCGAATTGCACACTCTGAATTGTCCAGGTCCAAATTGTCCACGCCAGAATTTTACCCAAAATGACTGTCTTCAAATTGGCCACTACGAGTTGTGCCTTCCGAAATGGCCAGATCCGAATTATCCGGCTTCGAATTGTCCAGCTCCGAATTTCCGCTACAAATTGTCCACTCCGAATTGTCCACTCCGAATTGTCCTGGTTCAAATTGTTCGCGCCAGAATTTTGCTCGAAATGACCTATTCGAATTGGCCGCAACGGATTAATTGTGCCTTCCCATATGTCCAGCTCCGAATTATCCAGCTCCGAATTGTCAGCTCCGAATTGTCCGGTCCCAAATTGTTCCGTTCCGAATTGTTTTGAGCCCACGGCCGCTTGTGCAATTGTTTCTGCACAACTCTTTATCAAGAAGCAGTTGATATTAACACTGGGGTCCATATGGACCCCAACACCCTAAGTGTGACTAGCTTAGCGACATACTACGAGGGTTAAGTTGCACTCTGCGGAAAATCACATGCTGAGCAACCCACTTCCATAAATAAAAAACAACAATAATAATCAAATAAATAATGTTTTGATTGAGCACCTGTGATATAAGCTGGTTACACTGATTAATATTTTGTGGGCGCTGTAGAAATTTGAGGTTTCCGATGACGATTGCACCTCGAAATAATTTCATGGCGTCGCACTGTAAGAGTCGTGTACTAAGATTAGGATTTATGTGTTGATTATTATTAATAATTATTAACAACACGTTATAATTCGTGATCTCCGTTCCACGCTAAAGTGTATTCGCTAGGTGACAGGACAGACTTTGCTAACCTCATCATTTCTGTCGTGAGAGCGAAACACTTTCATCGCTCGCCATTTTGTGTTGAGGACAGTAAACACCGACCATTGAAAAATTATACTTTAGTCACACACCTGGTGAGATTAAATGATTATGCGCTTATAATTTAGTTTATAGACACGTTGCAGTAAATGATTATTGTTTGGTTGGTCATGGAGAGAGTTGATAGAATAATGATTCCTTGTAATATTTACTTCCCCGTAGACACTGACTTGAATGCCATCATGTCGTATAATTTATTGGACCACATGATGTAGTTCTTCGTCATGCAATATTATTGTTTATAGTAACTACGGTAAACGTCTATTCTAGGGTTGTAAATTATTCGCTCGTTCTTTTTAATCGATTGGACTTATCGATGGGCGAAAAAGAATAACTTACGTTTCAATACAACTAAGACCCGAGAGATGATCATCTTCGGGAGGAGGAAGAGACATACGATTATTCCACCCATTATCCCTGAGGCGACCAGAACGGAATCGATGCGTGTCTTAGGCGTAACAATAAGATCAGATCTGCGGATGACCACCCATGTTGAGAATGTCCTTGCAACGTGTTCATCGTCTATTTATGCTTTGGGTGTGCTCAGATCAAAAGGGCTCTCACCTAATGCTCTACAGGAAGTCTCCCGAATGACCACCATCGCCCACTTAATGTATGCTTCTCCGGCCTGGTGGGGTTACACCAGCGCTGAGGAACGGGAACGGATTGAGCGGCTGTTAAGGAAGATGAAACGCAGACAGTACCTTCAATCTCAATCCTCCTGTGCAGCTGAGATGGCAGAGGAAGCTGATGAACGCCTTTTCAACGCAATTCGCAATAATAAATTCCATGTACTCTACCAACTATTCCCCCCGCCTCGCCCCTCTTGTGGTCATGAGCTCCGTCCTCGGGCTCATGAATTCTCTCTCCCGGAAAAAGATAATTGCAATTTTATTCCTAGAGTTCTTTTCAAAAACACTTTTTAAACCTAGCTAGACCCCAAACCCAATATTTAGCCTATTTATGTCACTTATAAACTGAACTTTTTACATAAAACCTTACTAAAATTTGTTATGTGTAACATGCTGCGTTCTGTCCGCATGAAGTGTCGATTAAACGAAAATTGATTGATTGATTGATTGATCGGCAAGAATCTTCATAGATCCAGCTTCTATTTAGGCAAGAATTCGTTTAATAATTATCGCGCCCATTTAGGCAGAAATTCTTTTGTTACCAATGCAGCTTCAATTTCGATTAATTTTTTTACTCAATTAAAGACATATTTCATCAGTCCGACTTTTATCTGGGCCAATCCCTAAATTATGTACGCAAAAAGTCGAAATATTCGACCCCCGACTCCTGATGAAACTCGTACATTTCACGGACCTCCCTATGCGTACATGCAAATAAACTCTACGCCTCGTTTAAAAAAATCAATCAGCTAAAGTCATATAATAAAACTTAATTTTTACAGTTGGTTAATATTTATTTTGTTACACATAATATATTATAACTATAGTTTTTAAAAATAATATTGTAATCAAAACCCACCGGACGACTGTAGCGTATAATACAGATTTACATATAGACCAATGTGAACGTCGTAAATGAACATTTATTTTGCTCATGTACATTTCATCCAAAACCCCTTCCCCGCATTCACACTCGTACTCGAAGCGCCTAAATTCGGTGACCTCTCACCTTCCATTCATAATCAGTATCCACAATCTGCATGATGGCTGTGCGTGCATGCAGATGGAATATATATGTATACAACTCTCGAAATTACTAACTAGCGTTTAGCTATCAAAGTAGACTGTTATTATGCTAGACCGATAACCGTCATTGGATAAAGATAGAGACACTATTATATAGTAAACGTTGTGTTTCTGGGAATAAATTATGTAGCATTTGTCGGTAATTGAATGATAACAGATGGATGGATGGATCCGATTTGAACAGGGTCTACTCTATGACAACAGAGGCCGTCACCTGGACATAAATTTGCTCGGCATATTACATCACTTAAGATTTTTTTTTAATGATAAAAGATTTAGCAACGTGGTATTATAATTGTATTATTGTCGTGTCTGTTTTGAGGTGATGATGTGTACTAGGTCAGATCAATACTCAACACAGCAGCAGTGTGGGCATCAACGTTCATAGCAACTAACGCTCAGTGCCTAGCCTGCCGAATGTACCGTAAAGAGATCGATTAATTCTGCAGCAAAAGCCTCATTCTCTTTATCGATCCACCAGTGTCCTTAGCAACAATAAACACTGTCACCTCATGCTCACTATCTAGCCTGTCGGACGCTCGATCTAATAACATCGATCTATCGTTTCGCCCGTAGAAGTATCATGAGGCAACGTAAACGCAGTGATACGAGGCCCTGAAAACACGTTCTGTTTTGTCACAGTTGCCTTCTGTTCTAGATACACGTCAGATAAATCGCTTTCGTTATAATGGCGGAATTTGTTAAAGCCATATCTAAATTCTCGGAGGACGCCGTTGATATAGTGATTAACACTGTTTTTCTAAGTAATCCTATCGAGCGACAACGGTTTGAGGACACGTTGCGGGAAATTGGAAACATTCTTGCAAAGCCACCAAAACGGCAGAGAATCCAAAGACCGATTCTGGATTCATATGAGAATAAAAATTTCACGAACTTCATTCTTCCTCAGATACGTAAAAAGATCGAAGAATATGAACAGTTTTTAATTAACCATGATGAGGACTTTAAGTTGAATGTGGACGCTAGTTGCATGAACATGTATGATGACATTTCTGATTTAAACTTAATCAAAGCAGCGCATACAAAGGTTGTTGAGGAGGAACAGAAGACCACAGAACAAAACCAGGTTATCGCTTATCATCGTGGCCAATTGTACATTGAAGCTCGAAATCAAATACCTCACGATGCTTCCGTCAAAGAATTTTTCTTACGAGAATTCAGGGTTAACTATGCAACCGTTCAGCGCTACAGGTTGTTTGCAATGCTCATACATCTATATCCTCGATTAATTATTTGCAACCTTTCGTTCGCACAATTATCTAAGCATCACAATCGTCTTCTTCAACACCTTGGAACGGACATTGATCTCGCTGATCGGTTAAAAGCAGGGGTCGTTCTTTCAGTTCAACATAGGAATTGCTTAATCACGCCAATTATACCAGCTCAGTCAATATCCGCAACTATAGACCTTCAACCGTTACCAGTAGATCCAGATTATTTGCACCTCGATTCAATCAACAAAATGAGGGATTTTATAGACGACAAACATGTTGGTCAGTTTCTTTGATTAATTTCCCACACGCGTGTGGTGGCTGTCTCTCTCATTGGCAGACTGTATATAATAATAATTCGTGCATTATCTACATTATAATGTAACTTAACGGAGATAGAAAGGAATTTTGTGAGTCAGTCTTCAGCCACGCGATCAACAAGTTTGTTAAACCTGTCTCTCTGTCTCTGTCTCTCTCTATCTCTCTCTGTAACTGTCTCTCTTTCTGTCTCTGTCTCTCTCTCTGTCTCGGTCTCTGTCTCTCTCTGTCTCTGTCTCTCTTTCTCTCTATTTTCCTCCCTCCATATCTCTCTTTGTCTCTGTCTGTCTGTCTCTCTCTCTCTCTCGCTCTCCCTTTCGCTCTCTCTCTGTCTGTCTGTCTGTCTGTCTGTCTGTCTGCCTATCTCTCTCTCGCGCGCGCGCTCTGTGTTTCTCTCTGTGTGTCTACATGTCAGTCTACATGTCTGTGGATTCTTGCATTCCAGAGTTTCGTCCGATGAAACATTAGAATGTGTAAACATAATTTTGAAGCTTGCTTATCAACGCAATGTTGTTGTAAACGAATGCATGAGAACTCTAGCTAGAACGTTAAGAACGAAAGAGATCAATCTAGCGACTGTAAATCAGACGTCAGTTTGGGAAATGATTTGTTTACTGCGTTTTTTAATTGCCCTTAAATTCTAAATATATGATGATTTTTTGGTAATTCTTTTTCGTTTAAAGTACCCTGAATTTCTTCACTTGTAAATATTATATTGAAGATTCATTGACCAACGTTTATTCTTATAAACAGTGAGAGTGCAAAAATTAAGAGTTAAGCTGAGAGTTAGGAGATTTGAAGTAAAATGAAAGAAGGTTGATTGTTCTGGTTTCATTGAAAAAGCCAAAGGTCCCAAGTACCCGGATTTGAACCGGATGGATTGATAATCATTTGCGGAGAGCCATGCTGGAGAAATATCACAACCTGCAACCAAAACAAGAGCGGTAAGAGAATTGATGAGCGCATTGCCGTTGATATGGGAAGATTTGCTTTGGAACGCATAACAGAGACAACAAACTTTGCAAAGAGACTCAAAAGAAGTTTTGACACTGGTCGTGGGCGAATTGAACACAAGTTGCGAAGCACTATCAAGTTTTTTTCAAAACAGTTATTTGATATGTAACTTGCCGAAAACGTTTTTTTAAATTACTTTTTGTTTCCTTAAGCTGTTGAATCGTTAAACAAACTGTGGGTGACCTCTCTAAAAGTGATATAACTCTTGTTCTGTCTGAAATATTTTTATGAAATCGGGCCATCATGTGTAGATATGAATTATATATAAGCCTGTAAAATTTCATTACGAAATTCTTACTTTTGGTCAAGATATTGAAAAAAAACTTAGGAATGTCTTTTTTGGCCAACCGGGCCAACCCTGTATATAAATTGAATGATATTAATGATGAGGTTAATGTACCTAGATTTTACAAATGTTCATGTATCTAGATTTAAAAAATGACCCGCTATAATTATACAGTATTAATTATGAAAAGATGTGCAATATAAAACACCTTAATTATTGTACCCACAAAAATAGATAATGCGCTGGCATACGTGCATACATGCATACGTGTAAGAACGCATAAGAACGCATGTCGTCGCTATTCAAATTCATCTGCGTATCTGAAAACGTCTGAAAATCTATCAATAAACCAATGTAAAGAAGATTAGGCCTACCCAAAAACGTCATTAATTAAAAATTGTACACATTACTACTGACATTATACATGCTAAATATTATACGATTGACCCGTGTTCACGCTCGTCCGGTTAACGGGCGTGATAAGCATTGATTAAGCACTGTAGAAGATCGAATGGAAGGCATCACAAGTCATGTCAACAACTTATAATTATAAGCGATTACAGATCTACAGACTTGAGCGAAAAATGATGCAAAGTTTGATTGGTCAGATGTAGCAAACGAAGTTTTGAAGTGAAGCAATTACAGATCGATGGATGGATGAATGGATGGAATGATGGATGGATGGATGGATGGATTGATGGATGGATTGATTGATGGATTGATGGATGGATTGATTGATGGATGGATGGATGGATGGACGGATGGATGGATTGATGGATGGACGGATGGATGGATTGATGGATGGACGGATGGATGGACGGTCGGACGGATCCACGAGTTAACGACAGCTCAATAATGGCATTTGCCATTGACAAATTTAAAAGATTCTCTGTGTTGAAAATAGGTGTGTTAATTGAGTTTTTCTATTTTAGCATACGATGTTTTCGACGGCATTTTGAATTTGATTACACGTCTTTTTATTTCTCCAAGGTTTAACGTCTACAGTGGAGCAGTTTAAACTCCATGCAACAACACAGTCACAGGATCTTAAAATTGGAACTGAAATTATTGCAAATGTTTCTGATCGTTTTATCACATTTAGTGATGTGGGTGTTTCTGATGAACCAAATGAAGGTGTCTCAAACAATAAATATCTGGATTCATGTGGACATGCAGGTCAGTTACAGAGAATTAAAGACGAAAAATGTCTGCATATAAGCAAAGTCATATCTTCTGTGGATAGAGAGGTGTTTTTTTCAAAAACATTTGGATGTGGAATTTGTGACGAACTCCTTGAAATGGAAAACGATTTTCTAGAGCATTGCTCAAGCCATCAATTTTCTCCGCCTTATGACTTTTCGCAGATCCATGCTGAATAAGATTTGCACATACATAAAGTTGAAAACATAATGAGCGATCACAGTTGCACGTCTGCTGAACGCCTCTCCGACCTGGTTTTGGTCTGATGAGCACTGGTGAGGTCGATCACATCGAAAGGTTCATGGGAAGTGCCTGACGAGCTGGATTCTTCCCTGTCGATTTCCCGAGGCTGAGGCTGCTTATGCTGCCCTCTTCACAGCTGTAACTAAGGACAACGATCATGTACTTCGTGAATTTTTTCCCTATAATGGACATCCTAGCAAATACAACCTGTCATTGTTTTACAGGTGTCAAATGCAGTGCTATATTCAATCGAAAACCATGAAATTGCTACCAGAGCACATGTTTTGTTATCTGTCTAAGCGGAATTTGCACACATTAGCTGCACCTGTTCTTAACGCATTAGGGCAGGGGTGTCCAACCTTTTTTAGTGGCGGGCCAGTGTGAACATTTTCCAGCAAGTGGCGGGCCACAGGGATGCCACTCTGAATTTTGAAAAAGGTCAGATCCTGTAGAAAAAAGGCTGGAAAAACCAGATTGACAAATTCTCTGAAAAATGCATGGGTTTTAACGGCTTGAAATTTCCGACGACCTTATTTTTAGTCAAACGATGATTAAAATTTGCTCTCTTTTCCGTCCCGATAAAATGTTTGATGACCTTTTTAGTCTTTCGCTAAAAATTTACAATTTTTTGCAAAAATTCACAAAATTTGCCACTTTTTCACGTCTTTTGTGCATTTTCACCTTCAAAAATCAATTTTTATGTAAAAAGTCGGAAAAACCGTCGTATGAAAAAAGCTAGATCCTGACCAAAAAAACCTTACAAACCTAGACAAGACCCAAAACCTAGATCTAGGTGGTAAAAGCCATGAGTGACAACCCTGGCGGGCCGCATATACCCGAATCCCAAGCCTTATAGCATCGTAAAATTATTTAAAACATGTTTTAGTCATTTTAGCATCGCTCATCCAACTTCTAATTCTACTATATCACAGTTCCGTTATTCGTCCAACTTCTACTCCAACTAAAAATATTTTTATCGTTCATCCAGCCTCTAGTTTTACGATAACAATTTAGCATAAAACAATGATTTTCTCGCTCATCCAACTTCTACTTCTGTTAATTAATATGCTCATCCAGCTTCTAATGATACTGCAATACGTCAGAAGTAATATTATGTTTTCATCGTTCATCCAACTTCCAGTTTACGGAAATAAAATATCTCTGAAGTGCTATAAGGCTTGGGATTCGGGTATATGCTGGCGGCGGGCCAGGGTGTCGAAGCTCCTGAGCAAATGGGTAGTGACCTGAGAGGTAGCTCCAAGCTTGGTCAGCCAAAGCCAACCGGAAACCATAAAATTGGCATAGATATACATTATACAGTCTGCGCTATACACAGAGCTGTGCGTCTGCGCAAAAGTGACGTCAATAAGAAAAATTCCATGTATTTGGCGCTGACTGTAAAATATAAAATGTTGAACTTTTATCCTCTAATTTTGTAATCTTTAGGGAAGGCTCCGCGGGCCAGCTCTTTGACACCCCTGCATTATGGTAATTAAGCGACCCAGGATCTCTGGTGGAGTGGGTGTGGACCACTAGACTCACTAGATGTCCCGTCACAATACTATTTATTGATGGCAATGCACTCTTCTTAGACACCTTTAAACGGTTTATCAGTGGCTATAAATAACTTAAATACACTTCATCTGCGCAGGGGCCATGCTAATCATCTCTGTATCGTTCCAATGTTAGTATAGTGCTGCAATAAGCCCAGCAAATTTCTGTCCAGGGTAACAACCTCTGCTGTCATAGACCCTCGTCAAATCTGGATCCATCCATCCATCTGCAATCTGAGTGACTTCTCGTCCATTCATTCATTTACCCAAGAATTTAGTTATCGCTTCTCCCGAATGAAACTACTCAGAAGCACTCCTGACAGTAGCACGGCAAAATGCACAGTTTTACATTAAGAAATAGTCTAACACTCTGTCGTCAATGACTGAATTTTCTTCATAAAATAATCATTCTGGGTACGTTGGGTATCAAGAGGTAGCTCGATAACATTAAACGCTCAGTCACCTAAAGTCCTCTTTTGACACCTTTAAACTGGTTGTCAGAGGCTTTATAATGTCTTTTTTTCGCTGTGTTAAAACTCCGCCACTGGCTGCACTCTGTCAGTGCCAGTCCCAAAATGTTTGGATGTTAGCCATCCAGCAACACTGTGCCTTGAATAATCTCATTTCGCCTGGTTAAATGGATAAAGGAGGAGGTGCGTCGCCAGTGATATTTTTTAGCACAGAGTGACGTAACTTGCTGGTTTCGAGTAACTCATCACGAGTAAAATGGATTTGGTTGGGAAATGAGATTATTCAAGACACAATGTTGCTGGGTGGCTAACGTCCAAGCATTTAGGGCGTCTGTTCCATCATAATTTCTTCATTGACGAACGCGTAATATCGTAATTGACTACTATAATATTAGTCAATGGGACACATGATAATTTAACGAATCTTTAGTTTATATAATACTGGATAAATAAAAAGGGTGTAGATTATTTTGGTTAACGCGGGAGACTCAGAGGCAGTGGGGACAAAGTCACGCTAACCAGGGCCACCTGATAGCCTAGGATTGGAACGATTTTTCACTATTATGACCTTTATTATGCTATAATAACAGTATCTGTGCGCTTTCGTCATTTTATTAAAACGATAGACTATAGTTATAGGCCGATTTATATAACTGTATATGAGATTTATTTTTCAATGTCTTCATTTATTTCTTAAATTAATGTTCTGTGTCTACTTTTTCTTTTTTGCATTTCCTATTCGTTGTTACGCCACTTTGGAGCACAAAAAAGTTTACGAGCCGACATTATAATTATATATATACTAGCTGAATTACCCGGCGTTGCCCGGGAAATTTCGGTTTTTAGTTCCCACTTCCCAGTCACGCCGCTCACACGCCCGGGAAATTTCTGTTTTCATACCCCCGCCACGCCTGGCCCCGCTCCCACGCCGCCCTTCTCACCTCGCCTTCTTCCATCGGCCACAGCCCAGTCCAACCACTTTTGGTGCCCGGCGTTGCCCGTGAAATTTAGGTTTTCGGTTCAACCCAGCACAGATATTAATTAACGGAATAGCGCGCTATAATTATTTTAAAATCGGCTATGACGTCATTAATGTACTGGTTTCAATCACCAATATATCATCGATGGTCTCAATGTTTGCTGAAGATGATGGTTGAAAGCAAAATAATGGCGTCTTAACAGTGCTAAGATTCGGATAGAAAAATTAAATTTTCAAGCTCGGCAAAAGGTAAGATTTTTGGGTCGCGAATCCCGATAGTGCTGTCATGGGGTGGTTAGAAGTTGTTTTGTAATTATTTGGAAAAATCGGTCGCGTGGATGAGGAGATTTTTTACCAAGCACGCATTACAATCTATAATTTATAGGTTTAGATAATTATTAATATGTTTATCTCTCGATTGTTGGCGACATTTTGACCTGATTTCGCGACTACGTTTTTTCGAGCCCTAGCAACCCTGAGCAGAATACGCATCTGCCATCCAGGGTTGCCAGGTCGTCGCGAAAAGCGCGAATTGGGCGACTTTTGAAAGCGCTCGCGACTGAAAATTTCGTCCTCGCGACCTCGCGCTTTTTGGGCTTCTTTTGAATTACCTCGCGGTCGCCATGGCGACTTTTTTGACGACCTTTTTTAAAATTCACGTTAAAACTGTAAAATTTTCATGAGATTTTGGTCGAATGACTAAAAAAAAGGTCGTCAGAATTTCTGACGACCTTTTTTTTAGTCGTCAGAAATTTTCGCGACCGAAAATAGAAAAGCTCAATGATCTCGCGATTTTCGCGACTTTTTTTCGGAATCTCGCGACAAAGTTTTTCCGAAATATGGCAACCCTGCTGTCATCTAGTAGGGGAAGTAGGGGCGAGACGGACCCCGTAACGGATTTTTGGGTTTGAGACACCATAACGTGCTTCACGGGCACAATTGTTTTGCTACTCGTAGCCTATACAGTACCATAGCTAAGGGCAACACAAATTTAATTACATCCCCTTTTGATAATAAGATTTTTAAAATTTAAAAACTTAGTCGTAATGGTCCGTCTTGCCCCCACTATGGGGCAAGATGGACCAATCTCATAAATCATGCCCCACCATTAGTCTTTCATCATAGCATGTTCTGATCACATGCAGAATACTATTTTATGCATAAATGTGATCGTCTATAATTTAAAACAGTGAGAATAACGCAGAAGTTACATTGGACTAGATTTTTTTTCGATTTTTGGCGATTTTAGTGGTCCATCTTGCCCCCATGGTGGAACAAGATAGACCACTTCAATCATGTCTTTCACGTTAATTGTCATTATTATCGTATCCAACAATTATTGTTAAAGTAATAATAACATAATAATTAATTAACATGTGAAATCGAATAAAAAAAATCGAATCACAGGAAAAATTCACACAAACGGGGCAAGATGGATCACAAGGTCCGTCTTGCCCCGTCGGTGACTGATCCAACTCACCCCCATGCGTAAGGTATAAACTTTTCACCAATTAAAAATTTAATCTACTGGGTGTCCAGCCAATACTGAATTCGTTAA
Source organism: Lumbricus terrestris (assembly GCA_949752735.1). Taxonomy (NCBI): domain Eukaryota; kingdom Metazoa; phylum Annelida; class Clitellata; order Crassiclitellata; family Lumbricidae; genus Lumbricus; species Lumbricus terrestris. The sequence continues at coordinate 12,035,836 of OX457048.1, read as the reverse complement.
TACGGCAGAAAAGGGTGATTAACCAAATATACTTGCATCGAAAGCCTGTGACAATGTGCAATCGAATACTTAGCAAATAACTGTTTCTTGAAAATAAGATCGAACATGTTGAAAATCAACTTTTCGTCATAAAAAACGAAAAAATGTCGTTTCGGTCGCTTATTTTGGTCAAATCACCAAAGCGCCAACAGTATTACAATAATTAAAGTTCATTCGATAGGTGGCGACATCATATATATAAATATTGACGGGATCCATCATGCCCCAAGGGTCCATCTCGCCCCGACTTCCCCTATCGCTCGCCATTTTGTTCGATCGGACGTATATGTCAGATTTCCGTTTAATAGAATTTATTATGCGACAAATAAATTATAGATTTCTATCATTCACTTTGTGCAGCTTGCCTTAAAGTCCACTCACACATTTCCAATGCAAATCTCGGTCAGTGTTGCCTTTGCTAATTGATAGTCAGAGCTTAAAGTTTGAGTCAGTACTGGGCGATATTGGTGGACAATCCCTTAGAAATGGTGACCAATGCACATACTTTCTCGTAGATGCCGTTTCTTGTTATTAACCGATTATCTTTAACATCATTATTGGAATTTCAGCAAGAAAGCTGGTGAAAGGTTATATTCTATAATGACTCGGTAGCAAGTACACAAATATGGTGGCCACAGATCAGCGCATAATAGAGCGCTGTCACGTGAGGCGATCAATAGTCCAATAAAGTAGCCCAATGTTTCCGCGAAAGTATGCGAGTAAATTTAGCAAGTAAATAATTAAACTGAGGGCATTTAGAAATAAGAAATAAAAGGTGTTTAGAAATGGAAGCTGGATTAACGAAGATAGTATACATGACTTTTAACCAATCCCACTTCTATTTAAGAAAAATGATCTTCATCAATCCGACTTCTGTTTGCCAATAATTATTTTCTTCAGTCCAGCTGTCATTTGACCACCGCTAACACTGATAATTAAATACATAAACTATTATTCTGACGTGCTTACTTTCGCGGAACTGTTGGAAACATTGGGCTACTTTATTGGGCTACTTTATTGGGCTATCGATCGCCGCACGTGACAGCGCGCTATTCTACGCTGATCTATGGCCACCATATTGTTTACTTGCTACCGAGTCATTATAGAATATAACCCTGGTGAAATCGTAGTCTAAGCAAAGATATTAGTATATAATGTCAAGTCTAAAAAATTATATGAAGATAATAATTCTGTGAAACAAAATACGTTGCTGCACCTTTGGCAAAACACACCATAACATTTCGTTTTGGTGACCTACAGCAGTAGCCTATTACAGCCTTAAATGCTGCGAAAAGAAGGCAATGCCTTAGATAATTATGTGGTGAGTTTGAAATATTCATCAGAATGTTTATTGTCCAAAAGGTCTGCAATGAAAGTGATACAAATCAATCATTCAATGTGGCCCAATGCATGTAGTGGCCCCAGGGCTCCATCCTGGGGCCACTACTATTTTTACTTTATATAAATGACCTGCCTCATGTTTCCTCTTTGCTACATTTTGAACTGTTTGCTGATGATTCGAACGTTTTTATTTCGCACAAGTCCCATGAAAACTTATTCCAAATCGTAAATCTTGAATTACCCCTTGTAGGTGACTGGTTTAAAGCAAATAGACTCTCCCTAAATCTAAGTAAAACATCCTATATTCTCTTTAATTCCCACAGAAAAATCCCCCCCACGCAAGCACCCCCATTACTTATTGATGGTGTACCCATCCCCCAAACTAACAAAGTAAACTTTCTTGGCGTAGTTGTCGATCAGAATTTGACCTGGAAGGAACACATTTCCGAAATATCTATCAAACTGGCCAAAAATATAGGTATTTTATCTCGTATCGCATATAAGTTACCAGCCAACATATTAACTAACCTATATTACACATTAGTCTACCCATATTTAGCATATTGCAACTTTGTCTGGGCCTCAAACTATTCTTCGAGTCTTACCCGTTTGATTATTTTGCAAAAAAGGGCCATTAGACTAATTACTAAATCTCCCTACAAGTGTCATACTGCCCAACTTTTTCTTCTCAACGGTATTTTAACAATAGATCAAATAAGAATATTTCAAACTGGTGAATTCATGTTTCGCTATAGGCATGGCCTATTACCCCAAACCTTTGCCAACTATTTTAACACCGGTTCGACTATCCATTCTTACAGTACTAGAACAGCCTCCAACTATAGACCGATATTTGCTCACACCAACACTCGCAAGTTCTCAATTAAGACAGCTGGTCCAGCTGTTTGGAACAATCTTTCTATCGATATTCGTGATGCGCCTAATCTCCTCCTCTTTAAAAAACGTTTGCGTGCTCACTTACTCACTTTAAATGTTTAACTATTCCTTATATTCTGTTTGTTTATCTATAATATTCTTATACTAGATAATATTAATTTGTATTATTCCTTTTTGAACTCTGATGACTCCCACTGCTTATGTTACCAATTTCCACTTATAAATATACTGATGCATAGGTGGCCCTGCTAGCGGGACCTCGGTCCTTTTAGGTCCTTCCTTTGTAGCCCAATTTAGTACTGATCTGAACTTGTATTATGTTATGTTTTTTTTCTTACTTGGGAGCAATAAAAACTTATGTTATGTTATGTTAAACTTATGTTATGTTATGTATCCACCAATTGCATATCTTCTACATCACCAGCTACAATAATTCTGTTCAACGTTGAGTGTGTGCAATACTAAGTGGTCAGAAGTCAGCAGCAAAGTCGTCAGGCGGAGAAAATCGATGACCAGAACAATGCTCTAGAAATTCCTCCTCTTTTTCAATCAATTCGTCACATAAACCACAACCAAAAGATTTCGACAAAGACGTTTCTGCATCCACTTTGCAAGTAGACAGACTTTCTCCAACGTTAATTTTTGGCAAAAGACCAGCAAGTCCAAGAAAAGACGGATATTCGATCATTGACAAATGTTCATCAGTTGCACCTTCAGCACCGAATGAGACAAAACGATCAGGGAAGTTAGCAATAACTTCATTCCCAATTTTAAGATTCTGTGACAGAGTTCTTGCATGGAGATTAAACTCCTTTGGTGAAAAACTGTTCTTGGGAAAAAGACAGATTGCGTCTGTTTGGCTTCTCCGGTCCATGAGTTATTCTGTGTTTTTTTAGTTGGAAACATCGAGTGAAACCTGCATTGCAAATCTCACATATGAATGGTTTTTCACCACAATGAGTTGCCATGAGCTCTTTCAGATCCCAGTTCTTGGCAAATGATTTCTGAGACAAGTCAGACTCCTCACCAGTGTGGATTCTCATGTGCTTTTTCAAAGTACCCCCTTCACTAAATGACTGTTGACATAGTTGGCAACTGAATGGTTTTTCTCCAGTATGGATTCTCATGTGATTTTTCAAAGTACCACCATTAGTAAATGACTTTTGACATGTGTGGCAACTGAATGGTTTTTCTCCAGAATGGATTCTCATGTGCCTTTTCAAAGTACCACCTTCACTAAATGACTTTTGACATATTTGGCAACTGAATGGTTTTTCTCCAGTATGGATTCTCATGTGCCTTTCCAAAGTACCACCTTCACTAAATGACTTTTGACATATTTGGCAACTGAATGGTTTTTCTCCAGTATGGATTCGCATGTGCGTTTTAAAATGAGCACCTGCACTAAATGACTTTTCACATAGTTGGCAACTGAATGGTTTTTCTCCAGTATGGATTCTCATGTGCTTTTTCACAGTACCACCATTAGTAAATGACTTTTGACATAGCTGGCAAATGAATGGTTTTTCTCCAGTATGGATTCTCATGTGCCTTTTCAAAGTACCGCCTTCACTAAACGATTTCTGACATATTTGGCAACTGAATGGCTTTTCTCCAGTATGGATTCTCATGTGCATTTTCAAAAGTCCAGATTGATTAAATGACTTTTTACATAGTTGGCAACTGAATGGTTTTTCTCCAGTATGGATTCTCATGTGCTTTCTCAAAGTACTGCCTTTACTAAATGACTTCTGACATATTTGGCAACTGAATGGTTTTTCTCCAGTATGGATTCTCATGTGCATTTTCAAATCTCTAGATTGATTAAATGACTTTTGACATGTTTGGCAACTGAATGGTTTTTCTCCTGTATGGACTCTCATGTGCCTTTTCAAAGTGCCACCATTACGAAATGACTTTTGACATATTTGACAAATGAATGGTTTTTCGCCAGTATGGATTCTCATGTGCCTTTTCAAAGTACCACCTTCACTAAATGATTTTTGACATATTTGACAACTGAATGGTTTTTCTCCAGTATGGATTCGCATGTGCGTTTTCAAATGACCACCTACACTAAATGACTTTTCACATAGTTGGCAAATGAATGGCTTTTTTCCAGTATGGATTCGCATATGCGTTTTCAAATGACCACGTATACTAAATGACTTTTGACATAGTTGGCAACTGTATGGTTTTTCACCAGTAGGGATTATCATGTGCCTTTTCAGGTAACAACTGTGAGAAAATGATTTCTGACATAAATGGCACCAGTATGATTTATCTCCAGTATGTGTTTTCATGTGCTTTTCGAGATTACCACTTTCAATAACTGATTTCTGACATATCTGGCATCTGCATTGAATTTCTTGCATATCAATTTTTGTGTTTGCCATCAGTCTACTCGTCTAATCGATTATTTTCATCTGTTTCTGTTCGTTGAAGAACTCTTAGATGATCACAACTAGAATACCAGACTAAGTATGTAGTCTTTGAAATAATTAAGCAATATTATACTAGTCAAAGTTGGAATATGACTTTTGTGAAACTGACTTCTTTTATTTACTGCAAAGTAAATGCCTGTGTACAGCCTTTTGCAATAACTGTTGCTCCAATGCATGAAATGTCGAGTTCATCACAGTAATGTCGAATTCATTTCAGATGCTCACAAGAAGGATCCATGCTTCATCTGACACTGGATGTCATCCTCTGAGTAAATCAACAGAGAAAATACTATATGAAGAAATGGTGGAGCTATTCTAAACGTTGTGTAATAGCACATCCATGCTATTCCTCAATGTGATTTTAATCGAAGTCGAAATAGTTGACATTCATAGATGACAGAAACATCCAGCGTAATGTTCCAGATGAACAATGATGTGGCAACAGAAATTTCAAGATTTAACAAAATGTTGTTCATTATCCTCATGTACCTGCTAAAAAAACAGCACAAATTTATGGTATATTTGAAAAAATATAGAACATAAAAATTTTCATTTGTGCCTATTACGGAAGGATGCATTTCATGTTGTAGTTTAGTAACAAGTAAGTAATAGCGATATGTCACATTTTGTGAACCTTATCTAATTTGGGCTTACCATTTAAAGACTCTGTGATGCAGTTTTATCACAAAAATGGATATAGCAGCACAATGATAATTTTAAAGAATACCATCTCATATCTTCAAATGTTGTTCACAAAATCTCTCAGTAGGAATATCCAACCTAACAGTTCATCTACATTTTCGGTCTAATTGCAGATCCATCTCAACTATGACAATCACCAAATGTAGGTGACCGGACAAAATGGTAGCAGACAAATGGTACAGACAAAATGGTATGGATGAAATGAAAGCTGGATTTGTGAATTTTCTTATATGAAATAGAAGCTGGATTAATGAAACGACGCATGTGAAGTGGAAGCTGGATGATGGCTCTGCATGGATATTTTTATATATGAAATGGAAGCTGGATCGATGAAAATAACGCTTTAGATATTGAAACTGTATCAGGGTATTTTCATAGCTGAAATAGAAGTTGGATTAAAGAAAGATGCATTACAAGCGGAGGTTGGTTTAAGGAATCTTATGGCTGAAATTTAAGCTATATACATCATGAAACACATGAATCAAATACATCAATCCAGCGTCCATTTCCCAAGCATTTTTTTTCGCCAATCCGGCTTCCTTTTCTTAAGTTTTTTCTTCACTAGAGCTGTATTTCAGCCACAAAAAAGTCACCCACTATCTTTTTCAGCAAAAAATGCCCTCGTCCAGCTTCAATTTATTCATACCGTTTTGTCCGTACCATTTTGTCCAATACCATTTTGTCCTAGAACCAAAAATGTAGCATCTTCGAACACATAGTTATGAATAGTTATGAATAGCATGAATTGCAAACTCACTAATCCACCTATTCACTAAACCCTAAATTTAAGTCTGCATACCATAAGTTTCATTCAACAGAAATCACAATTTTTTTCCTATTCATAACGATATCTAATTAGAACAATGAACAAAGTATTATAAGATGGCAGCAAAATATTCTCACTTAAATTGGATCTGGACTAATAAAAACTAACTGTTACATAAATAGAAGTTGGATTGATAAAAAAATTGTTGTTGTTTAAATAGAAGCAGATTGGCCAAACGTGTTTCAATTAACTACATAAATAGGCTATGTGCTCGGGGATGGGTTTTGTCCTAGGCTACGTGTCTAGGGTTTCTTGTCCGTGGGTTTGTCCGAACATTTCCCCCCAGGCCAAACCTCTGGACAAGACCCCCATGGCAGGACAAAACCCCTCCTGGTAGAACATATTGCATAAATTAGAGCTGGACTGATGAAAATGTTCTTGCTTATATTGGAGCTGGATAAAATAGTTGTTATTTAAGTAGAGTTGGATGAAACGAATGTTGCGTAAATGGAAGCTGGATTGATGACAACGATTCATGCTGTCCTAAATTACACCAGCAGGTATTAGCTTCATATCGGAGTGACTGAACGACACTAACAAGCTATAAGTTCACGCCTGAATGACAGCGACAGGTGTCTACCCGTATGACGCTAACTAGTTGACAGAGCACCGCGAACTGCATTAAAAGCTTAAGTTTGAGCAAAATATACATAGTTACAGAAATAAGCTATTTTCGCTGCAAAGGAGGAATTGTCCTGGGGTTAACGGTCACAGGTTAAATCAGGGGGGAATTGTCCGGGGGTTTGTCCGGGGGTTTTGTCCAAAGGGAAATGTCATACACTTGTCCGTTCCCCACGATATACAAATACGCTGGATGTATTCAGGTTGCTCATTCACGAATGTTCAACCAACGAGCTTTATGGATCGATGAATGACAAGGAATTTGTATTTTAGTATCTTAAATTATTTTCAAATATTTTTCATCCGTTTTTCATTGAAAATTATTGTTCATCAATCCAGCTTCAATTTCAGCAGAATGACTGCACTAACCCTAAAGGTATCGTTCTACAATGACTCGGTAGCAAGTACCGTTTTTTTATAAATTCGATGAAAAATATTTCCTCACGAAATAGAACCGGGATTTTGCGCGTGAGGGTCGGTTAGGGCTCAGGTTAGGCGTCGTGAGGGTCGGTTAGGGTTAGTTTTAGGGTTAGTGCAGTCATTCTGCTGAAATTGAAGCTGGATTGATGAACACTAATTTTCAATTGCAAAATGGCTGAAAAATATTTGCTGACGAAATAGAAGCGGGATTTATCGAACAAATTCTTGCCAAAAGAGAAGCTGGATCGATTAAAAGGATTCTCGGCAAACTAGAAGTTGGATTTATTAAAGATAACAATGCTGCAACGTTATCTACCGAGTCATTATAGTTCTAACTATTACCGAGTCATTATAGAACGCTACCCCTAAAACTAACCCTAACCGACCCTCACGACGTCTAACCTGAGCCCTAACCGACCTTCACGCGCTAAATCCCGCTTCTATTTCGTGAGGAAATAATTGTCGGTAATCTACCCTTTTAGCGTCGGTAATTATTCGCCATTGAATGGGTTTTAGCGTTGTCCGAACACAAGTCGGTTTGAGGAAAATAATTATTGATAAATAGAAGTCGGATTGATGAAAATAATTTGTATGAAATAGAAGCGAGATTAATAAAAACAATCCTGCTGAAATTGAAGTTGGATTGATGAACAATAATTTTGAATTAAATAAAAGTTATATTGGTGAAAAGTATTTGCTGACGAAATAGAAGCGGGGGTTATTGTTACTGACGTCTCGGTAGGAAGTAAACAGTATGGCGGTCACAGATACACGCAGAATAGAGCGGCCTCAACTCCGGCGATCGATAGCCCAATGTTTCCGCGCGAAACATTGGGGTCCCGCTTCAGTCAGTGATGTTGTGTGAAGCAAGTAAGTAAGTGATGAAGGTATTTCTAGATCTGAAATAGAAGTCGGATTGATGAAAAAACGCTTAAGTAATGGAAGCTGGATGATGGTATTCTTATATTTGAAATAGAAGCTGGGCTGACGAAAATAACAGGCGAGAAACAGAAGCTGGGTTAATAAAAATATTATAGCTTAGATTGGAGCAGGATTGATGAAAATGTTGTTGATTAAATTAGAGCTGGATGGATAAGGATCTTCTTAATTAAATAGGAGCTGGATTGATTAAAATGTTTCCGATTAAATTGGAGCTGGATTGATGAAAAATAATCATTATTGAAACAGAAGTTGGATTCATAAAACAGCTGATGCAATTGAAAAAGCTGGACTTTTACTTACTTACTTATTTTTGTCTGCTGTCTTATTGCACACTTGATGTGTCTTTTGACCATTGACTATTAAGCGGAAACATTGGGCTATTGATCGCCGGAGTTGAGACCGCTCTATTCTGCGTGTATCTGCGACCGCCATACTGTTTACTTCCTACCGAGACGTCAGTAACATTAACCGAAGCGGGATTGATCAGACAAATTATTGCCTAAACAGAAGCTGGATCGATGAAAAGGATTTTCACCAAACTAGAAGTTGGATTGATTAAAAATAGCAATGCTGCAACTAGCTAATAATTACCGACGCTAAAAGGGTAGATTACCTAATTTTCATCAAATTTATAAAAAAAAGTTACTTGCTACCGAGTCATTATAGAACGCTACCTATTAATTATATCCAGTATAAATTATATGCACAGAATAGGGAAACAAACCAGATTTTGGAGTAAACAAGAATTTACCAGTGTCTGGTTTATACGAATTACTGTCATTAACATAAAAATGGCGAGTGACGCAAATGTACCGCTCTTGTAGAAAGACAGCTGGAGTTGGTGAGAGTATGTCCCGTCATCTAGCGAATAGTTTTAATGATGAATTGATGATACAATAATTGCATCGAATAAATTTGGATAGTGAACAGAATATTACAAGCAGTCTATGTCCATTTTTCCATTTTAACCCCTTTACCGCCAACATCGGGTAAACGCAACGTACTGTTTGAAAATTGTGAGAAAAATAAGAACGAGAGACACCTACACAAATCCAATTTGTCTTACTTAACCCTCAGGCTACCCAGATTTTTTGTAACACGGACAACCAAAGGGTGGTTACCAACCCCTGGATATTAGGTTTGGTTTGAGATATCATAACTTGTAATACACCAATGGATTCAGCATTCATGTCTGCACAAAATGGTGTATTTAGGTTTAGAAAATATGAATGCACCTCGAAATTATGAATTTTTTTTGCCACGGGTACCAGTCGATTTCGCAAAACGTATACTTACGCACAAGTAAAATATACGAATCAGTGTGTTTTAAACATGATTTATATAATATATTGGCCTACAATAATAGTTTACATATAATAAAGTCTATAGGCCTACAATAATAGTTTACATATAATAAAGTCCAGCGGCGCCCACAGGATTTTTTTCTTGTACGCACAACAAGGGAAAATTTTCGTCAGGGTCGCCGAAAAAATTGATGACCTTTTTTTAGTCCTAAACGACGAATTTATTTCCCCAAAAAATACCTTTTCCATCAGCCGAAAAAACTGATGACCTTTTTTTTAGTAATTAGCCACGAATATATTTCCCCAAAAATACCTTTTCCATCCGCCGAAAAAACTAATGGCCTTTTTTTAGTCATCAGCCACGAATTTCCAAAAAATACCTTTTCCATCCGCCGAAAAAACTGATGACCATTTTTTTAGTCATCAGCCACGAATTTATTTCCCAAAAAATACCTTTTCCATCCGCCGAAAAAACTGATGACCTTTTTTGTCATCAGCCACGAATTTTCCCAAAAATACCTTTTCCATCCGCCGAAAAAACTGATGGCTTTTTTAAGTCATCAGCCACGAATTTATTTCCCAAAAAAATACCTTTTCCATCCGCCGAAAAAACTGATGACTTTTTTTAGTCATCAGCCACGAATTTTCTCAAAAATACCTTTTCCATCCGCCTATAAAACTGATGACTTTTTTTGTCATCATCCACGAATTTTTCAAAAATACCTTTTCCATCCGCCGAAAAAACTGATGACCTTTTTTTAGACATCAGCCACGAATTTTCCAAAAAATACCTTTTCCATCCGCCGAAAAAACTGATGACCTTTTTTTAGTCATCAGCCACGAATTTTCCAAAAATACCTTTTCCATCCGCCGAAAAAATTGATGACCTTTTTTTAGTCATCAGCCACGAATTTTCCAAAAATACCTTTTCCATCCGCCGAAAAAACTGATGACCTTTTTTTAGACATCACCCGTTATTTTGTTAGCCTTTCCGCGCTGTACGCACTTGCGTATGTGCGTAGGGGAAGTAGGGGCAAGACGGACCCCGTAACGGATTTCTGATTTTAAGACGCCATAAACGTGCTTCACGGGCACAAATGTTTTTGATACTCGTAGCTTATACAGTGCCATAGCTAAGGGCAACACAAATTTAATTGCATACCTTTTTGATAAAAAGATTTTTAAATTTTAAAAATTTAGTCGTAATGGTCCGTCTTGCCCCCACTATGGGGTAAGATGGACCAATCTAATAAATCATGCCCCACGCATTAGTCTTTCAACATAGCATGTTCTGATCACATGCAGAATACTATTTTATGCATAAATGTGATCGTCTATAATGTAAAACTGTGAGAATTACGCAGAAGTTACATTGGACTAGATTTTTTCAATTTATTCGATTTTAGTGGTCTATCTTGCCCCCATGGTGGAACAAGATAGACCACTGCAATCATGTTTTTCGCGTTAATTGTCATTATTATTGCATCCAACAATTATTGTTACAGTAATAAAAACATAATAATTAATTAACATGTGAAATCGGATGAAAAATTTCGAACCAGAGGAAAAATTCACACAAACGGGGTACGATGGATCACAAGATCCGTCTTGCCCCGTCGGTGACTGATCCAACTCACCCCCATGCGTAAGGTATAAACTTTTCACCAATCAAAAATTTCATCTACTGGGTATACCCTGCCAATACTGAATTCGTTAACACGGCAGAAAAAGGGTGTTTAACCAAATATACTTGCATCAAAAGCCTGTGACAATGTGCAATTGAATACTGAGCAAACAGTGCTAAAAGTGTGGAAAAACAAGTGCCTGGACGCCTTTATCTTTCAAAAAGAAGTGCCTGAACGCCCCTTACCTTTCTAGTCATTGCTGGCCAATTAGTGGCTGGACGGCGTTCAAATTTTAAAATAAGTGCATGGACGCCGTCCATGACCGTCCAGCCACACTTTAAGCCCTGTGAGCAAATAACTGTTTCTTGAAAATAGGATCGAACATAATAATCAAAATCAACTTTTCATCATAAAAAACGAAAAAATGTCGTTTCGTCGCTTATTTTGGTCAAATCACCAAAGCGCCAACAGTATTATAATAATTAAAGTTCATTCGATAGGTGGCGACATTATATATACCTAATATTGACGGGATCCATCATGCCCCAAGGGTCCATCTCGCCCCGACTTCCCCTACACCTGCGGGCGCCGCTGCTCTGCAGCACTTTTAATTCGACAAATCCCTGAATTTGATCATGATTGGGAGGTGCCAGACGAAAGTCTAGGAAAAGGAGAGAACTTTGATGTCCTCCCCGATTGACATAAATTTCCCAAACAAAATGGTTAGTCTAACTAATAATTATAGTATAAGTTAACCAGGGTATATGTGAAGTTGGCAAACACAACACCCCTCATATAAATCATTTATAAGTTCTCACCTTAAAAACCTTTAACATTAATAACCAGACAGATGGGCGCCTGTTTATGACTGCCGCTACATTACTTTGTTACATTACTATTAAAATACTTAATTATTATTTATGTGTTTTATGTTACATTTTCGACATGTAACCGGGTGCGGAATGTCACCAGGAATTGTCTGACTACCAACTAAACGATTGTATAGCAAAGGCTGTTGAGAAGCAATGCAAAAATAGGTGCACAAAACAGTAATAAAGCTTGTAGCATCCGAGTAGCACAGCCAGAAGGTTTCTAAGCAAAGCTCTACAACCTGTTTAACAATCAATGAACAGACAACACAAAGTAGTTCATCAACCACTCTTTATCACTTACACATAGTTGTAATGAACTTAGTGTAACTTAAACAGTATTATTGCACATTTATTGTTTCATAAAACTAATACAATAGAAACAACAGAAACCAGAATATGTTTACAAATGTTTAATACATATATTCGCATGATTCTAAATGCAGTTGCAATTATAATATTATTGCGTATTGTATTTTAAACACTAAATTAATTATTTACCAGTCTTCCATTCAATTACATCCTGGACAATATATTTATTGTTATCAGCACCTAATGCTTTATGCAACAGCAATTCCATAAATGCATGCCGGTAAATTTCAATTTCAGATGATAAAGTACTCTTCTCAAATGTTCTTGTTTCTATCATGTTGTAAAATAAATTTCATTAATTTGAGAACATACACACGCACCCACACACATATGCTTCTTTTAGTAGAAGCATAGACTATTTTGGGTTCCCTATCATTTCGTCGCCGATCATTTCGTCGTGTTCATTTCGTCGCCGATCATTTCGTCGAAAATCATTTCGTCGCGTGTCATTTCGTCGCGTTCATTTCGTCGTGTTCGTTTCGTCGTGTTCATTTCGTCGCCGATCAATTCGTCGCGTTTCAATTGGTCGCACTCATTTCGTCGTGTTCATTTCGTCGTGTTCATGTCGTCGCAAATCATTTCGTCGCGTTTTAAACACAACAGCTTATTTGGTAGCAATTTGATTATGCCTTCGGTGTAATCGTAGGCGTTTGTTTGTTACTTGCTGCTCAGTAATTGATTTTACAATACCTTAAGAACATCGCTCACAATATTGTGTTTTGAACCCAATTCACTTGGGCATAGGACGACACAACATTCATGGGACTTTTGATTTAGGCTTATCACTTTTTCACCACCTCCAAGTAGGCCTCATTTAGGACGACCCAACATGCGCCGCTCTTTTCATTTATGCTTACTTGTTTAGAACGGTAATAAACATGTTGTAGTTGCGTATTAACAGTGAATGTATAATTTTTGTCTAAACTGTTATAAATAAATTAGCATGTACCCATAGCTCTACACTGTTATTTTCGTTTGATTGGCGACACACAAATCGACGAACTTATTTGACGACGATATACATGAGACGATTTAAACTGCGACGAATACAATGAAAGTGCCATGACATTGTTTTCCAACACATAATTATGTTCTAAATGAGATGGTATGTGATATGCCAATTCACTGTAACGCAGCAATCTCCACATAATTATTTGAAACGCGTAAATTGAGTTAAACAGAAATATAATAATATTCATAGAGCAATTATATATTAACGTCCGCACATCTCTTGTGTTTTTGATCTTTGCACACCAATTTGATTTGACATAGTGCTTGTGAATAAGCTGGTTCCCGCGACCTTGCTTTTGTGGGCGCTCTAGAAATATCGAGAATACGATTAAATGATTAAATGATTTTGACACATCTGGCAGTTATAGGCCTATGGTTTCGCACAGAGACATCCCTATGAAATGATTTGCGACGAAATGATTTGCGACGAAATGAAAACGACGAAATGAACGCGACGAAATGAGTGCGACCAATTGAAACGCGACGAAATGAACACTCGACGAAATGAACACGACGAAACGAACACGACGAAATGAACGCGACGAAATGAAACGCGACGAAATGATTTTCGACGAAATGATCGGCGACGAAATGAACACGACGAAATGATCGGCGGCGAAATGAACGGCCACCCTATTTTGAAGGCATTTGCAGCAATACTGAATACTCCAGTCGAACAAACCTAAGATGTATGGTATCTCTGTTTTCCCTACAAACGAATGTCTGCTCTCTAAATAATATTAAATCTGTTATCCGGAAGCTGAAACTGTATGTATGTGCAATTCTAATTCAGCACAGGTCTGCAAAAAAGTCATCAGCTGTAGAAAATTGATGGTTTGAACAATGCTCTAGAAAATCGTTTTCCATTTCAAGCAATTCATCACAAATACCACAGCCAAATCTTTTTGACAAAGACGACTCTATATCCACAGAAGATTTGACTTTGCTTATATGCAGATATTTTTCATCTTTAATTCTCTGTAACTGACCTGCATCTCCACATGAATTCGGATATTTGCTTCTTGAGACACCTTCATTTGGTTCATCAGAAACACCCGCATCACTAAATGTCATAAAACGATCAGAAACGTTTGCAATAACTTTAATTCCAATTTTAAGATCCTGTGGCTGGGTTTTTGCATGGAGTTTAAACTGCTCTGCTGTAGAACAGCTTTTGGTAATTGATTTATTTCGTGAGTGTTGCTTCTCAGCTTCATGAGTTCTTCTGTGTTTCTTTAGATATCCACTTGTTGTGAATACTTCAAAACAAAACTCACATGTGTATGGTCTTTCAAAAGAATGGATTCTTGTGTGATTTTTCAGATTACTACCTTGATTAAATGATTTCTCATATAATTGACACATGTGTGGTTTCTCTCCAGCATGCTTACTCATGTGCTTTTTCATATAACTGTTAGTAACAAATGATTTCTGGCATATCTGACACATGTACGGCTTTTCACCTGTATGAGTTCTCGTGTGCTTTTTCAGAGAATTACTTTGACTAAAAGATTTCTGACATAGCTGGCACCTGTACGGTTTCTCTCCAGTGTGAGTTCTCATGTGTTTTTCCAGTGTACTACAGTCAGAGAATGAATTCTTGCAGAGTTGACACCTGTATGGTTTTTCCCCAGAATGTCGTCTCATGTGCCTTTTCAGAGAGCTGGGATCAGCAAATGAATTCTGACATAGCTGGCACCTGTATGGTTTTCCCCAGTATGTGTTCTCATGTGCGTTTTCAGATGACCACCTTGACTAAATGATTTATGGCATATCTGGCACCTGTGCTGTTTCTCTCCAGTATGGGTTCCCATGTGCTTTTTCAGATGACCACCTTCACTAAATGATTTATGATATAGCTGGCACATGTAAGGTTTCTCTCCAGTATGTGTTCTCATGTGAATTTTCAGATAACTGTAATAAGCAAACGATTTCCCACATATCCCGCAAATGCAATGTTTTTCTCTCATATCGGTTCTCGTATTCGCCATCAGGTCAGTCATAATGTCAAATTATTATGGACTGTTTTGTTTATACTTGAGTCACATTCGTTTTTACGGCCTTTCAAATCACCATATTCAAGGTAACGTTGAGTTATAACTTTGTTAAGAATGAGCTGTGGTGTTCCTTGCAGTCAATCAAATTTCTAGAAGGTTCTGCAATTGTTGATATCACAGCCTTTCCAACACCAACAATGTTCAGTGTTTCGCATTAATTATGATTCCATTTCAACTTGCATTTCAGATGCTAACACGAAAGAATCAAGTTTCCTCTGTTTATAGAAGTAATTTTCGGAGTATATAAAGATACTCTTATGATGAAATACTGAAGATATTCAGCGTTCGGATACCAAAACACCTTATCGTGATTCACAAGTATGATATTAATCGTGTACACGGATTATATTGTTCGTGATGATTATTAATGTTTCAACTGAAATGTGAAGCATTGACACACTGTTGTTTGTTTTTCGCATGTAGGCTAGATTATAAGAAAATATCAATCAGAATTCAATTTTAAAGTTCAGTAATTCATTCATTCATTCCGAAAACTTATATAGCGCCCCTTCAAGAAGCCTACGCAGAGGCGCTCCCAGCCCAGCCACAGCTAAAAAGATCGGTCTTGAGCAACTTGTAGAAAGCAGGCAATTATTCCGAGGTAGTAAGCGTAGTGCAAGTGGGAGCCCATTCTATGTGGACGAGCCAACAGCCGAGAAGGCTCGACGCTGTCTGGTAGCAGAGCGGGTTCGAGGGACCAGCAGCTCCCCATTGGCCAAAGAGCGCAAAGTTCTATGGGAGGCTACAACAGAGATTAGATAAGTACGAAGGAGCACTACCAATTAAGGACCGCCAAACAAGTGCTGCTATCCTGTACGAGATGCGCTGCGAGACTGGAAGCCAGTACAGAACTTCACGCATGTAGGCAGAAATTGGGGCAAATTTTGTGAATTATAGAACATGATCTCATTGATCTTATTACTGCTCACAACAGCTTAATGCATGCTATCAGTTTGTAGTCGAGTTGGCTAAGGGAGAATTCTAGTAACAATGGTAAAACACAGTTCCAGTCATTTAAAAGTAATAATTTCTCTGCATGAATGGTTTCCTGCTAAAACACCTTTTGGGTTGTAGTTTAATTTTGTGTTAAAAACTCAGAATATCACAATTCCACAAAAAGTAAGGTTAAAATAAAATTCTAAATCACACTTTGGCAGGTCTTCATCATCGTTTTAAAAGTAGCACAGTCAAGGATTCATTATATGAATTAAAACTATCTACTGAATTTTATACGAAAACAACAAGTGGTTTGGTGAAAGTAATTTTGCAATTTTAGCATTGCAAAGTTTTCGACATTTCATGGGTTTCAGTGTAGGTCGAATACAAATTGACTTGACAATAAACAATTCTTGCTGTCCAAATTATTACGAATGAAAGGTGGGGAATGGTCACCGAATTTAGACGATTTAGACGATTTGAGTATGCGAGAATGGATTTTGACGAAATGTACGTGTGCAAAATAAATGTTCATTTACGACGCACACATTGGTCTATAAATAAATCTGTATTATATGCTATTATAATAGTCGTCCGGTGGCTTTTGATCACATTATAATTTTAAAAACTTGAGCAAATATATGATACACTATGAAAAATATATGATGTATAACAAAAATAGATACCAACCTACTGTGAAAATTATGTTTTATATATGACTTTAGCTGATTCATTTTTCTAAACGAAAGGGGTCAGAGATTATTTGCATGCACGCATAGGGAGGTCCGTGACAGTGGCGGCGCCAGGATTTTGGTTTTGGGGTGGCTGGATTTTCGGGAAAACATTTTCCGTCCGCCGCTAAAATTTCTGACTACCATTTTTATTTATTTTTTAAATTTTTTTTAGTCATCGACCAAAATCTTATATTCAGCTTTGCGCTTCATTTTGGGTTTGGAGGGATTTTGGGTTTGGGGGGGGGGGGCTAAAGGGGTAAATCGTCCAAATATTTCATTTTTACATGGCGAAAAAATAGATGGCCTTTTTTAGGGGGGCTTAGCCCCCCCCAGCACCGCTACTGGTCCGTGAAATGTACGCGTTTACTGTTCACAACATAAACTTAGGGTTACCATAAGTGCTCAGATGAAAAAGACGACACATAAAATGTTCATGCGGTTACCATCTCGTAGCCGGATCCTAGCCTCGTAAGTTCGGTAAACGTGTATTTTAGCGTCGTAAATTATTCGCCATTGCATGGGTTTCAGCATTATAGTCGAGTGCAAGTCATATTGACGAAAAGAATTCTTTCTAAATAGAAGTCGGATTGATGAAAGTAATTTCTATTGAGATAGAAGAGGCGTTAATTAACACAATCTTGCTGAAATTGAAGCTGGATTGATGAATAAAATTTTTTAATTAAATATAAGTTATATTGATGAAAAATGTTTGCTGACGAAACAGAAGCGGGATTGATCAAACAAATTCTTGCCTAAACAGAAGCTGGATCGATGAGAAGGATTCTCACCAAACTAGAAGTCGGATTGATTGAAAATAACAATGCTGCAACGAGCGAATAATTTGCGACGCTAAAATACACGTTTACCGTAAGGGTAATGCCAATGTTAAGTGCTGTACGGATAAAAAGTAACGTTAAACCACACAGAATATTGTTCTTGGTGTACATGGTTTCAATTTAAACTTTATTGAGTGAGTGTTCAGTATACTTCAGTTCAGTATACAGTACATTACCGTCACTGGCTGTACACAGAAACAAAACAGTGACCAACTCACAGAAAATAGTAGACTATAGTGACATCTTATCCTGAGTCATTATCATCAGAATCGTCCGGATTTGAGGAAACTGAGTTTGGGACCGTAGACTGCGCTTGTGGCTCAGTCCAGGCGTATTTCTAAAGGTTAAGATTAGGCCAAACATTCAGGTTCCCAGTCATAGCGACCTTCACTAAAAAACAATTCTTGCTGTCCATATTATTACGAATGAAAGGTGGGGAAGGGTCACCTAATTTAGACGATTTAGACGATTTGAGCACGAGTGCGCATGCGAGAATGCCAAACATTCAGGTTCCCAGTCATAGCGACCTCCACTAAAATCTGAGTAATGGGCTTTCAGTGCGTTTGTAAATGAACACTTACGTTTCGACATTTTTTATGTAAATTCATTTTCATTAAAAAAAACACAATTATGTAACTCGCAAACGCGTTCGGCGTTTAGCTTACTTCAGGAACCGGAAGTCCAATGGCATCCATACCATTGAGCTAAACATAGCCTGCGAAATTTTACGTTTTCGGGAAGTTTGAGGCGCATGTTTCCGGGAAGTTGGAGTCGACGGCGAAATTTTATATTTCCGCGAAGTTGGAGGTGACAGTTACGGCGAAATTTTATGTTTATTTAGTTTTATTTATCCGACTTGGAAAATCCCCGACAAAAGCCAAATTTCCAGAAAGCCGCCTGGACAAGGGTCCAAAGGGATGACGTGCTGTGTGACGTGCTGTGTGACTGCATTTCTTTGGATCTGACTGCATAGAGTCGAAGTTTGTCCCGCTCGGCCCATTCAGATACATTATCAAGTTCCTCCTCAGTTGTATTCCTCATTTTAGGCACCAATTAAAAATAAGCGCACCTGCATAGTATTTCATCCGATCCTCTGCAACTGCTGCCGCTAAATCAACAACCAATGATGCAGCTGTTGCTATATATATATATATATATATATATATATATATATATATATATATATATATATATATATATATATATATAATACTATAGCTGCAACTTCCTCTTGCGTCTGACGATCCTGTAGAAGGCCACATTTTAAACATCAATGATTACAGACCAACAAATGACTTATTCGTTCTACACGTCAGGAATTTATTACAATTATGACCACAATTTAAAGGTGTCTGATTACTGCATTCAGCGCTAAACGACGTCTGAGTCTTGCATGAACGATGTGCACTTGTTATAGCGCCCTTCAAAATTACTACTCAGAAGAGCTCCCGACTACAGCGGGCACTGAATCGGAGTTTCACGCCGAAGCGCTGAGCAATTGCGAGTAAGGAATTGCTCAAGGTCCATACAAGGCGGTTTGAGGTGAATTCGAACCAGCAACCTTCCGGCTGCAAGGCAACAAACATCAATCAATTAATCAATTAATAAATAAATAAATCAATCAAATCAATCATTCACACGATCGATCAATCAATCAATCATAATTTATATAGCGCCCCTTCAAGGAATCTACTCAGAAGCGCTCCCGGCCGAGATCAAGCACAAAAACAGTCTTCAACAGTTTGTGAAATTGAGAACAGCTTGGAAGGTGTCGCATAGTCAAGGGAAGTCCATTCCAGGTTGATGGACCAACCACAGAGAATGAACGCCTCTGCATTGTTGCAAAGTGAATGAAAGGAACCATTAAGTCACCATGGACAGCAGAGCGCAGTGCGCAGCGGTCTATGCAGTTGAAAGCGGGAGGCAAAGCTCACACAGATCAGAGGGTGCCCAGCCTGATAAGCATCGCCGCTCCAAAGATGCAATCCTAAATGAGATGCGCTGCGGGAAAGAAAGAGAGTGCAAGATCTCACGCATATATTGGGATACACGGTCGTACTTGGTGAACCCCACCCCTCCAACAAGTCGTGCGGCAGCCCGGTGGACCTTCTCCAACCACTCAATCCGAACCCGCGGAAGACCAGCAAAGATGGAGGCGCAGTAGTGTTTGACACGTAGTTAAGAATAGTTTTATTTTATTTCAAGTCTAATAAATTGCGCTCTTATATATAGAATATAAGACATTCGTTAAAAGGTGTTCAAAAATCAGTCTAATAATATTAATGACACTTTGGGTCGTAAGTGAAACTTGCAACATGTACGTCTTAAACACGTTATGTGGAATAATTGAAATTGGATTTCAGTCACAGTAATGTCCTGAAATAAACCCAGACCTGCCAAGTCTCCATCTATCATCCTGAGTCAGGCAGTTCTAGGTCTTCCTCTAGGGCGCTTCCAGGAAGGTGGAGCCTGCGCCAGTAGTGCCTGTCGAGAATTTGAGTCTGCTGGCATTCGAGCAATGTGCCCAAGCAGCCCCAGGCGCCTCAGTCTAACAATACCGCATACCGTTGTTTGTCCAGTTCCAGTGTAGACCTCTGCATTGGTGGTGAAGTCGGACCACTTGATGCCGCAGAAGGTCCTCAAGCACTTTGTGAGAAAAGCGTAGAACTAGTAGGCGCAGCTGATCCGCCTTTCGAAGGACCGTATTTCAGATCTGTAGAGAAGATCCAGAATGATATTATGTACTTTTGTACCTCAGTGAATACTATTTTTGCAAGCCCTTATCACTGTGATCGGAACGACCACACAAAATAACTTGCACGAATTCTCACCTAAAAGCGTAAAGACGCATTAATTAAAAGGTGTCTAATAGTGACCTAGCAAATTATTGTTAATGACAATTCAGGGTAAAACGGAGTCTTGTTTCTTTAATCTTACCATTTACATGCATTACAACAACGGAACAACACATGATATCTCAGTGACGATGAATTGATTGTCAACGCTGAACTGGTGTGTGTCTGAGTGACTTCCTCATGGTTATACGAACACAGTTATGCGCAGTTACCGTTATTCACTCAATGAGAATTGATCCGCGTTGCACTTGTTTACAAGGCGAGGTCTCTTCAGCCGATCAGTTGGATGGACATCTCATGGCTACATGACATATTGCCGCTTACAAAGAAATGAGAAGAATTCTTATGAAGTTTAATTTATTTTCTTGCCGTTTATTCTATCATCATTTCCTACGAAATAATAAGTAAGTAGGCTGCACAACTCTTTTTTAAAGGGTTGCACAGCTGTTGCACATGATTCGCTTTATAAAGAGGTAACATGTTTTCAATAATAATTCATACACTCGTAATACTGTCAATTAATTAATTAATTAATTCATCAATTTCAAATTCTGATTTCACTAATTCCTTTCCTACGATTACGACAATTATAACACTGGGTAATACGGCTTAAAAGGTTTCTAAAGTCTGCGATCAACCCAAACGGATAAAATATCACATGAATATGATAGTGAGTCTAATAATTGATTATGTTTTAGATTCTGTCTGCATAGTGATCTTATCTGGCAACTTATACTGTAGATATGATGCACCATCCTATGTGTGGTTGACTTCATTCATCGTCTTCAGTTGAGATCATTCATCTGTTTTGTCGTATTTCCAAGATGCAACGTTGTGAAATTCAGTTGTTGAAAAGACAACTTGGAATAACGTTTTTTGAAGCTCTATATACCACGTTCTGTAACCATGGAAGCTGTGGACCGGAAGAGTAATTACGAAGAATTCAGCTTGTATTTAAATAGGATAAAGCATTCTCGATTTCCTCGTTAGGTTATCTTCTCTAGGGATAATTCGGTCATGTATAGTCTTGGCCTCATGATAATTATGAGGCCAAGATTATATTAAAATTATAGCTGATTCTACATCATTTTTTTGATTTGCTAAGAACTACAATCATGTTACTTCACCAAAGCATGCAAGTCCATTATCCCATGCGACCAGTGTTTAAACTAGTCCCCCTCCTCTGGGGGGGGGGGGGAAATTGAGGTTTCTGGGGGGGGGGGACAATTGAGCGTCCTTCGGACGCTCGTGAGGCGCGTAGCGTCGGGACCTGAAGGGGAGGGGTATGGGGAGGGGGATGTGCCCCCTCTTCATCAGAAACTTTTTGAATTTCCACATTGCAATGGGAGCATTTTAAGGTGTCATCTTATCACTTGAATAATTTGCTTGCAACAGAGAGTGAGCAGAAGTCCATCTCTCTTCGGGATTTATTTAACGCCCGTTCAAGATAGTTATTCAGAGGCGCTTCCCACTAGGCTCGTGCCTAGTTAGTTATCTTCTGCGGTTTATAGCGAGAGAGTAAAACACGTACAGCAGGATGTCGAGCATGCTACAGATGAAACTATTCAAAACATATCTATAATAAAAGTCTAAAAAGCCCTATTCTGCCTGATGGCTGAGCGTGCATGTGCAACACCAAATTGCCCCTTCCCGCTCAGAGGCCGAAAGCAGAGAGCGGCGACCAGAACGAGTCGAAGTTAAAATGCGGTTTTGTGCTCGTGAATATAGACAGGCGCATGAGAGGGACACTATGATGTCGCTGGACACGTATAAAATTATGATAATTATTTTATTAGAGCTCATAAAATTAATCGACTGTCTAGCGATTGTCTATATATAACGTCTGTTGTAGCTGTTAAAAGGTGTTTAAAAGGAACATTAACTCTTACAGCGTTTCCGCTTTCTAGCGACCTTTGAGGCCACTGCTGATACTCACCAATAAGACGAGAAAGAAAGGCACGGCTCTGCATAGTGGGTGTAAGAGCAGAAGGTACTGAGATCAGACTGACAGAATAGTACGTGTTAACCCTTTAGCCACTAAGTTTTTTGTGACGCGGACTAACAGAGGAATCAGATTACCACCCAACTTAGATTTCGAGTTTAGTGTGAGGTATCACTATATTGTAATGCGGCAATTGATTCAACTTTTATCTGAACAAAATAGTATAGTTAGGTTTAAAATATATGAATGCACCATGAAATTTTGATGCATTATTTAAACATGGGAACTCGTCGATTCCACACAACGTGTACTTTTGCATAGGCAAATATTGGATCCCGTGAGCATGAGCACGATTTACGTATACAAGAGAAGTTTAGGCTACATGGAATTAAGCCTAATGTTCAACAATGCAAACTAGGAATAAGTCTGTTTTGGGTACAGTCAAAATCCTAATGGATGTGCTATATCAACTTTCAACAAGAAATTATGTCGTTGTGACCGGCTGTCAAATAATACTCATTATGCCAGTGGTTTTGAATTATTGCAAGCAACACCCGTTGTTGTGCGACTGCTTCGTACGAAACAGCAGCTGCAGTGTAAATCTAAGTAGTACAATGTTGTTGCTCTAAAAGGTCCTATTATTTTGATTTAAAGCGCTCCTTCAAGGTTATATACTCAGGAGCGCTTCCAGTCAAACCTCGTCAAAATTTAGTCTGAATCCATCCATCCAAAGCGAGTGTTTTTATATTTTAAGAGAACAGGTCGTAATGTAATGTCACAGAAATATTTCATCACGAGTTATAGCATGAAGGTCATTTTAAGCCCCACTACGACGACGACGACGACGACGACGACGACGACGACGACGACGACGACGACGACGACGACGACGGCGACGATTACGATAACGATGATGATGATGATAATGATGATGATGGTGATTATGATGATCATGACGACGTCGACGACGATTACGATGACGATGACGACGACGATGACGATGACGATGACGATGACGATGACGATGACGATGACGATGATGATGATGATGATGATGATGATGATGATGACGATGACGACGACGAAGATGACGACGACGACGAAGACGAAGACGATGACGACGATGACGACGATGACGATGACGATGATGACGATGACGATGATGATGACGACAACGACGGCGACGACGACGAATACGATGACGATGACGACGATGACGATGACGATGATGATGACGACGACGACGAATACGATGACGATGACGACGACGATGATGACGATGATTTCCAGGCATTCGTTCTATGTTAAGTACAATTTATTGTCAGTTAATTCTGTAGCTTACAAATATTAAACCATTGAACTCTGGTCGCTTAACCATCGACAGCCACGATCTGTTTAAACACCTTTAACACATTTTCCATTTCTTTTATAAATTTCTTTACGGCTTCCAAAGTAGCTAATTGATGGGTGCATCAACGGCATTTATTGCGTCGAAAGAAACGGTTAAAAGGTGTCTAAAACGACCAATATTGTCAATTGTTATTGGACTTGTTGGCCTGTTCTACAAATATATTCCGGTGACTATACTATGGTTACACACCGGGCAGAATTTTATTTATTTCAGAAATTTATATAGCGCTTATTCAAGGTAGGCTACTCAGAAGCGCTCCCGGCCCAGCCATGGCTAAATAAAACTGTTTTTAGGTTCTTAAGGAACAGAGCGGAGTGACCCCTGGGAATTAAGCGCAGTGTAACAGGGAGACCATTCCAAGCTGCAGGACCTGCAGCAGAGAATGAGCGACGCTGTCGGATAGCAGTCCGTGAGCGGGGAACCAGAAGCTCAGCGTGGTTCGCCGATCGAAGGGTCGATCGACGCTGAACTCCCAAGGTGGAACTACAGAGTTCTCGAAGATAGGGTGAAGCTAGTCCTTCAATGCACCGCCTAACCAGCGCACAGACCCTGTATGCAATCCGTTCTGGAGAAGGGAGCCAGTGTAAGATAGCCCGCATATAGGATGAGACATTGCCATATTTTGGAATATGGCCAACGAGTCGCGCCGCAGAGCGGAGGACCCGTTCCAGGCGGTGTCCAGACAATTCTTCGACGGACAATTCGAACCGAACAATTCTTAGCAGCCAAAATTCGCTCTGAGACTTCCACTTTTAGGTCAGATTTTCCTAGCCCACCCATCCCCATCTCCATCACCCTAAATGTATTCCTCACGTGAGGAATGTTTGTCGCACTTGCTTCTACCATCTTCGTCAAATTCGCTCGGTACGTGGCTCACTTACAACCAAAGCTGCCACTACTCTGATGCATGCATTTATATGCACGAGAGTTGACTATGGTAGTGCCATCTATGCGGGCTTAACACTTTCACGCATTAATAAGTTGCAATCTGTCCTTAATGCTGCGGCCCGGCTGATTGGCGGCATACCAAAGTTTGGGCATATATCAAGTTTTATACGGGAAGAACTGCACTGGTTGCCAATGCAAAAACGTATTGAGTTTAAGATTTTAATGTTCATGCGCAATTGCCTAGTAGGCCAAGCTCCGATCTATCTTATGGAACTCTGTGTACCTGTGCTGTCCATCCCAGGCCGTAGATTCCTTCGCTCTGCTACGCATGGTGACCTGGTTGTCCCAAGGGCTCGATCTTCCACAGTGCTACATGGAAGCTTTGCTATACATGGTTGGTCCGTCTTTCTGGAATAAGTTACCTATTAGTCTCCGCAATGAACTTCTTTGTATTTCTTTGCCCCTTTTCCGCAAGTGTTTGAAAACCATTATCTTTGATTGTGGTTAGGTGTCAGGTCGGGAGCGCCTCTGAGGAGTTCTCTTGAAGTGGCGCTATATAAATGTACAATTACAATTACAATTACAATTACAATTACAATTACAACTGCCCAAACTAATAATAATCTGACACCATAAAACCATGGACCTATTTGGGGATCAATTCGATACCATTGGGACAAAAACGGTGAAAAATACCGCTGTCTAATAGCAATATTTGTGTTCGGGGAATGAAGAGTTCACCCTGAAAAGAGGATCGGAGAGCATGACGCCCTATACAGGAGCAGCACCTATAGGAGAGGCGGTCACAAAAAAGTAGAAACCAGGTCAGAATAATTATGTTGCTAATAATAATGATTACAGAATGCCGGTGTTATACACCTTTTATATAAATTATGCCTATCCTAGATATAAGACCAGACCGTTAAAAAGTTGCTGCGTCAGTGAGTCGTTAAACAGAAACAGCTGTCCACAACCATATTATTCTTGGATAACAAAATTACAAACGAACGATGCACAAGATGACATTCTGTGGGACACGGTGGTGTAGAGTGCATGTTCGTTGCCTGCAGCCGGATGGCCACAAGTTCGAACCCACCTCAAGTCGCCGCGTAGGGAATTTGAGCAAGTCATTCTGTCGCAATTGCTCAAGCAGTTCGGTGTTAACTTCCTATCCAGAGTCCGCGTTGTAGTATTCTGAGTATACATACAGTAGATATTCATTGATCGGTTTAGACACCTTTAACAAGCATTCCTCATAACTAGAAATAAAACAACTGCAATAGGAAGAGCGGTATTATGCCCCACAAATTTTTTCCCGAGGGAAACGGCCTCTGTTGTCATAAGCCCTCGTCAAATATGGATCCATCCATCCATCTGCGATACGTTACAGGCTACTTTGATATCATCAACGATCCTTGGTGTCACATGACGACTCTAAAAATTGGAACAAAAATTATCATACCTACACCACCGCATCGTATATAATAAGTTTAAATAGGAATCGTCTTACGGAAGCGACGTGATACTAGAAAGACCCAAGACATGAGCTTAGCTCGTAGAATACGGAAAGATCATTCCATGCAGAGGAACCTATGACAACAAATGCCCGATTCTGAGTCAAGGCACACAGATAAATAGGACTATGTTAAAAAATATAGATTCCTGTTGTCAACCGCGTATTGTTTCGCATAGTTATTCGTTAAACAATGAATCCATCCGACGGCAAAATTCCCCGATGTATATTCATCTCTTCTTTGTCCTGTAAGTATAAGCTAAGTTCGACTTCAACGACGATTGACCCCACACAAGATATCGTTTAATATTGCAGTTAATGGTGTTTGTGCACAACTTAGACATCTTTGATATGTTACCTTTCGCATGGGCGCCGACTCTGCGAGGCCCGTGAGTGCTCAGCACCACCAGAAATTGGCCATGCGAGGCCCGCCTATGCATGGGCACCACCAGAAATCAGCCAACAAGATGTGCTTTTTATGATAGGCCTATTATTTCTCTGTTGGCATTGCTTATCTATAAAATCATTACGTTTTTACATATTTTCTTTTATCTCAGTTAGTCTACCTTACAATTACTCCAGTTTTACCCCATCCGGTAGTCAGAACTTCATTGGTCATCAGCCGATCAGCGAATACGAGGAAACACCGAAATCCTGCTGATTCGATTCGATTCGATTCGATTCGCTTCCGTCATTTTTTTCAATTACGGACGAAGGCAACGATTTTAATGACATTGATTCCTTTTCTTGTACATGTATATGCTCATTAATGTACCTCATGCGCGAGAGTCACCTCCCAGCATCACTAAAGCTGGAGATTGTTTTGTCCGCGTTAATTAACAAATCAGCTTTGACTATAAATTGTCTGTGAAAACTATTTGAAAAACTGTCTTTCACAATGTTGATATTGGCTCACTAAAGAGTAGTCAATGTAGACAGATTTTTGTTATTTCTTGTGCAAAATTTGAGTCTGTTGAGTGTCGACCTAATTAGGGGAGAGTGCTCCAAGATGCCTGTGAGCTAATTTTGTATAGTCTATTTAGTCAGTTGATGTTTAGGCGTACGACTAGACCAGCTCAAGGTCAGCGTCTAGACAGTTAGGCCTGCAGGTGCCAGACTGGCGGGAAAGTTAGCGCGGCTCGGCCGACCGTCGCCGAAGCGCGCGAGAGAGCGAGAGAGACAGACAGACAGACGGACAGATACACGAAGAGAGGCAGAGAGAAGGACAGAGCGGCCAGGGGAAGAGTGTACGCCCAGACAGTGTAAGAAGTTGTAGAGGAAGGCGTTGATAGTAGAGAGAGAGTAGAAGACGTTTTAGAGAACAGTGGAGTTTAGATAATAATAGTTGCGTTGCTGTCGTAGAATTCAAGCGTTTGTCGTCGTTGATCTATTGTTGTGTTATCTGCGTGTGTTATGAACGAAGAAGAAGAAAATACAAGAAACAGAGCTTTGTTGTAATTGAACAAGTTAAAGGCCGAGGTTGGCATTCCAGATTCTACATGTAAACCAGACCCCAGTGATTTCAGGTGAACTTGAAGTGGAGGTTGATTGGTCAGCAGGTCTCTATTTAGTCACGCCTACTGAACGCGTCACCACTGACCTCTGCTATAATAGATTGCTAGGCTGTCGAGAACCCTATGCTCCCCTGAGTGGGCATCTGTATGCAGATTAGCTTGGCTCTGTCTTTATCTCAGCAGATTGAAGGGGGGGGGGGTGCGATCTAGGTCGACTGTACGCCAACCTATATATGTGCACGTGTTTGCACGTATTCTACACATGTGCCATGGTCAGGATGTGTGCAGAAGGTATATGCCCATTCGTTAATTTCTATAGCGCCTATATATTTCAAGGATAGCTGAGGAATTCAATTGCACGTGCAGCGAGGTGTCAAGTTTAGCAATCTGTTTCATAGCAATATAACTTTAGTCGTATATACATACTAGCTGGAGAACCCGGCGTTGCCCGGGAAATTTAGGATTCGACCCGTTCTGGCGACAACCCCACCACACCACACCAACCACCACACTCCAACATCCACCGGTACGCCACCCGAGAAATTTGAGTTTTCGTGGGGAAAAATCCCCCAAATTTCCCCTCACCCCACCCTCTCCACAACACGCAACCACTAACTCTGACGTCCACCGGTACGCCACTCGTGTAATTTTGGTTTTCTGAGACGAAGAGTCAAAATACATCCGGACAAACATTCATACATACATACAAACGGAAGGACAAACTTTCAGACTTATAATGATAGATATACTATGCTATACCATACTATACTATTCTATAATGCAATATAATATAATATACTACACTACACTATATATACTATTTTTGGATTAATAAAGCGCCTCTCACAGTATATTTTGAACTAAAACTATATATAGGTTGCTATATATGTATGTATATATATATATATATCGCCCGTAGACAAAATTGTCATTTTTGCATTACATCAGTCAAAGCTGTTTATATTACATTGCATTTATATTACGCTACAATAGATAGACTTAGGAAGTTAGGGCTTATTGCAATGAGAGCTGCCAGTGCGTAAAGCAAACTGGAACCCGTCCAAATAAGAAAGTTATGTCTATTGCTATGGAAATGAGCATACACTATAGCATTCAAGTCTGGCTGACAGGTATCAAGATACTTCCACTTATGTTTACAGGTATGACCGTTGTAATTGATAGCTAGTGCCCGGGGGCATGGTCTAGGCCAACTGTGCAACAGCTTAGCTTACTTGCCTGGAATCCCAGGCAGATAGACGAGTTTACATATATTTATAAACACACAGCTCACCACATATACCTATATATATATATATATATATATATATATATATATATATATATATATATATCGCCCATTGCCATTGATTCACCTAACAATGAACAATTTATATTTGAGTATCTCAAATGGTCAGTCCTATATAGGCACACAGAATAATTATATAGAATGGCATGTTACATCACATGCCACTATGCTAATGTACTCTGGAAATGCCCTTTCACAAACCAGTCAAGCATTCATTCATTGTCAGAAGCTGCTCGTTGCTAGAGTCTGTGACTGTGCGATTTTATAAAGTGCTCTATTTCTTATAACGTTTATCGTATATACTGAAATAAGTGTGCTCTACTTCTTCGAAGATTGTGAAACTATGGAAGGATCAAATCTAAGCTTACCGAACACACCGACAGGAGGTGCTGCAGCGGTCACTGTGCGAACTATGAGAAAGCGTCTTTCTGACGGATCCACCAAAACTTATAAATACAAGACTATAATGAAACAGATTGAACTGACTTTCAAAACCCATGATGAAAAACTGCAATTTGAGGGGAAATGCGATCAAATCCGATTGGCGTTGGGGTGTAAAACTCAGAAAGATGCGGTGGTGAAAGCGATCATGGCTTTTAGCATAGGACTCTGTACAGGCACTTCAGCAATTCCACCTCCCTCGCAGCCACCATCAATGCCTTCTGCTTTGGACCAGGGTGCTGGATCAACTTCGCAGCTGGATCCAGATAATCAAGCGACAGCAGCATCTCTCGACGACATCCCTGAGAACTTTGTTGGACAGTGTTCCAGTCTACTGACATTGGTTGATTCAATCTCTCGTCACTGCTGCACATGCACGAAGCCATATTCAGTGCAATCATGGTCGCACAGTGGCCATGTGTTGTCACTGAATATGGAGTGCATCAATAAGCACTCTTTCAAATGGAGCTCGTCATCAACTATCGACTGCAAATCAAGGGAATATGAGGTCAACCACCGGATGATGCTGAGCTATTTGGCTTCCGGCATAACACCCATACAGTACGAACGGTTTAGCGATTTTAGTCGTTTTGGACTATTGTCAGACATCTTCCGTAAGAAAAGTTTAATAAAATTCAGCGCCATTTGCGAGAATTTGCGCAAACAGTCGGTGTTTGGTGCCAGAGCCGAGGAGACGTCAATGTCGGGTGACGGCACTATGTCAATTATGACGGATGCACGACATCACTGTCGCACTAACAGCTATCACACTGATCATGTTGCAATAGGGTTGAAGTCGCACAAAGTCGTTGACATACAGCACATCAACCGTGATGACGACAGCTGCACACAGCGTCACGAGACAATAGGCTTCGATCGGATGTATAGTAGCTTAGATTTGAGCCAAATCAAAGTCGCTCATCATGTGCACGACCGCAACATGAGCATAAACAAACGCCTACGTGAAAGAAAGCAGGCCAGGAATTCAAACGATCGCTGGCACTGCACACGCACTATAACGTCTGGAGTTAAAAAAATCGGTCAAGGGGCACGAAAAAACATCGGCAAAACGTGGCATCCAGAGCTGTCTGACAAAGGCGCTGCTATTCGGAACCACGTCTATTGGAGTATTGCCCATTGCAATGGAGATGCTCAGACATTGCGTAGTCTAATGGAATCATGCATCCCTCATTTCCAAAACAATCATGGAATGTGCCACAATGAGTCATCATGCAGACAATCAGGTTTTATGATAGAAGTGCGTATCATTTCTGATCCTGCTGCTGTGACAATGCTCACAAACTTTATCCGATCGCTGGTTGTGTTCAAACATGCTGAAGATTATGTGAATGGCCATGACAGTTATTACGTCGAGAGCTTTAATAATGTGTGTTTAATATACCTTGACAAACGCGTCCACTATGGAAATAGAATGTATGAGGTACGAAGCAATCTCGCTGTCCTCGACTGGAATGAGCACGTCGACCGACCTTACACCTCGATATATACATCTTCCCGTTCAAAAAATCCACGTCGACAGGCAGGATCAAAAGTCTACAGGCGCAAGACATATAAGTTCGTTGAAAACATTTGGAATTTATATCTTGCGGTTTGGTCTTCATCAAATGTTCAGTCACAGTCCATGGAAGAAACTGCAGCAGATAAGGAAACCTACCAGAGTGGAGGCTCGTCGGGAGATTCCGATGACGATGCTATAGGAGACAGGGGCCTAGTGATTGACGGATCAGACAATGAGAACATTGCACCATATACAGTAGAATGACCATTATAAAACAGTGGAAAAGACAGTGAACATATTTTTCTGATAGACACTCGTACGTCCTACTTTCCATGTCCTACCTTTCCATTGCAAGTCCTGCATTCCCTTCCAAACACTATCCTCCTTTCCAAGTCCTATACCTGCACCCACCCATCCTATTTTCCCTTCCAAGTCCTACCTGCACCTCATCGTGGTGGAAGGGTGAACAGCCAAGTAAGAGATTGCCTGGTGAGGCTATGCCATCAGTGGTGAAGGTTTCGGCCGAAGAACCTCCTAGGGCTTTACGCCTGGTGGACAGATTCACCAGGAACTCCGAAACAGCTGGCCAACGCAGGAGGCATCTATGTTGAAATGACACCTAAGTGCGAATGAGGCCTATTACATTCCTATTCGTCTCTGTCTCAGCGTATACATGCCTGAGACCCTGCCCTGGCTTCCAGTCACGCAGCGTACCTCTTACACGATACCTATGGGCCTACTGGTCTGGCGGTGACTTCTTGGTATCTATTTATGGGCGAAATGTCCTAGGCCGGGGGGAAAACGTAGGGGTAAATGTCCAGCTGGGAATAAGTCCGGGGAATATGTCCAAGAGCAATATGAAATATAAAAAATCTACAAGACAAAATTAGAACTTGTAAATAAGAATGAGAGTTCACGATTACAACAAACTCCAATTGAAATAAGTCTATTCGAATTATTTCTTTCATAAGATCACTTTATTACTTTTATTCCCACTTGTGACCTACGTATGGTATTCCTGCTGGATTCGGATATAAAGCTCTCACTTTTTGCACCACACAGTCTGGCATTATCTCTCTCATGTGATGCACTCCGTGTGTCTCGGTTAGTTTCTTTTCCAGATACTGTTCATTAGTCCACCCACCCAAGTTACAAATTAATTTCCAGTATTTTCCATACATAACTCTGCGTATAGAATTGTTCGCTGTATGAGCTGCTTGTCCTCTTCCAAGCCATTCCGCAGGTAACGAGGCCACGCACGGAATCAAAAAACAATTTTCACAACTTTGTGAATGTGATCCAACTGAAACTTCTACACTAGGCGCAGTTTGTGTTTCATGAGCTGGCAAGGCCGAGCTAGTAGAAGTGGACTCAGGCCTGTCTGACCTCGAGAGCTGATTGGAAGCGAATTCTGTGCGAGATTTCCTTCTCTTGATTGGCTCAGACTCTGCAATTGGAAATTCCACATCTAAATTCACATATTTGCAGTGCTACCCAAAAGCATATAAACTCAATAAATTAGGGCCTGTGTACTAACAATATACTCCAAACAGTGCCTTTATTAGCGTAACTGGTCATGCAGCCAACACGAAGAAAACAATTAATGGGCCTATATTTGTTACACCCAGTGGCGGCGTCAGGGTTTCGGTTTTGGAAGGGAGGGTGGTGAATCCACGGAGGAAATCTTCAATTTTCATCCGCCAAAATTTAAGACGACCTTTTTTGTCAATTTGAAATCTCATGAAAAATTTCCATTTTCGTCGCCAACATTTCTGACGACCTTTTTAAAAGTAATTTTAGTCATTTGGTCGAAATTTCATGGATGTTCCTCATTTATTTAGGGGTGCTAATCGTTAAAATATTTCATTTTGCATGTAAAAAACGGATCGCCTTTTTAGGGGAAGGGCTTAGCCCATAGTCCCCCTCTGGCGCCGCTACTGCATGGTTGAATTCACTGGTGTGTAGAGGTACCAAGCTGTAGCTGACAGGCCGGAAAAATGTTAGTGTAGGCCCAATTTAATTTTCATAGCAATAGGCGCACTACTTCTTATTTGGAGGGGTTCCGGTTGGTTTACACACTGGCAGTTTCAATTGCAACAACACCATCTATTGCAACGTAATATAAATTTAGCTAATATAAATAGCTTTGGCTGACTGTAATATCATAATACAAGAATGATACACTTTGGTCTACGGGCGACATAATTATATATATAAATATATATACATGGTCTTAGTTGAACTCATACATTGAGCGCTTCTGATTAGGTGGTATTGTGAGAGGCGCTTTATAGAAAAAAAATAGTATAGTATAAAGCATAGCATAGCATAGTATAGCATAGCATAGTATGATATGTATGGCATATAGTATAGCATAGCATATACACAACACAGCACAGTACAGCACAGTACAGTACTAGAGTAGCCTATAGAATATGTATATAAGACTAAATTTATATTGCTATGCAATACCTTGCTAAACTTGACACCTCGCTGCACTTGCGACTGAATTCATCAGTTATCCTCAAAATATACATGTATAGGCCCTATAGAAATTAACAAATGGGCATATACAGTACCGTATATAGGCCTACCTTCTGCACAAACCAGCTAAACATGAAACAAGTTTAGAATGCATAAAAATATATATTTAGGCCTATATATATTGTTTTCTCAATATTTACCAATTTGTTCAAAATTCCAATTGTTATGAGCAAAAAAGGCCCGTATAGCTTCCTCTTGCTCACAATCAACACGAATTGTTAGGTCGTACTTTTGCATGGTTCAAAGAAATACAAACTCATCCTATGTGCATCTTCATTGCAATGAACAATGAAATGATTTGATGGGTGGGGTACGGGTGCCAAGCCAAGGCAAGACATTCAAAGACCCTTGGTGCTAAGTTGAAGTTGCCATTGTAGAATAAAGCTAATAGCCCTGACCGATTGCGGGCGAATCAATGGCAATGGGTTATATATATATATATATATATATATATATATATATATATATATATATATATATATATATATATATATATATATATATATGTGTGTGTGTGTGTATGTTATATGCGAGTGTGTATATATGTGTGTAAATATGTAAATGGGCATACACCAAGATTCTGTCTTCAAGTGAGTGGAAAGATATTGGGTATACACGACCTATAGCTAATATGCCGTGTACAGTTGACCTAGATTCCCTTCCATGGGACACACCAACGGTCAGCCCTGTGATAATTAGAGGAATGACATTGATGCCCGTCAGCCAAACTTCAAGCACAAGTTCATTGGTTCTAAACTTGACACCTCGTTGCACGTGCAATTGAATTCCTCAGCTATCCTTGAAATATATAGGCGCTATAGAAATTAACGAATGGGCATATACCTTCTGCACACATCCTGACCATGGCACATGTGTAGAATACGTGCAAACACGTGCACATATATAGGTTGGCGTACAGTCGACCTAGATCGCACCCCCCCCCCCTTCAATCTGCTGAGATAAAGACAGAGCCAAGCTAATCTGCATACAGATGCCCACTCAGGGGAGTATAGGGTTCTCGACAGCCTAGCAATCTATTATAGCAGAGGTCAGTGGTGACGCGTTCAGTAGGCGTGACTAAATAGAGACCTGCTGACCAATCAACCTCCACTTCAAGTTCACCTGAAATCACTGGGGTCTGGTTTACATGTAGAATCTGGAATGCCAACCTCGGCCTTTAAGAACTTTAGAGATTTATACCCTAGCTTTAGATAACGAAATACAGTGACTAGGCTAGGTGTAGGCTACGCTACTGAACACAAGGGAAAAAACGGGAGAAAACTTTGAGGGTCAATTGGGTGTTGACATTTTTGGTGGCAGCGGTGGGATACTGAATTCAAGCAACGGACGTTGGGATAGTGAACTCAGTCGGAGGAATATTTTCAATCGGAGCAACATTTTCAATTGAAGGAATATTTTCATTTGGAGGAATATTTTCAATCGGAGGAATATTTTCAATTGGAGCAACATTTTCAATCGGAGGAATATTTTCAATTGGAGGAATATTTTCAATTGGAGGAATATCTACGGTGGATTTTGCTTACGAAGCATTTTCGACGTCAATTTTCGGAATATTCACCGTCCGTAAATTGAAGGTGAATATCGAATCAATCTGAGGAGCTGACCAAACGGGAGAAGGAAACTGAGCATCCGAACAACTGGTGAGAAGATACAACGGGTATACGAATAACATTACGACAACGCCAGAGAGAGGTATACAAAACTCGCTCTTTGTATAAACAAGCCATAAGAAGTAAAGTCAGCCAATTGCAGAAAGCATAGTCACTCCCTCGATTTCTTCACGCAAATCAGTTGAAGTAAGAAAGTAAGATGGAGAAACTTACGGAACAAAAGCAAGCGAGTATAAAGAAGATGTCGTCTGCTCGATTAATAAAGTTATTAATTGAAGAGGGTCTCGACATAGAAGAAGTCGAAGAGATGTCAAGGGAAAATTTGATGAGAGCCCTAGCAGAGGTGTGGCTAAAGGAAGCTGAAGAGAAAGGCGCTGTAGGTGGCGTTGAGGAGAAACCACAGGTTATGTCTATGGAGGCGTTGATGCAATTTATGATGATGAAGGAGGAGCAACGCAGACAAGAAGAGAAAGAAAAAGAGGAGCAACGCAGACAAGAAGAGAAAGAACGGAAACAAGAAGAGAAAGAAAAAGAGGAGCAACGGAGACGAGAGGAGAAAGAACAAAAACAAGAAGAGAAAGAGAAAGAGGAGCAACGGAGACGAGAGGAGAAAGAACAAAAACAAGAAGAGAAAGAGAAAGAAGAGAAACGGAGACAGGAGGAGAAAGAGAAAGAGGAACAAAGGAAACAAGAAGAGAAAGAACGGAGACAAGAGGAAAAAGTAAGAACAGAACAAGCAGAAAGGATGAGACAAGAAGAGATACAGATGCAGAAGCAGCAGTTCCAGCTTCAGCTAGAACAAATGAAAAAAGATCGTGACGAAGCAGAACGAAGAAGAATGGAATTGATGATAGAATACGAGAGGGCAAGGAAAAGTGATGAAGAAATACGAAAACAACAGATCGAAGAGCAAAAGATGCGTGAGGAAGACAAAGAAGCCATGCGTTTGGCAGAATTACAAAGAGCCGAAGAGATTCGACAGGAAGAATTGAAAATGGAGAAAGAAAATTTGGAAAAAGCGGAAAGAGAAAGGGAAGAACAATTAGAATTAGAACAAAAGAAACTCGCTCTTAAGGAAGCTCAGCTCCGAGAAATGGCTATAGAAAAGGAGGAACGCAGAAGACAGTTAGAATTGTTGCAGCAAAAGATAGAACAAGAAGAACTGCGTAGGGTAGAAGATCAAAATAGACTGAGGGAACGAAATGAAGACGAAAGAAGAAGTCGTGAAGAGTCAGAACGAACCAGGGTCAGAGAAAGTGAGACAATGGTGTCCAAGATTAAAAAGATAGGTGATGCAATGAAACACGTATTACCTAAGATGCCATATGATATGATGGAGGTGCCATTATATTTTGAGACAGTTGAGAATGCATTCAACAGTTTTACGGTGGAAAAGCAGTTTTGGGTCAAATTGCTGTTGCCACTAATGACGCCAAGAGCAAGAACGGTGTTGAATCGATTGTCTTTCGATGATCTAGACGATTACGACATAGTGAAAGAACATCTACTGAAAGAATTCAAATTGACAGCGAGAGAATACCGATCACGATTTGGAGATGCGAGGAAAACGGCAGAAGAAACATACACGATGTTTACGGCAAGATTAAAGAACCTGTTGAACTATTATGTCAGAAGTAGGCGAGTGGGTAAAAGCTACGAGAAGTTATTTGATCTGTTGGTGGCGGATAAGTTGAAAGAATGTCTACCACCGGGTCCACTACAGTTCGTACTAGCAAAAGAGGGTACTGAATGCTTGGAAGCCAGTAATGTTGCAGAACTCGCAGACGTACACGTGAATAATCGAATTGGTCTAATGTTTCAAGACAAACCGAGATATGAAGCATGGGGTAATAGTTCGAAGCAACCCAGGTGGAATAGTAATAACAAAGAAACAGGAAACCAAGCCAGAAATAACGAAGCGAGGAATGATGGTGCTCCTGGAAGACAGTTTGGTCAAGATAGAAGAGAAGCAACGGGTGACAGACAAATGTACAGTCGAATTCCAGTGATGGGACGCCAAAGAGAAAACAATACAGCGTACAATTACAGGCGGGAGAACACTGAACAGAGAGGGATTATTAAGAAACGTTGCCATAATTGTCAGTCAGACCGACATCTGATAAAGGATTGCAAAGCACCACCAAGAACGACAAATCTGAGAAATAGATTTACTCGAAGTGCAGAAAATCTCAGAGTAAATCAGATACAAGTAAGGAATGCACCGAATCAGTATGAAGAACAAGACAACCGCGAAACGGAAGTGAAGTCAGTGATGAAGTGCACGCCTCAATTTGCTATACAGAGAGAAATAGTAAATTCTACTCCAATTAAAGATGCTGGTCGAGAAACAGAAAGCAAAGATGAGTGTCAACGTACAAAGAAGTCTTTACTACAGCATGTCAATGTAGAGATACGTGGAAATGATGACAGTTGTCATCCCGTGCAAGTCAGAGCGCTGATCGACTCTGGTACTGAGATTCCAGTAATCAATGAGGAATTGTTGAAAGGAGCGACAGTGGAAGAAATTGGCAGAGTACATTTGCAATGTGTGGCTGGAGAACCCATTCCAGCTAAGTTGGTGAAAATCGAAGTGCGGATGAGTTGTCATAACGAAGGAGGAGATTGGAAAGACAAGGGAGTAAATATCGCGCCATATTTAACCTTAGTGTGTGCCAGCATTCCGGCAGTCTTGTGCAAAGATAACAAAGAGAAGTTCTTGCTGCATCCGGAGATAATCGCAGAACTGAAAGAGGTTCCACCAGTGAATGTATTACAAGGAGAATTGCAAGCGAATGTGACTACAAGAGCACAGAGTCGGAGAAATGAAGTGGAAGAAGGAGAAGAGGAAAAGTCAAATGAAAGTTTGCTAGATGAGGATACAGAAAGCGATGATGAACAAAGCATTCAAGAAGAAGAAGGAATAACATCCGGAAACAATGAAATTGAAGAAGAGATGGTTGCATGTGAACGTGATAATGATTATGATGATTCTGGAAGTGATGGTGAAATGGACACGAGTATGAGGGATTTGTTTGCCGAGAATACGAGTGATGAAAGACAATTGGCAGACGCAAAGAAATTTGAAGAGCAGCAGAGAAATGACGAGTCACTGAGGTCGTGGTGGAAGATAGCTGAAGACAAAGGATCAGAGTTTAGTGTGGTGAATGGGTTGATGTATAAGAAGCATCAAATGTTGGACCAGTTGGTGTATCAGTTGGTGTTGCCGAAGGAAAGAAGAATTCAGGTGATGGAATTAGCACATGAGTCAGTATTTGGCGGACACTTGGGAGAAGAGAAGACAAGGGAACGTATCAAGTTGTCCTTTGTGTGGCCAAGAATGCGTAGAGATGTGGTGAAGTTCTGCAAGTCCTGTGAGAAGTGTCAGCTGAAAGCACGAAGTTTGGTGATGGATCGAGTGCCGATTACACCAATACCAAGAGAGGATGTGCCGTTCAGAAGAATGACCATGGACGTCGTAGGACCGATCGAACCGACTTCAGCAGCAGGGCATAAGTATTGTTTGTGCATCGTGGACTCATGTACGAGATGGCCGACAATATTCTTGATGAAGTCATTGACCGCGAAGGCTGTATGCGAAGCTTTGATGAAGCTGTTCATGGATGTGGGAGTTCCGTCAGTGATCACAAGCGACAGAGGGACGAATTTTACAGCCAGTCTAACAAGAGAATTTCTGAAACTGATGGGATGTTGTCCTCGATTCGATTCGCCAGGACATCCAGAAGCGGCAGGATTGGTGGAGAGATGGAATCAAACGTTCAAGAAAATGATTCATCATGTCGTTGTGGAAAATCCGAGACAGTGGCATAAAATTATTCCATTTACAGTATGGGCATTGAGAGAAGTGCCTAACGCAACTACAGGAGTGGCACCGTATTTGCTGGTCTATGGAAAGTTGCCGAAAGGGCCACTCACCATCCTAAAAGAAAGCTGGACCAAAGAAATAAATCTACCACCGAACATTGGAGTGCAACCGGCAAAATACCTGAAAAATTTAAGAGCCGACATGGAAAAGGCCTTGACATTCGCCGAGAGTTGTGCTGGAGAAAAGCAAAAACAGTACGCCAGTCAATACAACAAAAGAGCAAAAGATAAAGAATTCGAGCCAGGAGAGAACGTCATCGTGCTGTATCCTACGTCAACCAATAAATTGATCTCACGATGGCATGGTCCATGCAAGGTCCTGCAAAGAAGATCCAAATATTCGTATCTGGTGGACATGAACGAAAACGGTCGACGGATTATTCATGCTAACAAGATGAGGAAGTTCATTACGAGAACATTGTCTTGTGGTCTGATTGTGGAAGAGGATGAAGAATTTGGATCAGTGGTAGAAATACCACTGAAGGAAGACTATTCAGAGACAAAACAGAAGTCACTTCAATTGGATTACGAACAAATTGGACATCTGACCAGCGAACAACAGAAACAATTACTTGATGTACTGAATCGATATGCTGACAGATACTCAGAGGAGGTGGGCGACGATTGAGAAGGAAGCCTATGCGATCATATGGGCTTTAAACAAGTTGAAAGAAATTCTTATTGGTTCTAAAATCAATGTGTTTACGGACCATAACCCTTTAGTTTATTTGACTGAATCAATGTCGAAATCTGCTAAATTAGTCAGATGGTCTTTATCATTGCAAAATTTTGACATTCTATTGAACTATAAGAAAGGTAAATTGAATGTAGTAGCTGATTGTCTGTCTAGATTGTAGTATAAGATATTTTATGATGTATTATGTTATGGACTATTTGCATTATTTAGTTAAGGTACGTTCGCTAATTTTTATAGATAATTAGCTCTCTTTAAAAGAAAGGAAGGAGGTAATGTGAGCTAATTTTGTATAGTCTATTTAGTCAGTTGATGTTTAGGCGTACGACTAGACCAGCTCAAGGTCAGCGTCTAGACAGTTAGGCCTGCAGGTGCCAGACTGGCGGGAAAGTTAGCGCGGCTCGGCCGACCGTCGCCGAAGCGCGCGAGAGAGCGAGAGAGACAGACAGACAGACGGACAGATACACGAAGAGAGGCAGAGAGAAGGACAGAGCGGCCAGGGGAAGAGTGTACGCCCAGACAGTGTAAGAAGTTGTAGAGGAAGGCGTTGATAGTAGAGAGAGAGTAGAAGACGTTTTAGAGAACAGTGGAGTTTAGATAATAATAGTTGCGTTGCTGTCGTAGAATTCAAGCGTTTGTCGTCGTTGATCTATTGTTGTGTTATCTGCGTGTGTTATGAACGAAGAAGAAGAAAATACAAGAAACAGAGCTTTGTTGTAATTGAACAAGTTAAGAACTTTAGAGATTTATACCCTAGCTTTAGATAACGAAATACAGTGACTAGGCTAGGTGTAGGCTACGCTACTGAACACAAGGGAAAAAACGGGAGAAAACTTTGAGGGTCAATTGGGTGTTGACAATGCCCATGCCAACGAAGTACATGTTGACCCAAAGAGTGATCAAAGTTTTTAAAGCAACTGGGAAGAACATTTATTGAAGTCTTAAATCATATCTTTAAACAATGAAATAATTGGAAATTTTGATGAGATAACAGCTTAAAAGTCACTATTTCATGTTGTGTGGAATTTTTTTTCAAACAACGGCAAGGATGATTTTCAAGTCTTAAACCACGACAATTTCGTAAAAATGACAGCCTGAGATGCTACCATCGCAGTGTGGCAAGAAAAAAATTCGAACATTGCTAGGAGCACATCTTCTCCCCAAGCCCTTTCGGCCCTTCCGTGTTCGGCGATCTTCCTTTGACCGCGAGTTCGTCCCCTAAAACCATGAACAAGTCACCTTCTATGATCGGATTTCAATAACTCTCCTACCAAAAAAAGGCTCGAGAAATTTTTCCCGCGCTCACGCGCGGATTTCTTTTACATTCCTTTGGGCACTCACCCTCTTCGGGTCAACTCGGCGCCTATGACCTTTCGGTGCTATACATACACAAATTCAGACACTACATTTAATTGTTTGTCCGACCGCTGCGGCTGTCAATCACCGAAATTAGCGCTAACAGCCCATGCTAGAATTCAATGAAAACTGCCTCACATCGAATGGTGCCAGTCCCTGGAGGCCATAGGTAGGAGGGCAAGCAGGGAGGCCTCTGCTACTTCCGACACAGTGTTTTTAAACAGAAAATAATTACAAGCTTTGATGTTCTGTTCCCCGTTTTCCTCTAGGCGCAATAATTATAAGCGATAATAATATGGAGCAATTTGAATTACTTCTTGAGGAACTTGACTGGTCACTGGTACTAAATTGA
The DNA here is from genome assembly GCA_949752735.1 of Lumbricus terrestris. Classification (NCBI taxonomy): domain Eukaryota; kingdom Metazoa; phylum Annelida; class Clitellata; order Crassiclitellata; family Lumbricidae; genus Lumbricus; species Lumbricus terrestris. Next base: position 11,994,012 of record OX457048.1, on the reverse strand, counting down.
TGTACTCAAAGCAGTCACAATACTGCCTACCCATATATGTCGACATTATACAAAACAGCTAATGACAAAGCATTACCTTTACATCCGCGCACTAGACGTAAGCGTAACTCATGTAAGCAGCCATGACCTGATAAAGTCATGCAAAACCAACTCAAAACTTTATCTATGAATCGATTAGTTACCCTACTGCCACTAAACTAAAATCACCACGTACACTGTTTTATCTTCCGACATCACACAACGTTCCTAAAACAGGTAAGCTTGCAAGCCCAGTCAAAAGAACTACATGTATAATTAATAATATTATAATATGAGTCATAATAGACTGCACACACCATACACTAATGTAATCCTATAATACACGCCGTTGACACGCATGCTTCCTATAAAATGGAGCAGATTATCTTGAAGACTGATTGGGGCGATACATGAAAGCACTTTGATAACAATAGAAATGAAATAAATGCAGATAATGCGAAAGTCATCAGGTAATGCTATGGTCTCACCATATCGCAGAGTGTTCCTTAAACGGAAATCAATCCAGTCAACGAAAATATATCTAATTTGATCATATTATTTTTGTAAGGCAGTGTGAGACGTGGCAAGTTAATGGAGTGGCAATATCGTTATAACGCTATTAAATTATAATGCGTGGCAGGGAAACAGTCTAACAGGAAGCTAATTAAAGAACAATGGAAGCTCGTTATTTTGTTTAACCCTCGGGCTACCAAGGGGGGGGTGGTTGCCACCCCCCCTAGGTTTTTCGCAAATCAAACGCGTTCTGTCTGGAATAAAATTTTGAAAAAATTGGTAGCTGTAGAGGGTTCATTGGGACACATTTTGAGCTAAAAGTTGTTATGATGCCCCCTACCGTTCAAAAGTTACACCCGATATACCCAAGGTACCAGGGGGGTGGATACCACCCCCCCCTAGAATATCGTCTGTAACTTTTCCGCCCCTTAATATTAAGAGACACAAATTATACCATTCTATAGAGGGAATGTGGGGCTACATTTCCATGCTCATTGAGTTGTCTTTTGACAACCGGAAGTGCTCAAAATAAATTGAAATATAAATAAAGGTGTTTTATTTTCATAAAAATGTCATGTTTTTTCTATTATAACTTATCCATAATTTATTTTTTAATATAAATAAACTATGCCATTCTGTAGAGGGCATTTAGGGCTATTTTTTAATACTAAATAATTCAAAATTTGATGACCGGAAGTGCTCAAAATAAATTAAAATGTATAAAAATGTTGGGGTTTTTTGCAACGCGAACCGATATGTGTGCGTAAACGTTTTTCAGTGGCTAAAACATGTTTTTTTGCTTTGATTTAACATAAAACAGACTTATTACTAGTTTTTATAGTTGAATATTGGACTTTATTATATGTAAACTACTTTTTATATATAAATCATGTATAAAACACACAGAATCTAATATATTCCCTATGCGTAAGCATACATTTTGTGGAATCGACGGGTACCCATGGTAAAAAATTCATAATTTCGAGGTGCCTTCATATTTTCTAAACCTAAATATACCATTTTGTGCAGAAATGAATGCTGAATCCAATGGTGTATTACAAGTTATGATATCCCAAACCAAACCCAAAATCCAGGGGGGGGGGTGGTAGTCAGTGTTACAAAAAAAGCTTGGTAGCCTGAGGGTTAATAGCAACAACGTTTTTAACAGCCGCCCTGAGATGGTAGTAAACCATCAAAAGCACGGTCTATCCGTAGACTGTTTACCCATTTTGACGGTGATGTTAAGCCCCTTTTTTGCAACCATACATCGACTGTTCATTTACCCAGCTGCAGTCTACGTAATGAACTTCTTGACTTTTCTTTACCACTTTTATCTGCAGGCGTTTGACTCCAATCTCTTTCATTGCTTTTAGGCGCTGTCGGTCCGTGCTAGCATAGGATGAGTTTCTCGCGATAATTATAGATTCATGATTTCGATTACGATTACGATTACGATTACAGCTGTGAATAGAAACTAATGAAATAGATGAAGTTGTAAAAGAATGATGTATAACAACCTTTGCTTGCAATTAGATATCTAGGGTTAAGAAATATCAGACAAACCGATGGAATTTGTTAGGCTGTATTCTTTATGTTTTTATACAATACAATACAGCACAACACAATACATACTCAAAATGTCGCCAAGCAATCGATTTATACAGTGATCGTCTTGATCAAGTTAACGCGCATTAATCGGGAGATGGGACAGGAATGGTCGTCAACTTTTGACGACATCATTTTCGCAGTCTCGGCTTACGAGGGCAAAACCTGTTACAGCAAATGTCCGGATCTCTGGCATAAAACACACAGAGAAATATGCCAAGAAAGAATCTCTGTCATATCATCAGTTAAACTATGAATCCAACCGACCTAAGATTCTTCGATATGATATGATTGTGTCGTAGGGTAAGGTCGGCTTCAACGTCGGTTGGTAGACCAATGATGTCGCTTAATTAAATAAAGCTACGCATTTTAATGTTTGATATGATGATGTCACTAGATGTCGCCTTGCCATTGACTATTCAGTGATAGTCTTCATTGGCAGGAATGGGCGTCAACTGTTTCCGACTTCATTTACTCAGTCTCGGCATATGAGGGCGGATGGCCGGTCCACACTCTCGCCGTCTTACCATTCGAACCACGTTTTGCGATCAGCGTATTTTAGCTACATGTATCTTCAAACAAATACGATGATAGGCTATGACACGACTAATAATATGTATAAGTTAATGAGTCATTTCGGTTCTGACTGCCAGAATAATCATATCACTTAATTATGGATAAGAGAACGTGTTCGTCTCAAACACCTTTAACACGAATTATCTGCAATCTATATAAGCTGCGAGAAATGAAAAGCACAGAGTACCATATTGCCAGCACATCCCGATATCGCAAAACGTACCTTCAATAATATTACAATAGACAAGCTGGGGTACCCGGCGTTGCCCGGGAAATGTAGGATTCTACCCGATCCGAATTTAGGATTCGAACCCCTCCGGCCACAGCCCCGCAACACCCACCACACCCCACCAAACCCCACCACAGTCCGACCTCCACCGGTACGCCACCCGAGAAATTTGGGTTTTTTACAATTGCGATTACGATTTAGTCTACTATAATACAACTGGTCCGTCGATAGCTGGAAGTGAGAGCAGCAGACTGGCATGGGGACGCACCGGACGTATGATAGCTTCCTTCGGTAAATGACGCAAGCAAGCACATAATGTGTATCATGAGATTTTTACACTATTATTTCACACCGGATGGTTTTATTGTGATACAAGATACATCAATCGATTGCGAATTCATATGGGATTACATAGAACTGAATTCTGTAACGATATTCCAATCCTTTCTCAAGATACTAACATAAAAACGATAGGATATACCTTCGGTAAATGACGCAAGCAAGCATATAATGTGTATCATGAGAATTTTACACTATTATTTCACACCGGATGGTGTTATTGTGATACAAGATACATCAATTGATTGCAAATTCATTTGGGATTACATAGAAATAAATTCTGTAACGATATTCCAATCCCTTCTCAAGATACTAACATGAAAACGATAGGCTACCTTCGGTAAATGACGCAAGCAAGCATATAATGTGTATCATGAGATGTTTGCACTATTATTTTATACCGGATGGTGTTATTGTGATATAAGATACATTAATCGATTGCACCTTCATTTGGGATTACATAGAACTAAATTCTGTAACGATATTCCAATCCCTTCTCAAGATACTAACATGAAAACGATAGGCTACCTTCGGTAAATGACGCAAGCAAGCATATAATGTGTATCATGAGATTTTAACACTATTATTTCACACCGGATGGTGTTATTGTGATACAAGATACATCAATCGATTGCGAATTCATTTGGGATTACATAGAACTAAATTCTGTAACGATATTCCAATCTCTTCTCAAGATACTAACATAAAAACGATAGGCTACCTTCGGTAAATGACGCAAGCAAGCATATAATGTGTATCATGAGATTTTTACACTATTATTTTATACCGGGTGGTGTTATTGTGATATAAGATACATTAATCGATTGCAATTTCATTTGGGATTACATAGAACTAAATTCTGTAACGATATTCCAATCCCTTCTCAAGATATTCACAAAAAACGCCGGGGTCCGCGCGGACCACCCCTTGGGCCTTTGTGTACCAAAAAATACCTTGGCACTCGAGTGTTAAACTCTGTCACTGACGACAGAAATGTTTCTGAGAATGCCACAACATCTGCTGATAGCAGTCGATATAATCGGCAGACCGAGAGATGTCGCTAAATGAATTGATACAACGACGCGCGTCTTAGTTAGACACCTTTAAGACGTTTACTACAAGTGCTCTATATAAAAGTGTCTATCACCCGTTTAGCTAGTCTCCTGATGATGTACATGCAGAGCTGGAAATATCGACCATCACGATTATAGTTAGATTACCCATTTTGTCAGTGCCTTGGCAGATAAAGGTTCAGCCGCTTGTAAGAGTTGTGCGAGAGATCAAATGACCGAATTAACCAATACTTTATAAATAGCCTCGTTAGAATCAATGTTTAAGGTGTCCAACATGTGCACATTTAATAAATTGCTTATAGCGCCATCTTGTTATTTTTGAGATACATGTGTAGGGTCGAGCCCTCAACCTTCCGATACCACGACGCGCCTCATAAACCGTTTACTGCCATTGCTATAAATAACAAAATGGGTAGAGGGGTTACGATTATGTGGCTGCGAATTCTCTAGTTGCGAAAGAGCGTCGATAAATGGATACAACGGAATCTGTCTTCATAATCCCCCACACAAATATTATTACCCTCAAAGTGAAAAGCGAGAGAGGTCTTGTATAATCAGTGGCGGCGCCAGGATTTCAGGTTTGGGGGGCTGAAGCCCCAAGCCTTCCTCCCTCCCAGAGACGCAACTAGAACATTTTCTTCCCAGGGCGGTCATATTGCAATCGCGCGAAGCTGCGAGTGCCGAATGCATGAACGAAGCACATACCGACCAAGGGTTTTACAAGAAATTGTGCACTGGCACAAACGCGCTCCACATTGCAAGATGTAGTTGGAGATTGAGTGGGTTATTTAAACGAAGTCAGCAATAATTGTTGAGGTTTTTTATTTTTGGTGTATCCGGCCGCAATCCTAAATTAAGTTCCGAATTATCATAAACAAAGGTGTCCAACTAAGGTGGCAAAAGAGAATGGGAGGTCCTCAAACGCGTCCGCGTAAAGTCTATGCCGTGCCCGCACTGTACCATACCCCGAAAGTTCAGTCATCTGAGCTGAGTTGGTGACCGAGCTTAGCAAGGGCGATACAGAATATACAGTGCGTGTGCACACAGCAGCCCGAGTAGCTATGTAGTGCAGACAGTGAGGTAATGCAAAGTCCCTATTTTCTTTGACATGCCGATATGCAAGCACTCAAAAACCACGTTGACTAGAGCTCTAAATTATCACAATAAGAGGTGTCCAACACCGAATTAATATTCAGAATTTCCACAATACAATGGTGTGCAATTCAGTATAATCGTATAAAAAGTCAACCATGGACACAGACTCGAGATCCAAGTTGTCACAATAAAAGGTGTCCAACACAGTATTAATATTCATACATTTTACAATAAGATGGTGTATAATTCAGTATTATCGTATAAAAAGTCGGCCATGAACACGTACTCCAGTTCCAGTTATCACAATAAAGGTGTCCAACACAGTATTAATACTCATTTATTTCACAATAAAATGGTGTGTAATTCAGTATTATCGTATAAAAAGTCGGCCATGGACACGGACTCCAGTTCCAGTTATCAAAATAAAGGTGACCAACACAGTATTAATACTCAGAAATTTTACAATAAAAAAGTAATCACAATAATGGATAGATCCGATTTGACCAGGGTCTATGACAATAGTGGCCGTTACCCTGGACATTCAATTGAAATAATCACAAATAAAAATAAATCACAATAAAGATGTCCAACAGCGCATTAATATTCAGAAATTCGACAATACAATGGTGTGCATTTCAGTATAATCGTATAAAAAAGTCAACCATAGACGCAGACTCGTGATCCAAGTTGACACAATAAAAGGTGTCCAACACTGTGTTAATATTCAGAAATTTTTCAATAAAATGGTGTGCAATTCAGTATTATCGTATAAAAAGTCGATCATGGACATGGACTCGAGTTCCAAGTTATCACAATAAAGGTTTCCAGCACAGTGTTAATATACATATATTTTACAATAAAATGGTGTGTAATTCAGTATTATCGTATTAAAAAGTCGGCCATGGACACGGACTCAAGTTCCAAGTTATCACAATAAAGGTGTCCAACAGTATTGATACTCAGAAATTTTACAATAAAAAAGTAATCACAATAATGGATGGATCCGATTTGACCAGGGTCTATGACAACAGAGACTGTCACCCTTGACATTCAATTAAAATAATTACAAATAAAATAAATCACAATAAAGGTGTCCTACAGCATTCACAGAACACAATTATAATTATCTGCCTGCATATTACTAATGACAGAAAACAGTTTAAGTTTCCATAATACAAAAATATGCACGCTTAGATATATGCACACAATTATTTTATGTATATATATATACATATAATTATCTGCACACAAATGTTATACATGTATATGCTAATAGCAATAGGACTTCTCAGTTGACCATTATATCAAACGTAGGCCTACATTCCCAGACAGTGGTGGTATACACAACAAGAATATAAAAATTATTATACCGAAAATAACAAGAGCGCACACATTTTAGGTGTGTAAGAAATACACGACGCAAATCTGACAACTACATTGTTGTGGCAAAGGCATATCTGGATAAAACGCAATCTTCTGGATAACCAGCAGTCTGCAATATTATTTTCATGCATGATGTGCAGTACAGTTGCAACACTACTATGGGAGAATTTAAAAAAATTAAATACTGCAGAGTTGTAAGTGTACTCTAAATAGTTCAGCTCACTTTTGGGAAGGCTGACAGTTTCCATTCCATAAAGAAGAAACGGTTTACAGTAGGCAGCTACTAAATGCAACAAAACTGGTTCACTAAATTTGTAGCATTTGCTATGCAACGAATTAAATGACCTAAACAACTTAATATATATATATATATATATATTAAGTTAATTAATATTATATATATATATATATATAATATTGTATATATAGTTGATTTCGATGCCATTGACCACTGTCTAGCTTTCTTATTACGAAATAAGCCGTAATGGATATTTTCTGCTTTTTGCTTTGGGGGGCTGAGCCGCATTTAGAGGTTATAACCCCTAGCCCTCTGACGACGCCACTGGCGTAAGCATCTACGCTGTGATTATATAGTTGATTGCAGGAGGGAGAAAATCCTGAACATTCTTTTGTGACGAAGATTAATTTTGTGAAATATGCGAAAAATTAAGAGAAAATACAGCTTTGCACCACTTTTTGAAGGACTAGGCAATTTCGATATTTCTATACGTCTAATACTTATAAAACGGTTTCAATCTGAAACGAGGTGTCTAAGAGCCATGTTGTTTCTTCGACAATTTCGACAACCCTGTCCCATTGTATGGTCACGAGGTAAGGGTGCAAACTTGTCACCCGTTTTCATAGACTGAGGCCAAGAAATGAAGTCGTTAACTTCACTCTCAAAGTAGATTTCGATGCCATTGATCATTGTCTAGTTTTCTTATTACGAAATTAGCCGTTATAGACATTTTCCGCATTTTGCTTTGGGGGGGCTGAGCCGCATTTAGGGGGGGGCTTAGCCCCCTCCAGCCCCCCTGGCGCCACCACTGTGTATAATATGATACTATATTATACTATAATTATAGCAACAGCGCCCGGTGTCTGATGCTTCAACCAATGACCCGCTATCGAATCCCAACTTGCCGGCTCCAAGGCGCCGAACATATCCCGACAAAGAGAGACCCAATCATTTAGAAATCTAATATCAACGAGCATACTCAAAAACAACAGCGCTACATAAATGTAGACAGAAGTAACGAAAATCGCAGCCACCTTTCAGCTCATCACAGATACACTGTAATCGATTCGTCAGAGTGTTAAATGCAAAGCCATTCTTCGCCTCCTTCTTCAGGCGTCACTAACCATGACGTTTCAAGCACGCTGTTGTATGCTACACAAAATATGAAGTTCTAGTCGGATTCAGTGAGGCGAAAACTAGTAAACTGCTGAATATACGTCTTCGTCCATTGGTAATTTGGATTTATGCTGACTGCCTTAGGTTTCGAAGATACAGACGTCAACGTACAGGGTTCGTTGGAGTTACGGTATCGCCGGAATATCGGCCTATCTCAAATCTCTCATTATTTATATATAAGACTCTTATCTCATTGCAGTTGATACATTACCTTGAGCAAATCAGTCCGTTTCATATGTCAATCGTTCCGCTGAGACTGCTCTTCTTTCATTACTATCTTAAATCTGTTCTGCTGTTGATTATTTTACTCTATCCGTCCTTTGTGATGACTGTTGAGTAGCCTAGTCAGCTTTGGGTATGGTTGAATTCAGGATGTCATGGGAATCAAAAATCGGAAAGAATTGTCAAAGTTATCGATGAAGAATTATTATCGACGGTGTTTACTACTATTTCAGGGTGTCTAAATTAAATGAGTATTCATTCAAAATCCAGAGTTACACATTCTGTCATGTTAAACCTAAAACACTTAACCAACACTTTTATCTGGTCGTGAAAATCGACTATCATGAAATCTGAATTAAAGAAAATCGCTATTTCATAAAGATGCTTCTACCATCATCCATGCATTCACACTAATACGGAAGACGATGTGTTGCAAGTAAGTAAGCAATTTATCAACGCATCAACTACGAAATTATCTTTCAGTTTGACCAACGTTTGATTATTTTGGACAGGCAAGAATACTATCTAGGTGGTGGCGGATACAAGACCCATGAAATATATTTTTAAAAATTCTCTAAAATAACTATGTGTTTTTTTGCGTTCGGATCATTAGAAATCACTGAAAAAGAAAACACAACCGACTAAAAACTCTTGGAAGCGTCATTGCCAATGAAACCCACATTCGAAAGATGTCGTTAAACGCAAAAAATTAAACGGTAACGATTAAAACTGATGTCGAAACTTGATAACGTTCCATCAAATATAAATTATTTCAAAATAAGCTGAACTGCGACCGCAGTATAATGATAGAAGCAGTCTTATTACAAACCTTTAAAACGCTTTCCATTATGTTATTTATTCTTCCCAATTGTCATCGATCGTTACAGTAAGTACACGCCACAACCGTAGTTCACATCGGGAGACATTTCCCTTCCTATAGCGAAACTGAAAAACATTATGATGCCAACAAAGTCAACGACATTTATGTATGCATTGTCATGTTGCGTGAACTTGTGCCAATGAGCATGCATGTATATCATCATCATCATCATCATCATCATCATCATCATCATCATCATCATCATCATCATCATCATCATCATCATCATCATCATCATCATCATCATCATCATCATCATCATCATCATCATCATCATCATCATCATCATCATCATCATCATCATCATCATCATCATCATCATCATCATCATCATCATCATCATCATCATCATCATCATCATCATCATCATCATCATCATCATCATCATCATCATCATCATCATCATCATCATCATCATCATCATCATCATCATCATCATCATCATCATCATCATCATCATCATCATCATCATCATCATCATCATCATCATCATCATCATCATCATCATCATCATCATCATCATCATCATCATCATCATCATCATCATCATCATCATCATCATCATCATCATCATCATCATCATCATCATCATCATCATCATCATCATCATCATCATCATCATCATCATCATCATCATCATCATCATCATCATCATCATCATCATCATCATCATCATCATCATCATCATCATCATCATCATCATCATCATCATCATCATCATCATCATCATCATCATCATCATCATCATCATCATCATCATCATCATCATCATCATCATCATCATCATCATCATCATCATCATCATCATCATCATCATCATCATCATCATCATCATCATCATCATCATCATCATCATCATCATCATCCATGGGTTAACAACCCGTAGGTGTCCAATGCACACTTTATCGTTCTCCTCCAAAGTCCGCGGTCCTGAGCAGATCTGCTTAAGCTGTAAATGTCTTGATTACACCACTCTTTGATGTCTTCTATCCACTCTATGTTTGGTCGTCCTCTTCTTCCATTACCATCCATACTTCCCAGCATCACACTTTTTATCTTTCTGTCATCCTCCATTCTACATAATATTATATGTTCGAATAGGCTGAGTTTCCTCCTCATTGCTTTCTGCATAAGGTCTTCTTTTATATTTAACCTGCTACGAATCTCCTTGTTTGTAACCTTCATTGTCCAATTCAGATGTAATATTCTTCTATAGCAATACATATCGAAGGCCAATATCTTATCGCGATCCGTCTTCTTGACAGTCCATGCCTCACATGCGTAGGCCTATAGTGCTGTGCTGAACACACATGTCATTAAGACGTTCAATTTAGTTCTGTAACTTATTTGCTTGCTGCTCCAGATGGTGTTCAGTCCTACCATGGCTCCTTTTGCTTTTGCTATTCTTGTCTTTATTTCTTTTGTGCAGTCGTTATTCCACGTCAACAGGCTGCCCAGGTACACAAACTGTGTTACATTTTCAATCGTCTGATCTTGCACTTTGATTTCCTTGTCTATTGTTTCTCTACCAAACACCATTGTTTTTGTTTTGTCCACATAATTTTATCCTTAACCCAGCCCTTTGTGCATTCTCATTTAGCCCACCTACACTTTCTTGTAACTTTTCGCAACTATACTCCAGTAAGTCAATGTCATCTGCAAATCGCAAGTTATTAATTTGCTCTCCTTGTACAGAGACTCCAGTTGAATTCTCCTGAGTATTCTCCATTACTCTTTCCAAGTATGAAATAAATGTGTTTGGTGAAATTGGATCACCCTGTCTTGTGCCTATTGTAGTCAAAAACCACCCTCCTACTTCCCATCCGACTCTTACTGCAGACTTTGACCTCTCTGCAATATTCTTTAAGATTTCTATCAGTCTCTTGCCTACTCCATAGGATTCCAATATTGCCCAAGTTACCTCATGCTTGATGGAATCAAATGCCTTTTTAAAATCAATAAAACAGTAATATAGACATGCTTGTTTTTCCTTTTTGCATGTATATAAATTCTTTAAATGCTAGAAAATAGGCTAGTACCTTGCGTTTGGCGTTGGATAAAATGGAGATAATCAGCTCAAATAGTAAATAGATGTTGCAAATCATCATAAACATTCATCAACCATTGTTTGAAATAGCCAGGAGGCTTGGTCCTGCAATGGTAACCTAAGCCATGTTTATTAGCATTGGACTATTGCCCGACGTCTGTTATAACAGATAGTATGGAAAGTACTCATATTGCAGTAGGAATCGATAAATGAAAAATAAATCCCCAGCCAAGTTACTGCACCAAGCTGTTGATTACTGAAACTACAACATAATTTGTTGGGTTTGGAACTTTGGGCATTAATGGGTTAAGCCGTTTCCTGCAATATCGTATTTAACGCATTCCTGTCATGACTTGTATTATCCTCATTATAATTACGTTTTCCCTCCACGTGACAATGCAATGTCCATTCTTGGCATTAACCCTCGAGTGCCCAAGGGGGGTCCGACCGGACCCCAGGCCCGTTTTTTCCGGATAACTTTTGAACGGCTATAGATATGCCAAAATGCTTTTAGGTATTCCTAGAGCAACCATTTGGGCATCGAATGGTATATTTTGCGTGAGTATTGTCCAACCCTGTACCCCACAACCACATCGTATACTAAGGGTACCGCAAGATTTGCTGCTATTCCTTTGGTAAATGACGCAAGCAATCATTATACTGTGTATCATGAGATTTTTACACTATTATTTTGCACCAGGTGGTGCTATTATGATATAAGATACATCAGTCGACTGAAAATTCATTTTGGATTACATAGAACTGTTGTGAAAATAGGCCCCTGAAGATTGTTTTAATTAATTGTCCGTGTCCCTGTCTGCCTGTGTATCGTTAAAACTTAGCCGTATACATGGTGTCTACTTAATTTATGCATAGGCGTGGTCTAGCCGTATACCTGGTGTCTACTTAATTTATGCATGGGCGTGGCCAAGCGTCTACCTGGACCTGACAGGCGTCTACTTAATGTATGCATGGGCGTGGCCAAGCGTCTACCTGGGCCTGACAGGCGTCTACTTAATTTATGCATGGGTGTGGCTTGGCGTGTGTATATATATATATATATATATCGCAGTCACAGGCGGTCATCAGCAGACGTCAACTGTCATCAGCAGACGTCAACAGTCAGCGATCAAGTCATCGAAGTACAGTCGTTGAAGAAATCGCCGAGGAACAGTGGGAAGACGCGTCGGTCGGCTGTTGCGGGATCGAATCGCAGCACGGTCAGCAGGTGATCGTCTGAAGGAAAACGCTTTGGAGAGCGCGACGACGATTTGACGACGCTGCCGAAATTCAGCGCCTGTCGACGAAAGGTTTGGAGACCTTTGCTGTGCCACGACGACGCTTGGATTCGAAGCCTGACCCGTGACGGAAGGTCTGGTGATCTCCGCTGTGCAACGCCGACGGTTTGGAGTTCGACGCCGCTGCTACCGACGTATTCGATTGGGATCCGACGCTGTCGACGACGAAAGGTTTGGAGGCCTTTGCTGTGCAACGCTGTCGACTGGGGTTCGATTCTTGACCCGCGGTCGTGCTCTTCGGAAATCCGACGCCTACAGACGACGGAAGGACTGGTGATCGTCGCTGTGCCGCGACGAACAGGATTCAACGCCGGATCTGCCAACGCTGCCGACCGGGTGAGCGCAGTGGTTCAGTTCCTGTCTTCGACGACGCCGACTCGGGTTCGAAACCCGACCCGCTACACAGATTCTCTGCGTGCGCTGGCGAGGCAGCGGTGATCTACACGACGACGATTCGGCGCTCTGCATTGACAATTGCTGTGAACAGTTTTGCAGTGGTTTTGGGACAGTGGCGCTACACGAATAGCTCCGAACATTGCTCCGAACATTGCTCCGAACTTGTTCCGAACACTGGCGCTATAGAAGTTGGCTGTGGACTGCATTGTGAGTTTCGGTTTGATCGTCGAATAAATGTGTTTCAAGCCTGACTGGCTAGTCGTCAATCTTCAGTTGACGCCGGACTGCACGGACGGACATCACGCCTGAGCGACTAGCGTTTGGGGTTCGGTTCCTGGTGGTTTTTGCCCAGCCCTAGTTCCGCTACAGAACTAAATTCTATTATGATATTCCAATCCCTTCTCAAGATTTTAGCATGAAAACGATAGACTTCCTTCGGTAAATGACGCAAGCAAGCATAAAATGTGTATCAAGAGATTTTACACTATTATTTTACACCAGGTGGTGTTATTGTGGTATAAGATACATCAATCGATTGCAAATTCATCTGGGAATACATAGAATTTAATTCTGTAACGATATTCCCATCCCTTCTCAAGATATTACCATAAAAACGCTGGGGTCCGCGCGGACCCCCTTGGGCCTTCGTGTACCAAAAAATACCTTGGGCACTCGAGTGTTAAACAAAATAATCGATGGCAATATTGATTCCGATCGCAGATGTCGTAGATGCCCTGTTTACCCGTTTTGGACCAACGTCCATTTTATGATGCTAACGATTAGCCATCGATGGCCTGACAAGCCGACCATCTAAGCCTCTAAGGAATTGAGAATTGGACCCATACTCCACCAATAATAATTGTTCATTTAGACGATAAAACGCGGCCGAAAATGGACGGACGGATGCCTGAAAGTTGAAATCGAAATGGGTCGAATCCATCGACGTAGGTATATCGAATCGAGCGAAAAGCTACATATAATTATGCGCTATAGAAACACGCAAGATGTGCGTGATAAAACGCGGCCGAAAAATGGACGGACGGATGCGTGAAAGTTGAAATCGAAATGGGTCGAATCCATCGACGTATATCGAATAGAATACAAAGTTGTGTTTTTGTCGAAAAGATTGCGCTTTTCCCCAAAAAGCATTATACAAACCCGCTCGTAGTCGAATGGAACGTTTTGGTAAAATTTTCTAAACAATCGGTGAAGAAATTTCCAAAGTTCCTTGATTAGACACAAACTTTTTACATTTTTATTTATATAGATTCTCATCCAATGTTTCCGCAGTGCGTTTGAGCGCGGTTCAATGAAGTACATACGTACTTACTTACCTCATTAGAGCAAAAAATTCACGAGTCATTAATTGTTAATCTAGCGATTTCTGGCGACTTTTTGACCTGATCTTGCGACAGCGTTGTTCCGAAGTCTGGCAACCCTGAACCGAATACGCCACCAGCATCGCTCGCCATTTTGTACGATTGGAAGTTTACGTAAGATTTCCGTTTGTTATAATTTATTATGTGACAAATGAATTATCAATTTCTATCAGTCACTTTGTGCAGTTTGCATTAAAGCCGTCTCACACATTTCCAATGCCAATCTCGGTCAGTGTTGCCGTTGCAAATGTGAGAGTTAGAGCTTAAAGTTTGAGTCAGTGCTGGGCGATAATGGTTGGTTATCCCTTAGAAATGGAGGCCATTGTTTCTCGTCGATGCTGTTTCATGTTATGAACTGATTACCAATAACAGTCATGCTTGAATTGCAGCAAGTAATCTGGTGAAATCGTAGTTTATGTTGCTAAATTGTCTTATATTGTCAATTTAAAATGGAATCTGGATTGATGGCAATATCTGCCTAATGGACCCTAATGTCTATGAAAATGTATCTGTCTAAATTGCTTAAATAGAAGATGACTTGATGGATTTTAGTATTATTGTTTCCGTATATGGAATACAATTTTTTTAATTATGAGGATGGATTAATTCATTTTTTAACAGTGTTGTTTGAATTTCAGCACGAAATCTTGTAAAATCGTAGTTAACGTTGCTAAATTATTTTATATTGTTAGTTTAAAATGGAATCTGGATTGATGGCAATATCTGTCTAATAGGCCATTATGTCTATGAAAATTGATCTGTGTAAATTGCTTAAATAGACGCGCGATGACTTGATGGATTTTGATATTATTATTATTTTGATATTATTGTTTCCGTATATGGAATCAGCCCTGGTTATTTTAACGTGCAGCTGGACACAAAGTGTGTAGTTGGGAAAGAGATTTGTGCAGTTGAAAATCAAATCTTGTGCAGTTACTTTTTGCCTAGTTGCGTGAACCGACGAGAAGTTAGTGGTAAAAAGTTGGACACAAACATGATAGTAAGCCCTACGTCACTTTGGGCTGTTACTATTAGTAACTGTTACAGCCCAAAGTGAACATTTTTGAGGCGGTTTATTTGGGTGACATTTATGTTCAGGAAAAGAGCAGGCCTGTTGGAATTTGGCGTGAACTATAATAGATATGGTGATTACATGCAGTTTTCAAGTCAAGCATTAGACCGATATGGCGAACCCGTGTGCATGAAGTAAGAGCGGGGAAAATGGGTGATGTAATAGAAGACAAGGTTCTGCTAAAAATCACACATACATGTAGGCTGCAGACAGAAGAATTTGCAGTAGGCTAAATGTATGGGCGGATGCAGATTCAAGGCCTACTGTAGGTTAACTTCCTGATAAAGTTGCAAAGGACGGGGTTATCCACTTATCTTTCATACCATAATGACAACTTCTTGGCCATCGTAGTCTACTTTCTCCTGCTTTTGCCGCTTACTCTGACAAGCTGAAGCAGGAAGGGACGTAGACAGTCAGACGCATAAAGCAAAATAGTCTACTATAATATAACAACCCAAGTATGATACTTGGGTTGTTATATTATAGTAGACTATTTTGCTTAAAGTGTGGGAAAATAAGTGCCAGGACGCCCCTCACCTTCCCGAAAGAAGTGCCTGGACGCCCCATACATTTCCAGGCTGTACTGGCCAATAAGTGCCAGGACGGCATTCTGATTTCAAAATAGGTGCATGGACGCCGTCCACGACCGTCCAGCCACACTTTAAGCCCTGCAAGTATCTAACTGGAGACAGGCGATGAAATGAAAAGAATTAATCAGGCAGACATCCAGACTGAGCTAGCTTTTCAGCCACACAGGCTATCCAGTACATACATACATGAAGACTTAGTAGGATTGTAGGTCAATGCATACTCAAATTTCCTTCCAAATTCTCCATATATCCCCATATTACACGCACCATTTTTGAGTTTATGTGAATGTGATCCCATCCCAAAATCACCATCCTAAGAATCAATGGTGGTGACGGAGAATTTTTTTATATCCCCCAATTATTTCAGAAATATTATCACAAACATTATTATAGATTTTTACGGTGTTATCCACTGCTTGTCCATAAATATCAATTTTGATATAGATGACAGCCTAAACTGCCACCATTACGTTGTGTAAATTTAAAAAAATAAGATACAGGTACGGAGAATTATTCAAGTCTTAAACCACGTCTCTGAGCACTAAAATAATGATTGAATTTGTCAAGGTAACAGCTTGAAATGCTATTACAACAGTGGGAAAATTACGTTTTTTCAAACCATGTACGAGAAAAGAAATCATGAGCAATTTTTTCAGATGACAGGTTTAAATGCCAGATTAACAGCGTGCAAATGAAAAAATTAAACAATAAGGAGGAGACTCTCTAAACTCTAAAAACCATACCTCTCAGCAAAGAGCAATTTTGTTCAGATGACACAGTGTGGAAGTTCAGAAATGTAAACAATGGGAGGGGCATTTATTGAAGTCTCAAACCATGCCTTTTGGCGTGAAATTTGTGAGCAATTTTGTTAAGATCAGAGTCTAAAATTTGCCATTCTAATGCTGTAAAAAATATTTAAACAATGGGACGGGACACTTATTAAGGTCCTAAACGATGACTATCAGTACTGAAATGATGAGCAACCTCGCTAAATTACAACTTAGAATACCACCCGTGCATTGTGGAAATTAAACAAAATTTGAAAATGGGATTGGTACATCACCTTCCAAAACCCCTACCGTACCCAGCTAGGTGCTCGTGCATTGGAAATTATTGCCCTTCGGTCGCTCGTTCGTTTCCACAAACCCAGGACCAAGTCTGCGGCTATGTTCACACACATTCTAGTTCTCATGAATGAATGACACCAGAGCTTGTAGCATATAAAATTTTCAGCAGTCGTGCCCTAAGCCAAGTCATGGTGTGGTAAAATATCATTTACATGTAGATCGACGACGCGGCTCCTGGTTAAAACTGCTATTAGCCTAAACAGTACATATTCGTGTTGATGTGGGTGTCAGTATAGGTCTATCGATCAATAATGACCATTTGGGAGGTTTGCTAATGATATTTATCGGTCTTACATCGTATTTTGCAGTTAGTGGGTTATATTTTATACAAAATTTGAAATTAGCTCAGAGATTTTAGTTCTTGGGGAAATATATCTCATCTTGTCTGCTAGCTTTAGCTTTAGCAAAACAATATCATGTTGATCATAATGTCCAGGGTTTCAGAGCAGAAAAGCAACATTTAGACGTACCCTTACATAGGCCTACTAGCGAAACTTTGGAAGTGTCCAGGAACATAGGACCATTTAACTTTATTACACTTAACAATCTTTCTGAGCTATTTCCAAATCCAGCAACAGCAGAGGATCTGTAAGGGATCTTTAAGGGATCTCTAGTCGATTAAGGATATTGAAAAGTCTAAAACATCTAAGAACGTCTAGCTGTTTTTCATTCGTTAATTCATTTGGAGATTTTGCCATGATGAACTTTGAGTCAAACATTGCCTATCAATTTATTGATTTTGATATGTAATATGAATTTTTATAAAGTCGGAAAATCTTAATATTCAAACATCTAAAGCTCCAGTCGAAGGCCAAGCGCAAAGCACCAGCTTATTAACGAGCGCTCACCAAAAGCTGTTTCAGCTTTGGGGGACAAATCCCTGGTCAAGGACTTTCTTATGCCCAGTCTCAAAATATGTCATTTATGTGCAGTTGAGAAAATTCCTTAAAATAACCCCTGTATGGAATACAATTTTTAAATCGAGAGAATGGATCAATTCATTTTTTTCTCAATAGAAGTTGTCTTAAGGAAAATTCTTACGTAAATTTAAGTTGATTGATAATAGGAATTCCTGTTATTGAGAACTTAAGTTGGAAGAATATTTTCTTTAATTGGAAGCTGGATTGATTAAAGTTATATTGGACATTGCATAGTCAGGCATGACAATGAAGATATTAAGACAATTTAGCAGTGCAAACTACGATTCAACCCGGAATCCATTTATGGACATGGTATTGGGAATTTAAATACTGAGACTCATCGTGCAAGAACTGTGTGCATCACCAATTAATTGGTATGATCATAGAAATCATTCTGACCTCAGAGATACTGATTATTAGCCATTGGTTTGAACAATGATAATAAAATGGTTTTTTGTCATAAAACAGTCTCTTTCTCATGTGTTCCTGTTCTTCATCTTACTATATGCAGGAAGATCTTTTAGCAAGTGTTCAAATTCTAGAAGGCCTTGCATCTCGTTGATTTTCTTCAAAGGAAACACTAGAGTGATCAATTAATATTTGTACAGTTCGAGAACAAAAGAGTATGCTTTCTGCATTAATTGATGCATTGATTGCGTTCAATATTAATTTTTACCCCGGAGAAGAAGGAGTTATATTACTCTTTCGACAATTTCTTCTTTTGCTGCAAAGGATCTGTTACTTAACAATCAAACACCCAAGAAGTTGCAGGTGCATCAACAAAAGCAAAATTATCTGAAAATACAACTGCTCTCGAAATGATACTATTGAAAATGAAAAAGTCATAGAAATTCAAAGAGTCACTGCACATTCTGGTGATTAAAAATCCACTTAGGAACCAGTTCCGCTTAAAAACTGCATTGGCATCATTTACACCATAAATTATGTGCTCTAAGTCCAATGCTCAGGGCGCCTATGAGAAAGCTTACTGGAGAGCAACCATGAAAATTCTAGTTTTGCTAAAAATGATTTACTCATAATGGTGAACTGGTAAGACTTTTAAGAATTCAGACTGCTAAAAAATCATGCAAAATACCGTTATGTCAGAAATGAAGAACTCGACGTTGCGATCATAAGATGCGTACTAGAGAGAGAATTATAAAATGTAATTTATATCAGAAATCATTAACTGTACTGAGCAGACATAAGAGAACCCATGCTCGAATAAAACAAAAAAAATGTAAGTTATGTGAGGAATTATTTCTTGATTGTAGTGGTCTGGAAAAATAATGAGAACTTATTCTTCAAAGAGATAATACAATGGTCAGTTATGTCTTTTAAAATAATATTTCTGGCAGGCTGTAATCTGAAACTACACATGAGAGCCAATGCTCGAGAGAAGCCATGCAAATGATGGTAATGCCAGAACTTTTTTCAGAAGCGCTCCCTGAAAGTACACTTGTGGACCCATCCTGGAAAGAAACCATTCAATTGTCAATTATTTAAGAAATAATCAATGTAACCAAGGTGTTGATCTGGAAAATATATGAGAATCCACACTGCTGAGAAACCATGCAAATGCCAGTCATGTCAAAATCATTTGCACAAAGTGGTGTTCTGAAAAGACACATGAGAACCCATACTGGAGAGAAACCATACAAGTGTCAATTATGTCAGAAATCATTTACCCATGGTAGTAATCTGAAAAGGCACATGAAAACCCATACTGGAGAACAACCATACAAGTGTCAATTATGTCATAAATCATTTACCCAAGATAGTAATCTGAAAAGTCATATGAAAACCCATACTGGAGAGAAACCATACAAGTGTCAATTATGTCAGAAATCATTTACCGAAGGTAGTAATCTGAAAAGTCATATGAAAACCCATACTGGAGAGAAACCATACAAGTGTCAATTATGTCAGAACTCATTTACTGAAGCTGGTGTTCTGAAAAGGCACATGAGAACCCATACTGGAGAGAAACCATACAATTGCCAGTTATGTCAGAAATCATTTACCCAAGATAGTAATCTGAAAAGTCATATGAAAACCCATACTGGAGAGAAACCATACAAGTGTCAATTATGTCAGAAATCATTTACCGAAGGTAGTAATCTGAAAAGGCACATGAAAACCCATACTGGAGAGAAACCATACAAGTGTCAATTATGTCATAAATCATTTACCCAAGATAGTAATCTGAAAAGTCATATGAAAACCCATACTGGAGAGAAACCATACAAGTGTCAATTATGTCAGAAATCATTTACCGAAGGTAGTAATCTGAAAAGTCACATGAAAACCCATACTGGAGAGAAACCATATAGATGTCAATTATGTAAAAAAATCGTTTACTGAAGCTGGTGTTCTGCAAACACATATGAGAACCCATACGGGAGACAAACCGTATCAATGTCAGTTATGTCACAAATCATTTACTGGTACTGGTGGGCTGCAAAGACACATGAGAACCCACACTGGAGAGAAGCCATACAAATGTCAGTTGTGTCAGAAATCATTTACCCTAGGTTTTAATCTGAAAACTCACATGAAAACCCATACTGGGGAAAAACCATATAAATGTCAGTTGTGTCCGAAATCATTCACGCATAATAGTGTTCGGCAAAACCACATGAGGATCCATACTGGAGAGAAACCATACCGATGTCAGTTATGTCAGAAATTCTTTACTCAATGCGGACATATGCATGCACATTTAAAATTCCATACTGGAGAGAAACCATACATATGTTTGTTATGTCAGAAATCATTTACTGAAGCTGGTACTTTGAAAAAGCACAAAAAATGCCATACTGAAGATAATCTATATAAATGTCAGTTATGTCAGAAATCATTTGCCTATGACGGTTCTCTGAAAAGCCACACAAAAACCCATACTGGAGAGAAACCATATGCGTGTCAATTATGTCAAAACTCATTTACTGAGGCAGGTGGTTTGAAAAAACACATGAAAATTCATACTGGAGAGAAACCATACAAGTGTCAGTTATGTCAGAAATCATTTTCTGAGGCTAGCAGTCTGAAAAGACACATGAAAACACATAATGGAGAGAAACCGCATAAATGTCATTCATGTCAGAAGTCATTTACTGAAGCTTTTGTTCTGAAAATGCATACAAGAACCCATACTGGAAAGAAACCATACAAATGTCAGCTAAGTTAGTGTGCAGAAGCATTTAGTCGTTATGGTGATCTGAAAAATCAGAGAGCCCACTGAAGAAACACTATATTGTGTTTGAGAACCTTGCGAAGTCAGTTACTTTTGAATTATCGCAATAATTATTCCAACAGAGGGCGAGATAGCTGGGACAAAGCTTATGAGGGCGTGTTGGCTGAAATGTGTAGAGAAAACGGTTCAAAGGAGGGAGAGAAGGTCTCGTTGATGTTCAGACGATAATGAAATTAATTATAATATGTAACAGAATAAAATGCACATAAAGCGTCACTATTATTATTATTATTATTATTATTATTATTATTATTATTATTATTATTATTATTATTATTATTATCATTATTATTATATTCGTTTAATGGTAACAAAATCTGATAGACACACCGCTATCAGGTACAAAAAGCAGGGGTCTAAGTCAGTCGCCCTGTACATCGATCGTGTGCAGTGAATAGCTATCATGCTGCTCAGCACAGTCATATTCAATTATCTTGTTTCATGTTTTCGTTTACAGAGCAACGCCAAAGAAGTGCTTTAAAGGTGTGAAGTTGACAATAATTACGTTTCTCCAAACGATTTTTTTATTATAATTCCAAGGATCAAATTGAGCACTGGATCGCCAACAGCTTGAAATAATTGTCTAAGAATGAAATGCTGTTAGACATATAAAATGACTTTAACAAATATTTCCATGTTATGATTCTGGGTTCAGGTGAGAGTTTGTCTGTTAAGGTTACTGATTGCTGCCTAATGACAATACAGTCAAACAGACCTACTGGCATGGAGAGAGATTTAAGGAGAGGATAACAGGGACTGAAGTAGAAACGTATGCAGACAAATTTCAATGGAGGCAGGCAAAGACCAGATGTCTGATTGTCTGCCTACGATGACTTTGTATCTTAAAGTGGTGCGATCGCATCTTATATATACTCTACCGATCAAGTTTTTTGGACTAATTGTCTGTGATTTAGGTCGATCGGCAACCGAACTTAGTTATCAGGTCGATGCATAAACATGGTAAAAAACGCTGATCATGCTACCGACATGGATCCCGTTAGACGTCACAATTTACTAAATACAACGCTAGGGTTGTCCCTTTATACGCACCCTTAAAACGTTGCTTAAAGCGATATATAAGTGTCCGCGATGAAATAAAACAGAATGTCTTTTATTACCCGGAGTGCATAAATATTATCCAGGCAACAAATACTATCCGGCCACGCCCACTTCGTTATAGTAGCCTATTATAGTCTGTTATATAGAAAACGTTTTCACAGCTTTACGGTGAAAACGGAGCTATTAAGATGCATTAAGAATGTCTTAGTTTAAGGAAATTTCTGCTCTGCAGTCAGTAGTCGCAGAACGCTCGAAAGTCTACAATACGCCAAAACAGGACTAATGCGTTGATTTCTGATATGTGGCAACATTTTGTTCCACAATACAGTGAGTATTAACGAGAGCCGCAGCCTCAGCACACATGCGATACATGTATTATAGACCCAGGCCTATTTATCCTAATCGCCATATTTTATTCAAAACCAAAAATTAATGCCTACAATGTCGCCTTACGGAAGGTATATGCCATAAAATGAAATGCGGTTAGCGTCGTGGTTTCGTGTAATAATACATCGCAATTTTAGCAAACGCATATTATGCATAATTTTATGCATGTCTGTGAAATTCTTGAATAGGCATAACTTAGGTAATGGGATAAAAAAAAAAACGCATGAACTACCATTCGTCTGTAATTTTGGCCGATTTTGACCACGAGACAAATGACAAAGTCGATTAAGTCGATCGAGTCGATAGTCGGCCATGACTCGATCGACTGCGGTTATAAGCTTCGCTGATCTTCAAGCCAGTGTGTCAATGCGCCACGCACAGCTCTACCCCAACGCTATGACTTTGGTTAACGAGCACGAGGCTGAAGGTTAAGCAAGTTCTTTACTAACGATTGATTAGCACCATCGATTGATGCTTGTTCACTACACTTTGACGCTGAATAATGATTGCACAGAAAATAATCAGTTTTCATTATGAATTTCGACAAAGGCTCAACATAATCGGTATTCAACGAATCGTGAAACCTATAATTATTATAGACACCTCCTACACGGATGCATCATAATTTATAAATAAAGCAAACAATTCGTCAAATTTAATTTGGTGTCTTTTCGCCAAACAATTATTAAATTGACTTTGTGTTTGGTATTATGTCGATGCTGCATATTATATTAAAGGTGTTTAGTTTTTGAGCGTTGTCGTCCTATTATAATCATGTCATAGCATAGAGCATTTGGTGAATGTGGTAGTTGTGGTGGTTGGGGTGGTGGTAGTGTGGTAGTGATGATGTTGGTGCTAGTATTATTGGTTGTAGAGGTTGTGGTGGTGGTAGCGTTGGTTGTGGTTGTGATGGTGGTTTTGGTGGTGGTGGTTTGGTAGTGGTTTTGGTGGTAGTATTGGTTATAGTAGTTGTGGTGGTGGTGACGTTGGTGGTGGTTTGGTAGTGGTTTTGGTGGTAGTATTGGTTGTAGTAGTTGTGGTGGTGGTGACGTTGGTGGTGGCTGTGGTGGTGGTTTTGGTGTGCTGGTACTGTTGGATTTCTATAAACAATGATTCGTCAAAAATGCATTAGGTTCTAAATGATCTGAACTTCAAGCGACTTATTGGCGCGTTTACCCTTTCCGACCTCAGTACAGTGCACGCGTACGGTTTTGCACTGTTTTCCTTTTCGCAGCACATCTCATACTAATCGCATCGTTGGTGTGTCGGTGCTTACCAGGCAGGGTATCCTCTAACCTGCCTCCCTCTTTCTACTTCCATTGGCCGCCGTGTACTGGGCTCTGCTGTCCATTTTGACTTAATGGTTTATTTCACCCACTCTGCGACAATGCATAGGTCTCTGTGGTTGGTCCAGCTACCTAGAACAGAATTCCATTGACTATAATTATAAGTATGGAACTTCCCTAACTGTTCTCAGTTTCACCAACTGCTGAAAACTATTTTCTTCGTCCCGAATAGGGATCTGAAGGGGCGCTATGTAATTATGATCCATTTTTTGCTTCATCGATTATTGCATTAACTATAATTATAATAATTATTATGCCAGCGCTTTTTTTAACGTGCAGTTGTACACAAAATGTGCAGTTCTAAATGGAATTGTGCAGGTGTAGAAGCACTTCTGTACAGTTAAAACTAGCAAAAGAGATCATTGTCCTCCGATTGGAAGTAATTTGCCATGGATGATGGGAAAGAAAAGAATGGGTTGTGCAGTTCTAAAAATTCCTTAAAAACAGCCCTGTATTATGCAGCGAATATCCGCTAATGTCCAGTGAATGCCTTGTTGGTAGCAGGCGTGCAAGATATGCCCTTTTGCGGCTCTATGTGTACTTATAACGCAAATAGCACACTTAAAGTAGGTGTCTAATAATTTATAAAAAAATACTCACCTCTCGTACACCGTAACTCAAACGAGTACTATCTGATTATACGAATTTTAGGGCGGTGCATCTTCCTCATAAAATATAGCAACAATAACCCTTAAAATATTGCATTAGGACTCACTGATTTGTTCAATCAATGTTTAATACCTAATCTTTGGATTAGCTGATAAAAATAAATTTCGATCAGAGTCAACGGATATTTTCTGACTGTGATAGCGAATAAGCGAATTTGCATGACACATTAGCAGCTGCTGTTACGCTTTTAATGGCTTCATGAATTAAATGACTAAAACATCTAAATAAGTTAATCCAAAAATGGCACCAAATTAAATTTACTGAATTCTTGCGCTGGAGTTTAGAAGAATAATTTTCAGCAATGTTAAGATTTGATCCATCGAAAATTCTTTCTTGCGAAGAAGAGCGAAAGGTTAAACTCGGAACACAATGTAAGAAGTAAACGCTGATGTTTTGTATGGCATCATTTTCGTGTGTCACGAATCATCGATCATTGGTCGCTCTGAGTTAAATCAGGACTTTACTGAAATCAGAAGGCGCTATATATTTCATTTTGGAGATGACGCTAAGTATAGCAGCTCATTATAATAATGCAATTAAATTGAGATCATTTTCAACACTTTTGGTTATTTTTTATATTTTTTATGTATAATCGTTTTCTGGTATTAATTATTCACACTCATTCTCGTGACAAAAATTAATTATCTCGTGCCACACGTGATGTCGCCCGTCCATCATCAAAACTGTTTGATAAAGCTCATTCCGAAAGATTAATCTTTTATGTCATGATTATAATAATAATATAATTATTATAGGCTGCTTTCACACTGTGACCATTATCCGTTCGATCATTTTCTACTTTTATTTGAATACAATACTGCAATATGGTTTAATCAATAATCTATTATAAATAATGCTTTCAGACAATAATCATGACTGCGTGATTGTAAAGTTCATCCACTCTGCAGTGATGCAGGAACAAGTGACCTTAATCAAGACAACTTCACGAATGGGACAATAATAAATATTATAATCTAGTCTAAACAAGTCTAGTCTAATCTAATCTGCTCTTGCCTGAGCTGATCTAAACCAGTAAGAGAATTGTGGAAAATAACCGGGAGTTAATGTGATGAGGAGAATGCGAGTTCGAGAATCTTCTTCTCAGACGGTTACAGTGTATGAACCATGGGCGTGTGCAGGTACTTTCGAGGGAAGCATCAGAACACAATGGCTTGCCTATGGCAGAATTTTCTTAGGATGAAGTTGAAAATGCACAGCATGAAGTTAAGAATAATATGTGTATACTATTTTTGTAGATATTCCTAGATGCAAATAAGTCAGTTCAAGTCTCTAATGCTGTACCATAATAATATAATTAGTACTTTTAGTTTAACGACACTGTGTGACAACAAGTATCATTCCAAGGGAAGCGAATGCACTCGCCCATTTCTGCGGACGTCTAAATAAATGCTCGATTATAAAAGTGACGTAACAATACAATTTCTTGCTGCGTAGTATTTCAACTGCGCAGATCTAAATGCGCAGTTTGGTGACGTCAGGGCGTTGGCTCTATATAAGGCCGCGCACTGTCGACAGTGTGCGCAGAAGACCGTGCCGGATCGTGAAGGCGCAGAAGACAATGGGGATCCGGACGGAGTGAGGACGTATTAGGTGCGCAGAAGACAATGGGCATCCAGACAGAGTGGAGAAGCGTTCAGTGAAGAGTTGCTTAAAATCGACGTTGAAGTTAAAATGCGCCGTTGCGATTTATTTTGAAAGTCTTTCGGATTCTGTCGGCGATTCTTTCTTCGATCGGAGGAATATAATATTTCGACGAGTTGTTCTTCGTTCGGCGGATACCGTCGCCAATCTACTGGAGTCAATCTTTTTTCGGACTCCTTTCGGCGCTATACTTCCTCGACGCCTATCCAGGAACTCCGTATGTCTCCGGATTCCGCGCATCCTCTCTCAGCCTTATGTCCAGCCATTGACATCGAGGTACGTTTAGTGTAAAAGCGATCGATGATAGAAATTTGGGCTATTGACGAAATTGGCCTGGGGACTTAGAGAAGAAACGGGAATATCAATAGATGATACTCTGGTCTATGTGTTGATTGCTTAGGTTGTATTTGTTGATTGCAATAGTAGTATTTCTTGATTGCTTAAGTTGTTCTTCATGATTGCATAAGTTGTAACTATTGTTGTTGGAAGAGTTAACCGAATGACAATAATAAGAAACATTACTGGAATTACTGACTTTGTTCACTGATAGGGATAGAAATACAAGTAGGACTAATTTGTGAAATACTATGGAGGAATCTAGGACTGTGACCCCTTCCCAGCCGTCCCGACCCCCCTCATCCCTGTAGGTGGTAATGGAGGCTATAACATCTATGCACTCGTCAATGCAGACTAATGCTAGAGACACACAAGAAGTGATACAATCGCATGCCCGAGATACACAAGAAGCGATGCAGTCACATGCCCGAGATACACAAGAAGCGATGCAGTCACAGGCCAGAGATACGCAAGATGCGTTTGCCTCGGTAAGGTCAGATGTAAGGGAGGAAATTTCGGCCGTGCACTCTAATGTTAGAGAAGTGCTAACGGAGGTTGTGACACGCTTAGAGCGACTCGAGGCATCGCCGGTCCCAAGATCTGTTGTGGGTTCGAACCCTGGACTGGAGTCCACCGCTATTACCATCGCGGACGTGCCTTACCAGTCGACCATCAGACTGGCAGAGTCTTCAGGCGCTAGGCCTAAAGATTTCACCCACTTGGGCACGCTGCGCAGAAGTGAGCGTCTGGCCCACAAGGATCCAATCTCATATAGAGAGCTTGGCAGCCGAGATGGTTGGCAATCATTCCATCGGTTGGATTTGAACCCGAGAGTCCCCTCCTCTTATCCTCGATCCATATCTCAGGACCATGACCCACAACAGCACGCGGCCTCCTTACCGTACGATGATCCGGAAGTGGCGACTCCGGGGATGACGGTGGGGGCGGGCGTTACAATATCGGAATCATTATCAATGTGACTTAATTAATAATAAACCTAGAACAGGCCTACGTTCTCAAAATGAAGCTATAAAATAACGATAGATTTGCATGATTATCAACGTGACGTCATAATTGACCCAGTTTTGTATTATAAAACTGAAAACTTTTAGCAATAGTTCGTTTTATAATCACAGTGACGTAACAACAGACCTAGTCTATATTCTCAAATGAACTTATAAAACGATAGATTTGTGACATAATCAAATTGACGAAACGATAGGTTTATTTAAATGCGAAGTTATACAGGATCACAATGGATTTGTTTAATTAATTTACTGATGTATATGTGCTGAAGAGAGAGCGAGGTTAGCGATGATGATGATGACGATGACGATGTCAGTGACGGTGACGGTGATGATGACGATGATGACGACGGCGATGACGATGATGACGACGGCGACGACGATGATGATTACGACGACGACAACGACGACGACGGAGGTGATGATGATGATGATGATTATTATTATTATTATGATTATTATTAAGATGACGGTGTAATATGAAGGTATTCTCGTTGCTGATATTGATGACAAATTATTAGAGTGATCATGGTGAGCATGATGATGATGATGAATAATATTATGGCTTGATAACAAAGTGTTGCAGAAGCTAGCTGATACCGGTGCTGATTCTGGGCTGATGATAACGATGACGATGATGATTCTGTTGATTGTCCACATGAAGACAGAGTGATGCAACAATAAAGAGTTCAATACCATAATGTTTACAATGATGATGAACAATCGAAACAATTTGTTGCTGCAGATGCAAGCCACCGATATTTTTTGTAGAATATGACTGTATGACTATCCTAAAATAGCTCCATTGTTGAACTCATCACAGAAAGCGAAATAAAAACCTGTCTGGGCTTCTCATAAAATATGACCCAATGACGACTGCTGCAACTCTTGCTGTTCGCCTTCTTTCCATTTGCAAGTTTGTCTGTGTATCTCAGTTTGTATGATATTCATTCATTAATTTATTCATTTATTCATTCACTCATTCATTCACTCACTCATTCAGAGATGTTATAAGCTTATAGCTCCCCTTCAAGAAACTACTCAGAGGCGCTCCCAGCCCAACCACGAACACAGAAAACAGACTTGATAGACTTATAGAACCCAGTCGGATGGACCACAAGTTGAAGCTCACCCCTAGCCGAAGAGCGAAGCACACGACGCGCTGCAACGTCAGAGACTGGACAGCAAAGATCACGCAAGTATGGCGGAGCACAGCCAAGGACACAGCGAGGGACCACAACAGCAATGCGGTATGGGATCAGCTGTGACACAGGCAGCCGGTACAGCACATCGCGCATTCAGGCACAGAGCAAATTAATTATGATATGCAATATAATTATACAACAGAGGTGTACATGTATATGAGACTGTATGTCTGTCTTGTAGTATGCTTGCCTTTCTGATCGTTCTGATCTATCTGTACGTCTGGTCTTCTCTCTGTCTATATCTCTATCTTTGTCCTACCCCTCAAACCCTATTTGCGTATCAAACGTTTCACATGAAGGCC
This sequence comes from Lumbricus terrestris, assembly GCA_949752735.1. Taxonomy (NCBI): domain Eukaryota; kingdom Metazoa; phylum Annelida; class Clitellata; order Crassiclitellata; family Lumbricidae; genus Lumbricus; species Lumbricus terrestris. The sequence goes on along the minus strand of OX457048.1, from coordinate 11,964,589 downwards.
TGCATTGACCAAGATCAACATCCTGTTTTAACGCTGTCGACAGGAGGGAAAGAAGAGGTGGACATTTTCTACATTACGCGACAAAATAGAAGAAATGTTCAAAGAGTTTTTGACGAATTATTTTCAAAAATTGCTGTTGAGATTCTTGTGGTTTATTTTATTTTTTGTCGGAGTCGCTGCTCAAACTGACGGTATGATTTTTCTATTGCTAGGCCTATTGCTATTTCTTTATTGAAGACTCACTGACAAAATACAAAATAAGGTACGAAACCTCCAGTTTAGAATTAGCAAAAAATGAGGGTTTTTTCCCCTCACCAGCCTGGTCCCATGGTGGCAGAGATTCGCGAACCACCCTATAACCTGCTCCGGGTCAACCCCGACCCCTCTTCGAAGGATTGGGGTCGATTGCTTCAAAACTGTGGCCGTGCTCATCTAACAAACAGACAACGAAATGAACAGACAATCGAACAAACAAACAGACTTATTGAAATATATATATATAACTAGATGTGTAACCCGGCGTTGCCCGGGAAATTTATGGTTTTAAACACTACTCCACTGTGGTACCCAATGTTGACCGCTAAATTTAGGGTTTTCGCCAAACCTCTAGCCCACCCCGCTTCCTCAAAAAGCCAAACGTAACCCGCCCCTGCGGGACGCTACGCAAATTATTACTGGGTTTGTATGACGTCATTCGGGCTGTAGACTCCTTTACTAAAGCTCGATACTGCTTACCAAAGCGTTAGCGATTAAATCTGTCTTAAAACGCTAATAACTCGAGTTCTAAAGTGAAATTTAAGGTTTTAAACACTACTCCACTCTGGTGTCCATCGTTGACTGCTAAATTTCGGGTTTTCGCCAACCCTCCACCCCACCTCGCTTCCCCAAAAAGCCAAACTTGACCCACGCCTACGGGGCGCTACGAAAATTATTACTGGGCGGGTATGACGTCATACGGTGTAGACTCTTGACTTACGCGCTAGTGTGGTCAATTACTGATGAAATCTGTCTTAAAATGCTAATAACTTTTGTTTTGAACTGAATTAAAACCTGAAAATAGTTGCGATGACCTTATAATTCGGGTAAGAATCGATTTCAAGAATTTTTTAAACCGACGCTGTTTAATTTCCGAGCCTATTCTGCAGGGGAGAGTCAATTCTGTCAAAAGCGTACAAACAAACAAACATATGGAATTTCTGCCTTATAATATAGATTATAAGATAATCCACTTACACTGATGAACAGTGAGAGCGTATAAATTACATAATTCGAACACAAGTTGCGAAGCAATATCGAGTTTTTTTTATAACAGGCATTTGAGGTTGTTTGTGTTACTTTTTGATGCGTTGCCTTTTTGGATCGTCGAAAAACAGTTGGTGGACTTGCTAAAAGTAATATAACTTTTGTTCTGCTTCATTTTTCATGTACGAAAATATGAGTTGCCTTTTCAAAAATGCAAAGGGCTATTTACAATTTTTTTCTTCTGGTAGATGATTGCTTTTTTGGAGCGTAGGAATTTCTCCTCTGGACAAAACCCCCGGACAAACCCCCGGACAAACTCCCCAGGACAATTCCCGTGATTTGGCATAGGACATTAACCTCCGGACAATTCCCTCTTTCAGGGTTTTTTTAAGGAATTTTTAGAACTGCACAACTTCCATGGGCGAAGTTTGGTTGCCGATCTGAGGGGGTTCCTAAAAAAAAATTCTCGGCCAAAGCAGTTGATGACCTTTTTTGGTCATCGAGTTGAAAATCTCTAAAAAACATACCATTTTTCCGGACATTGTTAGTTCTTTTTAAAAGTCCATTATTTTGAAATGTCCATAATTGTAAAAAAATTTTTTAAAAGGTGTGCAATCGAAAATATGTGCTAAATAAAATATTTAAGTTTTCTCAAAAACCTGACGTGCTACAAGAAGAAAAAAAACACCACTGCATTCGGCATTAATTGCCATTATATTGTTTAAAAAGGTGTTCAATTGCAAATGTGTGCCAAAATTAAATATTTCAGTTTTCTCAAAAACCTGACGTCCTACATAAAAAACAAAAACACCACTGCATTCAGCATTCAATGCACTTACAGTAAAAAAGGTGTGCAATTGCAAATGTGTGCCAAAATTAAATATTTCAGTTTTCGCAAAAACCTGACGTGCTACATAAAAAACAAAAACACCACTGCACTCAGCATTAATTGTAATTATAGTAAAAAAGGTGTGCAATTCCAAATGTGTGCCAAAATTAAATATTTCAGTTTTCTCAAAAACCTGACGTGCTACATAAAAAACAAAAACACCGCTGCATTCAGCATTCATTGCACTTACAGTAAAAAAAGGTGTGCAATTGCAAATGTGTGCCAAAATTAAATATTTCAGTTTTCTCAAAAACCTGACGTGCTACATAAAAAACAAAAACACCACTGCACTCAGCATTAATTGTAATTATAGTAAAAAAAAGGTGTGCAATTCCAAATGTGTGCCAAAATTAAATATTTCAGTTTTCTCGAAAACTTTACGTGCTACAAAAACACAACAATTATACTGAGGCAGTTGAGATCTGTGTCTACATGTAGCTGTCTCACAAGACGTGACACGCCATCTGGTGCAAAGTTTGATCCTGAGCCGAATTGATACCAGAATCTTGCAGCGTTCGTACACATGTCGAGTGATTTTAGCGAGATAACGCTACGCCAACTTGGGAAAGAAACTAAGAAGGACTCATCACACGTACACTGTGTT
>OX457048.1:11919354-11956854 GCA_949752735.1 Lumbricus terrestris | reverse complement strand
CCCACATTCCCTCTATATAATGGTATAATTTGTGTCTTGTAAAGGAAAATGGGGGCCGTCCACCCTCTCCAAGAGGGTAGGAATTCCGTTCGTGTGTAGGTACCGTCCGCGTGCAACCCCCTCGCCAAAAGGGTATGAGTTCGGCCTTCGTGGTATTTCGAAGGGCTTATTCCGTGCAGTTCTGCTGCCTATCAACCCGGAAGTCAGACAACGACACCATATCTTCTCGAACACGATTTATTGTAGAACAAAACCAGGCGACGATAAGAAAACCTCTGCACCCCAGGGATGGCCGTATTCTGCAGAGCTGTCAACGTCTGACCGTCCGTGTCCGTCTGCGTGTCCCTTTTCGTCGCCGCTCCAGCACCTCGTCACGCCGCTGCCCTGACGTCTTCTCGCAGCTCGTCGTACTGTCGAACTCTTCGTCGCTGACGGTAACTGCCGCTCCTCGTCGATGACGGTATCTACGGACGTCTGTGAGCTCCGCCTCGTGCTGTGTCTTCTGAGCTGTCTGTGTCATCTGTCCGCGTCTATTTATACCTTATACGGGCAGGAAACTTAGCCTAGGGAACTTGCCTCGAAGGGGCGGAGCTTACCAAGGAACTTGCCTCAGACACCAGGGAACTTGCCTCAAGTGGGCGTGGCCTACCAAGGAACTTGACTCAGCCACCAGGGAACTTGCCTCAGGTGGGCGGGGCTTACCAAGGAACTTGCCTCAGGTGCCAGGGAACTTGCCTCAAGTGGGCGTGGCCTACCAAGGAACTTGCCTCAGGCACCAGGGAACTTGCCTCAAGTGGGCGGGGCTTACCAAGGAACTTGCCTCAGGCGCCAGGGAACTTGCCTCAAGTGGGCGTGGCCTACCAAGGAACTTGCCTCAGCCACCAGGGAACTTGCCTCAGGTGGGAGGGGTTTACCAAGGAACTTGCCTCAGGCGCCAGGGAACTTGCCTCAGGTGGGCGTGGCCTCAGGTTCGCTACAGTCTCTTCATATTAAAGGGCGCAAAAGTTATAGCCGATAATCTAAGGGGGTGGCATTCGCCCCCCACTGGTACCTTGGGTATATTGGTTATAACTTTTGAATGGTATGGTATAGCATAGAATTTTGTAGCTCAAAATGTGTGCCAATGAACCCTCTAAAGGTACCTAAAACGTCAAAATTTTATTCCAAACGGAACAAGTTTGATTTGGGAAAAACCTAGGGGGGTAGCAACCCCCCCTTGGTAGCCCGAGGGTTAATGTGCAAGTCTCTTTCTGCACGAACGTCACGCCATCTTCGTTCTGCTGACCGCCTTGATATACAGAGTGGGCCATAAAAAAGTAACCCCTACGATTTTTATCCCATATCTTGGCCAAACATAAGAATTTTTAAAGGAAATTTACAGTCTTAAGGGCAATTCATATTTACGTACAATGGCCAAATTTCAACAAAATATTTAAAACACAACAAAAGTTATATCACTTTTAGCGAGGCCACCCCTCGTTTTTTGACGATTCAAAAACGAAACGCAACAAAAATTAGTTTTTTGCTAATATCTTGGTCAAAAGTATGAATATCGAATTGAAATTTTTCAGGATTAAATACAATTCACATTTACAAATGATAGCCAGATTTCATCAAAATATTTCAAGCCCAACAAAAGTTATACCACTTTTAGTGAGGCCACCCATCGTTTTCTGACTTTTTTGAATCATCAAAAAACGATGTGTGGCCTCACTAAAAGTGATATAACTTTTGTTCCGTTTGAAATATTTTTATGAAATCTGGCCGACATATGTAAATATGAATTGTCTCTAAACCTGTAAAATTTCATTTCGAAATCCTTACTTTTGGCCAGGATATTGGCAAAAACCTACTTTTTGTTGCGTTACGTTTTTGAATCGTCAAAAAACGAGGGGTGGCCTCGCTATAAGTGATATAACTTTTGTTCTGTTTGAAATAGTTTGTTGAAATTTGACCATTGTACGTAGATATGAATTGCCTTTAAGACTGTAAAGTTTCATTTAAAAATTCGTATGTTTGGCCAAGACATGGGCTAAAAACCGTAGGGGGTTACTTTTTATGGCCCACCCTCACGAACCTCATTTGCCCTGCGTCGGGCTTTTCCCATTGTTCGTCCTTTAATAAAGGTATATAAATCACAATTGTTTTCCAAATTTTACGTCGATCTCCCATTACCTCTTACTTTTTCTAGTCAAATATATTTCCATAATGGCAGATTCTTTGTTAAAGATACTAGGCTACTTTCATCAGTGCACGGCAGCGGCGGCGCTACGCCAGGGTATGGCAGGGCAAATGCCCTGGTAAAAAGTCTTTGCCCCGGAAATGGCCCTTCCACACTTTCTGCCCTGACAGAATTTGTTCAGACATACGTTTCTTACTGCTCCCATCCGTCCGCTCTTTGATGACCTATGTTTGTTTGTGAACCTGCTATAGCCCATTCAAGCTCTCTATTCAGAGGCGCTCCCGACTACAGAGCGGACACTGCATTGGAGTTTCACGCCGAAGTGCGGAGCAATTGTCAGTGAAGGACATGCTCAAGGTCCATAAGCGTCGACTTGAGGTCGATTCAAACCTGCAACCCTCCGGCGCAAGGCAACGAACCAGTGCCGGATTAACTTTTTAGAGGCCTGGCGCAAACAATGCAACAAAACTAAAGTAGGCCCTCTATCCAATCAAATTATCAAAAAATGGGGGGAAAATTAATTATATAGAAAAACATACTTTAATAATTTATGAACACAAAATGAAGCTGTGATGGGATCATAGGAGATTTTTTAATTTTACTTGTTATAGTTCAACTGTTCAAAATTGTTCGTCGAGTTTAAAAGTCTTTCCTTCGCGCTTTTAAAGTAGAGAAAGAATCAATGATATCTTGAAAGTCAAGATCTGTCAAGATTTCCGACTCAATGTTCAAAAGAGTTAAATTTGCCAATCTGTCATTGTTGACCTCAAAGATGATTTTATGCGTTTTAAATGACTGAATGATCTTTCTCCACTGCAGTTACTTACAGGCAAAGTTAAGTAAATACGTAGTGCAATACAAACATTTGGAAAGCCGTCTTTCAGATTATAGTACAGTACCAGTGGCGGCGCCAGGATTTCAGTTTGGGGGGGCTGAAGCCTCGACCGAAATCTCATGAAAAATGTTCATTCTCGCCGCCAAAATTTCTGACGACCTTTTTTTTTTTAGTTGTCAGCTTAAAATCGTGGATATTTCACTATAAAAAATTTCGGATGGCCCTTTTTTTAGGGGGGCTGAGCCTCTTGTAGGGGGGCTTAGCCCCCCCAGCCCCTAGCGCCGCCACTGTACAGTACTACTACTATAATAATGACGTACGTACGGTACCAATTCTTGAAAGGTGACTTTGTTATAGGGCCTAGAAAACGCGAACTTGAAGAGGTAGGCAAACAGCAACGTGGTAGTATTGATAAATTTCTGGCAGTACTCCACAAAAGATGCTGAATATAATGTAAAACTTTTTTTACAATTTTTTTATTGTACACCTCTACTCTCTAACGGTCTAACCCTACCTCTTCAAGTTCGCGTTTCTTTGACGTTTCTGCCAACCGGACTCAAATTTCTTCATTTTATTTAGGCCTATTTATTTTATTTGTTTAAAAATTAAAATTAAAAAAAGAAATAAGCAGCTTAGCTACATGAACACTAAATAGTAGATAATAATATTATTACATGGAACATACACTGTGTCGTCTGTACCGTACGCATATCTATATTTTATTTGGTGATGGGGTCGATCCGCGCATAAATTGATTACGTCATACGTCATCATTACAGTGCACAATTAATTAGTACGTCATTATTATAGTAGTAGTACTGTAGAAAGCCTGTTTTTATAATGCCACCAAATTTTATGTGCACTGCTTGTTTTAGAAATTAAACATTTTAAATAAACCGGACTGTAACTTATGTAAACAAATTCGATCGGATAATCGGATTTCTCAATGTTTTTTAAATTTTTACCCCCGAAAGAAGGCCTGGCGCAAGTGCGCCAGTTGCGCCATAGTTAATCTGGCACTGCAACGAACATACCCACTACTCCACCGTGCCCCACAAAGATTGTGTGACAAACACCGTCGCAATAAGCTTAGAGATCAGCAATGAAAGTAACAATCAGGGTTTTTACTGCACTGTGTATGCTGTAAATTCTGGTCAACGGCCTTTGATGTCATACGACGACGATACGTCGATACACCTTGCATAAATAACTAAAAAATCAAGACAACGGATCGTCAATACCATCATTGTGTGCGTGAAATTCTTGGCAATCAAGGTGAATATATGGAAATGGCAGAGCCAATTTTAGTCGCAGTCAATCAATCAATTATTCAATAGGACATTTAAGTAACTTGCCTGTCTCTTTTGTCTAGTATTGAATTTATAAGTACGATGAATCATGTGTTAAAGGTGTTTAAGGAGAGCAATGACATTGTCGAGAGTTTAAAGCTACCAACAAGAGGTTAATGAAGAAAGAATCCATAGTTTAAGGACAGCTTATGACAACTGAGGCCGCTGTCGTCGTCAAAATTTTGTTTCACACATATTACAGTACAAGAGTTCATTGTTTAAATACTAGTGAGTCGTAAATCGGCACAAACCCTATCTTAACTTCAAGCAAATGCAACGGGTAACTCATGGGTTTTATAAAGCGAATACATTTATTATCCCCAATGAATCGTAAAAACTCTATACTGTTGTATACGTGCTGTAATATGCCAGACAAATTTCTGTCCAGGGTAACGACCTCTGTTGTCATAGACCCTGGTCAATTTGGATCCATCCATCCCCAAAATGACTCTGGCTGCTCCTTTTGAGCGCAATTCACTGTGTAGTGGCCAGCATTTACCGTGATCGGGGTAACATCAGGGTAACATCATCTCCCATGGAGAGGACATTCCTCCGCTGGTTACCCTCCATTTCCCTTATGCCATTTGCTCAATGCTGTTCTCTTAGTAGAGATTTTCACGTGCTCTATATAAACCTCAAATGATTGTTTGAATGCAATCGTTATATCCGCGTAGGCATGGCGTCGTCAATGAAACTGAGAATAATAGATAAATTTAATCTTTGAACCCGCGCCCAACTGGCTAACCAGTTACCAGTCCATTATCTCTCGACCCATTTCAATGTAATCTTTTAAAATATCAACTGAGGGCACTCAAAAGCGCTGCATACAACGTGGTCTGCACAGTCTTCTAATAATTATCAGCCGATGCACCGCGAACCTAACTAACGATAGTAGCATGCAGTAGTTTAATTTTAATAACACTGTACCCACCTCATTTCTCCAGCGGTGGACTGGCACTACCAAAATGCTGTCAGTGGTGAAGTTTCATCTAACGATATTATTGTTTATCATTAAAAAAAGTTGGACTCCATTTCGACCATTGACCCGCCACATCTACATCTATTAGGATGATATTTCTAGCGATGAAACGCAACTAAAGAATTAAATTATAACCTCGACGGGTGCCAATTTAACGGTGTCTGACTTATTTGTGTCTCTGTCTGTCTGTCTGTCTGTCTGTCTGTCTGTCTGTCTGTCTGTCTGTCTGTCTGTCTGTCTGCCTGTCTCTTTTTCTCTCAGACTATTTTTTCTTGGAGTTATCGCTCTGGTAACACTGCTAAATCGCTACGTCGCTATAGAAATTACGAATTACATTACATTACATCCTGAACAAGTTAAAGCGTAACGACTTCACTCGCATACTATAATTGTCGAAGATGAGATAACAAATGGGGATACAATATCCTGGTGAGCACCGTAAACATTTCCTACCACTGGATAATTCCAGTAATATGAACTTTTTTATAAGACTGTCACCTTCTGTATCTAACCGATTGATTATTCAACGCGCGTATACCTTTTACACTCATTCTTCCTCAGATATAAAGTGAGCAATTTCACTTCAAAGCCAATTCGCTCTAAAGGTAGCTGTCCCATAATATAGAAATGACGTAAAGTTTGCGACCACTGCTTAATTTCGATAATAATCACTGCCAGCAATTATTACACTCATGAGCTTGGCAAGTGCATCCAATCGTTTAAACGTTTCTTCACACGCCACCAATAATTGGGCTGTCCATCTTTAGTTTGTGAAAGACGTTTGAGTTCAACTATTAGATCATTCGGATAGAATTCCTTTTGGAGAGCGACTCACTTTAGATAAAAATAAATAATAAAAAATACCATTATTTTTTGGCAGGTCATGAAGCTGGTCATGAGCAAATATATAGGCAGGTCAAATGGGATCTGCCGTAGCGCCACCTTTGCTTAAAACGCTAACAGGGTAGGCGTTATAGAATAGTTGTAAACTGTATTCAAACATGTATACACAGAAGGACATGACGACATACACATGGCCATGCAAACATATTCGGTTTGGGATTATATTGTCATCGACATGTCCACTCCATTTGCGTCTCTCGCCAGCATTTTTATGATCAGTGGAATTATAGAGGAGACTAGTCAATCTAATGATACACACGTGTGTGTGTGTGTGTGTTGGGTGTCTGTCTGTCTGTCTGTCTGTCTGTCTGCTTGCGCATCAAATTGTATTTGTGAATGCGAACGTCCAACGATAGCGTCTGACGTGGCTTTCGTGTGCGCTGAGAAATTCTCGAAGATTTACATTACATTACAATTATCGGAGCCCTCCTCCTTTATCAGAGATTGAGATTCGCACTGCCTGAAGACGGAATTAGAACCAAAATGCATATAGAAAACCAGGCCATTGCGTGATGTAGGACAATCCCAGACCATTGAAGCTTTGTGGAAGAAGACAAATAAATTTCTTAAGCGAGACATTTTTTAAAGGTGTTTAAAGAGAGAGCTATATTTATTTTGTGTTCTAGTCACATATTGCTGGTTCACTAAAGAATTAATATTCAATGGCGTTTTAACTGGATTTCTGGTGGTGCCCATTGCACTGTGTCTACAAAAGTCGAATGTCATAGGGCTTCATGTTATACATTGAGAAGATCACAACAATTACTTTATTAAGTTAAGTAATAGCCTTTGCACACAACTGACGTAGAGCAGGTCGGTCATGCTGTCCTTGTTTCGACGTAGTCTGACTTTTTTTCATGATCGTTACTTGCGCACAGCAATGAATCATGTCGACGTTTAGAATATCGTACACGACGAGGGACATTAACAATCACATGGATCGGAATGTTAAATTGTTGAAAGTCAACAAAAGATGCTGAATGTAACAAAAGATGCTGAATGTAGCAAGGAGATAAGAGTAAGAATCGCGAGAGGACATGGAGTAGGTGCAGATCTGAAGAAACTGTGGAAAAGCCATAACATCAAACTATCTACAAAGCTAAAGTTAATGAGGACGCTTATATGGCCAGTGATGATGTATGGTTGTGAGAGTTGGACAATTAATAAGAGTGATGAAGATAGAATAAAGGCATTTGAAATGAAAGGTATAAGAAAAATCCTCGGAATATCATGGACTGAGAAAAAAACAAATGAATGGGTTCTGGAGACGGCTGGCGTAGAAAGGAGTCTACTGGAGTCAATTAAAGGAAGGAAGTTGTCATACTTCGGGCACATCATGAGGAAACATGGAGACTGTTTGGAGAAGGAGATTATGCAAGGCACGGTTCCAGGAGCAAGATCAAGAGGAAGACCTAGGAAGAGGTGGTGGGACAACATGTGTGAATGGACGGGATTATCAACAGAGCAATTGTTGAGAGCAACCGAAGACAGGAGAGGATGGAGAAGAACTGTCCAAAAATGCGACCAACCCTCGTGTCGAGGATGGTTGAAGGCAAGGCAAGGCAATGAAGTATGTTTCAAAATGCATTATTGGCATTTGATTCCGATGGACGTCCAGTTAAAAACAGCATGGCCTGAAAAACACGAGGATCAACAGTAACGATACCATGATGACGGTCCGAGAGAAGACGAAAGATCCACAATTAAATTTGATAATTTGTCCAGCTATATGCTGGAGACATTACACTGGCTTCCTACTCGGCAGCGCATTGAATTTAGGATCGCTGCCCTAGTTAGGCAATGCCAGCTTGGGGTTGCCCCACACTACTTGCAAGAGCTTTGTTGCTCCACTTGTACCCAAGACCACCGAGGCGGTGGTCTTGGGTACTCCGTTCTGCACAGAAGGGATTGCTATTTTTTTCCTTTTGCACGAACTGCAACGATGCAGCATAGAGCATTTTCTGTGATCGGCACAGTTGTCTGGAATGGGCTCCCACAGGAGCTACGTCTACTTGGTGGGGTTATTGCTGAAACATTTTTATTATAAACTCAAAACTGTCCCTGTTTGCCATGCTAGAGTCGGGAGCGCCTCTGAGTAGTTCCCTTGAAGAAACGCTATATAAATTCTTGAATGAATAAATGAATTATTATTTTATTTCACATTCACACCTTTCTAAAGAATGTTAAAGTCCTATATAAATGTATAGTCTTTCAGATCGAAAGTTCTGTTGGTAGCAATGTAATGTAATGATTATAATTAATCACTGAATACTATTAATGCAGTGGAATCATAATTATTAAAAAATCCGATGACCTATTTTAGTCTTTCGCTATGAATTTAACAAAAAACACAACTAATCAGCCGCGTGTACCGTGATTTGCTCGCGTATGCCCGTGTACCATGGCTTTTATACGCCGTATACCCTTGATTACAGCCCTGTTTTAAACTAGCTTCAACTACACAGATGTGCATCCACAACTACACAAATTAATTCATTTACAACTGCACACTTTGTGTAGAACTGCACGTTAAAAACAGCCCTGCAATGGCCGGTCATGCTATGTAGCCTATCTTAATTTATTATTGGCTTTCAGGATGATAGACCGCAACCCGTAACGCATTGCAGACCAAATAAAGTGCAAGCAGTGGCTCGATACAAGGGTCTGAAGGAAGAGTTTCAAAGCATGCTATTATTATAAAAGTATGGTCAGCTGTTTGAAATAGATTTATTTCCCATCAGAGATGTTATTAAAGAGGATCCTATGTATGATATTTCTTTCATAATTTATTGGTCGAACAAAGTAGTCTTGAGGCCGAATACCTTAACCTCGTTAGCGCTGGTGGATAAAGCTATAGTATACGGAGCAAGCTATGTGAAACAGGTTCACGGAGAACGCCCGAAGAAGCCCGTTATCGGTTGAATTCACCATGTCGGACATTCCTAACACCGAATCGGGGAGGAAACCCACCTCGCGGGTTCTCTGTATATAAGAAGAACGGTCAAGATTTTTCTGACCAAGTGCTGTTTTTGGGCCCAACCATGCAGGACCTGCAAATAGAAAGCGGGCGACCGTGGTATCCCTTGTCTCCACACGGAACGCGGCAGATGGATGGCCGTGTGCTTCTCGGGCAGCGTGGACACAAAAAAATGGAGGCCAGGACCCCTCGACAAGGGAATCCAGGACTGCAGTGAAGGGATGAGGTGTGTAGTTCGTTTTTGGCGATGAGGTCGAGTATTTGCTCTCAGCACTTAAGTAGAGCCATGCGCATATGGGGACAGTAGCGCCACCTACTGAAATCAAAGAAGTATGGTCAAAAGTAACGTGTACTAAGTGGAGGAAATGCGTATCTCATCATTCTCCTCTTATACCATGGTTGAAAGCAATCCAATGAGGAACCTCGCAGGGTATATAATGTTGACGTTAGTCGTTAGTGAATTGAACAATGAATCTAGAGGTCGAAAGTTCATTTCCACGACATGGAAGATATCACTTTTGAATGACCACTCCACTTATGATAACACTTGCCGCTCCTATTGGTAGCCGAGTGTTAAAGGTTTCTGGAGATCACAAGATGTCGCTTTGCAGCGCCTGGTATCATAAGAGCCCTAGACACCTTTGCAACGCTTGCTTCAGATGAATTAAATACAATAACAGGTTCGCAGGGGCTAAGTAGTCTGGTTGCATCATCTGTCAAGTATTTAATTTATGAGTTCGATGGATCTTGTGTTAAAGGTGTTTAAGGACAGCAATGACATTGCCGAGAGTTTAAACTTTAAGCTACCAACAAGAAGAGGAGGAGGAAAGAATCCATAGTTTAAGGACAGCCGATGACAACTGAGGCCGTTGCCACCGTTATTTTTTGGGGCATATTACAGAACAAGAGCTCATTGTTTAAATACTTATGAGTCTCAAATCGACACAAACCCTATCTTAACATCAATCAAATGCAACGGGTAACTCACGGGTTGTATACGACGAATACATGTGCTCTACCCAACGACTCTGGCTGTTCCTTTTGAGCGCACAGTCACTGCTCAGTGGCGGGCATTTACCGTGATCGGGGTAACATCATGGGACAAAATTCCGCTACCCTTCCTTTGTCCTTCATTATACCATTCTCCTAGTAGAGATTTCCCGTGCTCTATATAAATCCCAAATGATTGATTGAAGGAATTCGTTATTTCGCGTTGGCCTGCCGTCGTCAATGGAACTGAGAATTATAAATAAATTCAATCCATGCCAGAAATATGAACCCGCGACCAACTCGTTAACCTCTACACTATCTCTCGACCCATTTCAGTGTAATCTTTTGAAATATTCACTGCATGTGTCACGAAATAGAGTATCATTTATTAATCGTATCCCCCCAATTGAAGAGAAGTTGAAAAAAGCCACTTCCGCGTGTATTTATTTTTGCAAACTTAAACTACTCCAAACAATGTATCATAAGTTCGTTTTCCGCTCACAACGTACAATAGGCCTATTGTATACCAGCAATGTAGCAACAATGCATGTATCTCATTTTTTTTAGATGTATGTGCATTTTCATATCGACCATTTGAGCGTTTATTCGACAGCCTGGCGCAACGCTCGGGTGTTTCCAAACTCCCTGGGGTGGAGAGCGACGACGTATATACTCATAATGGGACTGGATAGCGCTTACTTGCCAGACACTATAGACTCTATAGTGTCTGGCAAGTATAGAGCCATTAAATCGCGGATGGAGGGAACACTTCGGTGCACTGCTTCCATCACAATGTATGTATCCTTTGTCACGAATTCTGCTCTCAAAATGCAACTGTGCAGGCAAGTGTGACAATCGACGCTCTGGTTGCCACGCTGCTGAAAATGTCTACATCATATTTTGTGATGGGAAGACAAAAACCCATCCCACAAAAAGGTACGACGAAAACTTGGTTGCAAACATCCAAAACCATCTTAATGGTCATATTTTGAAGACAACCTTTATCGATGCACTGAAATATGACCATGGGCGGAGTTTGGTTGCCGATCTTGGGGGGGCTAAAAAAAAAATTCGGCCCAAAGCAGTAGATGACTTTTTTGGTCATCGATTTGAAAACCTCATAAAAACATTCCATTTTTCCGGACAGTGACAGTTCTTTTAAAAAGTCCATTATTTTGAAATGTCCATAATTTCAATTATAATTTTAAAAAGGTGTGCAATTGCAAATGTGTGCCAAAAACTAAAAAAGGTGTCTAATTGCAAATGTGTGTTAAAACTAAAAAGCCCATTATTTTGAAATGTTCATAATTTCAATTATAATATATAAAAAGGTGTGCAATTGCAAATGTGTGCTAAAACTGAAAAGTTCATTGTTTTGAGATGTTCATAATTGCCATTATAGTAAAAAAGGTGTGCAATTGCAAATGTGTGCTAAAACCTAAAAAAGGTGTGCAATTGCAAATATAAACTAAAACTAAAAGTCCATTGTTTTGAAATGTTCATAATTGCAATTATAATTTTAAAAAGGCGTGCAATTGCAAAGTGTGCTAAAACTGAAAAGTAAATTGTTTTGAAATGTCCATAATTGCAATTATAATTTTAAAAAAGGTGTGCAATTGCAAATGTGTGCCAAAGCTAAAAAAAGGTGTGCAATTGCAAATGTGGGCTAAAACTGAAAAGTCCATTGTTTTGAAATGTCCATAATTGCAATTATAATAAAAACGGTGTGCAATTGCCAATGTGTGCCAAAACTAAAAAAAGGTGTGTAATTGCAAATGTGTGCTAAAACTAAAAAGTCCATTGGTTTGAAATGTTCATAATTGCAATTTTAATTTTTTAAAAAGGTGTGCAATTGCAAATCTGTGCAAAAACTGAAAAGTCCGTTGTTTTGAAATGTCCATCATTGCAACTATAATAAAAAGGTGTGCAATTGCAAATGTGTGCCAAAACTAAATATTTCGGTTTTCTCAGAAACTTGACGTGCTGCAAGAACAACAAAAACACCACTGCATTCAGCAGACCATAATCTACAATAACAAACAGCTGAAATTTTTCCAGTAGCAAAAAAATCAATTGGCCAGTGTTACTGGAGTAATGTTGTGCAAACCAGCTTCGCAATTACCGAGGCAGCTGAGATCTGTGTCTCGCTCTCTCACACAAGACGTGACACGCCATCTGGTGCAAAGTTTGATCGTGAGCCGAATTGATACCTGCAATGTTGCCTTTGCCAGCTTGCCACAGCGCAGTATCATTCGGATTCAGGCGGTCATCATTGCTGCTGCTCGCCTAGTCCTGCGATTAAATAAGTTCGACCATATTTCTACCGCGATCCGATACCAGCTTCAGTGGCTTGGAATGGTTCTAGGACGATTGGCGTTATTACCGCTAGTAAAGAGAAACATCGTCGGCTTCTGTTAATTCTTAGATATATTCACAAACAGCAAATAGCACATCAGAATATTAATTACGTATCCAAATAAACGTATTTTGTTCTGTACGATTAAAGGCCTATCGCAGACCATCAAAGTGCTACGTCAAATTACGCCTGATTGGCTTGTCTTATACTTTACCCAAAACCCTCAGTTCTTGTTGTTGTATAAAAAGGGTTTTGTAAAAAGGATAAACAAATGCTCTTACTTAGTCTAATTGCGTGTATAGTTGCAGATCTATCTGACTAGTTACCTGTCTAATAACGCTTGGCCCTTCAGTATATTTTCACATTTCACTTCTTATAATTTCATTACAAATTTAATACAATGCATTATGTGTTAGATTGAGTCTGTGTCATATCGCTTTATATAAATGTTTCTCTTGACTATTATAGCGGTATTTGCGACATCTCTCTTTCATCCTTAGTTAATAAATTGCAATGACCACTAGACCGGTGATCAATCGTCCGGTGATCAATCGTCCGGTGATCAAACGTCCTCAGTGATCAATCGTCCGGTGATCAACCGTCCGGTGATCAACCGTCCGGTTATTAATCGTCCGCGCACCCTTGGAATAGGCGAGCGCATCAAGTTCAAACTTTGCACCATGATGCGCAAAATGTCTGAACAACCGAGCACCACCCTACCTCTTGGACAGCCTCAGATCGCTGGCTGATGATTCTATTAGGTCACGTCTACGGTCGTCCAAGACCGACGACGTATCCGACCATGCAACCAAAACTAAAGCGGGCGATCGTGCCTTTCGCTAGCCCATGCGCTTGGAACAGTCTTCCAGCATCAGTTCAAGAAATAAAAACTGTTGTTTGCATTTATGCTAAACTTTGACAATAATATAATTAGGCTATGTTTGTAAACCATCCTAGAAGTAGCTTTCTACCGACGATGCTATATAAATTGTCTTGATTACAATGGCAAAAAAACACTAATCTGGGCCTCCTTGGGGGGGCTTAGCCCCCCCTAGCCCCTGATAAACTCCGCCCATGAATATGACATAAAACCGCATTGACTTTTAACAGGTCTTAAGAAGCCAACTAAATTTGTTCAGTTAAAGTCAAGACACCTGTTTCAATGATAATTATATTCATTCAGGCTCTAATCGACGTCATTGATGCGTCAAAATGACCTTGACCATGACCTCACATCCTTCAGATGACCCCGATGACAAAAATAGCGCCCCTACTACTCGGAGGCGCTCCCGACCGAGATCATAGGATCGTAGGGACCTTGACCAAGTCATTCACTAGCAATTGATCATGCGTTTCGGCGTGAAACTTGGATACGGTGTCCGCGCTGTAGTCAGGAGCGCTCCTGATTAGAAATCTCGAAGGGGCGCTATTATAGCAAGTGCATATACAAACAAGATATTTATGTCGATAAACAACCAATCAAACAACGCACCTCTTTAACACCTTTAACACAGATTCTTTAGAAGATATAAATTCATCAGATGCGCATTATTTAACACAATCAGATCGCATCTAAGTTTCAGGGAAGATTGGCGTAAACGGCCCATGTTGACCATAATATGTTCATCTATATCTATAAAGAAGGATGTGACTATGTATGTTTGTATGTTTGTGACTTTGTCCAGAATGCACGCTCACAGTTTTTGAGCTTTTCACTCCAAACCTTCACTACTGTGTAGGTCTCGGCACGAGACGCAAAGGCGAGGGGTTGGCGATTCTCTACCACCATGGGGGCCAGGGTGGGGTGGCGAAACCCCCCAATTTTTGTCAAAAAAACGCAGCTATTGATTTGAATTTTTTTCCCTAGATAGAGGTCCATCAGAACCCCCCGAATCAGTGGTTGGCAAATCTCTACCACCATTGGGGCCAGGGTGCTGGGGGGTCAAAAACACTAATTTTCGCTATAAATTTTCATTCGCTTGCCACGTATGAAAGCCGTCATTTTCGCCGTTTTAAAGGTGTTTAAGCTCTTTTGCCATTACGGATCGCTTACAGGGAGAGGCGGGGTGAGGGAGGGGTGGGATGGTAGGGGGTGGAGGGGTGGAGTTGGGGGTTGGCGAGATGTGGTGTCGAAGGGTGGAGGGGGTCGGGGAAGGGGTGTGGTGGAGGTGGATGGGGATGAGGATGAGGAGTGGGGTGGGATGGCGTGGGGGTCGAGGGGTGGGGTTTGGGGTGGGTGAGTGTGGGGGTGGGGGTTGGAGGGGCTGGGATGCAGGGAGATGAAGTGGGGTGGGATGGGGGGTGGGTGGGAGGGATTGGGGTGGGGGTGGAATGGGGTGGGAGAGGTTTGGGGTGGAAGGGTGGGGTGGATGGGTTGGGGTGGGGGTCGGATGGGGGTGGAAATTTTCGTGAAACCCAAATTTCTCGGGTTGCGTACCGGTAGAGGTCGGAGTGTTGTGTGGTGGGGTTGTGGCCGGAGCGGATCGAACCCTAAATTTCCCGGGCAACGCCGGGTCCCCCAGCTAGTAGACAATGATAAAGAAATGCACAACAACTGATGGCGCCAGTCTCAAGACTGCATAAAAGAGAAGGGCAACATTGCTAATCTAAACCATGACATGTTGTTGTTAAGCAGTAACAAAACGATCAGTCGCTAGAGTGTCGTTTGTCTTTAACTCTTTCGTAGCCATCTATCGAATGTCTCGAATAGCGACAGTTTTAACTAAATTAAATTCTTGTTTGTGGTACGGACTTTAACCCTCGGGCTACCAACGGGGGGGTGGTTGCCATCCCCCTAGGTTTTTCCAAATATTTCTTGTTTCGTTTGGAATAAAATTTGACATTTTAGGTAGCTGTAGAGGGTTCATTTGCACACATTTTGAGGTAAACTGTATGATGATACCCCATACCGTTCAAAAGTTATACCGGATATACCCGAGGTACCAAAGAGGGGGGTGGATACCACCCCCTAGATTATCGGCTATATCTTTTGCGCCCTTTAGTATGAAGTGACACAAATTATACCATTCTGTAGAGGGAATGTGGGGCTACATTTCCATGCTCATTGAGTTGTCTTGTGACAACCGGAAGTGCCCAAAATAAATTAAAATATATAAAAATAGGTTTTATTTTCGTAAAAATTTCATATTTTTTCTATTATAACATAATCAAAATTTATTTTTTGGGATAAATAAATTATGCCATTCTGTAGAGGGCATGTAGGGCTATTTTTTTCATATAAATTAATTTTGATGACCGAAAGTGCTCAAAATAAATTATAATGTGTGAATATGTTGGGTTTTTACAACGCGAATCGAAATTTCTGTGTAAACGTTTGTCAGCAGCTAATGAACTTATATTGGCTGAAACAGATACTGAATATGAATACATACATACATACATACATACATACATACAAACATACATACACACATGCATACATACATGCATACATGGATACATACATGCATACATAGTTGTATACATACATACATACATACATACATACATACATACATACATACATACGCATACATACATAATTACATACATGCATTCATACATGCATTCACACATGCATGCCTTCGTACACAAATTCATACATACATATATATTTCCAAACATACACACATGCATGCATACATACATATATACATACATACATGCCTACATGCACACATACATACATATATACATACATGTATACATAGATGCATACAAATATATATATATACATAAATACACATATGCGTGCAAGCACGCATGCCTTCGTACATGCATTCATATATACATATATATTTACAAACATACATACCTGCATACATACGTACATACATACATACATACATACATACATGCATACATACATGCATACATACATGCATATATACATACATAATTATTAACACTCATGTTCAAAACACACAGAATCTAATATTCTGCCCATGCAAAAGTACACGTTTGTTGAATCAATGGGTCCTCAGGTAAAAATTGTATAATTTCGAGGTAGATTCATATATTCTTAAACCTAAATATATCATTTTGTGCAGAAATGAATGCTCTATCCATTGGTATATTGCAAGTTATGATATCTCAAACCAAACCCAAAATCCAGGGGGGTGGTAGTCCGTGTTACAAAAAAGCTAGGTAACCTGAGGGTTAATTATATGACATGGCATGGCATAATATGTATTTTATGGCATGGCGCTACGTGATGTGGTGCTACGTACATTGTGGTGCTCTATTTGTTGCTGTATGTTGTGGTTTATGGCCACTGTATGGAATGGTATGCCATGGGAGGCGAGTGACATGGTCTCGCATGCCATGGCATAACATGCTGTGTTCTGATGTTACATGGAATGATGTGGTGTGGTATAATATGACTTGATTCGATGGCAGATGGCGTGGTATTGTTTTACATGACATCAACTCACGTAATGTGATGTGGAGTTATAATGCATGGTATAAGGGTATTTATATCTTCTGAATGATCTGTGCTAAAGGTGCTAAAGAGGAGAGTTGCTTCATTGGTTGTTTATCAACATAATTATCTTGTTTGTATATGCAATGGGCTATTAGCGCCCTTTCGAGATTCCTTCTAATATAATAAAATGTATGTATACATGCTATGATTATGACAACATAGGCCTATGATATCCTAAATGGCCTGATATCATATAATGAGCATCAATTGGACAGACTTATTACTCGAATAGAAAGCCTCTAAATCAACGATATCGTCGATGATTGAACTGTGCGTGTATGTTATCTGCAGCATCGCTAGACAGAAGTGACCTCTAGTGACAAAAATATATTTGATTTGAGCAAAACATAATAAAAGTGTCGCTCAATAAGCCTTTGACAACCACAAGATTTCACTAAATAATGTACAATACAGTTCGCCACTGTCATGTCAAAACGCCTTCGTCGCCTCGCGACGGTTGGCTACAAGAACGGAGTGTACATATAATTGTCCAAAGTCTCCTGTCACGAGCCGCGTTTAGCAGGTGTGTGTCCACGAGGCCAGTCCAGTGAAGCCTATAAGCGCCATTTAAACACCCTTAATGCTAATCCATAAAATTATATAAATAAGGCAACATCGTTTAGTCGCTAGAATTGTCCTTCTTATCTAGTCTTCATGTTAATCTGCTTAACCCTCATAGGGTCACGATTTTTCCCAACCGATTTTGGTCACCGGGGGGTAAAAAAATACCCCCACTGTGATTCGAATGATTCTCATGATAAACTCCGATTTCTAAGTATAAAACTAAAAGAAGTTATTTATAGAAGGTTCGAGGAATGCACTGGAACCAAAGTAACATATGCGGCACTGCAGGGAAATCAAAATGGCGGACAAAATGGCGGCCAGAATCTTAAATGGCTATAAGTGAAGTTATGTATGCAATGGAAACATGATTTCAGAGTCTAAATCAACATTATCGAGGTCAAGGGATGCAATGGAACCAATGTCACATATGTGGCACTGCACGAAAATCAAAATGGCGGACAAAATGGCGGCCAGAATATTAAAATGGCTATTAGTGAAGTCACATGTGCAATGGAAATATTATCTCAGGGTCTAAATCAGCATTTTCGAGGTCAAGGAATGCGATGGAACCAATTTCACTTATATTGCACTGCAAGAAAACCACAATTGGGAAAAATGGCGGCCAGATTGCTGCAGACAATTTCATTTATTCATCCTAATTTTATGACACCAAAACGATTTCTATTATAGGCCTAATGTCCAGATACTGATAAGGAGACATTTTAACAGCAAGACACTCATGTGTACAGCATGCATAATGCTATGTTTAAAAATTCCTGAGTAAAATAGCTAGGACGTGGTACATTCGCGTACTTTTTAGCTGATTTGGGTGCATGAATAACTAATGAAACTGGATGCATTCTGTGCATAAAACATATTTAGGAAAAGTCATAGAAGCGATTTCTTCAACTATTTTCAGGGATTAAAATTTCCGTGAAAAACCGAGATGGGGGTATTTTTTTACCCCCCGGTGACCCTATAAGGGTTAAAAAATAAATTGATGGTTATGGTTATCACCTTTTTTCCCCATAACGTGCGTCTAGGAATATCGGCGTTAACAGACCACGACGGTTATGAATAGGATGTTGATAATATCTGTATAAACTTTAAGAAACGCTAAAATAGTCGATGTAAACGACGAATGCGATGCCAACCAAACTGACCGCTGATCTAGCGCATATTAACAACAACGATGACACAGATAATCAACATAATATGACGATGGTAATGACGACGACGACGGTGATGATGATGATGATGATGATGATGATGATGATGATGATGATGATGATGATGATGATTGTGTTGATGTTACTGCCGTTTTAGTCTCGCGTTCCTTTAATCTACATGTACGCTATTGCAATCATCAATGTCATCGTCGTCGTCAATGGGAAGGGGTTAAGATAAAGCATTGAATTAAACACCTTAATAATAGATTTAAAGCTTTCTATATAAATAAAAGATAACTCAAAGGGCAACTCGACCTTTGGGTACGTTATAGTTAGCACACTTGCACGAAGAGCATAAAAAATTCACACTCAACCTTTCATTCGGTAGGTGGCTTTTGGTAATCTCAGCAGTAGGACTTGAAAGGCGTATAATAATTATTGTATGGCTTCCGACAGTTAAATTCGTCTCCTTGTGAACATACGTCATACATTGAATAAATTGTAATCCCGCTGCCCCAACGTTTTCGCCCATGTATTATTATGCTGATGTATTATTACACAGTAGTTGACAGCGAAGATTCATCGACAAAAAGTATATCGCTTAATTTTTAAAGGAAGTGCCAAAAGTGGAATTTACTTATGAAAACTAAAATTTCAGAAATGAAATTAGCTGCCGCAATCACACTAATGGATCACAGCAGAAGTGAAGGCATAAATTTATTTTCAGTTGGTAGCCTGTAATTTGGAAGACAGCGTTGAAACTAGTAAAGCAGGTTTTCATCTTTTGCAGATAATTTTCTGAAGGGTTCAGGGACCCCTCGCAAATTGTCCGGCTACCGCGTGGTAGTCACCACCCACATCCACTAAATTCATTCGATGCATTTATATAGCGCCTCTTCAGTGGGGCTACTCATAGGCATACCCAACATCAGCGCGGTCAAATAGCCTAACTATATAAGCATAGTTTGAGAACCGCTGACTTAGAGGATCCGTCGCAATCTTAGTCGATGGAATTTACTGATCAGTCTTCGAACAATTCGGTCTCATGCAGCACGTCACGCAATAGGCCTACACCAACCTGATGGATGGATGGCTCGACATCATCGCTACCAGGAGTGATTGTCTGGTGCTTGACGTCACTGTCATTAATGCCATACACTCGGTTGGCACAAGCGTAATGTCCTAACGATCTCTTGGTTCCGAACCCATCAGCTGCTGAACAAGATCGACAAGCAGAGTTTGAGAACCATATCATCTGAATTCACACCGCATTCGTCTTCGTTTTCACCAACTCTGTTCGAGAAACAGAGAGTCGGTGTAGAACGTAAATACACTCTCAATTTATTCATAATGCAGGATACATTTAATAATATTATGCAATAACTACTGCTAATATTATTAGCGGTAGTAATAATTGCATAAGACAGAACGAATAGATCATAAATCGTTATATAATTATCTTTTGGATGGATGGATTCAGATTTGACAAGGGATTATGACAACAGAGGCAGTGCCCTCGAAAAAACTTGTTTGACATTATAGAGCTCAAGTAAATTAATTATCTTTTGCTTTTGTAAAATTCATTTATATGCTGCAACTGCAAGTCTACTTCAAATGAAACACGTGCATCTCTTAGTATGTTAGATATATTTTTCTCTGGCACAATTTGGTAATAAATTATTTATGTTCTCTGTGACTTTACATAACTCACAAAGACCACTTTCATGCTTCTTCGTACGAAAAATTCGTTCATTTAGATTTACTTTCCTTATCTTAATCTTCAAATTTGAATCTCATTCTTTCTATCAAGGTCAGTAAATGTTAGGTTTGTGTTCACTAGAGGACATTATTATAATATTTACACTGATGACCCATACGATCACTATCGTAGTAACTCTGCCATAATGTCAATCGCATGCAATTTCGTAATAACTGGTAAGACCTGTGCATCCCCAAAACAACTTAAACTGGCCTAACTACCTGGAAGCGAAGACGTGGATTATGTTATCGTAGGGTTCCACTTGTGCCCAGGGTTTATCTATTGGAACATGTGGGGCAATGAAAAGAGAGATGTTGCTTTAGCAGCGACTGAGGCTTTATAACTTCGGGCATTATAATTATTTAACAGGTGTTCTAAAGATGTCAGAAGCCAACATTAAATTCACCAACGTTAGCGCCATCTTGCGACCTCTTATCCCTGAACCACTAATTACCTTTCATGATTCTTCAACAAGATAATGATGATGATGACGATGACGACGACGACGTCGACGACGACGACGACGATGACGATGATGATGACGGTGACGGTGACGGTGACGGTGATGGTGACGAGGACGAGGACGATGATGATATTTTCTCAGAACACCATAGATATTTTCTTTGAAATTGCCTTTTGATTTTAGGTGACTACCGGTTGGGTTGTTTTGATCATGCTCTCCCGGTGTGCAGACCTTAAACACCGCTAAAACTTTTCCATATATTCTATAAATAATTTAGAACTCACACATCGCTGTTACCACATACAGTTTTCAGTATTGATAAAAACATCGATCATAAAATTAATGCATCAATGCTTCATAATGAATCCAATCTAAACCTATAAAATACAAGTTGTAGCGGGTGGTTGATAAAAAATCTCCTCAACCACGCGACCGATTTTTTTCAAAAAATTACAAAACAACTTCTTAGCACCCACGGAAAACACTATCGGCGTTCGCGATCCAAAAATCTTACCTTTTCCTGAGTTTGAAACATTTAATTTTCAATCCCAAAGCTAACGCAGAATTTTAAGATTGGTCCATAGATTTATGACGTCATCACTTCTTCACCTCACTTTAGACGTCCGATTTTATAGCGCGTGCCTTCGCAAAATTATACTAAAACACTGGTAATAATTATGAATGGTTGATCGCAAGATAATGACAATTTTACGCGTAATTAACCCTTATAGGGTCACGATTTTTCCCAACCGATTTTGGTCACCGGGGGTAAAAAAATACCCCCACTGTGATTCGCATGATTCCTATGATAAACTCCGATTTTCAAGTATAAAACTAAAAGAAGTTATTTTTGGAAGGTTCGCGGAAAACACGGGAACCAAAGTAATATTTGCAGCACTGCACGAAAATCAAAATGGCGGGCAGAATCTTAAATGGCTATAAGTGAAGTTATTTATGCAATGGAAACATGATTTCAGAGTCTAAATCAACATTTTCGAGGTCAAGGAATGCAATGGAACCAATGTCACATATGTGGCACTGCACGAAAATCAAAATGGCGGATAAAATGGCGGCCAGAATATTAGAATGGCTATTAGTGAAGTCATATGTGCAATGGAAACATGATTTCAGGGTCTAAATCAGCATTTTCGAGGTCGAGGAATGCGATGGAACAAATTTCACTTATATGGCACTGCAAGGAAACCACAATTGGGATAAAATGGCAGCCAGATTCTTGAATTGGCTATCAGTAAAGTTCTGTATCTAATAAAAATATGATTTAATAATTTCTTGGTCAAATAATTTCATGAAAGCCACATTCTAGATGTAGCACTGAGCCAGCGGCGCCCGCAGGATTTTTTTCTTGTACGCACAGAAATGTTCGAAGGAGGGCGAACAGGGAAATATTTTCGTTAGGTCGCCAAAAAACCTGATGACCTTTTTTTTTTTTTAGTCATCAACCTAGAATTTTCAAAAAACATACCTTTTCGGTCATCGCGCTGTACGCACTTACGTAAGTGCGTACGCCTGCGGGCGCCGCTGCACTGAGCCTATTATGCAATGAAATGATCATATCTAGTCGAATTTTTTAGCAGCCTATGATTACACTGCAGTTTAGCTATTGCTGTCATTATATAATATTTATGTGATATATCCATACTTCAATATTTCATAACTTGATCTATCAATAGTTTCAATGTTTCATGACTTGACAGATAAAGGGTATACAGTCTATTCAGGCTAGTTGTTGTCAATGCAATTGCGTTCAAGTGTACATGGCAAGATCGCACTTCGACAGCAATAGGGCTTGATGCTACACTTGTTAACTTCGCGTGATTTGCTGTAGACAATTTCATTTATTCTTCCTAATTTCATGAAATCAAAACGATTTCTATTACGATGTCCAGATACTGATAAGGTGACATTATAACAGCAAGACACTCATGTGTAAAGCATGCATAATGCTATGTTCAAAAATTTCTGAGTAAAATAGCTAGGACGTGGTACATTTTCGTACTTTATAGCTGATTTGGGTGCATGAATAACTAATGAAACTGGATGCATTCTGTGCAGGAAACATATTTAGGAAAAGTCATAGAAGCGATTTCTTCAACTATTTTCAGGGATTAAAATTTCCGTGAAAAACCGAGGTGGGGGTATTTTTTTACTCCCCGGTGACCTATGTAGGCCATCTGGACATTTTCAGGGCGGACGGGTTTAGGCAAAACAACCAAGAATCACCGGCAAAATAATGCCGAGCGAACCCGCCCCGCAGAGGCGGCTGGGAGATGGGTTGGGGCGAAATCCCTACATTTCACGGAGAACGCCAGGCACCCCAGGCTGGGGCCGGGGTGTGGCCGATGGAAGAAGGCGGCGTGAGAAAGTCAGAGTGGGATCGGGGTCAGCGTGGCTGGGGACTAAAAGCCGAAATTTCCCGGGCAACGCCGGGTAATTCAGCTAGTAGGATTACAAGTTAAAGTTAGTCTAAAGAGAGTTTTATTCTGTCAAACAAATTTCTGAATGCGACATTTTTTCATAAACTGTCGTTAAACTCTGATCCCATTCCATAGCTCTGAAATTGTTTATGCCAAACTAATTTTTTCGGCACAAACGGCAATGTAGTAAGCTGTCGTGATACTACGGATCCATCCATTCATAATATAATTAGGCCTACTGAAGATGCAACGCACCGTTTCGTCAAACTGAAATATTCGAAATATTTAAATTATAAATAAACTTGTTTTGTTCAAAATATTTTTGTTGGAATCGTTCTCGTTTTCATTAAATTTATTTACGACAACAAAGTACTTGCGTTAGAATCCGAATAACTTATTTATAGAAGCGATGAGAAAATTGCTGAAGGTGTCTAAAGAGGGCATTACAATGTCCGAAATATCGCGCCATATCGAGCGAAAAATTTCAATATTTAATTGACAATAAGTCTCAGTTTTAATCAATTCCTATGCAGGGCAGAAATCAAATGAAAATGAACTACGCCCACGGTGCTTTGACCGGTTTCCCCCCAAAATTTTACATCTTTGTTCTAATATCATTTTTCTTACACTGTTTGAATTTAGAATAGCCATATAGCTTTTATTTTTCATTTATTTTAAGAAATTCCACAAAATTGTTGACTTTATTCACATGTTCCAATATTTAAACCCTGGGCACAAGTGGAACCCTACGATAACATAATCCACGTCTTCGCTTCCAGGTAGTTAGGCCAGTTTAAGTTGTTTTGGGGATGCACAGGTCTTACCAGTTAATTAAGATCTACTGGTGATAAAATTATGCTTTGTTCTTAAATAGTAGAATTCAAAATCACTCTCGCAACTGCACAGGGCGTATCTGATTACATGGAACAGCGATAAATAAATCAATGCAAGAAATAAAAACTAAAACCTTGCCGACAAAATAATGCTGGAATATATTCTCAAAATTATGTACAAGAATCACTTGAGTTGAGTTGCTGTGCTAGATGGCGTTAAACGCTGGACATTTAATGAACCGCTTCGATAAGTCAGACACCGTTACAGTGGCAGCCATCCAGGTTATAATTTAATACTTCAGTTAAGTTTCGCTAGATATTCTTTCTGGTGAATGTGGCGAATCAATGGCGGAAATGGAGTTGAGCTTTTTGAATAATAAGCCATAAAATCGCTGGGTGAAACTTACCAATGCTAACCTTTTATCAGTGCCAGTCCACGTCTGGAGAAAGGAGGAGGGCACAGTGTTGTTAAACCGAAACTACTACTATCACTATCGTTAGTTAGGTGCATCGCATGAGAATTATTAGAAGCCTGTGCTACGTTGCATTCAACCCATTTGAGTGCCAACAGGGTATACTTTTTAACGATCACATTGAAATTGGTTAGCGCGTTGGGCGCGGGTTCATATTCATGGCATGAAATAAATTTATTTATATTTCTCAGTTCCATTGACGCCGCCAGTCCAACGCGGATATAACGAATGCATTCGATAAATCATTTGCGATTTACATAGAGCACGCGATCTCTACTAGGAGAACAGCATTCAGCAAATGGCATAAAGGAAAGGAAGGGTAACCAGTGGAGGAATGTCATCTCCAAGAGAAATTTGTCTCATGATGCTACCCCGATCATGGTAAATGCCCGTCACTGCACAGTGAGTGTGCGCTCAAAAGGAACAGCCAGAGAGTCGTTGGGGAGAATAAATGTATTCGCTTAATAAAACTCACCCGTTGCATTTGCTTGAAGTTAAGATAGGATTTGTGTCGATTTGAGACTCGTAAGTATTTAAACAGTGAACTCTTGTACTGTAATATGTGTGAAACAAAATTTTGACGACGACAACGGCCTCAGTTGTCATAAACTGTCCTTAAACTACGGATTTTTTCGCCTCCTCTTCCTCTTGTTGCCAGCTTCAAACTCTCAACAATGTCATTGCTCACCTTAAACACCTTTAACACAAGATCCATCGAACTCATAAATTCAATACTTGACAGAAGACATGCAGATAGATTACAATGTTAGATAGCTAAGCGCTGCAGTATATATGCCAAAACAAATTTCTGTCCATGGTAACGGCATCTGTTGTCATAGACCCTGGCCAAATCTGGATTCATCCAAGACATGCTGATTATTTAACCTCAGCGAACCTGATATTGTATTTAATTCATCTTGAGCAAGTGTTGTAAAGATGTCTAAGGCTTGTATAATAACAGGAGCTGCAAAGCGACATCTTGTGATCTCCAAAAGCCTTTAACCCTTGAGCTGCCAATAGGAATGGAGTTGGTGTTATCATAGGTGGAGTAGTCATTAATTTATGTCGTGAATATGAACTTTCGACCTCTAGAGTCTAGATCCATTGTTCAATTCACTAATGACCCAAAGTCAGCATTAGAAACCATGCGATGTTCCTTAATGTGTTGCTTTTAACCATGGTGCAAGAGGAAAATTATGACATATACATTTCCTCTACTTGATGCACGGCACTTTTGACCATACTTCTTTGATTTCATACTTCTTTGATTTTCCCCATTTGCGCATGGCTCTCCTTAAGTGCTGAGAGCAAATACCAGGGCTTTTTTAAAGAAATTTTTAGAACTGCACAACTTCCATGGGCGAACTTTGATTGTCGACCTGAGGAGGGGGGGACTAAAAAATTCTCGACCAAAGCAGTTGATGACCTTTTTTTGGTCATCGAGTTGAAAATCTCATAAAGACGTAACATTTTTCCGCTCAGTGATAGTTCTTTTTAAAGTCCATTGTTTAGAAATGTCCATAATTGCAATTATATTAAAAAAGGTGTGCAATTGAAAATGTGTGAACAAAATAAAATATTTCAGTTTTCTCAAAAACCTGACGTACTACAAGAAGAAAAAAACACCACTGCATTCAGCATTAATTGACATTATATTTTTTTAAAAGGTGTGCAATTGCAAATATGTGTCAAAATTAAATATTTCAGTTTTCTCAAAAACCTGACGTACTACGGGAAAAACAAAAACGCCACTGAACTCAGCATTAATTGCAATTATAGTAAAAAAAGGTGTGCAATTCCAAATGTGTGCCAAAATTTAATATTTCAGTTTTCTCGAAAACCAGACGTGCTACGCAAAAAAACAAAGCACCACTGCATTCAGCATCAATTGCAATTATAGTAGAAAAAGGTGTGCAATTGCAAATGTATGCCAAAATTAAATATTTCAGTATTCTCGAAAACCTGACGTACTACAAGAGAAACAAAAACACCACTGCACTCAGCATTATTTGCAATTATAATTTAATAAGGTGTGGAATTCCAAATGTGTGCCAAAATTAAATATTTCAGTTTTCTCGAAAACCAGACGTGCTACACAAAAAACAAAGCACCACTGCATTCAGTGTTAATTGAAATTATAGTTTTAAAAAAGGTGTGCAATTGCAAATGTGTGCCGAAATTAAATATTTCAGTTTTCTCGAAATCCAAACGTGCTAAAAAAAGCACCACTGAATTCAGCATTACTTGCAATTATAATTTTTAAAAAGGTGTGCAATTGCAAATGTGTGCCAAAATTAAATATTTCAGTTTTCTCAAAAAAACCTGACGTGAAACAAGAAAAACAAAAACACCACTGCAATTGATTGCAATTATAGTTTTAAAAAAGGTGTGCAATTGCAAATGTGTGCCAAAATTAAATATTTCAGTTACCTCGAAAACAGACGAGCTCCAAAAAAGCACCAATGCATTCAGCATTAATTGCAATTTTAGTAAAAAAAGGTGTGCAATAGCAAATGTGTGCTCAAAATTAAATACTTAAAACTACTATAGGCTTCTCTAAATGTTTTTTTCAGACTGGCCTATTATTCCAAATCGGATGACAATGAAATATAAAATTATTTTTTAGCTGCACATAAATGATTTTACAACTGCACAAATCCATTTAGAACTGCACATTTTGTGTAGAACTGCACGTTAAAAAAAGCCCTGGCAAATACTAGAACTTATCACCGAAAACGACCCCACACCTCATTCTTTGTCGAAGGGTCCTGGCCTCCAGCTCTTGGTCTCTGCGCTGCCCGAGTGTGAAGAGCACACGGCCATCCATACGCCGTGTTGGGTGTGGAGACAAGGGATACAACGGTTGCCCGCTTTCTACATGCCAGTGCTACATGGTTGGGCCCAAAAACAGCACTGGGTCAGACAAATCAACCGTTCTTCTTTACTAGATAGATACTTTATTGCACGTTCATCTCAGGTTACATAATCATGAGTGATTTAGTACAGAACGATGCAATTAGGTGCCAGCAAAGGCTAATAGCTTATACTATTCTGACACCTCTTCCCAATTAATAATCATGAATGTTTTCATAGGATACGTATAACTTGACTAGGACTTAATTAATAATGCAACAGTGATAAACCTAATAATTCCTTATAGTACCAATAATGAAATACTAATACTTATACTACTACACTGAACTATTAATGCCACTAATAATTACAGTAACAGTAATAAAATTATTATAATAGTAACAATAATAATAATAGTAATAATAAATTGACAATAAAAATAATGATAATAATGTCTATAATAATATTAGTATTAGAAACAGCAATGAAATAATAACAGCAAAACTGCACCTCATCATTATTTTGTGTACCTTAGATCTACGGACTTATTTCACATTATTTTGTGTACCTAAGATCAACGCACTTTTTTCACATTATTTTGGTTACCTAAGATCTACGGACTTATTTCTCATTATTTTGTCTACCTAAGATCTACGGACTTATTTCTCATTATTTTGTGTACCTAAGATCAACGCACTTTTTTCACATTATTTTGGTTACCTAAGATCTACGGACTTATTTCTCATTATTTTGTCTACCTAAGATCTACGGACTTATTTCTCATTATTTTGTGTACCTAAGATCAACGCACTTTTTTCACATTATTTTGGTTACCTAAGATCTACGGACTTATTTCTCATTATTTTGTCTACCTATCATTTCACATTTTTTGTGTATCTAAGATCTAGGCATTTATTTCACATTTTTACTCAGCGTAGAAACTTCTATTCATATCACCGGTTCAAAACTATAAAGCTAAATAAGCAAGAATATTCTCATTAGACTACCATCAAACACAGGAACAGTATAGTTTACAGATAACATTATTATTATCGATAATTATTAGAACAATAATAATTATCAAACAACATTCTTATAGTAAAACTTTTTCTTACAAAGGCATCCTTTGTCTTGCGTCTTGTATTGTATGGAGTGACCTCACAGGGGAGGTAGTGTAAGATGTGAGAAGGAATATCTTTTCTTTTTCTCGCAGCTGTTCAGGACGGTGGTGAAAATGTGTCAGTAAGGGATTTAAGATGTTTCGAAGAGGTAAGTCTCGTGACGAGAAGGAAACAACGGACGATACGCGCTCGCTGCGTGCAGATTAGCAAACCCCAGCGAACCTGATATTGTATTTAAATCATCGTAAGCAACTTTGCAAAGGTGTCTAAGACTCGTATGATAATCATGGACTGCAATCGTCAATCCAACTTCTATTTCAGATATAAAAGTACCCTAATCCAGCTTCAATTACTTAAGCGTTTTTCAGCAATCCAGCCTCTATTTCTTATCTAAGAATGCATTCATCCAGCGTTTATTACAATTTAGTGGAAGAATTTTAGGAAATTCGACTCAATAAATTTTCAGAAGCTAGAGACTTGGCATAGTTGTTAGGTACACCCCACTGATGAAAATACCAAAAGTCCCCATAAATCTGTGCTGTGCTCGAGCCGCCATCTTGGAAAATGGCGGCCCAAAATCGGTTTTTCGGCAGTAGCTCCCGAACCGTTACAGCTACTAAAAAATATATTATGGCAAAAATGATCCTTATTGAACGATAAATAAGTTTTGTGTATGACATTTCTTTCTAGGATTACAAATAAAAGAGTTACGCATAATAATGTAGTTACTATTATGTATAGCAATGCGACGTAGGAAGTTTTATAACTACATTATTATGCGTAACTTTTTTATTTGTAATCCTAGAAAGAAATTTTATATACATAACTTATTTGTCGTTCAATAAGGATTATTTTTGCCATTATATATATTTTAGTAGCTGTAGCGGTTCGGGAGCCACTGCCGAAAAACCGATTTTTGGCCGCCATTTTCCAAGATGGCGGCTCGAGCACAGCACGGATTTATGGGGACTTTTGGTATTTTCATCAGTGGGGTGTACCTAACAACTGTGCCAAGTCTCTAGCTTCTGAAAATTTATTGAGTCGATTGATGTTTTTTCTACTAAAATTCTTCTACTAATTAGCCAGTTCCTGATTCTCGTGTAAACGGTGCTTATGACTTGCACTGTGTGATCCATGGTTTTGATGGATTCTATGGCTGTTATGATTTGCTTCCATCTGTGTATCTTGTGCTCGCCTATCAATGGCACCACCAATCGGTTTATGCCGTATTTCCGCTGTTTATTGCCGCCTTGTGACCACTAGTGCGGTGTTATGAGTTGCTTTAGAGAACAGAGATCGTCCGAGTTACTTTCCTCCTCCATTTCTCTCCTCCTCCATCCCTCTTTGGAATGGCTCTGTCAGACTTCGTGCATTAGACGAATTTATGTGGCGTATTTAGTGATATGGCGCAGTTGTTTTTATTAATTACATTGGAACACCGCTTTAAAACGGTGTCTATGACGAGTATTCTAGTGTCCGTTATTTAGTGCTATCATCCGACTATCAAAGCTTCTATCGCTTATTAGGCCTACTCTATTTGACGTATTTTCTAATAATCAGATAGAGTTCAATCTTTAGCGATAATTACTGTTTGTAGAGCGCGACTTATCATATCATCAAACAATACCATACCAAATCAGATGATGCAATTCTATGACATTTCGTGTCATACCATAATCCCATGCCATGATGCACCGAATAAAAGCAATTTAAATCATGTTAACCCTCGGGCTACCAAGGGGGGTGGTTGCCACCTCCCAAGGTTTTTCCCAAATCAAACTTGTTCCGTTTGGAATAAAATTTTGAAAAAATTGGTTGCTGTAGAGGGTTCATTGGCACACATTTTGAGCTAAAAGCCTTTATGATATACCATACCACTCAAAAGTTATACCCGATATACCCAAGGTACCAGAGGGGTGGATACCACCCCCCCTTAGATTATCGGCTATAACTTTTGCGCCCTTTAATATGAAGAGACACAAATTATACCATTCTATAGAGGGAATGTGGGGCTACATTTCCATGCTCATTGAGTTGTCTTTTGACAACCGGAAGTGCTCAAAATAAATTAAAATGTATATAAAGTATGTTTTATTTTCATAAAATGTTCATGTTTTTTCTATTATAACTTATTCATAATTTATTATTTAATAGAAATAAATTATGCCATTCTGTAGAGGGCATTTATGGCTATTTTCTATATACTAAATAATTTGTCTTTTGATGACCGGAAGTGCTCAAAATAAACTAAAATATGTGAAAATGTTGGGATTTTTACAACGCAAACCGATAATTTTATGTCTGCGTAAACGTTTTTCAGCAGCTACTACGGTTTTTTTGCTTTGATTGTACATACAACAGACTTGTTACTAGTTTTTGTATTTGAAAATTGGACTTTATTATGTGTAAACTATTATTGTATATATAAATAATGTCTAAAACACACATATTCTAATATATTCCCTATGCGTATGTATACGTTTTTGTGGAATAGACGGGCACCCATGGTAAAAATTTCATAATTTCGAGGTGCATTTATATTTTATAAACCTAAATATACCATTTTGTGCAGAAATGAATGCTGAATCGAATGGTGTATTACAAGTTATGATATCTCAAACCAAACCCAAAATCCAGGGCGGTGGTAACCACCCCCCCTTGGTAGTCAGTGTTACAAAAAAAGCATGGTAGCCTGAGGGTTAAGTCATTCCATACTAAATCAAAACACTGTCGGATCATTTCGTCTTATGCCAGACCATTCGCCATATATAAGCTAAGAGTGGCAACAGTCATTTAAGATTAATACTATGGTAATAGTAGGAATTTCAGTTCGACTTCACTGTGTGATCATAAAAGCGCCCTCTTCTTTTTTTAAAGACTTTGAACTGACACTCAGGCAGAGTGCAACCAGTTTGATTAGTTCAAACGGAATTAGTCACAGGAAGAACGTTCGACGTAATAAATTAGTTTGCGCCTCATTCAAACTTATAGAGTCGGTAAAATAAGTATTAAAGGTGTTTTAGGTACAAAACAAATTTCTGTCCATTGTGACAGCCTCTGTTGTCATAGACCATGGTCAAATCTGGATCCATCCATTGGTGGGCATGGATCCAGATTTCACGCGGGCTTATGACTACGGAGGCCGTAGCCCTTGAAAAAGATTTGTCTGTCACAATACAGCTCTTTTTTTTACTGAAGAGGTCGGTCCATCATCTCTTTCATTGTTGGCCATCTTCCCACCAGGGTCCAGAGGTCGTTTAGTCACCCGATTGTATCAGGGCAGAGATCCAGGCAATGATGTTACAGCGCTGGATGATATTCTCAATATTTAAATGTTCCTTTATAGATGTCCATGACATTGTGCAAGCCAATAAAAATCGTTATGTACGGCGCAGACTACTCTTACTGGAGTATGTGCATGTACTTGATAACCGCTACATGCTTGACCTTACTCAGCGCAACGCTTTGTACGTCTTCCATTTTAGCCATATTAATGAAGCTTGAAACATTGTTGTTGTTTTGTTAATAATTAATCTCCATTGGCCAGTGACCAATAATATTGTATGGCGTCCTGTAGGCCCTATTCAGAATTATTGGCGTTTAATGGATGGATCCGGTTTGACCAGGGTCTATGACAACAGAGGCCGTTACCCTGGATAGAAATTTGCTCGGCGTATTACAGCACTTCGGAGCAAGGTAATGAACCTATTGGCGTTTAAAGACGGTCAGCAATTTTTTATAGTAGATGAGCCAAATGTATTTGAGGTGTCTAAGACGACTTCTGCAACTTTAATTGCTAGACGAAATCCTAATGCTGAAAAAGACCGTTGATACAACTAATTAGTGCCGAGATTTCTTTGATGCATTCTGATTTATGTCTTACTTCATTCTTACTTCATAGTTGAGCGCCGTCGCCCTCCCCGTCGTTGGGTATCTTTGCTTTGGACCGACACCACTCGATGGCAGGCAGTCTCCCAATTGTTATCGATCTGGTGTGAACTCATCCATTCGTAGCATTGAAGTTTTTCGAACTGGACTCTGATGATTTTAGGTATGCATTTTTAGCAACAGCTTATGACAACAGAAGCTGTAACCGTAGACAGAAATCATTCTATCTGCATAATATTATTGCAGCTCATTTTGTGTAAAAAATGGCAGATGAGATTATCAGGTGGATGCATGCATGGGTGCAGAATTGAATGGCGCACAACAACAAGCGTGACAAAAATCGTCTTTTCACATAGTCAGGCATAGTCAATTATAGTCATAGTCAATTTCCGAGTCTGGAAGGCATTTTCTGTAGGTTGCACTTTGATCATAACTCAAAGGCGTTTGGATTTTGTCGAAATGTATACCTCGATATTGTCCTCGTTCCCTTTGGATGAATTGCCAGTCAAAAGCCATAGTAAAAAAGGAGGAGGAACGTCATTCATCCGCATTATGACACAGCACTGGTGATTAGCCATTTTGTATGAAGATACCATCGATTGAATGATGAATTTTGTGTAGTAAGATGCCGGAAGCTACAGGGCATCGTATCTTAGTTTTTTATGTTATAGCGCCCCTTCAAGGTCCCTACTCGTCGACAGAAATATACGCTGCTTATTATTCAGCTTACAACTTAGCACTAATCTTAAATTGTATCATGATAATCAAATTATGTTTTTCTTGGGAGCAATAAAAGCCCTATGTTATGTTATCTCTTATGTCATGTTATGCTAAGTTAAGTTACTCAGCTCTGGTTTTAAAATGGCATCGTGTACTCGGGAACAGGACATTACCACCAACCATTCATTCATTGATTCGTTCATTCATTCATTCGTTCATTCAATCGTTCACTCACTCATTCATTCATTCATTCATTCATTCATTCATTCGTTCATTCATTCATTCATTCATTCATTCATTCAGTCAGTCAGTCATTCAGTCATTCGTTCATTCATTCATTCGTTCATTCATTCATTTACTCATTCATTCATTCATTCATTCATTCACTCACTCATTCATTCACTCACTCATTCATTCATTCATTTATTCATTCATTCATTCATTCATTCATTCTGAGAATATATGTAGCGCCTCTTCAATATATCTAATCAGACGCGCTCTCTGCACTAACTAACCGAAATGATGTTAAGTTAACAGTCATAGCGAGCAATAAATAACAACAAGTTGCAAAACAAAACACAGTATGCTGAAAAAGTGCTGTATTATACCAAATAATTTGTTCGAGGAAGAACGGCCACGGTTGGCATAGGCCATCGTCAAATCTCGATACATCCATTCATCACGCATAATGTTATGGCTAAACTCTATTTTGGGCTCGTACTCTAATTATCCATGTTTGGCCCGAATCCAAAAATTCCCGGGCAACGCCGGGTACCCCAGCTAGTTATCCATGTTTTGTCATAGTTTCATTGTCAGATTTTAGACCGAGTCAACGCTATTGACGTTATGTTTCGCAAAACAACGAATATTGTGTCTGTGTCGAAAGACACCTTTAAAAGCATTGACCATGGCCATATAAATTGATTTGCAATATTTTGTCGTCAAATGTATGATTGATCCAGTGGTAGGTGTTAGCTTTTGCGGCCAAACATAACATCCGTAAATCGATTGGGAATGAATTAATTTTACTATTACACCGTGTCTTCAAATTCGCCACTGTTAGCAATCGGACTGTACCAGTCCCAAGCATGCTGAATAAGGAGGGCAACGCTGATGATCTTTGTCATCACACAGTAGGCCTATCGTTAAACTGAAACTACCTACCACTCCTATTGGTCGATAATTAAAAACAATTTTCCATCAATCCATAAAAGCAGTTGTGCGTGCACAAGACGCAGCTGTGGTTTTCCTATGGACGCTGCTATTTCCAGACCCAAGACTGATGCAAACAGGAGGGCGACGCTTATAGATTTTGTAAATCAGTTACTAGAAAGTAGTAGAATTTGTTATCGCAAGTATCGTTAAACGTCAGCTAAAAACCCAACGCTGATTGCTTTCAGCTTAATTAAATTCCAGATTACCGGAACTGACCGATGTCGCATCAATTGACTGTATTTCCAATGACCAATCAACCACCTGTTTATCAAGCGTGCGACATCCTCTCGGGCAACTTCTAAATGATCACGCCTCTAGCATTATAGCTGCATTAATCGTAGTCGTATCGTAATCGTAATCTCCAAATTTCTAAAGCGCTACTCGAAAGCCAATGGCGGGGCATCAGCTTATTCACGGGCAATGCGTTGAGTCAAAAGGGTTTCCGTAAGAGTAGGCCTAGTCCATGTTGGTCCTGGTCGAGTTACCATGGGACCAGAGGGGCTAGTATTTGTTGTAGCATTTATTACGCTCGAATCTCAATGCTAAGCTGACGCGTTGAGCATTATGTTGTGAGTGTGTGTATAGCTTCAGTTTAACGTCTCTGTTTAGTAACAACGACCATTAGCGACGCCCTCCTTTTCTATCCAGGAGTGGTACTGGCACTGACAGATTGCAACCAGTGGCGGAGTTATTTTGTGAGTTTGCTCACAAGGAACAGGAAATTGTTTATGTTTTGTTAACTCAATTAATTGTCTATTCGATCCCATTTTATATATATAGCACCGATTGTCTTAGATTTTAAAGGTGAATTATAATTCGGGCACTCTATGCTACCGACGTCAATGTTCCAGAAATGCAAAAGAACCCAATAATTATTTGTGTCTGTGGAACAACTTTTGAACATAAGGTGATTTAAGAAAATAAATTCCACGTAACCCTGATTTAATCTTAAACGTGCACTAGGCCTATGAGATCTGAATTTTAAGCTTTTACATTTATAAATTTGTATCCATGATTGCTGTTTTCAAGGTGATAACTAAGCTATAGTACGAATGCTATTGAGAATAATCGGTAAAATTCGTCTCTTGAGCTTCTCTGTTTCCTCTTCTGTATCTAAAACCATTGTCCATGCTTTTATTTGCTGTCGAATTGACTACTGCAGCTTACTATTTGCTGGGCTTCCCAGAGTTCGCTTATCCTCCATTTAGTCAGCTATGAAATCGTCAGCCAGACCCATTGCTCGTCTACCTCGCTACTCCCAGATTTCTACCTACATGACTGGTGTTCTTCACTGGCTTCCTGTTGCTTCTCGTATCCAATTCAAGGTACTGCTCTTATGCACATGACCAGGTATAAGCTAATCTAGGTGCAGACCTTACGCCCGACATAGCTAATCCAGACGTAGCCGTTGGAATTTGGCCATATGCATGGACATAGAACAGCAAGAGACATAGTTAATCTGGACATTCCTTGCACCAGACGATGCATGACCCTGGATCTTCCCCTCAGTTCAATTATTATAGGTTAAAGCTGAGCGCACATGCGTGAAAAATATTTCTTACTTGCCATTTTTCTAACAGTTATATTCCATTGCTTTTACGTTTAAAAGGTGTGTAAAAGACCATTGTTTATCCAGTGTTTAGTGACATTTTACGGCGGTCAAGACGTACTATTATCTGATTTACACAGTCCATCGTTATGTTAGGCTGATGTTTGCAACTTTTACGCGCATTACTGCTAATCTATAAAATAAAGAATTTTCGCACGGAATCGACATTCGTCCTTAGAAAACTAGATGGATGGTTAATACTGATGCATATGTCGAGACATGAAGAAAGTTTTTCTTCATTTGTCATTTTTTTATTTCTCGATCAACCGTCCTCCTCACTTCGAACGCAACCACTTCAACCCCAAACCCCAACCGTCCAACCATGGCACACCTTCACCCAACGCCGGCCCA
Source organism: Lumbricus terrestris (assembly GCA_949752735.1). Lineage (NCBI taxonomy): Eukaryota > Metazoa > Annelida > Clitellata > Crassiclitellata > Lumbricidae > Lumbricus > Lumbricus terrestris. Next base: position 11,920,347 of record OX457048.1, on the reverse strand, counting down.
CTCCACCCATACCTGCCCCTTCACGCTGCCCCACCCCGTTAAATGCTCATCATGTTAAATTAATGAAAACTAATGTTTCACTTTGTTTTCACCTTGACCTTCCTTCCCAATTTGACCCAACTTCTAGCTAGTCAATTTGATACTCCATCATTTTGTTTTTCATTTGTAGGTGTTCAAAAGGTCGATGTAAAGAATCACCAAAAGACAGAAATAAATTACGCGGTGAAACAGTGTTAATAAACACTTACAACTTTCCAAAATGGAGGCATTATAATTATTAAACAGACTTCACGCATGCCGAAGGAGAGATTTAATTGGACGGTTAAGTCATAGTTATTACTGTTTGATAGCCACATACTAGTGACAAAACACCTTGAATATGCATTACATCAGCGTTATAAATAAAGCATAAACAAGTCTTTTTTTAAATTTCACTAACTCCGTTGTAATAATAATTATCATGGTAAGATCGACGCCAGGGATGCCACTCATAGCTTTTCCCACCTAGATCTAGGTATTTTCGGTCTTGTCTAGATTTCTAGGTTTTTTTTGTCAGGATCTAGCCTTTTTTTCTCACGGCGGTTTTTTCGACTTTTTACATGCAAATTATTATTTTTTAAGTGAAAATGCACAAAAGACGTTAAAAAAATCGACAATTTTGTGAATTTGGACCAAAAATTGGAAATTTTGGAGCGAAAGACTAAAAAAGTATGTCATCAGAAATTTTTTCGGGAAGAAAAAGAGACCAAATTTTAATCATCGGACGACTAAAAAAAGGTCGTCAGAAATTTTCATGCCGGGAAATTGGAAAAATCCATGTATTTTACAAGAAAATTGTCAATCTAGCCTTTTCTAGCCTTTTTTTCGGCCGGATCGGACCTTTTTTCAAAATCCAGAGTGGCATCCCTGATCGACGCTATACCTACATGTACCTACAAGTTTAACAAGAACTGATAACCTACACAGAGGAAGACAACTGACGCTGTCGGCCAA
>OX457048.1:11421854-11916854 GCA_949752735.1 Lumbricus terrestris | reverse complement strand
TTGAGCGTTTTCATTGCATAGAGTACAGAAAGCACAAATACAAATTTTAATTAGCCATGGTGCTGCTGTTTCCCACAGTTCCACATATGGAACAAAAGTTCAAATTACTAAATTCCTTAGGATAATTGTTTTTAACACAATTTCGATGTATTACACAAATTTCTATACAGTATTTCCCGTTGAAATTAGTTATGAAATTAAAATTTGAAATAAGTAATGACATTGTAATAATTACCTTCTTCTGGACATTTCCAACGGTAACAGGAAATAATTAATGTAAAAAGTAAAAAAATTGTAATTGATTAATTACAAAGAATTTCAATGAAGTTTCACCAAAAATTGATGTATTGTTTATTGCTAAGCACTTCCTGTCCATTACTTCCAGTGGGAAGTTCAAATTACGTAACCCGTGACATTTTATCCCCCTTGTTCCAGAAGTGGAACTGTGGGCAAAAATGGGTTAAAGTGAGCGCGTATCGTCCACTATTTGTTTCTCATCATGAGACTTACTGAGCCTCGAAACTGTTTGTACGCCTCAGTCCGCCTTTCTGATGTCTAAGCGGATTGGTCTTTCGTGCATTATCCTGGATACAGAATGAGTAGATACTGGCAAAAATAGAAGTATCTAATTTAACAGCAGTTTTTATTTGTAACTGATACTTTTTTCACGACGGGCCTGAAAAGTATCGAGTAATAGAACGGACAGTTCTTGTCTTACAGTGAGAGAGAAGACAAATGAAAGTAAAGATGAGGATTTTAAGTTTAATTCGCGCAGTTAAACGAAGTCAATGCGGTTGTTTCAACATGAAGGAAGAAATACGACGATGACGATGCTAATGATGATAATTTTGATCTTAGGAAAGTCGTAATCCGAATCTAAGACGGTGGCATAGTTTTTCTTCTACACAGATAACTGTTATCTATTTACAATTTATGTAGCGCCTCTCTATCAAAGACTTCTAATGATGCGGCCATCTGAGACACAGCGTTCGTGAATGAACTGGTGCCCTGCGCTTGTCTTTCGCGGTATGTATACATATGACCATTTATATAGCGCCTTAACAAGAATCTCACGAAGGCGCTTAACGTATCTACCCAACAGATCTAAACAGATGCGATTTAAGAGATGCGGTGCGCTTTATAAGTTTGGAGCTTACTTCAAGGCTCTGTCAGACTCACTGACTTATTTATTATAACCCATTATTAGCAGCATACGTGATACGCTTAGGTAGTGGGTGATGTCTGTTAAATCAATTAATTAAAAGTGCGGATGACACAATTATATTACGGAAATGAAATGTTCAAAATGGTGTATAAGGTAACCCACGCATTATATAGTGATCAGATAAAATTATAGTCTCACTGCTTACACGTCGAAATTCGTTATCAGTAATCTATAATCAGTAATCGTTATTTTGATATTTTACACCACTCTTATAAAACTATGGCTTGGAATCGACGTTATTTACAGTCACTCAGTCAAAACAAATTTATGGGCGGGTAAATAAGGTCAGAATCGGTACCAGTTCAATATCAAAAGAGTCACACATGCAGGAAAACAGTCAGACAGCTAGATTGGATATTGCTCGTAATTCGATGAACAGGTGAGAGGAAGCTTTAGGAGGAATAAAAAAAAAAAGATCTGTGGAGGAAAAGCAGTGTCTTCAAATTTGTAAACTTCTCGACATCCTGTGACCTTTATGGTCAAATTTTATTAGCATCATCAGGGTATAGGACCGCGCTCGACTTCTTCATATACACATATAACTCTGTTGTCCGTTCACAATTTATGTAGCGCCTCTCTATATCGCCGACTTCTAGCAACGCGACGGTCACCAGAGACAGGCGTTCACACACGGTTCCTCATGAACGGGATATTTGGTTGGAGGATCAAGGGTTAATGCGTTAAGCACAGAACAATTAACATTGGCATTTAAGTTGATAATTGTTTTAAAAGTAAATAGTTAGATGCCATGCAATAAGACTCTGTCAGAGTCTCTGACGTATTATCATATCATCAGGCAGTGTTTTGCAACATACTGGTTGAAATGAGCTAATCTTAGATAAACGAAGGCGTGTACGAGACAATGATATAAATCAATATAACACAAAGCGAATATGTACTATTTATGAAATGAGTTGAAAAGGTGTATAACGTGACCATTGCATAGTCCAGTTTATGGGGTGTTAATTTGTTTGTTTTATTAAGTTACTAAAACTCATAGATATAAAGAAACGATGAAAGTGAAATAAAAAACGGAAAAATCGTGTTTTTAAAATTAAAAAACACAAAGAAACGAAAAAAATGAAAACGGAAAATAATGTGCCTTTTGTTACATCTGAAGCTTCATTAACAGCTTAAAAACCTTCATATACAATTTGATCGAAATAGAATCTCCCCTATAAGACAAAAAAATTGAGAACAGTTTGAGAGGTGTCGCATAGTCAGAGGAAGCCAATTCCAGGTTGTTGGACCACCCAAAGAGAAGGAACGGCTCTGCATTGTCGCAGAGCGAGTGACAGGAACCATTAACCCTCAGGCTACCAAGCTTTTTTGTAACACTGACTTTCAGGGGGTTGTTGTTTACAACCCCCCCTGAATTTTGGGTTTGGTTTGAAATATCATAACTTGTAATACACCATTTGATTCAGCATTCATTTCTGCACAAAATGGCATATTTAGGTTTATAAAATATGAATGCCCCTCGAAATTATGAATTTTTTACCATGGGTACCCGTCGATTCCACAAAATGTATACTTACGCATAGGGAATATATTAGATTCTGTCTGGTTTTTTACATGATTTATATATAAAAAGTAGTTAACATATAATAAAGTCCAATATTCAACTATAAAAACTAGTAATGAGTCTGTTTTATGTTCAATCAAAACAAAAAAAATGTTTTAACCGCTGAAAAACGTTTGTAAACGCAGACATATCGGCTTGCGTTGTAAAAAAACCCAACATTTTCACACATTTTAATTTATTTTGAGCACTTCCGGTCATCAAAAGACAAATTATTTAGTATCAGAAAATAGCCCTAAATGCCCTCTACAGAATGGCATAATTTATTTCTATTCAAAAATAAGTTATGGATAAGTTATAATAGAAAAAACATGAACATTTTATGAAAATAAAACACCTTTATGTATATTTTAATTTATTTTGAGCACTTCCGGTTGTCAAAAGACAACTCAGTGAGCATGGAAATGTAGCCCCACATTCCCTCTATAGAATGGTACAATTTGTGTCTCTTAACCCATTTGTGCCTAGCGTCCCCAAAAATGGGACACCACTTCAAAAATTCACATAAAATTAAATATGCGTTGAGGATGCAATTTAATGTAATAGCCGTCGTGCCAACATGCTAATAAAGTGATTCTGACACAAAATGCGCACCAAAAATTCTTTATCGACTGAAAATGGTGTTTTTAATCACGCTATTGACCTATTTTAGCAAATGTAAACATTGCGGACTTTCCGCGTCTTATCTAAAAAAATGTGTGCGTATTTCTACAAATCTTTCTTTGGGTTTACAAATGTTGGTATATACTAATACATGAATAATTATATCGAATTCATTTTAATAAAATATAACATATGTATTTTATCACTGAAGCGCTGTCCCATTTTTGGGGACGCTAGGCACGAAAGGGTACGTGAAGTTCAATACACGCAGCTTTGCATCTTGTATGGTATTTTAGTCAGACAATGTTTGAAAAGAAGTATAAACGGCTGTCTGTAGGCAAAATTATCACTTGCAGTGAGAGTTAACATTATATGATGTTATTTGACTCAAAAATTTATTGACCACTTCACCTGTAGGTTACATTAGGCCTATGTATGCATAGGCGGAGACCTGGGCCGAGAATTGGGGGGGACGGAAAGACGCGAGATTTTCCGAAAAAATTCTGACGACCGGCGAATTCTGGAAAAAAAAGTATTTTCGCCGCCAAAAAAGTTGATGACCTTTTTTTTTTTTTTTTAGTCATCCGGCCAAAATCTCGACGAAATTTTCTATTTTCGCCGCCAAAAAAAGTTGACGACCTTTTTTTTAGTCATCCGGCCAAAATCTCGACGAAATTTTCTATTTTCGCCGCCAAAAAAGTTGATGACCTTTTTTTTATTTTTTTTAGTCATCCGGCCGAAATCTCGACGAAATTTTCTATTTTCGCCGCCAAAAAAGTTGACGACCTTTTTTTTTTAGTCATCCGGCCAAAATCTCGACGAAATTTTCTATTTTCGCCGCCAAAAAAGTTGATGATCTTTTTTTTTTTTTTTTTAGTCATCCTGCCAAAATCTCGACGAAATGTTCTATTTTCGCTGCCAAAAAAAGTCTTGACGCTCAAACATTGGGGGGGACAAATGCATGGGCCGTCCCCCCCAACACTTTGTTTGGGGGGGACCGTCCCCCCCTTTCCCCCTAGGTCTCCGCCCATGTATGTATGCATGTATAGCCTACATGAATATTTCACATGGATAAAAATCGTCCAGAACCTACTAGGCCTATGCAATGTAGTGCAAAATAATGGTCAAAATGCACTCATTCTGTTGTATGCAGTTGCTAGAAAATTAAATTTATAATTTAATTTATTAAAATTTATTTGAAATAAATAAGAAAAAAATCAGTCGCTATGTAATTTGTCATTCTTGTCCAAGGTTTCACCCAAACTCAAGAAATGCGGCTGGGCATTGTAATGAATATCACATTCCTGTGACATTCCAGTTTGGCCTGCTACAATATCAGGTAGTCCTAATGACTATTCAATGGTATCGCACTATGTTGAAGACACCACTCGGCTTTTGGCCTGATTCACATCCAAGTGGATGAGTTGGTACATGGATCCCAAGCCTGGATTAGTCGGGTGGCATGTTGGTTGTCAGTTCAGTTGAATCCTACTAACAACTAGTGGTCCTTTACCACTTCTTTACCACTCTCAGCCTGCAACTATGCCTTTGTTGGCTACACAGAATGCTCATTGAATTCACCACATGGTTACTTTGCTCAGTTAGACCTATAATGGGGTTGGAGTCCGTGGGTCCCCAACTTGGTGCGGTTGGTTTATAGCAACAACTAGGCTACATGTATGTTGTGTAGGCTGCTATGACTACTTATTTACCAATCTGTGACTGCTACAGCAGATGAGCAAAATATAACATTATTGAGACAATGCAAGCCAACAAATGTGAAGATTTTCACTTCCTTTGGTCGAGCTGTACAAAATAGAAAAGTGAGGGCCAGTGCATGGATCTGAACACACAGTTGTCTGTCAGGGAAAGGATAAGCTGGCTGGACAAACCAGAAAGTATGAACTTCACTTGCTATAGCACCAAATCCCATCTGTTGTAACTCAGATACATTGTGCGAATGAAAGTCTGCGAAAGTTTGGGAAAATAAAATGTTGGTCCACATAAGGAGGGCTAGGCCAATAATCTACTACACAAGACTAGTCACTAGTACTTTAGCAATTGAAAAGCTTCATGTAACTGTTTTATGAGTCTTCTGTAACAGTGTTGGTTGCCATTGCTACAGGATATTGATCTGAGACATGAACAGCATTACAATGATTTGCTGCGTGTAAGCAATTCATTTCAAAATGTGAGCAATTTGGCATATAAATGCATTCAAACATGCCATTTTTGTTGTATTTTTGCCCATACATTTTATTTTAAGTTATTCTGTAGGCAAATTATTTATCTGTTTTCTTTATTAGACGGTATCAACAGTCTTGAGTGATGTAACCTGCACACATCACAATGTAAATCTTCACGTACCCATTCGTGCCTAGCGTCCCCAAAAATGGGACGCTTAAAAAAACTGCTCCTAAAGCATCAAAAGATAAAATTTTGCAGAATTTGTGCTAGGTATTGTCCAAACTCATTATTTGCAACAAAGTTTTCATATTTTGAGATGAATTTGAAAAATCAGGCACTATTGGGTTAATATTAAAGGGCGGAAAAGTTACAGACGATATTCTAGGGGGGTGGTATCCACCCCCTGGTACCTTTGGTATATCGGGTGTAACTTTTGAACGGTGGGGAGCATCATCAAACAGTTTAGCTCAAAATGTGTCCCAATGAACCCTCTACAGCTACCATTTTTTTTCAAAATTTTATTCCAGACGGAACGCGTTTGATTTTCGAAAAACCTAGAGGGGGTGGCAACCACCCCCCTTGGTAGCCCGAGGGTTAAGTCACCATGGCCAGCAGAGCGCAGTGCGCGGCGGCCTTTGCAAGTGTAAAGGGGGAGGCAAAGCTCACACAGATAGGAGGTTTCCCAGCCTGATAAGCATCGCCACACCAAAGATGCAATCCTAAATGAGATGCGCTGCGGGAAGGAAGCCAGTGCAAGACCTCACGCATATATTGATTTGTCAAATAAGACATTTCCTCTGACACTTTTGCAACGCTTTCTTCAGACGCAAGTAAACGTGTATGAACGTTTCTCATTAAACGACGATTGGTTTAGATCATGGCAATGATATTATGTGTGGAACATTTAATTTATAATTAATTAGTGACTTTTTGAAGATTTCGGCCGGATGACTAAAAAAGATCGTCAAATCAAATCCTGGCTACGGTCTTGACTAGGGCTAAGCGAACTTCTGAGTAACTTAGGTAATTACTCTGAGAGCGGCGAGAACACCGTCAAGATATGACATCACGACTCTGCTTAGCAATGGAGGCGTGTTTATTTTATTTAACGTTGCAACGTGAATGGATTTTTGAGTCTGTAGGCGCTTTTCGCAAGGAAGTTAAAATGTTAGCATCTCGGGTTTAAAGTGAATTGACAGCTGAAAATTGTTGCGTTGACCTAAAAATTTGGGTAAGAATCAATAATTGATTCTCACCAAAATTTTGGCAATTATTGCACAAATTTTGGTAAAACGAATCGCTGTCATTTCCGAGCTGGGTCTGGGACGAAAAGTCAAAATAGCGCCCCTTCAAGGCACCTACTCAGAGGCGCTCCCGGCCGAGATCAAGCGAAGAAAGCAGTATTCAACAGTTTGCGAAATTGAGAACAGCCTGGGATGTGTCGCATAGTAAAAGGACTAGGAATACCGTTAACTCGGGTTGAGCCAGTCATGAAGTGATAGCGACATCATTTTCTTAGCTTCAGCATATTAGAACGTGTGTGGATCGTTCTCTGTGCCGTCGTTTCAATTCCCAAGTTACAGTGTGCAGTCAATGTGCGCATTATAGTTGAGCTATTTGTATGCGCAAGTTGAGAAGAAATATGAACACAAATTGCTGCCCTGATTTACCGTTGCCATCCAACTCTTTCGAGCACTACCGTTTGTTTGGCAATTTTCCGCTGTTAGTCCTCATTTTACGGCCTCCAATGGTAGTAAGTTGACGTCGACATTTCCACATAGAGCAGATGATTAAGCGAGATTTTAGCAAACAAATGTTTAGACTGTAGTTATTATGCTTATGTGTCTCAATATTAAAGGTGTGTAAGACAAACGCTTTGCTAAAAAAGTTTACAAGCACCAATGTTCCTGACATAGGCCTAATCCTGTCGTTCTGGCTTTGCGGACTGGTCTTCCTGATAATTTTTAGACTTCACTGCGACTGGTTTTGGATCGCCATCGGTTGATGCTGTGTGAATGTAGAGAACTGATTTTTTTTAGCTCATTAAAAGTATTAAATATGTAAAACTGCCAATCGGAGACTAAAACTCTAAATTCGAGTCTAATTATTTATTTACAACCGGCATACAATACGGAACATGAAATTGAAACTAAAGCATGAAATAAACACATCAGCTATAATTCTTGTCTTCCAATGTATTGACTTCCATCGCGATGGTACCGTATCGCAAGCATTTTCTCCACTTCCAAATACCATATCATAATCCAGCGTGCTAATTAATAATTGATGACTCGTTTTCCATATCTGTCTCTCACTCTTCAATGATATTTCTTTTCCCCGGAGTGTTTCGTGATGAGAGCGCCTCTCTGTAGTCAATATGTTAGAGGCGCTGCATAAATTTGTATGTAGAAATCTATATCTCAATTGAAAGTTGCATTGAATGAAATGGAGGTTGAGATTCGCAAACAACGTATCGTAGTTTTGTTTAATGACGCTATGCATCATATTAAGGAAGACATCCATTGGCATTCTCAAGTATCTAAAGTCTCTGAATCTACTTTGACATTTTACGTTGTTCATCGCAATTGCGTTGTCGCTAACATTGCCATTACAGTGAGACGCATAACATAACAATGAGGTGATGGACGGAATTTAGCGACTGCTTCTGACAACATGTCAGGTTTTTATGGGACACCATAGCGTGGAATTTTACTGCATGGGACACACTTCTGTTTTTTCAGACGCTGTCGACTGATTTATAGAAATGGATTTTTCTATTTTAAGGTGTTTAAAAAGATCGACGCATTATCAATTGTGTTTGCTATATTGTGTGGTCGAAATGGAGCGTTAGAGTCAAATTAAATCGACTAGAAACACTTATACTCATCTAAATACCATCGCAATGAATGGAATGGCTTTTAAGATTATTTATCACTACAAACGCCGTTGCCACGTCATTTTCACTTGCTGTCACAAATGCAACACAGCCTATTATCTCCAGTTTTCTCGTTTATTTTAATAATATGTTGAAAGAAAAGTTCGAAAAGAGTTTACGAGTGTAACTATCAAAAAAAGCATACATAAAGCATGCGAAAGCATATTAAATGAAGACATTCCAGAAGAAGTTGTGCGATTATAGCGACTGTGTTTGCAAGCTCTGGTTCGGCAATGTCAGCGAAGAATTTCCACAGTCAACCTGCACGCGATAAGTCTGTTGCTCCATGAGTACAGTGATACAATGTAACGACACAGCGAAGCTTAATATATATACAGCATAGAAAAATTTGCGTAAATGGTGTCCAAGATTTGCATTGTTTTGATCGATAATATTATTATGTCAACATGACCACAAAATCAGAACACGTCAATAATTATGTTATCATATAATTATATGTATGGGGCGCGGTAGGTGGGTTCGATACCTTGGAGCCGTAGTAACAGTTACAGCTGTTCATTCTACGGAAGCTGATGTGCACATTGGATCGTTAGACCTGGATGTCAAAAGCACCCGCGGAAAGCTCGACCGAAGACCCCGGCTGTAGGCCACTTAGTGCAGAACAAAAGAGTGACATGCAAAAAGGGCGACCAATGTTGAAGTCTTACAAAAAATGGAACCTCATAATAGTTGAAGTTGTGTATTTAAATGTCAATTGCGACAAAAAATAAACAGAATTGGCGATTATTTCGTTGAAACCTTTATTAAAAAATGAATGTAGGTGAAGAGTAAGTAATTAGAGTCAAAAGAATTTGTTAAAATTACCGTCCATAAAAGAAACGATCTGTGATGGATGGATGGATCCATAATTGACGAGGGTCTATTACAACAGAAGCCGTTTTCCTCGATAGAAAATTGTTTGGCATATTACAGCACTTCTAAGCAATCTGTGAGTTCGACTGCGCTCGCCTTAAACACCTTTAACATGCATCCTAATCTAGTATTAATTTGGCGAAATTGAGAGGTCTTTGAGTTATCTGAGAGTCCGATTTCGCCAAATTAATAATAGCTTAAGACGCATGTTAAAGGTGTTTAAGGCGAGCGCATAATTAGCATAATTAGCATTCGTTGTTTGTTTCTCGTCATGACACCATCGAAGCTTCTTAAATCTCCGACAGATACTTTTTCGCCACGGTCCTGAACAGTTGTGAGAAATAGACCGGATATCGCTTGTCACATACTACACGAAACGATTGTACAATGCAAGATTTAATTTTAATGAAACGGGTTTGTGACGCGCTCTACGCCGTTTACGGCATTTAGCGACATCTTTGACTGTTAAAGTTCAACTACGTCGATCTGTCACTACCTTGTATTCTCATTGGATACAATACTATTTCCAGCGTAACTGGTATCTTCTATTAATTTTAACGATGCTGCTTAAATCAGTCTACACGAAAGCTAAAGATCCGAGGCGATGAGCAGATGTGAGCAAACAATTGAGATACATGACTTAATTGCGCGTAAAGAGTTGCGGTAAAATAAATTTAAAGCTAAGCGCAACAATAATTAAAAAAGAAAGCCGTCAATGAAGAGTTTTTTTTTATGTAATACCAGAAAAGACATGACAACAAACTGCTGTAGTTAGATATTTTGTCCTTCGTTAGCTAGATGGGTCCACTGCACTCGATGCAAAAGGCTAGATGCTTGCCTGTGTCATTAACATTATTGACGCTTCATTTAGCGATGAGAATAATTAACGTCACACTCCTCGTTTAAGGTTGGCATCACTCGATGTTACGCGGTTTTTCATTGTGAATCTCATGGCATCTAATCACAGCTACCGCCGACCATCCTCAACTATTAAGGAGATCATCCTGCTGAATGGTCGGATCGATCCAGCAGACAGGAGTTAGTGAACAAGAGACGTTTAAGATCATTCGAGGGCATCCTGTTGACCAATATTAATCGTTACTTCGAGAGCATCCCGTTCCTTCTCATTATGAATACAGTGAAGTGAGGGCAGCTGATTTATTCAAATGATGCGATTCGGTTAAGCTCTAAACTTACACAGTGTATGTAGGTCGTCGAAACATCCGTTGAAGACAGCGGGTTTGACAACGCAGTTGACGAATCTTGGTAAGCAGTTTGTCGAGAATATTATTGTTGATCATGGAGTTTTGAAGTTGATTGAACACGAAAGTGTTTATAGCATTAGACTTTGTCACTTAATCTGAAACTCCGCCACTGGTCGCACTCTGCCAGTGCCAGTCCCAAGCCTGGACAGAGGAGGAGGACGTCGCTAATGGTCTTTGTTACCACACAGTGACGTTAAACTGCAACTACTACTATAATACTATATATAATAATAATAATAATAATAATAATAATAATAATAATAATAATAATAATAATAATAATAATAATAATAATAATAATAATAATAATAATAATAATAATTATATATTAATCTGCGTCGTCCTATAAGACTGAGGAAATCAACTTCATTACGCTAACAATCGTTATATTTTATAAGCACCATCTGCGATGAAACTGGAGAGTGTGATTTGGATGTTGATGAAGAAGAGGAATCGAGACCTCGATTGGAGAGTGATCATAGAACGTCGCCAGAGAATTTGTTTATAATTCAGTTGCTAATCGAAGGCTTTGTCCGAAATCTATAGGCCTACAACCACGTAGCTTTTTTTATTGAAAACACTACTCAGACCTACGGTCTGATTTGTCCCATTTATATAGCATCTCGGAAATATTTAATTAAGGTGTATAAGACGACCGTAACATAACCCATTGCTAAGAGATCATAGATACATAAAAATGATAATATATATATATATATATTAGTATACGTTCCCTAGGTGTCTTAAGAATGGACAACTATTATTACACGCGTCAAGAAATTGTTAATCGACATCGTTTGTCAAATTATATTGATATTGAAATCAATGTTTTAATTATGGACATTCAAATGTTTCCTTTTTTCGTTCGGCACTAGCGGAGGCCAAAGAATGTCATCATAAAACATTCTATCAGTCGATTTTAATTACTCTCTGCTTACTTGTTCAATAAGGTTTTGAACGGCAACCTATGATGAGCCTGGAGAAAAAAAGAGTGTGACAATATTATTTAGTGGAGAATCAAAAGTGTGCTGTTAATTTCCAATCGATGTCTTCTGTCCAAGGTATTTTAGGCATTTACCTGCAAGTTTTGGTAGCTCTTGCTGCATATAATATTTTTTCTAATGCAAACAACTCTTCATCATCAATATCATTGGACTCAATGCCTGTAGGAGTCCGACGCCACTCTCTGTCTGAGTCTGTCTCGCGTCATGCTGCCCAGCTTCAACAGGTCCGGTCAGCAGGTCTGCCCCATACCATTAACATCTTGAAGCAGCAGGACCACCTTATCTGATTGAAGAGAATATGGGAGAGAGGCATGAAGGACAACTGGGTCAATGCCCGTAAGTGTCCCATGCTCTCTTCTCCGACTCTCTCCACCGGTCTGTCCTGACCGGCCTGTGCAGTGTGCATGTCTGCTCCACATCATGACACCTTGAAGCATCTGGGCCGCTATGTCACTTGTGTAGTGGTTTTTGCGGATTTCAATCGTCTGGGTCTTTTACTGCCAGTGTATCGCCACCCATCTGGCAAACCTTCCTCATTTTATCCGGGCTTAGGACAGGCACAGGGACGTCGTTGGTTCCCTGTGGCGGAGGATGGATGCAGTGTAACGTCATGCCCAGGACAAACGTCATGCCCAGGACATTATACGAGTATAATTATAGCTATCTTCAATCCTTATGAATGACCTGCAGGGTGCGCATAACCACGCTCTTCGTTATTTATTGTTCATTGATCATTGATTAGAAAAAAATAATGGTTTCGCTTTTATTGTTTATTATTTTGACAATCGCTTTTGTTTAATATTTTACCATCGTTTTCATTTTGGTTTTTAGTTGACCATCGCTTTTTTGTTTAATATTTGACCAATGTGATAGTATTTTCCGCGTTGTCAGATGCTTGCTCAATAATTTTCTTGTCCTGCATGCTCTATGCGTTACGTTGGCTGCCTGTGACCCTGCATAGGATTTCATATCGGGCCACTGCTTTAGTTTTACGCTGCACCATCGGTTGTCCTCCTTACTACATGTACATGCGCGACCCCTGCCTTGCGACGAAGAGACTGCTTTAAGTTATAGTTTTAAGTTGGTTGTCTCAGCTGTTGGACAACGCTGGACAACGCCGAACTTTCTTGGCTAAATGTCTCATTTGGAATGACCTATGTATGAACAATATCACCTAGGGTGGCCATTTCAGAGATTCAAAATCTCGGGCCTGCACGTGCGGTCCGTCCACGGAGACCTAAATGGCGTGTCGACACTAATCGTCGTTGAAATTACAGTGTCGTTAAACATGTAACAACACACTTCATCGCCTGTAATCATAACCAAACACGTGTGATGAACGTGATGAATGACTGCTATAAGTGTTAATGAGATAGTTAAAAGATGTCGCTACGTGATGGGTGGCACCTATGGCGACGATGCGATGCTGCTCTGTTATAACATCGATTAAATATTTGTAAAGGTGTGTAAGACGAGCGAGCGCTGATCTATCGAGTACAAAGCGACTGTTTGATTGAGGAGAACGGTACAACCTCTTCCATCACCGTCTGGTATTCCCACCAACACTGAATTTCACTAGCAGATTTATCCAGGATATCATAGATAGGCTAGATCAGTAGGCAAGTGTTTGCGGTAGATGGAGCATAAATATCGATAGAAATTTCAGCCACGGCATCGATTTGGCAACCTGATTTGTAGTATAGACTTTCGGTTTGTGGAAACAAGCTTTCGGAATTCTTTTTCTTTGTATCTGGTTGCTTTCTGCTTGTGTCACGTGCTTGTACCCGCCTGTATCATCTCATTCTAGTCTGAAGAACAGCCGTTTGTTTTGCCGCTGTTGTATTATAATAAAAGCTAATGAGAGGTCTGAGTAATTTTCGGTTGACTGCGAGAATAATAATATCACTTATATCATGGGTAAGACAGCGTTCGTCTCAAACACCTTCAACACGATTTATCTGCATTTTATATAAAATGCAAAAAAACTAAAAATCAGAGTATTGTATAAAATCCCCTTAGGCTTATAGAATATCCCGATCTCGCAAAACGTTCCTTCAATTATAGACATCTTTCTAGTCAACAGAACTAAATCGAATTCGATCATACTGTAACAAGGTTATAGAAACAGACACTAATTTGCTCCTATATTACACGCCGTTGACACGCGTTCTTTCTATAATATGGACTAGATTGTCTTGAGGAGTGAAGCAGAGCTCTGCGCCGGCCGCGCCGCCGACAAGCCTTGGGCGTCGCCGCCGCCGATTTTTTGGGTCGGCGCGCCGGTGACACGAAACGGAGTATCCCCTCTGAAAGCTATCCGGGGGGGGGGATGAATTAATCTTTCCCCCGAGTGGAATTAACCGGTCTATACTATCCGGGGGATAAATTATTCTATCCCCTTTTTTGAAAAATGCGCACAATAAAAACATTTATGCTGTAATCAAAATTTAAAGTGACTCTAATTGTTTTAAGTGTGCTAAGCAATGCTCAGATAAAGGCAACTCGAATTTATTTAGTGTACCTGAGTGAATGACACTAACAGGTATGTTTGTTCCTACTAGATAATTTGTTTTGCCCTGTTTTTAGAGCACTTAAACATGTGTTTTAAATGTTTGTGCTCTAAAAACAGGGCAAAACAAATTATCTATTAGGAACAAACATACCTGTTAGTGTCATTGTTCAAAATAAAGCAGATGAAAATTAATTTGCCACAAAAAATACACGCGGAAGCGGGTTTTTCGACTTTTTTTAATTTGGGGGGATACAATTAATACGGGAGATACTCTATTTCGTGACACCGGCCCAAAAAATGTAAGATAGGCTATGCCTACCGGTAACTGGAAAAGCTGGATGAAAGGAAGCAAATGTATAAATTGCACCATCTTTGCACCCTGATTTAACTTTTATACTGAACCACATCTGTGGGTACACCTCCCCGATGTATGCCGTACGAATCTTTGATGATAATAGCCTCCTGTACTTGTCGTGGTAAGCAAGAATGAACTGCAGAGCTCAAACATGTGACACAAGTGGCATTGAACATTTTACCAAGATCTGTTCACCTTTGGCTGCATAATTGCTATCGAAATAATATTTCCAACCGTTGACTGCTATTAGGGTAGGCCTATCGCTTGATTTTAGTTGATAGCTCGGAAGCGTAGGCCTACAGCATCATTTCATTGTCGTATGCTGGTAAAATAGCCCCTGTGGTTCATGCACGAAAGACTGGATACATTTCCATATTTCCTCGTTTCGGGTTTCTGGCCAGAGGGAGGTGAGGTCATTCTAGGTGTGAGAGAAATGTCGGTACAAATGTTATTCTGATACATGTACATGCTGACACTAAGACACCGGCACATTTTTGTCCACATTCATCGCTCATTGCATACTTTTAAAAGCAGAGCAGAATGCACAAAGTCGTATCCAAATCAAACTAATTGAAGGGCTTGGATCAATAACAACGTATGTCGAAAATCATGAATGTTAGTAAATCGACTTAAAAGATTTACCACTTCAAACTGATGAATCTAAGCCATTTGACAACATCAAGAAGCTGTTTTGAGCATTGGGTACCTTAAAATAGTCTTTAACGAAATTGGTGTATTATTCAATGCCAAAGATGAAATTAGTAGGCCTATCATTTTTTATACATGTTTGCTTCAAATCGTGTTATTGCAACACGAATACGCCGTCATTGGTATCATTTCATATTAACAGTAAGTGATACTCATTTTAGCATGATTGTGTAATATATTATAGGCTACTGGTAAATAATTGCATTAACCCTACAATAGTAAATAATATTACGGTATAATATACTGTGCACATAAAGAGGGGTAATCAGGCAGAAACAAAACCGTGGAAAAGATCGTAGATGGCATTATATACGCGAGAAAGTTACCGTAATGCTGCATGGGCGATAGTAAAACCCCACCATGCATGCAGAAAGTAATAATAATAATAATAATAATAATAATAATAATAATAATAATAATAATAATAATAATAATAATAATAATAATAATAATAATAATAATAATAATAATAATAATAATAATAATAATAATAATAATAATAATAATAATAATAATAATAATAATAATAATAATAATAATAATAATAATAATAATAATAATAATAATAATAATAATAATAATAATAATAATAATAATAATAATAATAATAATAATAATAATAATAATAATAATAATAATAATAATAATAATAATAATAATAATAATAATAATAATAATAATAATAATAATAATAATAATAATAATAATAATAATAATAATAATAATAATAATAATAATAATAATAATAATAATAATAATAATAATAATAATAATAATAATAATAATAATAATAATAAGCTGGAGCTGGAGTTGGCAATGAGCAGATTAGAGTCCATTGCCAAACA
Organism: Lumbricus terrestris; assembly: GCA_949752735.1. Lineage (NCBI taxonomy): Eukaryota > Metazoa > Annelida > Clitellata > Crassiclitellata > Lumbricidae > Lumbricus > Lumbricus terrestris. Next base: position 11,900,760 of record OX457048.1, on the reverse strand, counting down.
TGATGCTTTGACCCTCCTCAGATTCTCACTCAGCTCTCAGAGACTGGTGTACACATTGAGATGCAGCCCGTGCACAGGACACGTTTTGCTGGACAGATTCGACGCTATTCTTCGAAATGGCTTCGAAACAGTTTTCAACATCGCCTTATCGAACGATCAGTGGCTACAGGCCTCTTTGCCTGTCAAGATGGGTGGACTGGGAATTCGTCGGGTGGCCTCGCTTGCACTCCCTGCCTTTTTGGCTTCTGCTGCAGGCACCCGTGACCTCCAATCCTCCATGCTTGGATTCAATAACACTGTCATCGACGTATGTGTGGTAGAGATGAAGCGACGTTGGTGCGACGAGAGCCACATCACACCACCAGACGAGAGTGTAACCCACAAACAGTCACACTGGGACAGACCGCTTGTCATCAAGGTGGTAGAGTCACTGGACACCACCTACACTGACGCTTACCACCAAGCACGCCTTAAAGCAATCGCTGCGCCTCACAGCGGCGACTGGCTGTTTGCACTTCCAATTTCGTCATGTGGATTGCGACTGGACGATGAAGCGGTAAGAATAGCGATAAGCCTCCGACTTGGTGCGGGCATATGCGAACCACACGCATGTCCCTGTGGGGCAGTTGTTACGGCAGATGGCTCGCATGGTCTTTCATGTGGTCTCGGTCCTGGTAGGTTCGCCCGACACGCCATCCTGAACGACCTGATCAGCCGTGGCCTCACTCGTGCAGGCGTTCCCAACATCAAAGAGCCAACCGGTTTGATGAGGACGGACGGAAAGCGTCCCGATGGGTTGACTCTAGTTCCTTGGCGTGGAGGCCGTAGTCTCGTTTGGGACGTCACAGTGACTGACACCGTGGCCCCTTCCTATCTTAATTCAACGTCGGTTGCAGTTGGAGCGGCGGCTGAGATGGCAGCCACCAGAAAGAATTCGAAGTACAGTGAACTGTCGAAAACCCACTTATTTGTGCCGCTGGCCTTCGAGACCCTGGGTCCCATCAACGAAGACGGTCTTGATTTTGTAGAAGACCTAGGAAGACGCCTTTCTCAAGTTTCCGGAGACTCTAGAGAAACTTGCTATCTCTTCCAGCGCTTGTCGATTACCGTCCAGCGCTTTAATGCCGTCGCCTTCCGCGGTTCTTTTGTCAAACCAGATTTTGTCGAATAACAATAGTATTTATAATAATAATAATATTATTATTATTATAACAGTTCATGTAATGCGATGATGTAAACAGCAACTAAAAACTATTATCATTTTCACGCATTTTTCTGAAAGGGTATGCCATCTCTGTCTATAGATAGTGTTTATACAAATGTATACAGTAAGTGCTTGGAGAAAGACATCATGCAGGGCACAATGCCGGGAAATCAGAAAAGAGGAAGACCGAGAACAAACTGGTTGGGGAAAATAAAAGACTGGACAGGATTGGGAATGGATGAAATGATAAAATTTGCGGGAGACAGGAGACGCTGGAGGAATATTGTTCATGATGCGGCCGCAGCGGCCGAACCTCGAAACGAGGATGGCTGAGAACAGAACAGATAGGCCTACAGTAAGTTACACTCATTCCAACATGTAGTATAACATATTATAGTAGTAAATAATGTCCTTATGATCATATAATAGTAAACAATATCACAGTATATTATAACACTTCGAGTAAAACAATGATAAAAACAGCAACTAAAAACCAATATTATTTTTTTCAAATTTTTCCTGGGGGAGGAAATGTCATTCCTTGGGGAACTTTCCTCCCATAGACGTCTAGATTAAACACTGCACTTGTTATATTCTATTCTCATCCAATGCTCCCGCAGTGCGTTCGCAGGCGGTTCTATGAAGTAAATACTTGCTTACTTACTTCTTCGAGCAATAACAAATGTTCACGAGCCATTAACTGTTAATCTAGCGATTTTTAGCGACTTTGTGGCCTGACCTCGCGATAAGGTTTTTACAAAGTCTGGCAACACTGAACAGAATACGCCTCTAGTATCGCTCGCCATTTTGTTCGATCGGAAGTTTACGTAAGATTCTCGTATAATAGAAATCGTGAGAAATAATTTAAGCACCTAAAATGAAGTTTTACCTAAATTATTTCTCACGATTTCAAACCGGATAGTTGTCTGAAATTATCGTTAACACTGTAAGAAACATGTCCTCATGACGGAATCGGTTGCGGAAGACAAATTCATGGATATAAAACCTTCATCCAGCTTCGATTTCTTAAGCGTTTTATCATTCATCCAACTTCTATTTAAGATATGAAATACATTGATCCCTCCCGCCCCCATTTCCGAAGCTTTTTTGAATCCAGCTCCCATTTAATATTTTATTCAATCCAGCTCCAATTTAAGGCAATACATTTTACTCCATCCAGCTCCAATTTAAGCAAGACGTTTTCGTCGATCCAGCTTCTATTTCATGTGTAACAATATTTATTACTCCCGCGGTAATTATTTTCAACGATCTAGTTCCGATTTTATCAAGAAAGCGTGTTCCGATTTTATCAAGAAAGCGTATACATGGAGAAATAATTTACGCACCTAAAATGAAGTTTTACCCTGTTTGAATTTCAGGAAGAAATCTGGTAAAATCGTTGTTTATGTTGCTAACTTATTTTATATTGTCAATTTAAAATGGAATCTGGATTGATGGCAATATCTGTCTAACACGCCCTGATGTCTATGAAAATTTATCTGTCAAAATTGCTTAAATAGAAGATCAATCAATCAATCAATCAATCAATCAATTTTTTTTTATTGGTCCAGATGTATCAAGCACACTAAGATATAAGGCAGGAAAATAGTTACATAAAGCATAACAAGTATCACAAATTAAACAAGCAATAATCAAAGTAAGAACTAATTAGTTAACGCAAATTATAAAAAAACCTTTGGGCTAGATTGGGGATACCCCCAGGAATATATAAGAAGAGATTATTTAAACCCAGTGGCTATAGGATAGAGTGATACCAGTGGGAAAAGATAACCCTAAACCTGGAGTGCGTTAAAGAGAAACTCTAAAGTACGGAATTAGGACACAAATGGAGACCCAGAAGGGAGGGAATCCCGCTAAGTAGGGCCCCCAAGTAGCTATGAATAATTCTAATTAGTACACACCACAAATTGATGAAAAAATTAACCAAAAGCAACAGGAGATGAAACAATTAAGCCACACTGAAAAACAACACACAAAGTAGAAAGAGCCCTGAAGATTGTTGATCAGGACACACCTATAACATCAAAGCAATGTGCAGGCACAGAAAACCAACACACAATGCAGAAGGTAAAACAGACAACCAAAACCAACAGCAGATGAAGCAATTAAGACACACTAAACAAACCAACTCCCAGTGCAGGAGGATCCTTTAAGAAGAAGCACATTTGTAATAATTGGATTACTAATTTAATATCGGTTATGGTTAACTAACTATTAGCCATTTTCGTAGGTTTATTTTAAATAGGTTAATGTTAGGAGAGGCCTTTAGGTTTTGTGGCAGACTATTCCATAATAGTGGGCCCCTACATTTTATGGAGAATTTACGGGAGTTTGTTCTAGCAAATTCCGTTCTTAAGGAAAGAGAACTTCTTGTTTCATGTGAATGAAAGTCAAAGCTTGACTTAAACAGGTTAGTGTATTCATTTGGCAGGATATTGTGCAGCGATTTGTACATAAATTCACATGATTGGTAGTCAGTAATCTGGTTAAGTTTGAGAATCTCTAAGTCAATAAAAAGCTGGTTAGTATGGGCAGTATAAGGAGAGCCAGTTATGATACGAACAATTTTTTTCTGGAGTACTATTAGCATTTGAAGTCTAGATATGTAATTGGATCAACTTGATGGATTTTAATATTATTGTTTCCGTATATGGAATAAAGAAATTAAATTATGAGGAAGGATCAATTCTTTTTTTATGGAAGTTCTCTTAACGGGATTTTTTTTTACATAAATTTAAGTTGTGTTGATAATTTAATAATTCCTGTTATTGAGTTCTAACTTAAGTTGGAAGAATTTTTCCTTTAAAATAAGTAAATTGGAAACTGGATTGATTAAAGTGATATTGGACATTGCATAGTCAGGCATGACAATGAAGATATTGAGACAATTAAGCAATGCAAACTACGATTCTACCCTGAATCCATTTATGGACATGATTTTGGGATTTAAATACTGAGACTCATCGTGCAAGAACTGTGTGCATCACCAATTAATTCGTATGATCATAGAAATCATTCTGACCTCAGAGAAACTGATATTAGCCATTGGTTTGAACAATGATAAAACAGTCTCTTACTCATGTTTTCCTGTTCTTCATCTTACTAGATGCAGGAAGCTCTTTTAACAAGAGTGGAAATTCGAGAAAGCCTTGCATCTCGTTGATTTTCATCAAATGGAACACTAGAGTGATCAATTACCATTGGTACGGTACGAGAACAATAGAGTATGCTTTCTGCAGAAATTGTTGCCTTCCATATTTGACCACGGATTTAATTGTTTCTCTTTGGACAATTTCTTATTTTACTGCAAAGGAACTGTTACTTAAGATTCAAACACACAAGAAATTGCAGGTGCATCAACCAAAGCAACAATTATCTGAAAATGCATCTGCTCTCAAACTGATACTATTCAATATGAAAAACGCCATAGAAATCCAAAGAGTCACTGCACATTCTGGTGATTAAAAAGCCACACGAGAGCAAGCTTTGCTTAAAAACTGCCGTGGCAGCATTTACGTCATAAATTATTTTCTCGAAGTCCAATGCTCAGAGCGCCTATGAGAAAGCTTACTGGAGAGCAGCCATAGAAATTCTAATTATGTCAAAAATGATTTATACACAATGGTGAACTGATAGGACTTTTGAGAATTCAGACTGCTAAGAAACCATGCAAAATGCCGTTATGTCAGAAATAGTGTACTCGATGTTGCGATCATAAGATGTATACTGGAGAGAAAAACTTTAAAATGTAACTTATACCAGAAATCGTTAACTGTACTGAGCAGACACAAGAGAACCTACACTCGACTTAGAAAAATAAATGTCAGTTATGTGAGGAATTATTTCTTGATTCTGGTGGTCTGAAAAAAGATTGAGAACTTATTCTTCAAAAAAATAATACAAAGGTCAGTAATATCTTTTAAAATAATATTTCTCGCAGGCTGTAATCTGAAACTACACATGAGAGCCAATGCTGGAGATAAATCATACAAATGTTGGTTGTGCCAGAACATTTTTCACAAGCGCAGTCTGAATGTATACTTGTGGACCCATCGTGGAAAGAAACCATTCAATTGTCAAAAATAATCAAAGTAACCAAGGTGTTGATCTGGAAAAACATATGAGAATCCAAGCTGCTGAGAAACCATGCAAATGTCAGTGATGTCAAAATCATTTTCACAAAGTGGTGTTCTGAAAAGACACATGAGAACCCATACTAGACAGAAACCATACAAATGTCAGTTATGCCAGAAATCATATACTCAATGTGGTTATCTGAAAAGTCACATGAGAACACATACTGGAGAGAAACCATACGCATGTCAATTATGTCAAAACTCATTTACTGAAGCTGGTGTTCTGAAAAGACACATGAGAACCCATACTGGAGAGAAACCATACAAATGTCAGTTATGTCACAAATCATTTACCCAAGGTGGTCATCTGAAAAGCCACATGAAGACCCATACTGGAGAGAAACCATGCAAGTGTCAATTATGTCAAAAATCGTTTGCTGAAGCGTGTGTTCTACAAAAGCACATGAGAACGCATAGTGGAGAGAAACCGTATAAATGTCAGTCATGTGAGAAATCATTTACCCAAAGGGGTAATCTGAAAAGTCACATGAAAACCCATACTGGAGAGAAACCATACCGATGTCAGTTATGTCCGAAATCATTTACCCAATGTATTAATCTTAAAACTCACTTGAGAACCCATACTGGAGAGAAATCATATAAATGTCAGTTTTGTCCGAAATCATTCACGCAAAATTGTGATCTGAAAAGCCACATGAGGATCCATACTGGAGAGAAACCATACCGATGTCAGTTATGTCAGAAATTATTTACTCAATGCGGTCATCTGCATGCACATTTAAAATACCATACTGGAGAGAAACCATATATTATATGTTTGTTATGTCAGAAATCATTTACTCAAGCCGGTACTCTGAAAAAGCACAAGAAAAGTCATACTGGTGATAATTTATATAAATGTCAGTTATGTCAGAAATCATTTGCTTATGACGGTTCTCTGAAAAGCCACATGAGGACCCATACTGGAGAGAAACCATACAGGTGTCAATTATGTCACAACTCATTTACTGAGGCTGGTGGTTTGAAAAGACACACGAAAACCCATACTGCAGAGAAACCATACAAATGTCGGTTATGTCAGAAATCATTTACCCAAGGTTGTAATCTGAAAAGACACATGAGAACCCATACTGTAGAGAAACCATACAAATGTCAGTTATGTCGGAAATCATTTACCCAAGGTTGTCATATGAAAAGTCACATGAAAACTCATACTGGAGAGAAACCATATAAATGTCAGCTATGTCATAAATCATTTGCACAAAGTCGTGTTCTGAAAAGACACACGAGAATCCATACTGGAGGGCAAGCAGAAATCTTAATACACACATGAAAATCCATGCTGGCAAGAAAGCAAACAAAGATAAGGTTATGTCAGGAAGCATTTAGTCGTTATGGTGATCTGAAAAATCAGAGTCCACTTAAGAAACACCATATCGTGTTCGCGAACATTGCGAAGTCAGTTGCTTTTGAATTCTCGCAATAGTTATTCCAACAGAGGGCGAGATAGCTGGGACAAAGCTTATGAGGGCGTGTTGGCTGAGATGTGTAGAGAGAACGGTTCAAGGGAGGAGAAGGTCTCGTTGGTGTTCGAACGATAATGAAATTAACTATAATACAAAACGTTATAAAATGCACATTAAATGTCACTACACTTGTTCCTTTGCCTTTGTCAGCGAGTTTAAACAGTAGATGATAATAGACAAATTAATTATTGTAGACAAAATAACGTCTTAAATTCTTTGCGAAGCTAAGGACCTTTGAATGCATCCGACATCGGCTCAAGAGACATTTATTAAGCGCCACTGCAAAATGATAAAACATCAATCGATTGCGCGCTGAGTGTTATTGCCGGTGGAGGACTTGCAGAAGGTTCATAGATAGTCCTACTCACCTCAATTATAGAGGAAGATCAAGCACTTGCTCTCTGGGTTACAAAGCAAATGTTCTAGTCAATCGCTTGAAATGACCCACAACCTGAACATGTTTGTTAACCATCCTAATAATAATTATAACTACGGCTTTAACGGGGTTTTAGTCAGTTGCCATGTATACAGGGTGGGCCAAAAAAGACCCCCTTGGTTTTTGGAAATATCTCGACCAAAAGTAAGAATGTTTAAATAAAATTTTACAGTCTTATAAACAATTCATATTTACATATGATGGCCAAATTTCATCAAAATATTTCAAACAGAGCAGAAGTTATGCCACTATTATGGAGGCCATCCACCGTTTTTTGACGATTCAAAAAACAAAACGCAGCAAAAAGTAGGTTTTTGCCAATATCCTGGCCAAAAGTAAGAATTTCGAAATGAATTTTTACGAGTTAATAGACAATTCATATTTACATATGATGGCCAGATTTCATAAAACTATTTCAAACAGAACAAAAGTTATAGCACTTTTAGTGAGGCCACCCTACGCTTTTTGATGATTCAAAGAACGGTCGGTGCCCTCACTAAAAGTGATATAACTTTTGTTCTCTTTGAAATATTTTTATGAAATCTGCCATCATATGTAAATACGAATTGTCTATAAACCTCTAAAATTTCGAAATGAAATTTTACGAGTTAATAGACAATTCATATTTACATATGATGGCCAGATTTCATAAAACTATTTCAAACAGAACAAAAGTTATTGCACTTTTAGTGAGGCCACCCTACGCTTTTTGATTATTCAAAAAACGGTCGGTGCCCTCACCAAAAGTGATATAACATTTGTTCTCTTTGAAATATTTTTATGAAATCTGCCATCATATGTAAATATGAATTGTCTATAAACCTCTAAAATTTCATTTCGAAATTCTTACTTTTGGTCAAGGTATTGGCAAAAAACCTAGGGGGGTAATTTTTTTGGCCCGCCCTGTACATCGATCATATGCAGTGAATAGCTGTGCTAAACAGCACATATTTAATTGGCTTGTTACATGTTTTGGTTGACACTGTAACGCCAAAGAAGTACATGCACTTTAAGGGTGTTAAGTTGACAATAATTACGTTTGTCCAAACGATTTTTTATATGTTTCCAAGGATGAAATTGAGTACCGAATTGTCAAGCAGCTTAAGATAAGTGTTTACAAATGAAAATTAATGATGTTAGAAATATTAAATGACTATAATAAATATTTCTATATTTTGATTCTGGGTTCAGGTGAGAGTTTGTCGTTTAAGGTTACTGATTGCTGTCTAAGGACACTTATAGTCAAACATACAAACTGGCAAGGCGAGATACAATTATGGTGATGATGGCAGGGACTGAAGCAGAAAGGTAGACAGACAAATTTCAATGGAGGCAGTCAAAGACCAGATGTAAGATTGTCTACAAACGATGACTTTGGATCGTATCGATTATTTGTAGTTTCAGCTTAACGACACTCTAAGATAACAGAGATGACTAGTGTCGCCCTTCTCCTGCATCCAGACTTTGGACTGGCCCTTCTGACACAAATCACTGATTTGAAATGGTGGAGTTAAGGTTGTCTGCCTCTAAACTTTTTCGTTGCGTCGATTTATGCTTTGTTCATTGTGAAAAAAATTGCAATAGAATTCATTCATTCATTCATTCATTCCAGATTGACGGCCCCACAACCGAGAAGGCTCGGCGCTGTCTGGTAGCTAAGCGAGCCCGTGGAACAAGCAGTTGTCCCTTCGCAGCAGAGCGAAGGGCCCGACGCGCTTCAATGTCAGAGACTGGACGACAGAGAAGTCGCAGGTAGGATGGAGCACAACCAAGGATAGGCTACAGCGAGAAACCAGGGCTGCAATTCGATAATGTATGCGTTGGGCTATTGGCAACCAATGCAGCACAGAATTCTGTATGAATAACTTAAATAAATGAACATACACACACATGCATAGATACACACGAATGTATAAATGAATGATTAAAGGCTGCAATTATATTAAGTTAAATTTAAATTAACTTATTTAAAAAATTCTTTTGTACTTAAGATCAGATGAGACAAGATTAGACTAGATTTAATGAGATTTTATTATGTTTTATTATATTTAATTTGTTAGACTCAATCGAATTCCGACTTGTATTTTTTAAAGGTAACAAAACAAGGCGTTGCATTCAGTTGGAGGATGGCTTTGTTTTGTCTGCATATTCGTACGTCGTGCTTCATCTGGTTTAACGATGCAGCGTCATTAGAGGAAGATAGGCCTATCCCTCCCATTATGATCAAAGCTTGAAACTGGCATTATTAGTTTTCCGCTGTTAATCATAGTTTTGGTTGGTTAAGTTTTCCATGCCGTTTGATATGTGGTTCTTTATACATGTATCTCTCTTTCCACTTCCATAGGCCGCCGCGCACTGCGCTCTGCTGTCCACGGTGACATAATGGTTCGATCCTTTTACTCGCTCTGCAACAGTGCAGAGGCGTTCATTCTCTGTGGTTGGTCCAACAACCTGTAATGGACTTCCATTCACTATGCGACACCTCCCAAGCTGTTCTCAATTTCACAGACTCTTGAAGACTTTTTTCCACTTGATCTCGGTCGGGAGCGCCTCTGAGTAGGTACTTTGACGGGGCGCTAAATAAATTACGATTGATTGATTGATATTGGCCTTTTTGTGATTGTGATTTTGAATAACATAAGCAAGGATGGATCCGATTTAACCAGGGTATATGACAACAGAGGCCGTTACCCTGGACAGAAATTTGCTCGGCGTATTACAGCACTTAAGAACGCATTTTTTTTATAATTATGCAGATTATAATAAGTGTTAAAGGTGTACTAGATTAGCAAGTGCTGTATCATTGTCCTTCGACCTCTGGCCTAATTGGCAAATTGACCTCTGGCAATGGCGCGCCATGTATTACAGTCATGAAATTTTAGTGCGTACAGTAGGCCTATAGCCCCGCTATCTAATGACCAAGCGTGTCATGGAAGAACTTGTTCGATTTTTATACAAAGTCGGCAGATCAAAGAGGTTACGGATATAAATAATAATCTTCGCCTTACAAGATGAGTTCTGTAGCCAACGACTAGAGTTTTTCACAATAGTAACAATAACAGCAGGAAGTTGCCAACTAAAACTAATTTATTAAACTAAGTTTTATATATATATATATAAATATATAAAATTTTATATAATATATATAGCGCTATGCACATTGTCTTAAAGTAACCGCCATATCTAAGACACTTTCTCTCCTACTTCAGGCGCGTGCGAACAATTAGGCTTTTGGCAAGACGTCTCCAAATTGTTAAATATCTTGTTACTTATGTATGTGGCTTCTCTCATGCCAATGCTATGTGTCCTTAGATATATATCCCATCACGTTCACCGTCCATGTCTATTCCAGAAGTAATTTCCATCAGGGTCAACGTCCTTGTTATTAAGTAAAGATCGATGCACATCTTCACACTTAAATAACTCTAATCTATAGGGTTTATAGCAATCGTGGACATCCTTATTAACAGGGATGTACATAGGTTCAGCATCATTGGCAACCGAGAAGTTCGAAGTACAAGCCATATTTATTTAGGCATTCGCCAGTTCAGTGTCGACTTATAAGTACACAGGCAATTCACGTAGTACTTACACGCGCATTCACCTCAAATTAAGACCTCCTGTTCAACATTTGAATCAGTTGTGCACACACAATAAATAATGTAGCTCACTGTGGATCAATGCTAGACATTCACATAAGAATAGAACAGGTTGATTCCACAAATGCATGTGCAGCTAAATTTTAATTTTAGGTGATAAAGTACTCTTTCTATCACGTTTTACAATACATTTCATTAATTTACAGAGCAAATACACTTACACACACGCACACACACTGCACACATATCTGCTTCTTTAGTAGCAAAACTGTAGACTATTTTGAAAGCATTTACATCAAATTCTCAATTATTGCAGTTGTATACTCTGACAAGAAGGTTAAACCTAAGGTGTGTTGTACCTCTGTTTTCCTGTAGACAAAAGAATGCCTACTGTCATAATTATATGAAATAAATACGACACATTCTGTTATGTGGAAGCTTTTATCAACTGTATGAGCAACTCTAATTCAGCACAGGTCTGCAAACAAGTCATCAGGTGGAGAAAATTGATGGCTTGAACAATGCTCTAGAAATTCGTTTTCCATTTCAAGCAATTCATCACAAATACCACAACCAAAAAATCTTGACAAAGACGCCTCTCTATCCACAGAAGATTTGACTTTGCTTATGCACAGACATTTTTCATTTTTAATTCTCTGTAACTGACCTGCATCTCCACATGAATTCGGATATATTATGTTCTTTGAGAAACTCTCACTTGGCTTATCAGAACCACCTGCACTGCTACATGTGATAAAACGATCAGACACGTTTGCAATAACTTCAGTTCCAATTTTAACATCATGTGGCTGGGTTTTTGCATGGAGTTGAAATTGATCTGCTGTAGAATAGCTTTTGGTAATCGATTCATTGCGTGATTGTTGATTCTCAGCTGCATGAGTTCTTCTGTGTTTCTTTAGATATCCACTTTTTGTGAACCCTTCAAAACAAAACTCACATGTGTATGGTCTTTCAACAGAATGGACTCTTGTGTGATTTTTCAGATTACTAATTTGACTAAATGATTTCTCATATAATTGACACCTGTGTGGTTTCTCTCCAGTATTGATATTCATGTGCCTCTTGAGATGACTGTTAGTAACAAATGATTTCTGGCATATCTGACACATGTACGGTTTTTCACCTGTATGAGTTCTCATATGCCTTTTCAGATTACTACTTTGACTAAAATATTTCTGGCATATCTGGCACCTGTACGGCTTCTCTCTGGTGTGGGTTCTCATGTGCTTTTTCAGTGCACCACTTTCAGAGAATGAATTCTTGCAGAGTTTACACGTGCATGGTTTTTCCCCAGAATGTTGTCTCATGTGCCTTTTCAGAGAGCTGAGATCAGCAAATGAATTCAGACATTGCTGGCATCTATGTGGTTTTTCACCAGTATGGGTTCTCATGTGCTTTTTCAGATGACCACCTTGACTAAATGATATCTCACACAGCTGGCACCTGTATGGTTTCTCTCCAGTATGGGTTCTCATGTGCTTTTTCAGATCATCACATTGTCTAAATGATTTCTGGCATAGCTGGCACCTGTATGGTTTTTCACCAGTATGGGTTCTCGTGTGTTTTTTCAGCTGACCACTTGCACTAAATGATTTCTGGCATACCTGGCACCTGTAAGGTTTCTCCCCAGTATGCGTTCTCATGTGCATTTTCATATTGCTACACTGAATAAATGATTTCTCACAATGTTGGCACCTGTAAGGTTTCTCTCCAGTATGTGTTCTCATATGGATTTTCAGATAACTGTGATAAGCAAAAGGTTTCCAACATATCTTGCAAATGCAATGTTTTTTTTTCATATTGGTTCTCCTATTCGCCATCAGTTCAATCATAATGTTTAATTATTATGGTCTGTTTCATTTATACTTGAGTCACATTCGTTTTTACGGCCTTTCAAATCACCATACTCAAGGCAACGTTGGTTTATAACTCTGTTAAGCATGAGCTGTGGTGTTCATTGCAGTCAATTGAATTTCTAGAAGGTTCTGCAATTGTTGATATCACAGTCTTTCCAAAACCAACAATGTCCAGTGTCTCACATTAATGATGACTCCATTTCAACTTGCTTTTCAGATGCTAACACGAAAAAATCAAGTTTCTTCTGCTTATAGAAGTCATTTTCAGAGTATATAAAGATTCTCTATGATGAAATACTGAAGCTATTCAGCGTTCATATACCAAAGCATCTTAACGTGATTGACCAGTATGATATTAATCGTGAACACGAATTATAATGTTCTTGATGAGAATTAATGTTTAAATAGAACTGTGAAGCACTTGACACAATGTTGCTTGTTTTCGCATGCAGATTCTACAAAAAGATCAGTAAAAAACAATCTAAAAGTTCAGTAATGTAAAACATGACCTTATTACTGCTCGCAACAGCTTAATCAATCTATCAATCAATCAGAATTTATATAGCGCCCCTTCAAGGTACCTACACAGATGCGCTCCCGACCGAGATCACACACATATGAGGGTGCAAATGCATGTTATCAGTTTGTAGTCGAGTTGGCTAAGGGAATATTCTAGTAACAATGGTAAGGCATAAAGAGGGTCTTTTAGACCTTTGTCGGCTGACACATTTACCTGCAGTAATGTTAATTTTATAGTAATGCGTGCTGAATTTTTTGTGCAAATGTATGTTACTGTTAAGTGAATGTTGATGTGCCATGCAAGTCAATAAACAATAACATAGTTGCAGTCATTAAAAAAAAATAATTGATCTGCACGAATGGTTTCCTTCCTAAACACACTGCAGGCTACTATTCCATTTGTGTAAAAATCAGAATAACACAATTCCACACAAATTAAGATTAAATTACAATTTATAATCACACTTTTGGCAGGTTTTCATCATAGTTTTAAAAGTAGCACAGCTAAGAATTTATAGATTTGCTTACATAATATTATATTATATCCTAAAAGATATGAATTAAAACTATCTACTGCTAATAAGCAAATTTAATGCGGAAACAACAAGTGGATTGGCCAAGGTAATTGTGCAATTTAGCGTTGTAAAGTTTTCACCATTGCATGGGTTTCAGCATAGGTCGAATACAAATTGAATTGACGAAAAAATTCTTGCTGTCCATATATAATGAATAAAAGAAGGGGAGGGTCACCAAATTTAGGCGATTTGAGTATGAGTGCAAATGCGGGAATGGGTTTTGACTTTTGAACGAAAGTACATGAGCACAATAAATGTTCATTTACGACGTTCACATTGGTCTATAAGTAAATCTGTATTATATCCTATAAGAGTTGTCCCGTGTCTTTTGATTACATCATGATTTAAAAAACTTGAGCTAGCATATATGATGTTTAAAATAAATATTAATCAAAGTTCTGTAAACAAAAATTATGTTTTATATATGACTTAAGCTGATTAATTTTTGTGAACGAAGGGGGGGGGGGTAAGAATTTGTTTGCATCATATGGAGGTCCGTGAATTGTACGAGTTTCAACAGGAGTCGGGGGTCGAATAATCCGATTTTTTGCGCATATAATTTTAGGCTTGGCTCAGATAAAAGTCGGACTGATGAAATCTGTTTTTAATTGAATAGAAATTGGATATACAAAACAATCTCGCCTAAATCGAAGCTGGATTGAAAAGTAATAATTTTCATCGAAATAAAAGTTGCATTGGTAACAAAAGAATTTCTGCTTAAATGGGCGCGAGAATTATTAAAAGAAGTCTTGCCGATATAGAAGTGCAAACTGGATCTATGGAAATTCTTGCCAATCTGGAAGTTCAATCGATTAAAAAGAACGAGCGAATACTTTACAACGCTAGAATAGACGTTTACCAGAGTTACTATGGTACTATAATTTTAATTCACCTTTTTTTTCGATTTAATTTCGCCAACTTCTAGTTTGTCCAGAACCATTTTAATCGATCCAGCTTCTGCTTAGACAAGAATTTGTTCGATAAATCCCGTTTCTATTTTGTCAGTATATCTTTTTCATCAATTTTACATTGAAAATTATTCTTCATCAATCCAGCAGAATGACTGCACTAACCCTAAAACTAACCCTAACCGACCCTCACGACGCCTAACCTGAGCCCTAACCGACCCTCACGCGCTAAATCCCGCTTCTACTTCGTGAGGAAATATTTTTCATCGAATTTCTATTTCTGTGGGTCGTACACGAAACCTACATCGACACGCGGAAAATTAAAAAAAGGTGAATTAAAATTATAGGGTAATCTACCCTTTTAGCGTCGGTAATTATTCGCTAGTTGCGGCATGGCTATTTTTAATCAATCCAACTTCTAGTTTGGTGAAAATCCTTTTCATCGATCCAGCTTCTGTTTAGGCAATAATTAGTCTGATCAATCCCGCTTCTATTTCGTCAGCAAATACTTTTCATCAATATAACTTTTATTTAATTCAAAATTATTGTTCATCAATCCAGCTTCAATTTCAGCAGGATTGTTTTTATTAATCTCGCTTCTATTTCATACAAATTATTTTCATCAATCCGACTTCTATTTATCAATAATTATTTTCCTCAAACCGACTTGTGTTCGGCCAACGCTAAAACCCATGCAATGGCGAATAATTACCGACGCTAAAAGGGTAGATTACCAATTATAGTACCGTTACTATAAACAACAATAGTGCATGACGAAGAACTACATCCGGCGGTGAAATAAAATATACGACAATGACATTACAACCACTGTCTACGGGGAAGTAAATATTATTACGCGGAATCATTATACTATCAGCTCTCTCTCCATGACCAACCAAACATTAATCATTTACTGAAACGTGTTTATAAACTAAATTGTAAGCACAGAATTATTTAACCTCACCAGGTGTGTGACTAAAGTGTACTTTTTTCATTATCTCGTCATTACTGTCCTCAACATAAAATGGCGAGCGATGAAAGTGTTTGCACTCACGACAGAAATAACCAAAGTCTGTCCTGTCATCTAGCGATTAAACTTTATCGTGGTACGGAGATCACGAGTAATAACGTGTCGCTAATAATAATAGGCCTAATTAGCAACACATAAATCCTAATCTGAGTGAACGACTCTTGCAGTGCGACGCCTCGAAATTAGTTCGAGATGTAATCGTAATTGCAAACTCGGAATTTCTACAGCGCCCGCAAAATCTTAATCTAGGTAACCAGCTTATTCACGGGCGCTCAATCAAAACAAATGTCGACAGGCAGATGTCTGGAGCCAGAGCCGTATATTTCCAAGAGTCTGGCCAACTTGTGTCCCGGAAGTTGGCCGGAAGTTGGCCAAGTCACGTGGTTGCTGGACGCCATTTTTAGTCCAGGCGGCGATCTGCAAATACGTTGACAAGAAGACGCACAAACACAGGGAGACGCGTATCCCTGTGTCTGTGCGTCTCCCTGTGTCTGTGCGTCTCCCTGTGTCTGTGTGTTTCCCTGTGTATGTGCGTCTCCCTGTGTCTGTGCGTCTCCCTGTGTATGTGCGTCTCCCTGTGTCTGTGCGTCTCCCTGTGTCTGTGCGTCTCCCTGTGTCTGTGCGTCTCCCTGTGTATGTGCGTCTCCCTGTGTCTGTGCGTCTCCCTGTGTCTGTGTGTTTCCCTGTGTATGTGCGTCTCCCTGTGTCTGTGTGTTTCCCTGTGTATGTGCGTCTCCCTGTGTCTGTGTGTTTCCCTGTGTATGTGCGTCTCCCTGTGTCTGTGCGTCTCCCTGTGTCTGTGCGTTTCCCTGTGTATGTGCGTCTCCCTGTGTCTGTGCGTCTCCCTGTGTCTGTGCGTCTCCCTGTGTCTGTGTGTTTCCCTGTGTATGTGCGTCTCCCTGTGTCTGTGCGTCTCCCTGTGTCTGTGCGTCTCCCTGTGTATGTGCGTCTCCCTGTGTCTGTGCGTCTCCCTGTGTCTGTGTGTTTCCCTGTGTATGTGCGTCTCCCTGTGTCTGTGTGTTTCCCTGTGTATGTGCGTCTCCCTGTGTCTGTGCCCACCGTGCACTCAATAGAACATCTCCTAACCTCTGCTCTCTGTGATGTTCCTTCTTCTCAGCTCCCTAAGTCTCTCTTCCATTATGTTCCCTATGATGCTCAATGATGCTCCGTGTTCCTTGTTCTCTGTCCTGTTTTCAATAAAAATTATGTTCTATAATATTTCCAATTATGCTCCGTGTTCCTGTTTTTTTATGTTCCATGTGCTCTGTTCTGTGTACAATAAAAAAAATATTGTGTTCCATGATATTCCCAATGATGTTCCCTGTTCCTGTTTTATAAATAACTTAGCAACGTAAACTAACGGTTTAATATGCTCACCGACCCTGCTAATATAGTGATGCTAGACTCCATTTCTGTGTGACTGTGCAGTGTGCACGTTAAAACCGCTTGTAATTTAAATAAATAAATAATACTGTCATTGGTGCAAGGAATCTAACAGACCGACTGGGAAGACTATATTATATCTTAGGCCTCTACTCCTTTTTACACAACACTATCAAATGGAACGAAATCTTAAATTTTATTCAATCGTGACAAGCAATGCAATCAAACACGACAAACAGGATCATAGCAGTAAGTCTAATATATAAGAAATCAGTATTCAGTCCAATCATGTTGAACATTAGCAGTATCAACTTCAAATAGTGGAATGACATGTGATTAAAGTCGATATTGCAAGTTTGATAGTAACAGGATATTAAAACGTTTACATAATAGAAAAAAGGAAAAACCCGAAAGAGACCTAAGCTTATATCTGCATATTGGCATCTTGGTGTGCCAGTAATATTGACAAGTTTATTTCCTAATCTATGCAAGAACTATGCACAGCAAAATTACAATCACAATCTCCAAATTTCTTGAGTGCCACTCGAAAGCCAAGTGCAGGGCACAAGCTTATTCATGACAGTGTTTAATAATGCTTAACACAATCGGAGCAAAGACACTGCCATCTGTAGAATTTCCAGT
Source organism: Lumbricus terrestris (assembly GCA_949752735.1). Classification (NCBI taxonomy): domain Eukaryota; kingdom Metazoa; phylum Annelida; class Clitellata; order Crassiclitellata; family Lumbricidae; genus Lumbricus; species Lumbricus terrestris. The sequence continues at coordinate 11,882,943 of OX457048.1, read as the reverse complement.
GAAATAATAGGCAACAGTTTGTTTCCAGTAATACCACCTAACATAAAAACCAAACTATGTGTAGCAATACCACTCTGATCAGGCAACGTTACATCAGCAATGAAACGGCCAGTCCGTTTATCAAATTCAGCACCTGCTGTTATCGACATCTCATCCAATGTTAAAGAACATTCTCGCTCAAGAACGCTCATGTCACGAACTTTAAAAGCAAGAAATTGGAAAACTTCTGTTAAAATTCCACTTTCAAATTTCACAAATTGGATGCTGCGTCTCAAAGTACGCAGTGATGGCAGCGGATACTTCTGAGACAATAGCACACGGTAGCCACATGCAAAATGCAGTTGCATTGCATTTCTTACAGTCACTGAGCTCCACTTAGAACCCCTCTGCGTATTTTTGCACAACGCCTTCTGCTGATCGATGTTCAAAAATCTCTTAACTGCAAAGCCAAAAGCACATTTCGCTTTCGAAATTTTCCTTACTTTCCTCAATGCTGCTTTATGCCTAACACGTAGAGCAGCAATAAGACGAGCCTGTATTAAAAACTGCCTATGCAATTTCTTGATACAACTGTTTAAAGTGCGACAACCTAAACAATCAGAAGCAGTGACAGCTGCTGACAATGTTGAAGCCGTAACGGAGTGGGATGTAGAGTCTGCGTTGCTTTTTGCTAAGTTTCCAGATGTAGTCAGGTACTCGTCTGAGAAAGCAGTGGCATTCTTGTTAGAAACTGAAAAGACAATAATCATGTCCAATTAGTGCCTTTTGATCTAAGTAAATAACTCACGCTTTCATTGGAGACAACAATGATTGCATGGAATTAACATAATGATAATAATAATTATGATAATAATCTTCGTTTATTAATATTCAAACTGACACAGGGCATTGTGATTACAGATACAGTATGAATGATTGATCACAAGTTAATACAGGAGTCGAATTTAGCTATATGGCAGCCACGCAAGGCTCCATTTGTTCTACATCTCAATACATGACACCAACAAAACATGATGCTAAACTTCCTTAAAAAGTTGGTACAGACAGACAGACATAAAGTCCTTACAGACACACACACAGTCACCAATTTATTACTTTTAAATATTTCTATTGTCATTATATAAATTTGTCACGCGTGCAAGGTCACACAGAACATGTGAATCTGAGGTGTGGATAGATTACTAACATTAAACACTTAGAAACCTACAAGCATGAAACATGTCGTCATTTAACGTAATGTCTTCAACTTCAGAGGTCTTCACCCTGTTCCAGACACCACCTGATTACCCCCTTGAATCTTAGATTTTCAGCAGACCAGCATTGATCTAAGACCTAAGTTCTCTTTTAAGTATGATATGGCCATAAAATTTGTTAGCCACTGCACAAGCTTACAGCACTCTGTAACGTGCTGCATTTTCCAGATGGGTTGAGGGCACCAATTTGTGCATGAATTCATGTAGGTGCTGCATAGGCTACCTCTGCCTCCAGCACCCTTTCAAAAATCCAGACTCTGCCCCTGTATGCTCAGTAACAACATTTTAATGCAATAATTTAGTGACAATGAATTACCATCGTGAAGCTGACATGCTGTGGACGACCCAGAGCTTGCCGTGACAGTAGTGGTAGCGGTAGAGAAGTCTGTCGAGGATTTCCTGCTGTAGCTGTGTTCGACACGCAATCGCTTCTTTGCAATGGTCTTCGTCGGGCTTTCTTCTGGGCTGCGTTTCAGTGGCGGCTTTCTGACATGCACCACAGCACTGTGTGTGAAGAGTGTTGGAACAGCATCGGGTCGTAACTTTCTCCATCCGTCCTTACGATTTCTTTCGAACTGACTTTCATCAAAATGTGCCTACAAAATAATCACCATCTTTATATATCTCACAAAAATTTTATTAAGGTGGCCACAAAAATATAGATGTACAGCCTCTGTTGTCATAAGCCCTCATCAAATCTGGATCATCCATCCAGGAAACAACCAGGCATAGGCTTATCCACTTCCAATCCAACGCCAAAAACAGTTAACCCAATCCTTCGTAACAGGCGCCATTCAATCGGATTGCAATGACTTTGAAGTAATATTAAGGAATAATAATAATATTAAGGAATTAAGTAATAAGGAAGAAGGAAGACTAGGAGGGAAAGAGATATCATGTGTTAAACCTCCTTAACTTATAATGTGTATTTATGTCTCAGTTTAAGTTAAGCAGTGCTACTGTGCTAGTAAACATTATCTGAACGTTGTGGCTATTTGCAATAGCAGAATCACATAACGTCTTCAAATGCGGTAGGTACTTAAGGCAAATCCCGCCAGTATCAGGCCGGGTCAAGCGTACGCTTCATGATCGCCATGGTTCCCGCGACTTGGCTTTTGTGGACGCTGTAGATATTCCGATTGTTTACGAGTTGACTATTATACAATTATGAAGTTAACTGGGAAGGCCAAGAGTAAATGCTGTTTACCTCGCATAGAGCTGAACACGATGTCGGCTTCCAGTTGTCTCTCTTCAATTTCGCGATCCACAAATCACGACGCGTCTTGTTGTTCGGAAAACGAAACAACCGAAATCCCTTTTCGTGTCGATTCGAACAGTTAACGGCAGCGCAACAAGGCATTATTTCAAATATTTCACACACAAAATTTAGCGTAAACACTAAACACAGTTCATCCAGTTGCAAGGAGAGAAAATGGAGGCCAGTAACCACGTGATCCACAACTAAGACCCGGGAGTGACCGGAACCTCTCGTTAGCTGCAGATGGCCAGACTCTTGGAAATATACGGCTCTGTCTGGAGCAAGAGAGTCAGACGAGAAGTTAGATAGATGGATATGGTGGATGATGTTTTGAGCTGAATCGGCGTGTGAAATAGGCCCTCCTCAAAATGTGTCCCAGTGAAACCTCTAGGCTACAGCTACCTAAAACGTCAAAATTTTAGCCCAAACGGAACGTTTCAGTTGGGAAAAACCAAGGAGGGGTGGATACCACACCCCCTTGGTAGCCCGAGGATTAAAAATAACCTACTCAAACTAATATGCCCGGCGACACGAAACAGCTACCTAAAACGTCAAAATTTTTGTCCAAACGGAACACGTTTCAGTTGGGAAAAACCAAGGAGGGGTGGATACCACACCCCCTTGGTAGCCCGAGGATTAAAAATAACCTACTCAAACTACGTTCTTTCTGTTTCAATTATTTCGTGTTGCGGGGCATAATATGCCCGGCAACACGAAATAATTGAAACAGAAAGAACGCGATTCATCCCAGCTAAGCGAGCCTGCAACAGCTAGTCCTGCAGAAACGTAGGCCCATCCTGAAAATACAGGGATTACTCTGGAATCCGCATAATTAAGCGATAATAGACTGACCGAAAAGCATTATGCTGCAATTCAAGAGTAGCGCAGATGAAGTTATTAGTTTTCGCTTGCCTGGATACAGATGTGGCCTTGAAACGACGTTCGGATATTATGCTATGTTCAAACATACAGATATACTGAAAACAATGACTGAAATCCCACAATAATTTGTTAAATCTTTGATATATTTTTATTGTAATTATTTTTTATTACATTTACATTTAATATTTCTGACAACAAAAATTATTGCAAACAAGTCAGGTTTCGAAATTCATTTGTTGTATGACTCATTATTTGAAGCCGTCTTCTACCGGATTTCAGATTGGTTGCATCAGTGGAATCTTTCACATCAGACTCAAATCTCATTTTGTTTTCAAAAACTTTTTCTGCAGTTAGATTTTTGCGAGGCGCACATGTGGTAGTATGGCTGCGCTACGGCACCATATAATTGATCTTTATTATAAATAGTAAAAAAAAATTCCTGACGATAACAATGGTTGCCATAGGAACGAATTTTCCGTTGATTGATTATGTGATACAATGCTCTGGCATCTCAGATACTAATGTACTCATGCATTTCAACTGGCTGGTGTCAACGGAGCTTTTGTCTCATGAAAACTGGTACTTTTCTCTTGGCCAATGAATGTGGTACGTATGAGACGCGGGATATCTATTATAGTACACCCCAATTTTTGACGTTATTAGTCGTGATCTCCGTACCACGCTAAAGTTTATTCGTTAGATGACAGGACAGACTTTGCTATCCTCATCCTTTCTGTCATGAGAGCGTAACACTTTCATCGCTCGCCATTTTGTGTTGAGGACAGTAGACATCAGACCATTGCACAATTAAACTTTAGTCACACACTTGGTGAGATTAAATAATTATGTACTTACGCTTCAGTAAATCATTAATGTTTGCAATATAATGCAGAGAGTTGATAGTATCTTGATTTCCGCGTAATATTTTCTTCCCCCGTATACAGTGGCTGGAATGTCATTACGTCGTATAATTTATTGGACCACGGGATGTAGTTCTTCGTCATGCAATATTATTTATAGTAACTCTGGTAAACGTATATTCTAGCGGAACGATTAAAATGATTCTCGGCAAACTAGAAGTTGGATTTATCTTGCATGTGGGCAATGAGCCTGCTACTTACTTACTGGGCGCTTTGCATGTTGAGATGCATGTTGCGATGCCGTCGATAGGTGGCCGCGCTCTAATTTATTGCATTCGTTGGCAACCATATTGTTTGGAGCACGGGCATGCAGTCTGCGTATTTACCGGAATTTCTGCCTAAATGGGGGGCGAGAATGATTAAAATAATTCTTGCCGAAATAGAAGCTGAATCTATGAGGATTCTTGCCAATACAGATGTCCAGTCGATTAAAAAGAACGAGCGAAAAATTAATACACGGCGCTAATATATATGGAGCGCGGACATTTCCCTCTGGACAACCCCCCCCCCCCCGGACAACAACCCCGGAAAACAACCCCCCGTACAATTCCCCTAGGGTAGGACAATTCCCCCTCTGGTAGAACATATTGCGTATAAGTGGTTGTACTATAAAACGCCGGTGCTAAGTGCGCAAGTTACATTGATGAAAGAAGGTAAACGTGTATTTTAGCGTCGTAAATTATTTTCACGCATATAACGGCACAAAAAACGCCGTAAATGATTTCTGATAACGTACATTTCACCAACTGATGCAACAGCACACTTAAAATTTGGAAAGGAGAAGAATATTGACAGAAAATAGGTTTTTAAAATGTCACATTTCTCATGCGAAATCACCGTTCGGATCGCCATTGAACCACAACAATTGCCCGGAAGTTGGGGCAAGCGCCCAAACCATCGACGTATATTGGTCCATGCGACTATAAATAACGCGTACGTCAAGACTTCGGCCTAAGTTGAAAATGAGAAATGGAAGCTGGATGAAGGTATTTCTAGATCTGAAATAGAAGTCGGATTGATGAAAAAGCGCTTTAAGTAATGGAAGCTGGATGATGGCATTCTTATATCTGAAATAGAAGCTGGGTTAATAAAAATATTATAGCTTAAATTGGAGCTGGATGGATGAAAATGTTGTTGATTAAGGTGGAGCTGGATTGATGAAAATGTTGATTAAAATGGAGCTGGATTGGTGAAAATGTTGTTTATTAAATTGGAGCTGGATGGATCAGGATCTTCTTAATTAAATAGGAGCTGGATTGATGAAAAATAATCATTATTGAAACAGAAGTTGGATTCATAAAACAGCTGATGCAATTGAAAAAGCTGGACTTTTACTTACTTACTTATTTATCTTTGCCTGCTGTCCTATTGCACACTTGCCGCACGCAACTTCCGGAAAGGGTCAGAATTGAAAAACAACTTCGATCGGCGGTTTGCTATGACAAAATATTACAATTTTTCAATCGATTTCCTTCTTTTTAACAAATTCTAAGTATAATAATACATCAGTTAGGCAATAGCACGTTGGCAGAAACATTTTAAGACGCTTTTTGTGCCATTATAAGCGTGAAAATAATTTACGACGCTAAAATACACGTTTACCGAAAAGAATTCTCGCTAAGTAGAAACCGGATTGATACAAAATAAATTTTACTTAAATGGAAGCTGGATTGATGAAAATATTCTTGTTTAAATTGGAGCGAGATTGATGAAAATATTCTTGTTTAAATTGGAGCTGGATTGATGAAAATATTCTTGTTTAAATTGGAGCGGGGTTGATGAACATATCCTTGTTTAAATTGGAGCTGGATTGATGAAAATATTCGTTTAAATTTAAGCTGGATTGATGAAAATATTTTTGTTTAAATTGCAGCTGGATTGATGAAAATATTCTTGTTTAAATTGGAGCTGGATTGATGAAAATATTCTTGTTTAAATTGGAGCGGGATTGTTGAAAATATTCTTGTTTAAATTGGAGAGGGATTGATGAAGATGTTCTTGCTTAAATTGGAGCTAAGTTTGAGCAAATTATACCTACAGAAATAGGCTATTTGTGCAGCAAGAGGGGGAATTGTCCGGGGAGGTTAATGTCCTAGGCTAAATAATGGGGAGGAATTGTCCGGGGGTGTTATTGTCCGGGGGTTTGTCTAGGGGGGAAATGTCCTACATTCAATATATATAATACACGGCGCTAGCGACGGTTGAACACATACACTATCTTACTTGAAGACTATATTATATAGCCGCAGTGACTTTAATGACAAAAAACCGAGAAATGGAAGCTGGATTAACCTTTACCACTCATGTGTCCGCTCTCAGCGGCCAAATTTGGGCCGATTAATTATTAATCTCAGCGGTAGCCTAAGGGTTAAGTTTTTTTAAGATACCATAGAAGTTGGATTGATGCAAGTGTCGATCCTTGCTTACATTGGAGCTGGATGGATGAAAATAACTTGGTTGAACAGAGGCCGAATTTTTAAAAAAATAGGAACGGCGGTCATAAATTCCGAAAAATGTATTTTCGTCAGAGGAAGAGCCAACTACAGTTAAGGCTGCATTTATTCGCTTATTTTCTTCATTCTTTACTTATTGACTTACCTACGAGCTTCTCGGGCTTTTTACGTCATTGTTTACGTTGTTTTGACGGCATTCCGTTGGGAAATAAATCAACCTAACGTGTCGTAATATCGCGGTGTATAGGATGGGCGCATAGAAACCACGCTTGAGAAATAGAAGCTGGATGAAGACCTTTTACAGGTGAAATGGAGGCTGGATTAATGAAAAAACGCAAGTGAAATAGGAGCTGGATGAAGACCTTTTACAGGTGAAATGGAGGCTGGATTGATAAAAAAACGCAAGAGAATTGGAATCTGGATGAAGATTCTTCTGCAGGTGAAATAGAAGCTGGATTGACGAAAATAACGCATGAGAAATAGAAGCTGTATGAAGGTATTTCTAGATCTGAAATAGAAGCTGGATTGATGAAGAAACGCTTAAGAAATGGAGGCTGGATGGAAAAAACCCACACTTTTTTCCCATCCAATACTCCGCACTATCGATTTATGGAATTTTATAATTTATGACCGCCGTTCCCAGGATTGCCAAATTTCGCTTGATAAATGGAAGCAGGATTAAGGTATTTTTTGTATGTTAAAAAGAAGCTGGATTAATGATAAAACGCTTGATAAATGGAAGCTGGATGAAAACATTTTAATACCTTAAATAGAAGCTGGATGAAGGTATTTCTATTATGTGAAGTGGAAGCGGTCAATGTTCCTAATTTGAGTTCGTTTACCATATTAATCGCTTTCGGTCAGACGATATTCATAAGAACTTTTTAGTTACTCTGGGCGAAAACTCCGCATAAACATTTCAACCAATGACAGTTTCTTTCCTAATATGCATAATAACACGTTTCTGTTGTCCTTGGAAGAAAAGAAATTAACTGCGAGATTACCTAAAATTATTACTCATCAATCCAGCTTCTATTTGGGCGAGATTGTTTTGTATATCCTATTTGTATTCAATTAAAAATAAATTTTTAATCAGTCCGAATTTTATCTGGGCCAATCCCTATATTATGTGCGCAACTCGTACCTTTCACGGACCTCCCTATGCGTAAATGCAAATAAACTCAAACCCCCTTCGTTCACAAATTTTAAGCAGCTAAAGTCATATATAAAACAAAATTTCTACAGTTGATTAATATTTTTTTTAAACATCATATATTCTAGCTCAAGTTTTTTTAAATTATAATGTAATCAAAAACCATCAGACGACCATAGGATATAATACAGATTTATTTATAGACCAATGTGAACGTCGGAAATGGACATTTATTGTGCTCATGTACATTTCGTCCAAAACCCATTCCCCGCATTCGCACTCGTACTCATATCACCTAAATTCGGTGAACCCTCCCCTCATTGTATTCGTAATATATGGACAACAAGAATTGTTTTGTCAATTCAATTTGTATTCGACATTGAAACCCATTCAATGGCGAAAACTTTACAACACTAAAATTGCACAATTACCTTAACCAATCGACATGTTGTTTCCGCATGAAATTTGCCTATTAGCAGTAGATGGTTTTAATTTGATCTTTTAGGATTTAATACTGTAACGGACCTGGCCGTTGTTTTCGTCTACCTCTTCTTTTGGTGGGTGGCGCTGTATGATGTTTTCCGCTTCACTCTGAAGCGCTTCACTTTCGCTGCACTGAAGCGCTTCACCTGAAGCGCTTCACTTCCGCTTCAACCTGCTGTTTCACTGAAGCGCTTCACCTTGCGCTTCACGTTTCCGTTTCACTGAAGCGCTTCACGCTTCACTCTGAAGCGCTTCACTCTCGCTTCACCTGAAGCGCTTCACTCGTAGAGCCTATATAAGAGGTTCTTCGTCGTCAGTCAGCAGCTCAGTTCTGTGAGAAGGAAGCTCAGCTGCTGGAAAGGGACTGAAAGGGAGATCAGTTTGGAGATCAGCTCAGTGATCGGAGGAGAGGAAGAAAGCTCGTAGCTCACTCGGTCGCCGTCAGTCGCAGTCAAGTGCGCCATCAGTCGTCCGTGGAATCAAGGGAAGCTCAGTCAAGGACAAGCGAAGAGACAGGAGCTCAGTCAAGTCAGTCGGTCGCCGTCAGTCGCAGTCAAGTGCGCCGTCAGTCGTCCGTGGAGTCAAGGGAGTCAGAAAGAGAGAGTGGAGCAGACAGTCGTCGTCGTCGGCTTCTTCACCGGACGCCATTGCCTGTGGTCTGCATCGTCGTCGTCGTCGTCGTCACCTTCTTCGCCGGGCTGTGACATTGCCCGTTGCATCGACGTCGTCGGCCTTCTCCTCTTCGACGGACGTCATAGTCCGTGTCGTCGTCCTCCTCTTCGACGGACGCCGTAGTCCGTGTCGTCGTGCTTCTCCTCTTCGACGGACGTCATAGTCCGTGTCGTCGTCCTCCTCTTCGTCGGACGCCGTAGTCCGTGTCTTCGTCGTCGACAGGCGTCTTAGCCTGTGTTTCCCCGTCGTCGTCATCGTCCTCTTCACGGGTGTCGTGGCCGTGTCTCTCTTCGACGGCGTCGTAGCCGTGCCTTCGTCGTCGACAGGCGTCTTAGTCTGTGTCCCTCGTCGTCATCGTCGTCCTCTTCAGTGCACAGTTGTCGACGAAAGACGTGTAGAAAGAACTGTACTGTGAAAAGGGACGTTGAAAGAAGCGAACTGTGTAGTTAATTGACTCTGCCGAACTGACGTCAAAGACAGACGTATTTCTGTTGCCATGTTTCACGTTTGATGATAATAAAGTGTTGAACTTTACTTCAAATCTCTGGCTGACTAGCAGAGTCGAACCTAGCGCACATATCCCCGTATTGAGATAGTCATCCTGGTAGTTTAGATCTCACTACGAGGCGAACCCGGAGGGGGTTTCGTAACAACTTGGTCCCAAGAAGTGGGGTAGGACTTCTTCTTGCGGTACCGTAACAACTTGGTACCCGGCAAGTGGGTCGATTTGTGGACTTCATCTGTATAGCGGAACTTGGCAACAGAAAGTTTCTGCAGATTGAAGGATGGACGAGGAAGAAACAATTCCGTATTCGTTGCCTCGGCCGACTTCAACACCGGTTGCAGCAGGAGCAACAGCAGACGTTCAGAAGAAGACTCGAGCAGAAGCTTATGACTTCTTAGAGGTTCCGGATTTCGACTTCCGAGACCTACCGAAGAAGGACAGAAGAAAGGTAACGGTTTTAGACGAGACCGTTTCGGATTCGAAGCGTGTGGAAGATTTGAGTCATCTGATGGGGCCGAGAAAGATTCAAATGAAACCAGGCAAGTTTGATGGAACTTCATCGCTTGAATCCTTTCTGACACAATTCGAAGTTTGTGCTCGACATAACAGATGGGATGATTCCGATAAAGTGGATTTTCTAAGATGCTCGTTGGAAAAAGCAGCGACACAGTTGTTGTGGGATTTTGGCGCTCGTCAAGATGCAACGTACGATCAACTCGTCGGAAGACTTCGTCAGAGATATGGCGCTGAAGGACAAGCGGAGACATATCGAGCTCAATTGTATTTTCGCCGACAGCGGTCTGACGAAAGTCTCAGTGATCTTCTGCACGACATCCGACGCTTAGTGGTCCTCGCTTATCCGGTTCCTACGAACGAGACCACCGAAATCGTCGCGCGAGACTCTTTTCTTGAAGCGATGCGCGATCGTGAATTGTCTCTGAAAGTGAGAGAACGGGAACCAAAGTCAATCGACGAAGCCTATCGAGTCGCGTTACGTCTCAGCGCATATCAGCAGATGACGGATGGTGAAGATCGTCGCCGACCACCTAATCGTGGACGTGGAACCCAAGGAGTCGACGCAGATACTCAACTCCAATCGCAACTCGACGGTTTTCTTGCGGCTCAGCGGAAATGGCAACGTGAATTCGAGGACAGAATTTCCTCCCAGTTGGCCGAACTTCGAGACCGTTCTCGAACGCAACCAGACGCTGTTCCAGCTGCGCGGAACGTCGCGAGTCCTGGACGGAACGTGGTCTGCTATGAATGCGGTCGGCCGGGCCATATCGCTCGTCGGTGCACTCGTCCACGTCGGAACATGAACGACACGACAGCTGGAGATGAACCATCGACAACAGGAACGGTGGTAACCAACCACACGACGCGTGAGCAACCTCACGCTCTGACGAATAACGCCATCTACATTCGGGCTACCCTGCATGGTCGGTCACGTCAATGTCTCATCGATACTGGCTCTGAGGTAAGCATAGTCCCAGCTTCTGATGTTGAAGGTATGGAATTGCAACCCAGTACTCGCGTTTTGTTGGCTGCAAATGGCACGTCCATTCGGGTTCTTGGAGAGGTAACCATTCCACTTAAATTCTGGAGAGGTTTTTCGCTTGATACTCATTTTCTTGTGTCGGATCAGGTCTTTGAACCCATGCTCGGTATGGAATGGCTGCGTGGACATCGTTGTCGCATTGGCTTTGGAAATGGTGCACTATTTGTTGGGAGGAGACGTATTCCCCTAGTTAAGGGCAATGGTTCTTCTTGGTGTCGGCGTGTGGTGGTTGTCGATGAAGCTGTTGTTTTGCCCAGGTCTCAATGTGATGTTCCATCTAAGACTTGGTATAGTGATTTAGCTGTTAGTGTTCCTGCAGGGTTGACTGAATCGTCAGAGGTTGCACCCGTTGTCTTTGTTGCTAGAGTAGCAGTAGCAGATGATGCTAACATGAACCAGGTTATGGTTGTAAATTCGAGTGAATCGGCGGAATTGCATCCAGTACAGGTCACGAATGAGGGACAGAAAGAAAATATAGAAGACGCTTTACCTGATGATTCTGTTGTGAAGGGATTGGTAAAGAATATCCCAGATGATGTAATCCCAGAGGTGAAAAGTCGGTTAGAACAACCGTTGAGCGATATTGAGAATGTTGCTTTGGACAACAGGGAAAATTTGGGAAGAATTGTTTATTGTGAATCGAGGATAGAAACAGGAGATGCGCGCCCTGTTGAGCAGACAAGGAGTAGACTGTCTGTTGTTCACAAGTTAAGACGGAAAGTTGTTTCAGACACAGAATCTGCTGTGCGTAGTAGGAGATCGATTCCTGAAATGATGCTGACTGTGTGGACTGTGGGATGTGCTTTTGTGCTTGCGTTGTTTACAGCCTTTTGTCCGGTCCACTGGAAAAAGTTGAGAGTAAACATTGTACTGTCAGAGTTACACTTGGAGCTGTGTGTAATTTGCAAGCGCTATATGTTTATGTGTGAACATATTTCTAAACGGAATTCAGGACGGATGGAACTGGTTTATAAACGGCTTGGTAGAGTGAGAAAGAGACGGCGTCCACCCTGGCCTTTTCGTGTGTATTTGAGAGGTTGGATGGTTGCTGTTGTTGTGCTTATGCCTTGGACTTTGGTCCGCTTCATGTCTATGAAGCGCTTCGTTCTGTTCTGTACTTTGGTCCGCTTCACTCACGTTTCACTGAGGCGCTTCGCGGCAGCTTGTCACCTTCCCTGTCGTTGCCATGTAATTGCTTACGTCATAGACCTTTTGGGTACATAGTCTGTCTGGACTAAATGCAGTAGTGACGTTGAAAGGTCTTCTGTGTGATTTGCCGTACCTGACTGTGTTTCACGTTTGTGGAGGACGCGTGGATTTTCGTTTCTTTTGGTGCCGGAAGCGCCTATTTCTTTTGGTGCCGTTAGCGGCTTGAGAAAAAGGGGACTTTTCATTTCTTTTGGTGCCGGGAGATTGTAACGGACCTGGCCGTTGTTTTCGTCTACCTCTTCTTTTGGTGGGTGGCGCTGTATGATGTTTTCCGCTTCACTCTGAAGCGCTTCACTTTCGCTGCACTGAAGCGCTTCACGCTTCACCTGAAGCGCTTCACTTCCGCTTCAACCTGCTGTTTCACTGAAGCGCTTCACCTTGCGCTTCACGTTTCCGTTTCACTGAAGCGCTTCACGCTTCACTCTGAAGCGCTTCACTCTCGCTTCACCTGAAGCGCTTCACTCGTAGAGCCTATATAAGAGGTTCTTCGTCGTCAGTCAGCAGCTCAGTTCTGTGAGAAGGAAGCTCAGCTGCTGGAAAGGGACTGAAAGGGAGATCAGTTTGGAGATCAGCTCAGTGATCGGAGGAGAGGAAGAAAGCTCGTAGCTCACTCGGTCGCCGTCAGTCGCAGTCAAGTGCGCCATCAGTCGTCCGTGGAATCAAGGGAAGCTCAGTCAAGGACAAGCGAAGAGACAGGAGCTCAGTCAAGTCAGTCGGTCGCCGTCAGTCGCAGTCAAGTGCGCCGTCAGTCGTCCGTGGAGTCAAGGGAGTCAGAAAGAGAGAGTGGAGCAGACAGTCGTCGTCGTCGGCTTCTTCACCGGACGCCATTGCCTGTGGTCTGCATCGTCGTCGTCGTCGTCGTCACCTTCTTCGCCGGGCTGTGACATTGCCCGTTGCATCGACGTCGTCGGCCTTCTCCTCTTCGACGGACGTCATAGTCCGTGTCGTCGTCCTCCTCTTCGACGGACGCCGTAGTCCGTGTCGTCGTGCTTCTCCTCTTCGACGGACGTCATAGTCCGTGTCGTCGTCCTCCTCTTCGTCGGACGCCGTAGTCCGTGTCTTCGTCGTCGACAGGCGTCTTAGCCTGTGTTTCCCCGTCGTCGTCATCGTCCTCTTCACGGGTGTCGTGGCCGTGTCTCTCTTCGACGGCGTCGTAGCCGTGCCTTCGTCGTCGACAGGCGTCTTAGTCTGTGTCCCTCGTCGTCGTCGTCGTCCTCTTCAGTGCACAGTTGTCGACGAAAGACGTGTAGAAAGAACTGTACTGTGAAAAGGGACGTTGAAAGAAGCGAACTGTGTAGTTAATTGACTCTGCCGAACTGACGTCAAAGACAGACGTATTTCTGTTGCCATGTTTCACGTTTGATGATAATAAAGTGTTGAACTTTACTTCAAATCTCTGGCTGACTAGCAGAGTCGAACCTAGCGCACATATCCCCGTATTGAGATAGTCATCCTGGTAGTTTAGATCTCACTACGAGGCGAACCCGGAGGGGGTTTCGTAACAACTTAATAGTCTTTAAGTAAATTTATAAATTCTTAACTGTGTAAAACCATGATGAAGACCGGCCAAAGTGTGATTTAAAATTGAACTTCAATCTTGCTTTTTGGGAATTGTGTTATTCTGAGTTTTAACACAAATGGAATTGTAACCCACAGGATATTTAGGCAGGGACCATTCATGGAGAGAAACTATTTTTATTAAATGGCTGGAACTATGTCTTACCATTGCTATTAGAATTCTCACTTAGCCAACTCGACTACAAACTGATATCATGCATTAAGCTGTTTTGAGCAGTAATAAGATCATGTTCAATATTACTGAACTTCAAAATTGAATTCTTACCATTTTTTTTTTGTAGAATCTGCATGAGAAGACAACCATCATTGTGTCAGTGTTTCACATTTCAGTCGAAGCATTAATTCTCATCAGGAACATTATAATTCGTGTACACGATTAAAATCACACTGGTCAATCACGATGAGGTGCTTTGGTATACGAACGCTGAATAGCTTCAGTATTTCATCATAGAGTATCTTTATATACTATGAGAATGACTTCTATAAACAGACGAAACTTTGATTCTTTCTTGTTTGCTTATGAAATGCATGTTGAAATGGAGTCATCATTAATGTGTTACACTGGAATTGTTGCTGTTGGAAAGACTGTGATATCAACAATTGCAGAACCTTATAGAAATTCAATTGACTGCAAGGAACACCACAGCTCATGCTTAACAAAGTTATAACTCAACGTTGCCTTGAATATGCTGATTTGAAATGTCGTAAAAACGAATGTGACTCAAGTATAAACGAAACAGACCATAAGTATTAGACATTATGAGTGGCCTGATGGCGAATACGAGACCCGATATGAGAGAAAAACATTGCATTTGCGGGATATGTGGAAAATCGTTTGCTTATCGTGGTCATCTGAAAGACCACATGAGAACACATACTGGAGAGAAACCTTACAGGTGCCAGGTATGCCAGAAATCATTTAGTGCAAGTGGTCAGCTGAAAAAACACATGAGAACCCATACTGGAGAGAAACCTTACAGGTGCCAGGTATGCCAGAAATCATTTAGTCAGAGTGGTCATCTGAAAATGCACATGAGAGGACATACTGGAGAGAAGCCACACATGTGCCAGGTATGCCAGAAATCATTTGCTGAAGGTGGTCAGCTGAAAAGGCACATAAGAACACATACTGGTGAAAAACCATACAAGTGCCAGCTATGTCAGAAATCATTTGTTGATCACAATTATCTGAAAACGCACATGAGACTCCATTCTGGGGAAAAGCCATACAAGTGCCAGCTATGCCCGAAATCATTTAGTCAAGGCTGTAATCTGAAATGGCACTTGAGAACCCATACTGGAGAGAAACCGTACAGGTGTCAACTCTGCAAGAATTCATTCACTGATGGTGGTAAATTGAAAAGTCACATGCGAACCCATACCGGAGAGAAGCCGTACAGGTGCCAGCTATGTAAGAAATCTTTTAGTCAAAATGATAATCTGAAAACGCACATGAGAGGACATACTGGAGAGAAACCATACACGTGCCAGGTATGCCAGAAATCATTTAGTGATGGTGGTAATCTGAAAAGGCACATGAGAACCCATACTGGTGAAAAATTATACAGGTGCCAGCTATGTCGGAAATCATTTGATCACAATTATCTGAAAACGCACATGAGACTCCATACAGGTGAAAAGCCGTACATGTGTCAGGTTTGCCAGAAATTATTTGTTGCTAACAGTTATCTGAAACAGCACATGAGGAACCATGCTGGGGAGAAACCACACAGGTGTCAATTATATGAGAAATCATTTAATCAAAGTAGTAATCTGAAGAAGCACACGAGAATCCATTCTGTTGAAAGACCATACACATGTGAGTTTTGTTTTGAAATATTCACAACAAGTGGTTATCTAAAGAAACACAGAAGAACTCATGACACCGGGAATCAACACTCATGCAATAAATCGATTACCAAAAGCTATTCTACAGCAGAGCAGTTTAAACTCCATTCAAGAGCCCATCCACAGGATCTTAAAATTGGAACTGAAGTTATTGCAAACGTGTCTGATCGTTTTATCACATTTAGTGATGTGGGTGTTTCTGATGAACCAAATGAAGGTGTATCAAACAATAAATATCTGGATTCATGTGGACATGCAGGTCAGTTACAGAGAATTAAAGACGAAAAATGTCTGCATATAAGCAAAGTCATATCTTCTGTGGATAGAGAGGTGTTTTTCTCAAAACATTTTGGCTGTGGTATTTGCGATGAATTGCTTGAAATGGAAAACGAATTTCTAGA
Source organism: Lumbricus terrestris (assembly GCA_949752735.1). Classification (NCBI taxonomy): domain Eukaryota; kingdom Metazoa; phylum Annelida; class Clitellata; order Crassiclitellata; family Lumbricidae; genus Lumbricus; species Lumbricus terrestris. Next base: position 11,866,770 of record OX457048.1, on the reverse strand, counting down.
GCATTGTTCAAGCCATCAATTTTCTCCGCCTTATGACTTTTCGCAGATCCATGCTGAATAAGAATTGCACGTACATAGAGTTGAAAACAAAATGAGCGATCACAGTTGCACGTCTGCTGAACGCCTCTCCAACCTGGTTTTGGTCTGATAAGCACTGGTGAGGTCGATCACATCGAAAGGTCCATGGGAAGTGCCTGACGAGATGGATTCCTCCCTGTTGATTTCCCGAGGCTGAGGCTGCCCTCTTCAGAGCTGTAACTAAGGACAACGATCATGTGCTTCGTGATTTTTCCCTAGAATGGACATCCTAGCAAATACAACCTGTCATTGTTTTGCATGTGTCAAATGCAGTGCTATATTCAATCGAAAACCATGAAATTGCTACCAGAGCACATGTTTTTTTCAATCTGTGTAAACGGCATTTGCACACATTGCAAACCTTCCTCATTTTATCCGGGCTTAGGACCGGTGTAGTGCGATAAGCAGTCCGGCAACAAAAACGGTCCGAAACCTTCTGTCATTGGTCCACGTGACATATGACGTCAGAGAGCAACGTTGGACGCCACTGCCTCGTTTTCGTTGACAAAATATGGTCCGGGTTGCTTTCTTGCGGAAACAAGAGGCCGGTTGTTTAGACTTTATAGTATTATTAAATAGTGTTAAATAGCTACCAGAGTTAAGGGTTGAGGGACAAGAGCCGAGAGATTAAGTTGTTTTGAGGATGGATGATCAGATTGGTTAGTTAGCGCGGTATAAATGACTAATTGTATTGTATTGTATAGCTGCAGTTGTTTCGATTCACAGAACCTGAAGAGACAGATGTAGGCTTTAGTAATATTTGAAGTTCAAGTTCAACGTCACTTTGTTATAACAAAGCTCACTAGCGACGCCCTCCTTCTTTATCCAGACATGGGACTGACATATGCAGAGTGCAACCAGTGGTGCAGTCAGACAGATGTGTTTGAAATGTATGTTAGCAAAACAATTGAAAATTATGTCCGTTAGAACCCTGTTTTCTTTTATAAAGTTCCTTAATAATGGATCTTGTTCTCAATTGAAACCTAGGCTAATGCATTTGAACAAAAAGTGTAGGGTTTTATACACGTTATGAAGCTGAAGAACTGTTTAAAAATTATTTTCTACTAGCTGAATTACCCGGCGTTGCCCGGGAAATTTCGGTTTTTAGTTCCCACTTCCTAGTCACGCCGCTCCCACACCCGGGAAATTTGTTTTCATCCCCCGCTACGCCTGGCCCCGCTCCCACACCGCCGCTCCCACACTGCCCTTCTCACATCGCCTTCTTCCATCGGCCACAACCCAGTCCAACCACTTTTGGTGCCCGGCGTTGCCCGTGAAATTTAGGTTTTCGGTTCAACCCAGCACAGATATTAATTAACGGAATAACGCGCTATAATAACTTTTAAGTCGACCATGACGTCATTAATGTACTGGTTTCAATCACCATATCATCGATGGTCTCAATGTTTGCTGACGATGCTTGCTTTTAACAGCAAATGGCGTCTTAACAGTGTTAGGATTCGGATATAAAAATTAAATTTTCAAGCTCGGCAAAAGGTAATATTTTTGGATCGCGAATCCCGATAGTGTTGTCATGGGGAGGTTAGAAGTTGTTTTGTAATTATTTGGAAAAATCGGTCGCGTGGATGAGGAGATTTTTTTATCAAGCACACATTACAATCTGTATTTTATAGTTTTAGATAGTCGCAGCACCGAACATATTTAGTCTCACGTTGCTATTCCGATTTAAAAGTTAGGCATAGACAATATAAATTATGTCGATTATGATAAATAATTTAATTTCTTGTCAAGCATAATTGGTTTGAATGGTTTCACATATTAGGCTAATTTTTACACTGAATTACAACTTACAGCAATGGCACTGTTTTTTGAGAGCTGCTGACTCTTGCAAGTTGCAATAAGGCCAGTTATTCCATTCACATGACTATGAACTACATACTATTTTGTAACTGAAATAAGAATAGCAATGTTGGCGGAACTACACCTTCTGATTAGGAGTAGCCTAAGCGTTAGGCCTATATTTGAACTTCTAAAGCGCTAATCGGACTCCGCCACTGGTTGCACTCTGCCAGTGCCAGTCCCAAGCCTGGATAAAGGAGGAGAGCGTCGCTATTGGTCATTGATACCACACAGTGGACGTTAAACAGCAACAGAAGAAGAAGAAGAAAGCCAAACGTAAAAATAACTGAGGGGTCAGACGTTGATTTAGGCCTATATGGACTTGTATTCATAATGGATCAAGACGGAAGATCCAAACGAGCAACGATCTGGACCCTGGAGGTAGTACGTGGTAGAGGAATACAAAGGAAGAACTGGGTGGAGACTACGAGAGGATTTGTTATACCCCGCAGTCGATCGAGTCGTGGGCTACGATCGACTTGGCTCGTGCGACGATCGACTCGATCGACTTCGTCGACTCGCCGACCTTTCTACGACTCGATCGACTTGGCTCGGCCGACGATCGACTCGATCGACTTTGTCGACTCGCCGACCTTTCTACGACTCGATCGGCTTGGCTCGGCCGACGATCGACTCGATCGACTTCGCGTCGACTTGACCTAGTTTTGTCTCGTGCTCACCATCTGCAGTTACATGATCTTAAAATGAAATTATACGATAGTAGATCTGTGTCATAAATCTGTGTGACGTAACAATAAGCCTAATTTCGTATTCTCGGTGAATTTATAGATTTGCACTGTAATCGTAGTGACGTCACAATAGGCCTCGTTTTAGAATATGTAAATGAAACTCAATAATTATCATGGTGGATCTGTGCAATAATTGAAGTTAGTCACAATAGGCCTAGTTTATACTCTCAAAATGTGCTTCTATAATAACAGTTCATTATCCTAATCGAGGTTAGCCACAATAGGACTATTTCATTCTCAAAATGAACTTCTTTAATAGTAGGTCTGTATCATGATCTAGGTGACTTCACAATGGGCCTAGTTTTATATTCTCAAGCTGAACGTATAATAGTAGATTTGCATAATAATCAGAGCGATGTTGCATTTAAACAGCCCCAGTTTTGTATTATGAAAACAAAATAATATGACAGCAGATCTGTATCATAATCGAAATGACGCCACAATTATAGAACTAATTTCGTTTTTTCCAGTGAACTTATTTAATAGTAGAATTGTATTATAATAGAAGTGACGTGACTGACGTCATAAAAGGCCCCGTTTTATATTCGCAAAACGAACATAATATACTGGTAGATCTGTATAATAATCGAAGTGACGTCACAATAGACCTTGTTTATATGCTCAATATGCACTTCTATAATAGTACATTTGTCTCATAATCGACGTGACGTCACACTAGACCATGTTTATATTCTCAAAATGCACTTCGATAATAGACCTGGTACATTTGTATCATAATCAATGTGACGTCACAATTGGCGCTGCTTTTTTAATTCTTGATGTGAACTTAATTATAATATAATAGCAAACTTGCATCATAATCAGAGTGACGTTACAATAGGCATAGGCATAGTTCTGTATTATCAACATTAATGAAATAATATGACGGCAGATCTGTGTCCTGATCGAAGTGACGTCACAATAGGCCTAATTTCGTTTTCTCAGTGAACTTATTTAATTGTAGAATTGTATCATAATCGAAGTGACGTCATAAAAGGTCTCCTTTTATATTCTCAAAATTAACATCTACATGACTTACATATACAGGCATATAATAGTAGATCTGTATCATGCTCATTCAGGAGCGGATCCAATGAAGGGGCCAATCCGGCCATGCCCCACCCCATTCAGAGATTCGCATATGACGCGGTCCCTCCCTCCATCAGGTTTCAAGAAGCTGTAAATCAACGCAACGGGAACAGGAAGGTGAGAGAGAAAGTAGGCCTAGCACATGACTAAAAAGTCATCAGATTTTAAAAAAACGGAGTCGACACGGGTTTTTAGAAGTTTTTTGGGCGAAAGACTAAAAAAAGATTCTTTCGGCGAAAGACCAACGAAAATTTTTGTCAGTTCAAGACCACAAATTTGTCCACCCTTCCAAAATTTTTGTATTCGCCTCTGTTACCCTGTATTCGTTCAACTCAAATCGAAAACGCACGTCCATTATAATAGTCAACTTTCACAGTTCCACTAACACGAAATCGACAGCTGTCAAAAGGTCCGTTAGCTGAACTTGTGTGCAAAAACTGTATAGGTCACTTTGAGACTTCAAGAAATTGTAGGTTAAGTAAAATATTTCTAAATCGAGTAGATGAAGCAACGATCGACTCGACTTAGAAAGACTCACGATCGACTCGACTTGCAAGTCGACGATTTTTCGATCGACTCGACTTGGCAAGACTCACGATCGACTCGACTTGCAAGTCGATCGAGTCGACGATTTTTCGATCGACTCGACTTGGCAAGACTCACGGTCGACTCGACTTGAAAGTCGATCGAGTCGACGATTTTTCGATCGACTCGACTTGGCCGAGTTATGATCGACTCGATCGATCAACTCGATTGACTGCGGGGTATACCGAGAGCGCCTCTGAGTATGTACCTTGAAGGGGCGCTATATAAATTCTGATTGATTGATATATTGATTAAGCTGTTGCGAGCAGTCCTATGGTAACTCGACCCGGACCACCACGGACTACTCTCACGGACAACCCTTCTAACACAACGCATTTGATCCTGATCCTATGGTAACTCGACCCGGACCACCATGGACTATTCTCACGGACAACCCTTCTAACGCAACGCAGCGCTCGTGAATAAGCTGGTGCCCCGCGCTTGGCTTTCGAGTGGCGCTTTAGAAATTTCGAGTTTACGATTACGATTACGATTAATAAGGTCATGTTTTATATTACTGAACTTTTAGATTGTTTTTTACTGATCTTTTTGTAGAATCTGAATGCAAAAACAAACGACATTGTGTAGATGCTTCACATTTCAATTTAAACATTAATTCTCATTGATCAAGAACATTATAATTCGTGTTCATGATTAAAATCATACTGTTCAATCGCGTTAAGGTGTTTTGGTATACGAACGCTGAATAGCTTCAGTATTTTCATCATAGAGAATCTTTATATACTCTGAAAATGACTTCTATAAGCTGAACAAACTTGATTTTTTTCGTGTTAGGATCTAAAAAGCAAGTTGAAATGGAGTCATCATTAATGTGAGACACTGGACATTGTTGGTGTCGGAAAGGCTGTGATATCAACAATTGCAGAACCTTATAGAAATTCAATTGACTGCAAGGAACACCACAGCTCATGCTTAACAGAGTTATAAACCAACGTTGCCTTGAGTATGGTGATTTGAAAGGCCGTAAAAGCGAATGTGACTCACGTATAAACGAAACAGACCATAATTATAAAACATTATAGTCTAGGCTTGGAATCTCAAAATGACACTGTTAGAAGCAAATCATGTAACAATTTGCTAACCGGTGTTTCTAGACTAATTTGACCCTGCTGAAAACGAAAATCGCGGTTAGCAAGCTGGATTTTTGGCCGTTCAATGGGAAAACAAGATGGCGGACAAAATGGCGGTCAGTTGCTTCAAATGGCTATAAGTAAAGTATTGTATGTGACAGGAACACGATTTTAGACTCTAAATTAAGATTATAGGGTGCAAGGAATACAATGGAACCAAATACACATATGTAGCACTGCAAGAAAATCAAAATGGCGGACAAAATGGCGGCCAGAATCTTAAAATGGCTGTAAGTGAAGTTATGTATGCAGTAGAATCATGATTTCAGGGTCTAAATCAACTTTTCGGGGTCAAGGAATGCAATGGAAGCAAGGTAACATATGTGGCTTTGCACGGAAACCAAGATGGCGGACAAAATGGCGGACAAAATCTTAAAATGGTTGTAAGTGAAGTTATGTATGCAATGGAATCATGATTTCAGGGTCTAAATGAGCATTTTCGGGGTCAAGGAATGCAATGAAAGCAAGGTAACATATGTGGCATTGCACGGAAACCAAGATGGCGGACAAAATGGCGGACAAAATCTTAAAATGGTCATAAGTGAAGACATATATGCAACTAAATCATGATTTCAGGGTTTAAATCAACAATTCAACATTTTCGAGGCCAAGGCATGTGATGAAACCAATGTGACATATATAGCACTGCCTGGAAACTAAAATGGCGAACAAAATGGTGGCAAGAATTTCAAAATGGATGTTAGTGAAGTCATGCATGCAATGGGAACTTGATTCAAATTTTTTGCCATGTCTTTGCAAGATGGTCGCTGAAACCTGCGCAGTTGAATTTATCTACAATGTTCCCTTATTTGACCAGATATGCTCATTCAAATTATCGCAATGCCTTCAGCAAGTCTTAAACCAAGGAGTGTTCTTCAAAAGAACACTGAAAAAATTATAAAGGAAGATTGGCATATCATGCAGTGCCTTATTAGATCGTATCAAGCTGACTGTCCCATGGATCTGGAAACACGATTGTGCCATGGACTTTTCTCAAAACCAATGGGATTGGATTCTCTCTGCAAAAGTAACTTGTCCAGTCCGCATTTCTATAGCAGAGTCATAGCATTTGTTTATTTACAATATTTTACGTAGTGCCTCTTCAAGGTGGGCTGTCCGGAATCGCTCCCGACTTAACTACAACTAAATAGGACAGTTTTTAGATTCTTAAGGAACAGAGTGGAGTGACCCATGGGCATGCAATAAGCGCTGTGAAAAGGGGTTGGCCATTCCCATTCCAGATTTTAGTACCAGCTACAGAGAATGAAAGGTGATGTCGAATAGCAGACCGCGAGTGAACCAGCTCAGCTTGGTCCGCCAACCGAAGAGTAGATCGACGCTGGACATCTGAGGTTGAAAAACAAGAGTTCTTTCAGACATAATGGGGCTAGTCCATCAAGGCACTACCTAAGCAACACACAGACCCTGCAGGCAATCCGCTGCGGGAAAGGGGGCCAATGCAAGACATCCCGCATATTGTATGGGACATGACAAAATATTGTGATATGCCCATAAGTCGCGACGCAATTCATCCAACCTGTTGCAGTCAAATTATTGATGAACAAGCAATTGTTCAAGCAATAGGGAACCTCCAAATGCGAAGACATTTGGTGACCTGACAGATACAGTGGATACCTGTGTACAGGTGGCCTACTTTCGATTGGCTACAAGAGGGTTAATAATTATTGCCTTCGAAAGATATAGTGGACATTGCTTTTAAAAAGTGAAATTGTACAGAAAATTACCACCCCAACTCTGTCACTGTGTGGAGTCCTGAAATACTTCGTTGTCAGAAAATTGGGTGAATGTTCTTGGTAGGCCCTATGCTTGAAAGAAAGACTGATCTAGCTTTGAACATTCCTGTCTATTCAGCTCCCAACAGCCACATTTGGAGATATGGACTAGAGCGGTTGCTGGTGGTTAGGCCTACGTGAAAAAAGATAAGGTGTTGTCCACTGCCGGGTCATATGTGTTTGCTACTTTGCTTTATATTTAACGGTGTTTTGGTGATGTCAGGAACATCAGCGGAACAGAAGCTCATCCAAATCACGTAACTATGAAGAATTGAGTGTCCTTCATGCTACAACTGGATGTGATATGACATATTTAGCAGCAATCAGCTGAAAGAATGCATGAATAAACTACTTGAAAGTTCCCACTTACTTTCTACATTTGGAACATTTAATTATGAGCTCATTAGCCTACCAAGCTGTAAGTTTGGAAAGACCCATTTTTCTAGATATTGATGTTCAGATATCATCCGCACCTTCATCGGATGGAGTGTGGCGGAAGAAAGTAATCTTTACCAGTGTGCGCCAAAGCCACATTATAGAGTTTGTCTACAGCAAATCATGTGAAGTTGACAAACGTAGCATCAGGCCCTGCTGCTATTGAAGTGCGATCTTGTCATGTGCACTCAGGTGCAATTGCATTGACAGCAACAAGGCCTGAATTGACTCTACAGTACCCTATATCCGTCAAGTCATGAAAAGTTGAGACTATTGATAGACCAAGTTATGAAACATTGAAGCATGCATCCTGTATATACATAAAGCCAGCAATAGTTAAACTGCAGTGCAGTCATAGGCTACTAAAAATCTTCACTATAGGTATGACAATTTCACTGCATAACATTGCATGTGATTTTGTTGGAAGCATTTGACCTGGAAATTACTAGTCCACACTGAAATCAAGTCTCCATCGCATATGTTCAAGACATCACTCATAGCCAGTTGAAGTTTTTGTCCACTATTTTGATTTTTGGTTTTCTGGCAGTGTCACATAATATATTCCGTGCTTTTAATTTCATCACTTTCCTTATTTCCGAAAATTCTCATTTTCATTCTGAATTGATGTATTCATTAGATACAGAAATTCACTAACAGCCAATTCAAGAATCTGGCCACCATTTTGGCCGCCATTTTGGTGTCCAGGCAGTGCTATATATGTGACATTGGTTTCATCACATGCCATGATCTTGAAAATGTGGATTTAGACTCTGAAATCATGATTCCATTGCATACATAACTTCACTTATAACCATTTTAAGATTTTGTCCGCCATTTTGTCCGCCATCTTGGTTTCCTTACAATGCTACATATGTCACATTGCTTCCATTGCATTCCTTGACCCCAAAAATGTTGATTTAGACTCTGAAATCATGATTCCATTGCATACATAACTTCACTTATAGCCATTTTAAGATTTTGTCCGCCATTTTGTCCGCCATCTTGGTTTCCGTGCAAAGCCACATATGTTACCTTGCTTCCATTGCATTCCTTGACCGCGAAAATGTTGATTCAGACCCTGAAATCATGATTCCACTGCATACATAACTTCACTTACAGCCATTTTAAGATTCTGGCCGCCATTTTGTCCGCCATTTTGATTTTCTTGCAGTGCTACATATGTGTATTTGGTTCCATTGTATTCCTTGCACCCTATAATCTTAATTTAGAGTCTAAAATCGTGTTCCTGCCACATACAATACTTTACTTATAGCCATTTGAAGCAACTGACCGCCATTTTGTCCGCCATCTTGTTTTCCCATTGAACGGCCAAAAATCCAGCTTGCTAACCGCGATTTTCGTTTTCAGCAGGGTCAAATTAGTCTTGAAACACCGGTTAGCAAATTGTTACATGATTTGCTTCTAACAGTGATTTCTAGAGCCCTTTTGAGATTCCAAGCCTAGACTATTATGAGTGACCTGATGGCGAATACGAGAACCGATATGAGAGAAAAACATAGCATTTGCGGGATATGTGGGAAATCGTTTGCTTATCACAGTTATCTGAAAATCCACATGAGAACACATACTGGAGAGAAACCTTACAGGTGCCAGCTATGCCAGAAATCATTTAGTGAAGGTACTCAACTGAAAAAGCACATGAGAACCCATACTGGTGAAAAATCAAGGATGTGCCACCTATGTTGGAAATCATTTGTTGATCACAATTATCTGAAAACTCACATGAGACTCCATTCTGGAGAAAAACCGTACAGGTGCCAGCTATGCCAGAAATCATTTAGTCAAGGTGGTAATCTGAAAAGACACTTGAGAACCCATACTGGAGAGAAACAATACAGGTGCCAGCTGAGTGAGAAATTGTTTAGTCATAGTAGTTCTCTGAAAAGGCACATGAGAATCCATACTGGAGAGAAACCATACAGGTGCCAGTGGTGTGAGAAATCATTTAGTCATAGTAGTTCTCTGAAAACGCACATGAGAACCCATACTGGTGAAAAACCATACAGGTGCCAGCTATGTCGGAAATCATTTGCTGATCTCAGCTGTCTGAAAACGCACCGGAGATTGCATACTGGGGAAAAACCATACAGGTGTCAACTCTGCAAGAATTCATTCACTCTGGGTGATACCCTGAAAATGCACATGAGAACCCATACCGGGGAGAAACCGTACAAGTGCCAGCTATGCCAGAAATCATTTAGTCAAGGTGGTCATCTGAAAATACACATGAGAATCCATACTGGAGAGAAACCATACAAGTGCCAGCTGTGTGAGAAATCATTTAGTCATAGCAGTTCTCTGAAAACGCACATGAGAACCCATACTGGGGAAAAACCATACAGGTGCCAGCTATGTCGGAAATCATTTGCTGATCTCAGCTGTCTGAAAACGCACCAAAGATTGCATACTGGGGAAAAACCATACAGGTGTCAAATCTGCAAGAATTCATTCACTGATGGTGGTACACTGAAAATTCACACAAGAACCCATACCGGAGAGAAGCCGTACTGGTGCCAGCTATGTCAGAAATCTTTTAGTCAAAGTAGTCATCTGATAATACACACGAAAAGGCATACAGGTGAAAAGCCGTACATGTGTCAGATGTGCCAGAAATCATTTGTCACTAACAGTAGTCTGAAGAAGCACACGAGTAACAATACTGGAGAGACACCACACAGGTGTCAATTATATGAGAAATCATTTAATCAGAGTAGTATTCTGAAAAATCACACGAGAATCCATTCTGTTGAAAGACAATACACATGTGAGTTTTGCTTTGAAGTATTCACAAAAAGTGGTTATGTAAAGAAACACAGAAGAACTCATGAAACTGAGATGCAACACTCACGCAATAAATCCATTTCTAAAAGCTGTTCTTCAGTGTAGCAGTTTAAACTCTATGCAAGAGCCCATCCACAAGATATTAAAATTGGAACTGAAGTTATTTCAAACGTTTCTGATCGTTTTATGACATTTAGTAGTGCAAGTGTTTCTGATAAGGGAAATGAAGGTTTCTCAAGAAGCAAATATCCGAATTCATGTGGACATGCAGGTCAGTTACAGAGAATTAAAGATGAAAAATGTCTGTGCCTAAGCAAAGTCAAATCGACTGTGGTTAGAGAGGTGTCTTTGTCAAAACATTTTGGCTGTGGTATTTGTGACGAATTGCCTGAAATGGAATTCGATTTTCTGGAGCATTGTTCAAGCCATAAATTTTTCTCCACCTTATGACTTTTGCAGACCTGCGCTGAATTAGAATTGCTCATACGTACAGAAAAGTAGCTTCCGGAAAGCAGAATGTGCCACATTCATTTAACATTATTTAGAGAGCAGACAGTCTTTTGTAAGGACAACATAGGTACCATACACCTTAGGTTTGTACGACTGGACAATTCAGTAATGCTGTAAATGCCTTCAAAATAGTCTATGCTTCTACTAAAAGAAGCAGATGTGTGCGTGTGTATGCTCTCCAATTAATGAAATTTATTTTAAAGCATGATAGAAACAAGAACATTTGAAAAGAGTACTTTATCATCTAAAATTAAAATTTACCTGCATGCATTTGTGTGATTGATGTTGCTTAAAGCATTAAGTGCTGATAACAATAAATAATTATATTGTCCAGGATGTAATTGAATGGAAGACTGGTGAATAATTAATTTAGTATTTTAAAATACAATACGCAATAATATCATAATTATAATTGCAAATGCATTTAGAATCATACAAATATGCATATTAAAATTTTGTAAACAAATACTGGTTTCTGGTGTTTCTATTGTATTAGTTGTATGCGGCAATAAATGTGCAATAATACTGTTTAAATTACAATAAGTTCATTACAACAATGTGTATGTCATAGAGAGTGGTTGAGGAACTACTTTATGTTGTCTATTCATTGGATGCGAATCAGATTGTAGAGCTCCGCTTAGAAACCTTTTGGCTGTGCTACTCGGATGCTACAAGCTTTATTACTGTTCCGTACACCATTTTCGCATTGTTTCTCAACGGTCTTTGTTGTATAATCGTTCAGTTGAAAATCCGACAATTCCTGGTGACATTCCGCTCCCGGTCACATGTCGAAAATGTAACATAAAACACAGAAATAATACTTAAGTATTTTAAGAACGGACTAGAGTACAAGACGTCAGTGATCGAGCAATTGTTGTGCTATTATGCTATCATAATCAGATTCGTAACCGAAAAGGCAATCAGAAGTTCATACAGCGCCAATTCAAGAGGAACCAATAGGTGGGGTTCCCGACCGGACAGCACCAAACGACAATCAAAGATGTACATCCACCAAAGGTCCAAAACATAATTTATCATCAGAAGTAATATGCTTAAGCATGGAGTCTAAGAGACCATCATCGTCGTCATCATCATAATCATTATCACCGGCATCATCGTCAGTTTGTCGGCAAATTAAAGTCATTTGTTTTCTAGTTACCGGGTATCGTAATAATTATTTGCTGTCTCTAAAAGCAATCAAATTCGCTGTGGCTGCAGCACAAAAATCATATCCTTATGTCATGAGTTATCTTTAATGGTGAGTTAGGCCCTAGCCTATTACGGACCAGGGTGTTTAAGACTATTATCGAAGTACTAGACTATTATAGAACAAAGCACAAAACGGGTTCGGCATAAACAGTTGACGCCATAATACTCCAAACAATTTCTAGTGGTGACAAATCCCGGCGAATTAGGCGGTCAGTCCCCCGGTGAGATGTAGCCATTGATTTTTGTTATGCTGATCCCGAACCCCAGACATTGAACACCTTAAAACGTCGGCTTCTTAAGGCATGGACATCGATAGGCTACCTCTGACAACTCTGAAAAATCTAATTGGCTCGGTGCCTAATCGACTTGAGGCTGTAATAAAGAGTAAAGGAAACATTATTAAATACTAAATGATAATTTGTATCAATTAATTAATTATGTGTTGATTAACAATGATGATCGTACAATATTGTTTTCGGCCTATATAACTGGACGTTTACTTGGCACGAATTTGATGACGTCACGGATATTGGCGCTAAAATTAGAATAAGTGAGCTAGTGATCTAAAAAAATTTGCGTAACATTCTCATTTGAACAACCTATCCGCCAGTATACAGCTTTTCACATTATATTGTGTATAAGATAATTATATTTATCTGCATTCAAAATCGTTCACGACCTATCGAGGCACCCTATATCTTCACCATCCGATTCTGATGACTGAGTTTCTGATTCTAATATAAGCTTCCTTGCCTGTTCTGCGGTATAAAATCGAATATTATCTTTTTTCTTGTCGCCATTGTTGTTATCTCTAATAAATAATATACGCCCTTCTTGTCCGGCAACAAAGAATATGCAATCTAAGAAAGAAGTCCATAGATATAAAAAATGCCAATAGAGATAATTGACTTATAAATGCCGCAATATAACACATGGGGTACATTTGCACCCCGAGGACCGCAATGTATAAACCTCAAAATTATCAGAAATGTTGAGGGGTACAATTATGGGCAAATAGGGTTAAGTGCATCCTCATAAAAAAGGAAAAGTCATAAAATGTATGCGTCATATCATGAGTCTTTCTGGGTGAAACAAGGGAACAAAGTGTGACTAGGGGTGCAAATGCACCCCAGAAACGGCACAGGGTTAATATAAGGCAGACGACTATTCATAGACTGACAAATTATAAAGCTCCAGTTACACATTGGTCACTTGCCAGCAGGATATTGTCCGTTGTTTAGTTGGTCGATGTGGATTCCATGGATAATATCAACAGGTCCGTTGCATAAATATAAATCGACGATCGATTCAAGAGAAATGGATGTCGAGATTACTGTGAAGACATTTCATTATTTCGTGTCATAATGGGGATAGTTGACGTCGCCATCTTTTTAACACAAGCTTTGGTCTGGCCACTCGATGAGAGACCTCGACTTTACTTTTTATCATTAGCATGTGGCCGCCAATGGCCGGTATCGTCGATTTTATTCTATGTTGGTACAAACGATTTTGTTAAACGGTTAAGCGAACTTGCTGAATTTATTTGTTGCGAAAGTCAAGTTTAAAGGTGTCTAACACTACTCATAAATTTCTATAAGCTTACGTGATTTGTGATTATCGAACTTATTACGTTGATCGCTAACTTATTGTTGCATATATAATATGTATGACTAGATGTGTAACCCGGCGTTGCCCGGGAAATTTAGGGTTTTAAACACTACTCCACTGTGGTACCCAACGTTGACCGCTAAATTTTGGGTTTTCGCCAACCCTCTACCCGAGGGGGCCGGTAGAGTAGTGGTTAACACGCTGGCCAATTTTGGGTTTTCGCCAACCCTCTACCCGGGGGGGGACGGTAGAGTAGTGGTTAACACGCTGGCCAAGAGTGCGAGAGGTAGTGAGTTCGAGCCCCCGTTGGGCGGATTTGCTTTGTAGGCTGCCATCGGCGCCGTGTAATTACAAAGCTGTCTGTTCAGTTAGTAGTTAAGTTTGATTAAGATTACTGCATAACTTGTAAATGTAAAGCGCAGTGCGTCTTGCAGGCGTTTAAATAAAGAAAAGATATTATTATATTATTATTACCCCACCCCGTTTCCCCAAAAAGCCAAACGTAACCCGCCCCTGCGGGGCGCTACGGAAATTATTAATGGGCTTGTATGACGTCATTCGGGCTGTAGACTCTTTTACTAAAGCTCGATACTGTTTACCAAAGAGTGAGCGATGAAATCTGTCTTAAAACGCTTCTGTCTTAAAACGCTAATAACTCGAGTTCTAAAGTGAAATTTAGAGTTTTAAACACTACTCCACTCTGGTACCCATCGTTGACTGCTAAATTTAGGGTTTTCGCCAACCCTCCACCCCACCTCGCTTCCCCAAAAAGCCAAACTTGACTCACCCCTGCGGGGCGCTACGGAAATTATTACTGGGCGGGTATGACGTCATGCGGAGTACACTCTTGACAAAAGCGCTAGGTTGATCATATAGATGAAATCTGTCTTAAAACGCTAATAACTCTAGTTTTAAACTGAATTAAAACCTGAAAATAGTTGCGATGACCTTATAATTTGGGTAAGAATCGATTGCAAGAATTTTTTTAAACCGACGCTGTTTTATTTCCGAGCCTATTCTGTAGGGGAGAGTCAAAAGCGTACAAACAAACAAACAAACATATGGAATTTCGGAATTATAATATAGATTATTTTCAACATTCAAGAATTGCAAACAATTTTAACAGTCAGTAAAAAACAATATACTAATTAGGCAATTGACATTATTACAAAATCGGTCACAATTGGAATGCCCAAAAAGGATCAAGATCCCGGTGAGTATCATGGTCAACCAAGATAATATCTTGGGTAATCATAATTTATTATCTATTATAATAATGTCTATTATCTTATCAATAATAGATACTGGACGGTGGCGTGATCATATTGACATGGCAGAAGTTTATCAGAAGGAAATCCATTCCATATTGTCAGGCGGATCAAGGAAAACACCCACCGTAGCACTGTGATTATGCATAGAAAAGGAACAGTCTCCCTTGGGCAGAGTCATTGGAAAGTGCAAATGAGTTATCTCTTCTTAAACCTCTTTGAAGGTTATTCATTTAATTGGAATCTTGATCAGAAAAGTATTTCTTTAATTGAGGACTATTGCTAACAGAAAAATGGACTTCGGTCTCTGGTTAGCGAGAAATAATTTTGAAGGGTGGACCATTAAAAATTGATCCCTTAAAAAGTTTTTTTCAATATGCTGGGAAAAAATAAGAATTTTCGTATCAATTTTTGCGGGCTTAACGGTAATTCACATCTACATACAATAACGAAATTCTACCAATAAAGTTAAAACAAAACAAAAGTTAATTCCCATTTAGTGAATCCACTCACTGCTTTTTGAAGATCCAGAAACGAATCGAAACAAAATGTAACCAATTTTTTTTGCTAAGTCCCATATAAAATAATCGCTATAAATTTAACTTGTCAGAGTTCAAAAAGAGACTACGGTTACGTCTTATGCACGATTATGCAAACGATGCGATGACGTAAAACTTTCTTTATGTGGCGATCGATCAGTAGTGGATGTTTTAGTTTAACGACACTGCGTGATAAGAAAGATTACTAGCATCTCCTTCTCTTTAATCCATGATCAGGACTTGCATCACCTGATGATATGCCCGCCTTGCGTTGTTTGTCATTCTTTTGTGGTCGTCAGAGACCGTTACTATGATCGGTTAGAATCCACCTTATCTGCATATAGCATGCCTTCGTTTAAACGAATGTGTTAATTTATAGCAAAGATATATTTTGCCTAAAAGGTGTCTAAGGCTTTTACTGTTTTGTAATTTTCTTTTTCTCATGCTATCATTTAAACGGGGGGTGCTTTATTTTTAGCAGCATCAGATTTCGTTTAAAAGGTGTCTAAGGATCACACTTTTTTATTATTTGTCTTAGCGGCAGCGTGTGGGTGTAAATGTCGATTACGCCAGCACATCATTAACCCTCAGGCCACCAAGCTTTTTTTGTAACACTGACTACCAAGGGGGGGTGGTGGTTACCACCCCCCTGGATTTTGGGTTTGGTTTGAGATATCATAACTTGTAATACACCATTTGATTCAGCATTCATTTCTGCACAAAATGGTATATTTAGGTTTAGAAAATATGAATGCCCCTCGAAATTATGAATTTTTTACCATGGGTACCCGTCGATTCCACAAAATGTATACTTACGCATAGGGAATATATTAGATTCTGTGTGTTTTATACATGATTTATATATAAAAAGTAGTTTACATATAGTAAAGTCCAATATTCAACTATAAAAACTAGTAATAAGTCTGTTTTATGTTCAAAAAGAGAGCGATGATACACACAATTAGATAAAGACAAAGAAGATGGATCGGGCACACACTCAGAGGAGACTCGATGCTGCGAACAATCATAGTGGGGAAATGGATGGAAAAAGAACGAGAGGCAGACCAAGACAAAGACTGTTAGACTGGATGATGAAAGATGGCTATCAGAAGCTGAAAATGAAAGCGCTGAACATAGAAGAATGGAGACGTCAAACATTCGAACCTGCCTAAGGGCATAGCACGGAAAAGAAGATGTTCAATCAAAAAAACATGTTTTATCCGCTAAAAAACGTTTACGCACACATAGCGGCTTGCGTTGTAAAAAACCCCCAACATTTTCACACATTTTAATTTATTTTGAGCACTTCCGGTCATCAAAAGACAAATTATTGAGTATCAGAAAATAGCTCTAAATGCCCTCTACAGAATGGCATAATTTATTTCTATTAAAAAATAAATTATGGATAAGTTATAATAGAAAAACATGACAATTTTATGAAAATAAAACACCTCTATTTATATTTTAATTTATTTTGAGCACTTCCGGTTGTCAAAAGACAACTCAGTGAGCAATAAAATGTATCCCCACATTCCCTCTATAGAATGGTATAATATGTGTCTCTTAACACGTTGACCGCTGTACCAATTATATGCCAGGCGCGGCAAATATAGCCTAGGCCAAAATACGGGTATGCATAAACTGTCCACAGTCAAATGGTCAAACAATAGGCTAGGTCTGGATTTTCAGCGAAAGTAAAACCCACATTGGATTATAATTTGTATCCACTGCTTCCTCAAACATCTTGTGATGCCTGAATTGCAGCTGTAGAAGCCAGTTCACTATAGTAAGACTCGACTTCAACCGTGTCAGTGCACACGTGGACTGCCTATGGGGTCGTACAATTCTGTCGTAAGACTATCATCACTTATTTCATAATTACTGTCCCAAACATAGTCAATATCATCAAAAGATTCATCGTCGATTTATAAAACATCTACAAAGCTTCTTGTAACCCGTTCTTTTTCAAGTAATTCCGATTGACATATTGTTTTTGCCGAAAGACGCTAGTCATGCTAGGGACAAGATGGCTGACACCACAACAGACGCCTTATTCGTTTGGTTTTTTCACTAGATACTACCAATAAATAGTCTTATATGCATTCGATAGATGGCAGAAGATGTCCTTTATAACTAATAAGCGATAGGAAATATTACCGCGACGCTGAACTGCCTATAAGCGGCCTATACCTAAGGGACGTGTATACACGTCCCTCGCGTCTGAGATAGCCCATTTTGGGACGTGTATACACGTCCCTCGCGGCCAACGTGTTAATATCAAAGGGAGGAAAAGTTACAGACGATATTCTAGGGGGGGTGGTATCCACCCCCTGGTACCTTGGGTATATCGGGTGTAACTTTTGAACGGTAGGGGCATCATCATAAATTTTTGCTCAAAATGTGTCCCAATGAACCCTCTACAGCTACCAATTTTTTCAAAATTTTATTCCAGACGGAACGAGTTTGATTTTCGAAAAACCTAGGGGTGGGAGTGGCAACCACCCCCCCTTGGTAGCCCGAGGGTTAAACAAGTTTTTAGGATCTCGTTTAAATAATTTATGGCCACTGTGTTGTGTTTCAAATTTTAGACACATCCTAAAAGTTTTGACCGAGTTATGACACTTTAATTTGGTTTGTGTTCTACTCTTCATCCGTACACAGTGTATGTGTGCAAGTATGTATCATGTATGTGCACTTGTTAGAGGTCATTGACTCTTTTTACACGGAATAATTCTATCACACAAGAGCCGATAGCAAACGCCATCCTTCATTGCACAGACGATACAGGTGAATATTATTCAGTTGTATTGCAGAGGGCACACTTGATAGAAAGTATTAGTTTAACCGATGATGAAAGCAACATTTTAACGATAGAAAGGAAACGAAGAATTGTGAAACGTTCGGTTCAATACACCGCACGTTTCACGTTATTGTGCGTTAATCAACCTAATTGTTTCAAAGCAAAATACGATAGCAGCGTAGGACCAATGCGTGAAAAGTTGTCAACTCAAACAATCTGCATCCAGACATACGTCAAACGATGTTGAAAAAGTTGATGAAAGGAAGAGTCACGAAAGCTGGCAGGTCAAAGAGGTACACAGCGAGTGAAGAAAGTTCATCTCGTTTCATGTCGTCGGAATCACGGAAATAGATCTACACAACGCTGCACAGTGGCTGTGTGAGTTAAAGAAGAGCTATATCTTTTATTATGGACAGAGTCATTGAGAAGAATGAGAGAGTTAATTCGTTTAATGACTCTCTACACAGTTCTTACTTGTCGTCGTCTTCAAGGTTTATTTAGCTTTTTCAGAGCGCGTCCAGTCACTGAACAACATTTCCTCACCATGCAGCCGCATGCAATGCGGTTAAACCACCCGGCATGCGATTTATTTTATGCAGTCACTTACGATGTGTTACATTGTCTGGATTTCACCACAGCTACACGGTGGGTATCTATAGGAAGCCTGTATTCATCGAACCATGTTAGCAGCACAGCGTCCTTGCCCAGTTCTAACGCGATCCAGCGTTGACTAATGCCCAGTTGGCTAGGGTCGTGGAAATTTTCGATGTCATTCAAGCCGTGAATTCCGTTTTTGGGGGCACTTGGTTTTGCCGTGAATTTACCCAAATGTGACGATTTGCCGAGATTTTTGGGCAAATTTGCTGCGATTTACAAATTGCTTCCTTAAAATCGAATTCCTGAAATCCCTATCCATGGCGGTGGTGGTAATTGCAGTTTGATGTCACCGTGTGGTAACAAAGACCATTGACGACGCCCCTCCTTTATCCAGGCTTGGGACTGGCACTGGCAGAGTGCACCCGGTGGCGGAGTTAAATGGTGGTTGTCAGGGATTTTTAACGTGCCGCTGTACACAAAATGTGCAGTCCTAAATGGATTTGTACATTTGTAGAATCACTTCTGTGCAGTTAAAACTAAACTTAGTTTGAAAAAGGCTATTTTCCTCCGACTGGGAAAGAAAAGAAGGGACTGTGCACAATGTGCAGTTCTAAAAATTCCTTAAAAACAACCCTGATTTCGCGGCTCAACTTTTTACCTGCCGACCAGAGGTCGTTCGATGACCTATCTGCTCATGCTGATTCCTCCCTCTTCCCTTCTGTACTCTAACACCCAAACCACGTCCTTGGTCCTCTATTACCTTCAATTAAGAATGTTTTTACTCACTCCGTCCTCGTTCTCACAACCGGGAGATTCCTCATGCTCAGATGTGTCTTTATAACACGGATGCTATACAAATGACCTTCATTAATTGTTTTATTACTGTTTCTCTTTTCTGTCTATCCTTTCCAGTGGCGGATCCAGAACGTTTCGAAGGGGGGGGCCAAAAAATGTTTGGGCTGGGGTCGGAAAATTTTTCGTTTATCTTTCGCTGAAAAATCTGATGAACTTTTTTAGTCGTTTTTGGCCGAAACCAGAGTTTAATTTAGCCCCCACCTCTGGAGGGATTGAGGTTCCCGGAGGCCCACCAGAAACTTTTTGAATTTTCACATTGCAATGGTAGCATTTTAAGCTGTTATCTTAACAAAATAGCTGTACTTTTCAGTGCTTATAAGAGTGCCATAAGGTCTCAATAAATATAGACTTTACTTATAAACTTCTTTTTCGAAAACTAGATGTTCTTTTTTAAGTAGTCCGCCGAAAATCTTCAAAAAGGGTGTTCAATTTTCCTTCCCAAAAAACTGATGACATTTTTTGGTCATCCGTGCGAAATCTTAAAAAAAGTGTTTAATTTTTCGTCTAAAAAGAGTGATGACTTTTTAGTCTTCCTTGCGAAATTTTCAAAAAAAGGTGTTCAATTTCGCATCCCAAAAAACTGAAGACATTTTTTGGTCATCCGTGCGAAATCTTAAAAAAGTTGTTTAATTTTTCGTCTAAAAAGAGTGATGACTTTTTAATCTTCCGTGCGAAATTTTAAAAAAAGGTGTTCAATTTAGAATCCAAAAAAACTGATGACTTTTGTAGTCATCCGTGCGAAATATTAAAAAAGGTGTTTAATTTTTCGTCTAAAAAGAGCGATGACTTTTTATTCTTCCGTGCGAAATTTTCAAAAAAAGGTGTTCAATTTAGAATTTTAAAAAAGCTGATGACTTTTTGTAGTCGTCCGTGCGAAATCATAAAAATGGTGTTTAATTTTTCGTCTAAAAAGAGCGATGACTTTTTATTCTTCCGTGCGAAATTTTCAAAAACAGGTGTTCAATTTAGAATAAAAAAACTTATTACATTTTTGTATTCGTCCGTGCGAAATCTTAAAAATGGTGTTTAATTTATTTTTCGTCTAAAAAGAGCGATGACTTTTTTTTCTTCCGTGTGAAATTTTCAAAAACAGGTGTTCAATTTAGAATCCCAAAAAACTGATGACTTTTTGTAGTCGTCCGTGCGAAATCTTAAAAACGGTGTTTAATTTTTCGTCTTAAAAGAGTGATGACTTTTTATTCTTCCGTGTGAAATTTTCAAAAAGGTGTTTAATTTCGCATCCCAAAAAACTGATGACTTTTCGCAGTCATCCCTGCGAAATATTAAAAAAGGTGTTGAATTTTTCGTCTAAAAAGAGCGATGACTTTTTATTCAGCCGTGCGAAATTTAAAAAAGGTGTTCAATTTCGCTTCTCAAAAAAATTTTGAATTTTTATTGAAACGTCCGAAATCTTCAAAAAGGTGTTCAATTTTCCTTCTAAAAAACTAATGACTTTTAAAGACTAGAATGAATAAAACACTTCCCACTACAGAATGAAATATAGTAAGATATAAATAAAAACAAGAAGTAAACATGTGTTATCATTCACCGCATTTTCTTGCACATATAGACTAAACTCAAAGCTTAACATGTTTCGCCCTGAAATTTTTTGGCATCTGCAAAAAATAAATTACATCCCAAACACTGTTGTTAGTGTTAACTTGATTTGTAATTAATAGTTAGTTGTACTTAGTTATAATTGTGTTTATTGGTGTTAATGTTTTTACAATTTACTACAAATATATACACGAATAGCATACATTGCATGACACAAATCATAGTTGGATACTGTTGAAAGATTGTTTCATTTCGATGCTTTATATTAAGACAATGCAATTGCGTGAGAGACTTAGATTAGATTTTAATTACATTTATACATTATTTTTATTATTGATTTTAATTACATTTATACATTAATTCTCCTGTGCATGACTGACACCCTGAAAATTTGGGGCCACCGTGGATGGGGGCCACGTCCCATGGGTATTTGAAATGGGGGCCATGGCCGGATTGGCACCCCCTGGATCCGCCCCTGATCCTTTCCATCCTATATGATGCCAGTTACGTTTTTTGGATGTATACCCGAGTACCAGTACTATATTTGATTAATGAATTCATTCATTCATTCATTCATTTCAAACACTTATATAGCGCTTCTTCAAGAGTATCTATACTCAGAAGCGCTCCCGACCCAACCACGGTTAAAAAGAATAGTTTTAAGAGCAGAGTAGAACGTAGTCTCAAAGGCTCTAGGCACAAGACGTAGTTCCACAGGAAGCCCATTCCAGGTTATAGGGCCAACGACAGAAAAGGCACGGTGCTGTGTAATAGAAGTGCGTGACCGGGGGACAAGAAGCTGAGCCTGTTTAGAAGAGCGGAGAGAGCCACGGCGCTGGACGTTCAGGGTGGAGCAACAGAGCTCCTGCAAATAGACAGGGGCCACACCCGCGAGACAGCGCCAAACCAAGGAAGATATCCGGTAAGTGATCCTTTGTGAAAAAGGGAGCCAATGCAAGACATCCCGCATATAGTCAGTAACATGACCGAATCTTGGGATGCGACCAACAAGGCGTGCCGCAGAGCGCAAGACCCGATCCAAGCACCCAACCCGAGTCACCGGAAGACCCACATAGAGGGCGCTGCAGTAGTCCAGACGAGAGACGACAAAAGAATGGACTAGCGTTAAGGCAGCATTGAAGGTGAATTGCATAATATTTCGATTTTTTATGATTGTACATGTTATATTCTATTCTCATCCAATGTTCCCGCAGTGCGTTTGCAGGCGGTTTAATAAAGTACATGCTACTTACTTACTTCTTCAAGCAATAAAAAATGTTCACGAGTCATTAACTGCTCTAAAGCAATTTGTAAATCTTGCGATTTTGGCGACTTTTTGACCTGATCTCGCGACAACGTTTTTCCGATGTCTGGCAACCCTGAACAGAATAGTAATACGCCTCTAGAATCGCTCGCCATTTTGTTTGATCGGGCGTTTACGTAAGATTTCCGTTTAATAGCATTTATTATGCGACAAATGGTCAATTTCTATCATTAACTTTGTTCAGTTTGCCTTAAAGTTCTCTCACACATTTCCAATGCAAATCTCGGTTAGTGTTGCTGTTGCAAATGTGATAGTTAGAGCTTAAAGTTTGAGTCAGCGCTGGGCGATAATGGTTGATTGCCCCTTAGAAATGGAGGCCATTGTTTCTCATCCTGTTTCATGTTATCAACTGATTACCTATAACAGTGTTGTTTGAATGTAAGCAAGAAAACTTGTAAAATCGTAGTTTATGTTGCTAATTTTTTTATTGTTAATTTAAAATGGAATCTGGATTGATGGCAATATCTGTCTAATAGGCCCTGATGTCGATGAAAATTTATCTGTCAAAATTGCTTTAATAGAAGATGACTTGATGGATTTAATATTATTGTTTCCGTATATGGAATGCAATTTTTTAAATTAAGAGAATAGATCAAGTCGTTTTTTTCTCAATAGAAGTTGTCTTAACGGGAAATTTTTTACATAAAGTTAAGTTGGGTTGATGATAATAATTTATGTTAATGAGAACTTAAGTTGGAAGAATATTTTCTTTAATAGGAAGCTGGATTGATTAAAGTTACATTGGAAATTGCATAGTCAGTCATGACAATAAAGATATTAAGATAATTTAGCAATGCAAAGTACGCTTCTACCCGGAATCCATTTATGGACATGGTATTGGGAATTTAAATATTGGGACTCATCGTGCAAGAGCTGTGTGCATCACCAATTAATTCGTATGATCATAGAAATCATTCTGATCTCAGAGAAACTGATATTAGCCATTGGTTTGAACAATGATAAAAAAAATAGTTTTTAGTCATAAAACAGTCTCTAACTGAATAGTTCCTGTTCTTCATCTTACTAGATGCAGGAAGTTCTTTTAACAGGAGTGGAAATTCGAGAATGCCTTATATCTCGTTGATTTTCATAAAACGGAACACTAGATTGATCAGTTAACATTGGTACGGTACGAGAACAAAAGAGTATGCTTTCTGCAGAAATTGATGCCTTCCATATTTGACCACGGAGTTAATTGTGTCTCTTTGGACAATTTCTTATTTTACTGCAAAGGAACTGTTACTTAAGAATCAAACACACGAGAAGTTGTAGGTGCATCAACCAAAGAAAAAATTACCTGGAAATGCATCTGCTCTCAAACTGATAGTTATTCAAGATGGAAAACGTCATATGTGTATATATATATATCCAGAGATTCACTGCAATTTCTGGTGATTAAAAATCCACATAGGAACCAGTTCCGCTTAAAAACTGCAGTGGCATCATTTACGTCATAAATTACAAGCTCTAAGTCCAATGCTCAGGGCGCCTATGAGAATGCTTCCTGGAGAGCAACCATGAAAATTCTCGTTATGTCAAAAATGATTTACTTATAATGGTGAACTGATTGGACTTGTGAGAATTCAGACTGCTAAGAAACCATGCAAAATGCCATTTTGTCAGAAATGAAGAACTAGATGTTGCGATCATAAGGTGCGTACTGGAGACAGAAACTTTAGAATGCATTTTATACCAGAACTCATGAACTGTACTGAGCAGACATAAGAGAACCCACACTCGAATTAAACCAAATAAATGTAAGTTATGTGAGGAATTATTTCTTGATTATAGTGGTCTGAAAAAATGAGAACTTATTCTTCAGAGAGATAATACAAAGGTCAATTAAGTCTTTTAAAATAATATTTCTCGCAGGCTGTAATCTGAAACTACACATGAGAGCCAATGCTCGAGAAAAGCCATACAAATGATGGTAATGCCAGAACTTTTTTCAGAAGCGCTCCCTGAAAGTACACTTGCAAGCGCTCCCTGAAAGTAAACATCCTGAAAAGAAACCATTCAATTGTCAATTATGTAAGGAATAATCAATGTAACCAAAGTGTTTATCTAGAAAAACATATGAGAATCCACACTGCTGAGAAACCATGCAAATGTCAGTTATGTCAAAATCATTTGCACAAGGTGGTGTTCTGAAAAGGCACACGAGGACCCATACTGGAGAGAAACCATACAAATGTCAGTTATGTCAGAAATCATTTACCCAAGGCTGTAATCTGAAAAGTCATATGAAAACCCGTACTGCAGAGAAACCATACAAGTGTCAATTATATCAGAACTCATTTACTGAAGCTGGTGTTCTGAAAAGGCACATGGAAACCCATATAGAAGAGAAACCATACAAATGTCAGTTATGTCAGAAATCATTTACCCAATGTTGTAATCTGAAAAGGCACATGAAAACCCATACAGGAGAGAAACCATACAAATGTCAGTTATGTCAGAAATCATTTACCCTAGGTTTTAATCTGAAAACTCACATCAAAACACATACTGGAGAGAAACCAAATAGATGTCAATTATGTAAAAAATCGTTTACTGAAGCTGGTGTTCTGCAAGCACATATGAGAACCCATACGGGAGAGAAGCCGTATCAATGTCAGTTATGTCAGAAATCATTTACCCAAGGTAGTAATCTGAAAAGTCACATGAAAATTCATACTGGAGAGAAACCATACAAATGTCAGTTATGTCAGAAATCATTTACCCTAGGTTTTAATCTGAAAACTCACATGAAAACACATACTGGACTGAAACCATATAAATGTCAGTTGTGTCCGAAATCATTCACGCATAATAGTGTTCGTCAACGCCACATGAGGATCCATACTGGAGAGAAACCATACCGATGTCAGTTATGTCGGAAATTATTTACCCAATGTGGTCATCTGCATGCACATTTAAAATCCCATACTGGAGAGAAACCATACATATGTTTGTTATGTCATAAATCATTTACTGAAGCTGGTACTCTGAAAAAGCACAAGAAAATCCATACTGGAGGTAATCTATATAAATGTCAGTTATGTCAGAAATCATTTGCCTATGACGGTTCTCTGAAAAGCCACATGAGAGCCCATACTGGAGAGAAACCATATAAATGTCACTTATGCCAGAAATCATTTACTACGGCTGGTGTTCTGAAAATACACATGAGAACCCATACTGGAGAGAAACCATACAAATGCCAGTTATGTCCGAAATCATTTGCCTTTGATGGTAATATGAAAAGACACATGAAAATCCATACTGGAGAGAAACCATACAGATGTCGGTTATGTCATAAATCATTTACCCACGGTGGTTATCTGAAAAGTCACACGAAAAACCATACTGGAGAGAAAACATACAAATGCCAGTTATGCCAGAAATCATTTACCCAAGGTGGTAGTCTGAAAAGTCACACGAAAACCCATAATGGAGAGAAACCATTTAAATGTCAGTTATGCCAGAAGTCATTTACTGAAGCTGGTGTTCTGGAAATACATACTAGAACCCATACTGGAGAGAAACCATACAAATGCCAGTTATGCCAGAAATCATTTACCCAAGGTGGTAGTCTGAAAAGTCACACGAAAACCCATAATGGAGAGAAACCGCATAAATGTCAGTTATGCCAGAAGTCATTTACTGAAGCTGGTGTTCTGAAAATACATACTAGAACCCATACTGGAGAGAAACCATACAAATGCCAGGTTTGTCAGAAATCATTTGCTCATGGTAGTTGTATGAAAAGTAACATGAAAACCCATTCTGGAGAGAAACCATACACGTGTTAGTTATGTCAGAAATCACACTCTGAAGCTGGAACTCTGAGAAAGAACATGAAAAGAAATCCTGGAGAGAGACCATACAAATGTCGATTTTGTCAGAAATAATTGGCACATAATAGTAGGGCTAATCTGAAAGTCACATGAACACTCATTTTGGAGAGAAACGACACAAATGTCATTTATGTCAGAAATCATTTACTGAAGCTGGAACTCTGAGAAAACATGTGAAAATCCGTACTGGAGATAAAACAAAAAATGTCAGTTTTGTCAGAAATCATTTACCCATGGTAGTAATCTAAAGTCACATCAACACCCATACTGGAGATAAACCATATAAATGTATGTTATGTCAGAAATTATTTGCTCAATGCTATCATCTGCATGCACATTTGAAATTCCATACTGGCATGTAGCCAAACATGTGTAAGCTATAGCAGAAAGTATTTAATCGTTATGGTGATCTGAACAATAAGATAGCCCACTGACGAAACACCTTTCATACTTACATAAACATGTAGGGTTTGTTGTTTACTTAGAAATCTAAAGCAATACATGTGTGAATGAAAAGCAATACAATTCCAGCAAATCTTTTCATGTAGGCAGTTCTTCAACTAAACAGCTCATCAGTAAGTTCCATGGAGGAATACAGCCACATGATGATAAACAGGATAATGAGTCGAAATGCTGATCTATAACTTATGTTCCATTATTTTTATAAACCTTAATTTGTGCACACATCTTTTATATGCAATATAACATGAATGCTTGTCAAGTAATGTTCGTTATGATGGCAACTAAATGAAAAGTCCACTTCAAAAAGTAGTCCTGAACCTGGATAAAGACATTTTATAGATAGAAGCTGGAGTTTTAATAAAACTGAGAAATAGAAGATGCATTAATGGTTACTACATTAAATAGAAGCAGGATTCATAAAAATGATGCTTGATAAATGGAAGCTGGATCGATTTTTTTTCCCAAAGAAAGTGGAAGTTGGATGCATTTTGAAATGCATGAATGAAAAGTATCAATTCAGTTTCTTTTTTCATGCATTTTTTCGCCAACCTGTTTCCATTTCTCAAGGTTTTTCTTCATTCTTGCTCTATTTCAGTTACAAAAACCTATCCATCTCCCTTTCAGAAGCGCTATTTTCGTTAATCATGCATCTATTTCACCTATAAAGATCCTCCATATGATTGAATGTGTCGTGTTGAAACCACTGATTTCGTGAACGTCTAAATCCGTATTGGACGAACGTTCGATTTTATGAACACATATTTTGGAGACGTCATCATGGGTGACGCCATGATTTAATCTCCTGTACAGGTGTTCTTATATATGTCAGGATGAAGATTAATTTGTCATAGAGAATGCAATACAAATATTTTTAACCATCGGAGGCTAACCTGGGGTGTTTTTTTCACCCCAGTGTCAGTATTTGCCCTGATTTCTTTTACTGCTTTGACATTTGGCCATGCGCTTTTGTGTATCTGTTCATAGATGATTTTTGCTAAATTCCACATTTATTTTTATATTGAATGCATGGTCACGTGACTGACGTCATATTTTGGCCATTGTTATTAATAATTTATTTGTGTTGAATATGTTTCGGCGGTTATCTGCAGTCAGTGCATCTAAACTGATACCAGAAACGATACCAATGTATTGAAAATGATGATAGTGATGATGGTAATGAAGAGTTTGTTGATTGTAATGATATCCCGGAGGGTGTCACGATAACTGGTTCACCGACAACTGGTTCAACGACAACTGGTCCACGGACAATTCGTTCACCGACAACTGGTTCACGACAATCGGTACACGACAATATTATTGGCTCACCCGCAAATGGTGAATGAAAGCTGGATGAAGGTTCCTTATAGGTGAAATAGAAGCTGGATTGACAAAAATAACGATCGAGAAATGCAAGCCGGAGTAATGATAAAGCGTTTGAGAAATGGAAACTGGATACATAGGCCTATTGAAATACATGAATGAAAAATCATCAATCCAACTTCCATTTATCAAGCACTCTATTCATTAATAAAGCTTCTATTTCAGATACAAAAATGCCAATATCCTGTTTCCATTTCACGAGCGTTTTTCATCAATCCAGTTCCAATTTAAGCAAGAACATTTTCATCAATACAGCTCCAGGTTAAACAAGAACATTTTCACCAATCCAGCTCGAAGAATATTTTCATCAATCCAGCACTAGTTTGAGCAAGAATACTTTCATCAATCCAGCTGCAGTAAAAATTTCGCGTAATAATTGTCGTGAACCAGCTGTCGGTGAACGAATTGTCCGTGGACCAGTTGTTGAACCAGCTGCCGGTGAACCAGTTGTGGAACCGTCTCGGAGCTAGATAATGTTGAAATCGATGATGTCATAGACCTACATGTAGCCTATGTGTTGCAACATTGCATGTAGAAATGCATGCAACAAAGTGTTACTTGTGCATAGATGACCTTAGACTCGATGATTATACTAATATTTTAACTTAGTTAGGTTTCATAGTTTGTCAATTTTATGCTGAACTTGAATTAAGTGTCATTGTTGATCAAACATGGTCTAATTTTATATCATAGGACTAAAATGGTGTGGGGTGAAAAATATACCCCAGCTTATCCAATAGGCCTATGTGATTTTTTTATAGGTTAGCCTCCGAAGGTTAATGTCTTGAACTGATTTTAACTAATGCCAAATACTGCAAAACAACGCATGGTCGCTGCCATTTGTTTGCCAAGTTGTTATTTTGGTCTGATGTGTGATGTCGCACAAACTCATTTGCATTTGAAAAGTGCATATATCTAGCACAAAGTTTCATGCATTTGCATAATTTTACTGTAAAACAGTGTCGTAAAAATTTCTTATCTACATGTAGGTCACGTTCGTTTTACGAACATTGGACCAATACGGTATTTCTACTGATGCGTCAAGTCAAACACTCGCCCTCCAACACCTGTCGATCATCGATTGGCCGCAACCGCCCCGTGACGATGGTAGGCCTACCGTTTAGGCCTACGTCCATTCCCCTCCACCCCATCCATTGAGTGGGCAATTCCCTCTGTACCCCCTAAGTCTCCGCCCATGGTCCGTTGACGAATCGTCCATTGACGAATCGTTCATTGACGAATCGTCCCGAACAGTCTGTGACGAACAGTCCATGACGTTGACGTAACGTCCGCAAACTATGTAATTTATCACGCATATTATAGTGGCGCCAGAACGCAGAAGTCTACATGAAAACATGCAGTCGTTCATCTATGCCACGTGTCTATTCACCAGTTCCTAAACAAGTAATCCAGATTGTCTTAGATTCTTCATCATGGCAAGTCAGCGATCAATAAGTTATATTTTAATTACCAAAGACGCAATGAAACTGAACATGCTTATACTTGCATCACAAGAAATCTACTGAAATACATACAAAGCCTATTCATCTTCAACATACCAAGGCCAGCGTAGATTAGCTGTGTTCAATGTGTCTTGACATTGCAAGAAAGGCCTCTGGTTTGACGGTGAGTAATTATTGTGACTCCGTCTCGTTTTGCCTTGTTGTTTAGAAGGTGTATAAATCGATCACCTCGTCCACGTAAAATAACCTGAATCACATTAAAAAAGAGGCAGTAGGTTTAGTTTTAACTACTTGTGCCGCTCCTCATGTTGCAAATGCAACTGATTAGAATTACGGTGATTACGATATCAAGACGATTACCGATATCAATGTTATGAAGTCTATGATGGCGATAATGAAACCGATCATGATTTCTGCTGAGATGACGACAGTGGTGATGGCAATAATGACATATTTTTATGTTTAGACGTTATACTCATAAACATTTGTGTGACCCTTAGTTCGAAGATTGGAAATTAGAAGGAATGGTAGACAAGAGAGAAATGCTTGTAGCCACGCGCTAACCAATCTTCGAGTGTGTGTGAATTTGTTGTTGTTTTTTTTAGTCCATATTCCAAACACGAACGCTATCACAAACGAGGAGACCCGCCCATCTGAGGTCCACATGACTTCGGGTGTTCTGCACAAGCGATGTTCTTTTTCAGAATATCGCATGTGCCATTTTAACTCAGCGTTCGATGTGAAGCAGGCTGTAATGCGGCCAGACCTTTGTACTCAACACTCTATCACACTGAAACAGAGGGAATACACTTCACAGAATCCGACGGTATGCAGGTCTCTACAAGTTAAGCTCATGTAGCTGAGCAAACGCTACGACCGTCTTCCTTTTAAAGCTTTCTTTAATGCACAAAGCTCTCTCATTGGCCTCTGCATTGCGAAGGTGACAGACAAGCGATATCCCCATGGGAAAAGTCGACGACGATTTTCATTGCTAAAACTGTCTAGTTAATGACGTCATAATAAGTAGGCCTATGCTTCTCTGACTGTCGGTAGGTATGTGCGTGTGCGCTGTACAAGTGTGGGTGTATATATATGTGGCGTCCGACCCTCAGCAGACAACGCCTGCGCCGCTTCCCTCCTGCCGTCGGCCGCAAGCGCCTCTGTGTGACCGGGTCGGTCTTTCTCGGTGGCCCCTGCACCATCAAGAGTCTCTGACAGCCCAAGACCCGAGAGACCCGCGCTCTTACCAGGATTGCCTGGATCTCCCGAGTCGCTGTCGGCGGCGTGTTCGCCGTTATCACTTTCACTGACGGTCGAAGAAGCCCCTGATACCGACGCCTGCGACCGGGTGTGCAGTGCCGTATCGTCGGACCCGCTCTCTGCCGAGTCCGCGGTCGCCGAGTAGGCGACGTCCTGAGATGGAGGATGGCCGACTCCCAACACAGGGTCCGTTGTCCCACCGGCAGAGCGGCCTCGCCGTGCGCCACCCGTCGCGCCTTCGGTCCTTGTCTTCTTGCCCGTTGCGTCTTTACTCTTGCGCACCATGCTGCACTTGGCGGCCACTGATCCCTCGCCACCAACGGGGACTACTGAGCGCATGCCCTTTCCCGTCAAACACAGTGATTGGAACCATGACCATTCCAACGGCCCGAGGCCGAGGATGCGCCACGACCTTGTGCCCATCTTTTATTCCAATGAATTTCACGGAGAGACGGCTCACGCTGCTCACACCGCCGGGCCGAGTCTAGCTGAAGCCCGGGGAGCGATCAAGACCGGCAGCGGCCGAAACTCCCAACTCCACACACGTAGCCTGTCACTGGAACACGCGCCGCCGCCGTGTACCAAGTACGCGGCGCGCTTCCCGAGTGCTCGCCTCACTCGTCCACCGATCAACAGCGATAACCGGCCTTCCCCGAGACTTGGTCTTCTCGGCCGCTCGGAAGAGCGGGGTAGTGGATGCTGGTCTGTTTCCCGTAGAAACGGACAAAAATAAAAGACCTGGCGGTCTTGGGGGGACAGGTAACGGGTAACCCCGTCTCCGAAGAGACTTATTATTTGTCGTATATTCTACTGGCGCCGTTCGCCCTAACTCAGCAGTTACGGACCTCAGGTAAAAAACCCTGATCTCAAAACTTGGTCTTTACTCTCAAGCTTTAATCTGCTTCCCACGCTCCTAGTTTGCCAAAGCTACAAACTATCCTCTACCCGAGGGGAGCAACAACTCTCTACTGTACCAATAATCAACCCGAATAACTTGGTGCCCCTGCTTTACTAAATCGAGCGTATATCACCGAGGCGTCGGCTTCATGCGCCCCGTGGAGTCACCACTCTCCACCCCTAACCTTCGCGTTACGCTCAAAAGACTCTCAACGATCGCTAAGACAGCAAGATCGTGAATGCAACACGTAGATTCCCTGGCAGGAAGGAGCCCAACCCAAGTCCTGCAGAATCACCAACACGTGTAGCCAAACAGTAACCGGATACTTCACCAGGGGATTTCACCCTATACAATGTCACACTTCCGCAGACCAACGGAGCTGCGGCGTCTCCGGCCTTGTAACCGTACCCCTGAAACAGAAGATTGAACCCCGAGAGATCGATGACAGAGTTACGAACCCCGACAGATCGTCTACCTGAGCCCTCACAACCGCGTATATCAGGATCGCCCAATTATGTTCAAATGGCTACAGCCAATCCTGTCGAGGCAGTAGAACACAACCGATTTAACTATGAACGAATTCACGAACACAGTACGTATGGAGTAGTCGGCAACTACTCCACGTTATAAGCAACGCACCGTGTGGCAGGCTTTATTCCACCGGCAACACGCTATGCTTTGGCTTAAACGTGGACATCGGTCTTCCGTATACAATGACCGAAACCTAAATTTTAACGAAACCGGTTTCAGTTTCTTTTCTACTAAGCCAAATGGCTACCTAACGAGAGTCAGGGTTACTCCCGCCATTTACCGGCAAGTTATCTTTTACGTGTACTTGTCTTGTGGCCTGTCCGCCACACTTATATATATATATACATATATCTTATTTTTATTCCAATTATTTTAGACTTTGTATATCTATTAGATTGTATATAAATTTATTAAACCGTCCACTGGATGAATCGTCCTGGGATGAATCGTCCACTGGATGAACCGTCCGGGGATGAAACGTCCGCTGGATGAATCGTCCTGGGATGAACCGTCCACTGGATGAACCGTCCACTGGATGAATCGTCCTGGGATGAAACGTCCTCTGATGAAACGTCCACTGGATGAATCGTCCGGGATGAACCGTCCGGGGATGAATCGTCCTGGGATGAAACGTCGGATACCTGCTTTATTATATGTCTACCGACAAGTAAGATAAGCGGCCAGTTCAGTATTTGTCGCTTAACTATGATGTGAAACAGTGATACCGGTAAACACCTTCAAAAAGTATCCTTTACTTTACTATAAAAGAGCAACCTGTCATACTTTTGTTAATCATAGCTAAATTGCGAGCACTATGTAACTAATACGTAACTATGAGCTGTATTATGCCGAACACATTTTTCGAGGAAACGATCTTTGTTGTCATAAACCCTCGTCAAATCTGAACCCATCCATCTTTTGAAGATGATCTCCGTTCTCTGACATTACAATAATAACTGACTGTAAGATCAGTTCGCAATGGCATTCTGTGGTAGCCAAACAAAACGCAGTTAAACACCGATTATTGCTCATCGGTAATCACGAGTCCAGGAGACTCTGCCGTACACCTATCGACGATGTTTTGACCTAACGCCTATGATGAGTATGTAGCCTATGCTGGATAGACGAAGGGGCTGCGTCTATCTGTCTCCAAATGACTTGCTGATGTTTAACGACACCGTGTCATACAAATGGTGATTGGTGTCGCCCTCCTCATTTCTACAAGCTTGGGTCTGGAACTATCAAAGCACGAGTCATGTCTGAACTCGATTCTATCCTTTACTTATGCCAACCTACATGTATAGTTGTGGTTTAGTGTTGCGGGTTGCGCTCCAACGAATGAGTTCGTCTCCGAGACTTGTCCTAAACAGGGCGCTCCATAAATAACAAATGGACGACGTATAATAAATTTACGATTATTGTTTAGATGAAGCTTCAGAATTTCAAGACATTAACATCCATGTAACCTTATAATTATCAAGCTGAAGTACTCTATGGTCGTCAGCAAACATGGTCGACGATCTGGACAGTGAATTGCTACGGCAGATTATGATGTCTGTAGCGAAAGTCACCGTGAAATTTACGAATATTTGGTAGCCTTCTGAAGTCGTGACCGTTTCTTTCCCTTTTTCGTTTCCGATTTCATGAAGTTTGGACGGGAATTTCGCATCACAAGTTCTTGGTGTGGACTTAGGCGTTCGCCATTGGACGGGTCCATTTCGTCCATCGCGTAAGAAATGTCAGGTTGGTCACAATACTATCATATCCTACGCCACCTTGCTGATTCAATTACCGTTCTCGCATACTACACGGATGAGACGAGACTCGGAGAGAGGGATTTAACGCTTCACCTACTGTCTTCTGGCGAGGACTGTAGCGATGCGATGCTACGTGTTTTACTGTAGTTCTGCCTGTTGCTGTTCCTTGCTCTCGACCACCCTTACGGGGACTCAAAGTTCGATCCTTAAAGTTCAACATCGTACGAGAAACTGTCGGCTGAGCTCTTATGTTATTATCGGAGTTCGTCGCTTGCGACTCGTGTTTGTTTTCTGCGTTTTTACCTTCAGATGACTTTGTTTGCTGTAGCAACTATCTACACCATTATGATAGACCAGAGTTGTAGCGGGATGAGCACCATTGTTGGCTGCCAGCGTGTATTCGTTTTTTTATACTTTGTATGTAGGCTTATATCTAATTTGTTGGCCTAGCCTACTTATCCTCAACATCATCATCACCGCCATCGTAGACTCGTCATTATGAGTAGACTTTCCTGTTACTCGCTTTCGTGCATGGTGGATCCGATTTGACCAGGGTCTATGACAACAGAGGCCGTTACCCTGGACAGAAATTTGCTCGGCGTATTACAGCACTTAAGAGCAAGGTACTGAACCAGTTTTTTTTACGCGCGTTATAAATGACAGTTGGATAATAAAAAGAGGTGGTCCAGAATCCAACAAAGGGCAAAGCGACTGACCAATTTATTGCATTGGGATAACAAGTATTAAAGGTGTTTAAGGAGAACGATGCATCGTCCACCAAATGAACCCATTATTGCAGCCAAGGTTCAGTATTTTATATACAGTTTGAAACTAATCATTTACTAAACAGAAGGCCAACTGAAGCTACTGCACAGAGGGTAATTACACGAATTAAATCCATTTTTCATCCCAATTGATCTGACTATGGGGATATCTGGCTGCTTTTTTACTCGCACAGTCGCTATGCAGCTTAGGAATTGTCCTTATTCCCGACGACATGGAACAATTGGAACATGCTTCCCTCTTATATTGATTTCATCCCCCCTCCCCCAATCAGGTTCCGCTTTTCCGACCTGACAGCTGGTTAGCACTATTCTTGCTCATCTTTTACACATCGTGTGATACATTTCCGCCTGCAGAATCTAATCTAATCAAATCTAAGCATTTGTAAAGCGCTTCTCCCAGCAGAGCTCTATAGTATTTAGGATCGCTCTCAGGGTGATACGCCCATGAAAAGAGAATGGTCTTCTTACAACGAAAATATGCAGGAGAATTTTCTACCGGAATCCTCCCACGAATTTAAGAGGGAAGGTGATTCCACATTGAGGAACCAACAACAGCAAAAGAACGATGCTGTGTTAATTAGGTTCGTGATCGATGTACAGCAGAACAAAGAATGCGTGAAGATCTTACAGAGTGATGCGTGGTCGCATAGGTATTTAGGCGCTAATCCCGGCATGAACCTAATAACTATGAGCAACACTTGGTTTCTGATTCAAAGTATCAAACTTGAATCAAAGTCTAGTTTTTAACCATTTTTATAGTTCTGTACCAATTATAGTCATGGTACAAATCAACGTCAGGGCAGACTTGAGACGACACCACATAGTTCACCGAATACTACTCTTGCGAAAACATGCTCATGATTTATTTATAGCCTTTATGAAAAAAGTATAAATGGTGTTTAAAACGAGCACTTTAATATACATTGTTAGGCGACATTTTGTGACCGACAATGTTTAAGATAGTTTAATGCTCGATTCAGATCTATTTCTTAATGCGTCGTTGATTAATTATCTGTGAAATGACGAATGATCGGATTGTCTGATAATAATTCGCCAGCTGTTGAATTGATTGCTATCTTAAAATTACCCTCTTCAGCCGATGTTGTTTTGGTAGCGCTATTCTGCCGTCATAAGCAAGAATCACGTAACTGCAAATTTGGCCGTTTTGAGTTAGATGCAGATTCTGCATCTATTAATGGTCCTACACCTTGGAAAAAATTGAGAAACTCCTATCTCGATTCTATCACAGGGAACCAGCGTGTGTGAAAACCACGTATCTGCAGAAACCGCATGGCATCATAAGCAAGAACCACGTATCTGCACTTACGTTGTTTTTGCTTAGTATGATAGGGCGCTATTCGCAGAAACGTACTTAGCAAGAACCACGTATCTGCACTTCCGTTGGTTTTTGCCTTGTCTTAAATTTACATGGGATTGATAACAGTAAAAGAGGTGTGTAAGGATTACAATAATCTTCCGTTTGAAATAATAATGCCTCATAGCTGTACAGACTGGTTTCGCTGCCGTGCCAACTGGTTTTATTATTTGTAAACTTATTTAGTATGTCTTAAAATGTCACCTGAGAACTGTATAAATTGGTTTTACAACTGTACAAACTGGTTTCATATCGTTTGAAATAATATCTCATAACTTGATAGACTAGCTTCACAGCTGTTCAAACTGGTTTCGTATCTTTAGAATGATGCCTGATACTGTAAAACCTAGTCTTACATATGTACAAACTGGTTTCAAATTCCTGCAAGCTGGTTTAGCATTTTTAATATATATATATATATATATGTTAGTTGTACAAACTGGTTACGCAGCTGTACAAAAGTTTTTGTATCTTTTAAAATAATGTCTGTTGGCTGTACAAACTGATTTCGCAGTGTACAAACTGGTTTTATAATTTTGCAAAAAACTGGTTTCATATCGTTTGAAATAATGTCTTATAACTAGATAGACAAGCTTCACAGTTGTTCAAACTGGTTTTGCAGCTGTACAAAAGTTTTTGTATCTTTTAAAATAATGTCTGTTGACTGTACAAACTGATTTTACAGTGTACAAACTGATTTTATAGTTTGTTAACTGGTTTCGTGTCTCTTAAAATGGTGCCTGGGTACTGTATAAATTGGTTTTACAACTGTACAAACTGGTTTCATATCGTTTGAAATAATGTCGGATAACTAGATAGACTAGCTTCACAGTTGTTCAAACTGGTTTCATATCTTTAGAATGATGCCTGATACTGTAAAACCTTGTTCTACAGTTGTACAAACTGGTTTGACATCTCTGCAAGCTGATTTAGTATCTTTAAGAAATATCTGTTAGTTGTACAAGCTTGTTTCGCAGCTGTACAAAAGTTTTTGTATCTTTTAAAGTAATGTCTGTTGGCTGCACAAACTGATTTCACACTGTACAAACTGGTTTTATTGTTTGCAAACTGGTTTCGTATCTTTTAAAATGTTGCCTGAGAACTGTATAAATTGGCCTCATAGCAGCACAGCAGTACTGGTTTCATATCTTTCAAAATGATTCCTGTGCAAACTCTTTTAACAGCTGTATAGACTGGTTTCTAAAATATTTTTTTCTTGTCTTTAGAATAATGCCTGATACCTGTACAAACTGGTTTTACAATCGTACAAACATGTTTCACACAATGTGCAAATTGGATTCGTATCTTTTAAAATATTGTCTTATATCTGTACAAACTGGTTTCACATTTTCACAAACTAGTTTCTCATCTTTAATAATAATGTCTGATAGCTGTACAAACTGGTTTCGTTGCTGTAAAACTGGTTTTATAGTTGTGCAAACTGGTTTCGTATCTTCGGATTTGTTTTCTGAGGTATGTTCAAACTGGTTTCACAGAAATACAACTGGTTTCTTTTCTTTAGAATGATGCCTGATAGCTGCACAAACTGGTTTCATACTGTACAAACTGGTTTCATATTTTTCAAAATGATGCCCATATAGCTGGTGCAATCCAATTTTTGCAGCTGTACAAACTGGTTTGGTCTTTTAAAACTATCTCTAATTGTAGTGAAACTGGTTTCACGGTTGTACAAACTGGTCCCACGGATGCACAAGCTGGTTTTACATTATTTAAAATGCTTGATTGTGAACAAACTGGTTTCACAGCTACAAAATCTGGTGTCTTATCTTTTAATATTATGTTCGGTGGCTGTACAAATTGGTTAACACCGTTGTCAGACTGGTGTCGTATATTTAAAATAATGCCTGATAGCTGTACAAACTGGTTTTTCAACTGTACAAACTGGTCTTACAGTTGTAAAACTGGTGTCGACTCTCTTAAAATAGTAATACCAGATTTATGCGTGTGGAAATTTCTGAATTGCTCCACAATTATACACGATTTTATGCAGATACGTTGTTTTTGCCATATTTTATGAGTCACAATCGCCGGTATGTATTGTTAAGCAAGAACACACTAACTGACATTTTCCATATTTACGATCAAAAATATTTAAAATTATTTTTTCCATAAAAATGGCTGATTTGTTCTACATTTATTAGTTTAAAGCAGGAAAGAATAGAAATATTTTTTCCACTTGGCAGAAAAGAATTTAGTCTTTTGCGTTTATCTCAGAACTAGGATTTTGCAGATACGTGGTTCTTGCTTATGACGGCAGTATTGTGTAGCAGCCTTGAAGGTACGATACACAAATAAATCCTCGTAATGGATGAACGGATGGGTGATGATTCAATTATTGTATGTATCTATGAATCTGAACTTGCTATAGCGCCTTTTCAAGATTGCCACTCAGAAGCCCTCCCGCCTACAGCGAGGACACTGGGATCGGAGTTTCATCCCAAAGCGCTTAGCAATTGTGAGTGTCCAAGGTAACTATGAAGCGACTTCGAAGTGCAACTCTTCGGCTGCAAGGCAGCGAACTTTCCGACTACACCACCGCGCCTACGATGAATGAATAAAATCAATGAGAGAATAACTATCTTACTTCGCTTGAAATCGCTCAGCGCCATAGATAGCGGCAGATGATTTTAGTATAAAATAATGAGAGTAACTAAAAATAAACCTTCGAAAAGTCTCAAATATTATATTGTCAAAAAATACTCAATAAAGTTGTCACTTATGCACCTTTAATTCCTTTTACATTACGCTTTAAATAAATAAAGCGCGCTAAATTGTCAGTGTAAAGGGAAGGTCTTCAACAATTTATTGCGAGAAGATAGACTTTGATCAGGGTTGCCAGATTTCGGAAAAACTTTGTCGCGAGATCTCGACAAAAAAGTCGCGAAAATCGCGAGATTATCACGACAAAAGTCGCGAAAATCGCGAGATTATCGAGCTTTTCAACATGCCTTACAAAACGCATTTTCCTCGCCAGAGGGATCACTGGATAGTCATCATGTCGTAAAAACACGTCACTAATGATTTAATGGTGACATGAGTCTTTCCGGGAGTCTGTTACACATTAAGCATTTTTGCAGTTAGTAATGGATTTCACCGCAATTTCTAGTTACGGCTAAATTGGTTTACAAACCATACAAGGCATAGCCAGGATTTTTGTCGGGGGGATTTTAAAAAAAAAATTTTTACCGAAAATCTGATGACTTTTTTAAAGTAATGTCTCAGCAATCTTCAAAAAGGTGTTAATTTTCCTTCTCAAAACACTGATTACATTTTTTTAGCCATCCGGCCGAAATCTTCAAAAAAGGTGTTCAATTTCTCTTCCCAAAAAGCTGATGACTTTTTTAGTCATCCGTCTGAAATCTTAATAAAAAGGTGTTCAATTTTCCTTCTTAAAAAGACTGATGACTTTTAAGTCAGCCGTTCGAAATCGTCAAAAAAAGGTGTTCAATTTTCTTTCTTAAAAAGACTGATGACTTTTTAGTCATTCGTCCGAAATCCTTTAAAAAAGGTGTTTAATTTACCTTCTGAAAAAAAACTGATGACTTTTTAGTCATCCGTTCGAAATCTTCCAAAAAGGTGTTCAATTTTTCTTCTAACAAAGTTGATGACTTTTTGGCCATCCGTTCAAAATCTTCCAAAAAAGGTGTTCAATTTTTCTTCTTAAAAAGACTTATGACTTTCTTAGTCATTCCTCTGAAATCTTCAAAAAAGGCGTTCAATTTCCCTTCCAAAAAAACTGATGACTTTTTGGTCATCGACCAAAATTTTAGAAAAACATGACCAGTTAGTTAATTATTTTTACCATTTTTCATTTCGGTGAGTGTTTTCATTATTTATTTCATGCATTTTTCATCATGTGCTCGTAAATGCATTTTTTTCGCATTTTCCATTTCGAGGGGTGTTCAAACACCCAAAACAGCCCCCTAGCTACGGCCTTGAAACCATAAAAGAATCGTACATGTATATAGACCTATTTATTGCACTGAATTGTGAGTGGTCGAACCTGCCTTCACAATCTGAGAGTCGCTCCCAATTCTTGTTGTACAATTTAACATATTTCACCCACTTTCCCATAACGTGAGTTAGAGAAATACTAGCTATAGGCCCTAGTACTTTTCCAAAATAGGCCAGGTGCCCGCGTACCTCGTGCTTGAAAGATTAAGTTTGCGCCAATTATTGGCGGCAAATTTCTTGGAGCATAATAGAATCGCGCCAGTCGGAAGATACATGATGAAAACATTGGACGTAAAAATTTAGATGACAAGCAATTTGGTGCTTACGGTAAATTAGTCCGTGCTCTCTAGAGAATTAGTGCCTTTTTATAACGTAGACAACGCCACACAAAACTGGTCACGGTAATTTTAATCTACAAGCGGTGAATTTATGAGATTTCAAAATGTCGCCGTGGCGACCGCGAGACAATTCAAAAGTCGCCCAAAAAGCGCGAGGTCGCGAGGACGAAATTTTCAGTCGCGAGCACTTTCAAAAGTCGCCCAATTCGCGCTTTTCGCGACGACCTGGCAACCCTGACTTTGATAGGAAGTGAGGAACAGAGGACGTCAAGATCTTACAGAAAGATGCTTGCACATCAAGTCGCGGAGGCATTTAGGCGCTAAGCGGTGCAAGGACTTTGTAACTAGGAGCAAGACCTTGTATCTGATTAGGGCAAAGATCGGAAGCCAGTGAAGGTCATGAGTTATGTATGTGGATATGTGCAAGTATCGAGGAATTCGTGAGATAAGTCTATCAGCAGAATTTAGGACAGCTTGCACAGATGACAAGGGACCTTTAGGAATCCCAATTAGTAGGGAGTTATAGTGGACAATTCGTGAGGAGATTAAGGCATGTACCATAGTCATAAACACCTTGGAGGATATCTATCTTTTAACCCTCATAGGGTCACGATTTTTCCCAACCGATTTTGGTCACCGGGGGGTAAAAAAATACCCCCACTGTGATTCGCATGATTCCTATGATAAACTCCAATTTTCAAGTATAAAACTAAAAGAAGATATTTATAGAAGGTTCGCGGAATGCACTGGAACCAAAGTAACATATGCAGCACTGCTGGAAAATCAAAATGGCGGACAAAATGGCGGCTAGAATCTTAAATGGCTATAAGTGAAGTTTTGTATACAATGGAAACATGTTTTCCGAGTTTAATTCGAGGTCAAGAAATGCAATGGAACCAATGTCACATATGTGGCACTGCACTAAAATCAAAATGGCGGACAAAATGGCGGCCAGAATATTAAAATGGCTAAAACCTTAAATGGCTATAAGTGAAGTTATGTCTGCAATGGAAACATGATTTCAGAGTCTAAATCAAAATTTTCGAGGTCAAGGAATGCAATGGAACCAATGTCACATATGTGGCACTGCACGAAAATCAAAATGGCGGACAAAATGGCGGCCAGAATATTAAAATGGCTATTAGTGAAGTCATATGTGCAATGGAAATAATTATGATCTCAGGGTCTAAATCAGCATTTTCGAGGTCAAGGAATGCGATGGAACCAATTTCACTCATAGCCATATTGCACTGTAAGGAAACCACAATTGGGATAAAATGGCGATCAGATTCTTGAATTGGCTATCAGTAAAGTTCTGTATCTAATGAAAATATGATTTAATAATTTCTTGGTCAAATAATTTCATGAAAGCCACATTCTATATGTAGCATTGAGCCTATTATGCAATGAAATTATCATATCTAGTCGAAATTTTTAGTAGCCTGTGATTACACTGCAATTAAACTATTGCTGTCATTATTATATGTGCCATATTCATACTTCAATGTTTCATAACTTGATCTATCAATAGTTTCAATGTTTCATGATTTGACAGATAAAGGGTATACAGTCTATTCAGGCCTTGTTGCTGTCAATGCAATTGCGTTCAAGTGCACATGGCAAGATCGCACTTCGACAGCAGCAGGGCTTGATGCTACACTTGTTAACTTCGCGTGATTTGCTGTAGACAATTTCATTTATTCATCCTAATTTTATGAAACCAAAACGGTTTCTATTATAATGTCCAGATACTGACAAGGAGACATTTTTAGAGCAAGACACTCATGTGTAAAGCATGCATAATGCTATGTTTAAAAATTCCTGGGTAAAATAGCTAGGACGTGGTACATTTTCGTACTTTATAGCTTACTTGGGTGCATGAATTATTAATGAAACTGGATGCATTCTGTGCATAAAACATATTTAGGAAAAGTCATGGAAGCGATTTCTTCAACTATTTTCAGGGATTAAAATTTCCGTGAAAAACCGAGATGGGGGTATTTTTTTACCCCCCGGTGACCCTATAAGGGTTAATTGCCCTAAGTCGTCTCAAATCGTAGTAACAGGAACGGGTCAAGAGATACAGGTGTTCAGTAAATGTCAAAGCCCTGTCAAGTGTGACACCCAGATCACGGACACTAGAGGAAAAAGTGAAGTCAGAGAATAATGAATGTCTAAGGTGACAGTTTTCAACGCGTGGTGCTGATGATGCTGCTAAAATTTACTTGGATGACGATTACATGTAGGTTGGATAACGAATTCCGCACGTTTTATAATTCTTCATTTTCTTTCGTTTCATTCAGATGTAATTTTTTAATCGTCAGTTGAACTAATTTTATGTCACGCGCGCAAGCGGTTAACGAGCTAAGAAATTGAACGCGTCTAATTAATTATAGGGTACTCAAAATCATTTTAAAGGTGTCCAAGTGCATACAATTCTTCAGCTTTTAGCGCCAAAAAGGGTCCTTGTCACCGATGACGCCAACCATAACCTCTACGCCTGGAATCGTAGATTGACCAATCGTCCATACAATTACTATATTGTGATGTGAAATAAACGTTGTATTAATAGAAGCTGGGTTGATGAAGAAATATTTGTTGCTGAAATAGAAGCTGGAACGATGAAAAGAATTCATGCGCAAATCATGGCTGGATTGACACGTTGTTAAACTGGACGCATACGGTTACCACCGTCACGAAACGGGTGCAGCCTATCGATGATCGACATGTGTAGGAGGGAGGCCGTGTTTTGAATAAGGTTAAATAAGAGGCTTAGCCAAACGACGAAAGATGCTTTGCAGGCCGTAATAATTGTTTATCGGTTAGCACTAGTACCTGTTGTATCAACCCACGCCCGACGAATCGTCCATGTGATGAATCGTTCATGTGATGAATCGTCCATGTGATGAATCGTCCATGTGATGAATCGTCCATGTGATGAATCGTCCATGTGATGAATCGTCCATATGTTGAATTGTCCATTGACGAATTGAAAGCCGATAGGTCAAGGTTCAATCCTGGCCAGTGTTGAAATGCTTCTCGAGATTCTTTGTTCCCTGTGCCACCTAACCAACTCAGTTTTAATGAGACATAATTGCCGTTATATGCTGATGATGTGAGGATCAGACGACGAGGGACTTTGACACCCTCCTTAATATGCAGAGGCTACATGAATTTGCCAACATTTGACACAAACATATCCGACTTTCAAGTTAAGCTTAACCCTCGGGCTACCAAGCTTTTTTTGTAACACTGACTACCAAGGGGGGGTGGTTACCACCCCCCCCCCCACGGATTTTGGGTTTGGTTTGAGATATCATAACTTGCAATACACCATTTGATTCAGCATTCATTTCTGCACAAAATGGTATATTTAGGTTCAGAAAATATGAATGCCCCTCGAAATTATGAATTTTTTACCATGGGTACCCGTCGATTCCACAAATTGTATACTTACGCATAAGGAATATATTAGATTCTGTGAGTTTTATACATGATTTATATATAAAAAGTAGTTTACATATAATAAAGTCCAATATTCAACTATAAAAACTAGTAATAAGTCTGTTTTATGTTCAATCAAAACAAAAAAACACGTTTTAGCCGCTGAAAAACGTTTACGCAGACATATCGGCTTGCGTTGTAAAAACCCCCAACATTTTCACACATTTTAATTTATTTTGAGCACTTCCGGTCATCAAAAGACAAATTATTTAGTATCAGAAAATAGCCCTAAATGC
Organism: Lumbricus terrestris; assembly: GCA_949752735.1. Taxonomy (NCBI): domain Eukaryota; kingdom Metazoa; phylum Annelida; class Clitellata; order Crassiclitellata; family Lumbricidae; genus Lumbricus; species Lumbricus terrestris. The sequence continues at coordinate 11,822,158 of OX457048.1, read as the reverse complement.
CCTCTACAGAATGGCATAATTTATTTCTATTAAAAAATAAATTATGGATAAGTTATAATGGCAAAAACATGGCAATTTTATGAAAATAAAACACCTTTATATATATTTCAATTTATTTTGAGCACTTCCGGTTGTCAAAAGACAACTCAGTGAGCATGGAAATGTAGCCCCACATTCCCTCTATAGAATGGTATAATTTGAGTCTCTTAATATTAGGGGCGGAAAAGTTACAGACGATATTCTAGGGGGGGGGGGTGGTATCCACCCCCCCTGGTACCTTGGGTATATCGGGTGTAACTTTTGAACGGTAGAGGGCATCATCAAACATTTTAGCTCAAAATGTGTCCCAATGAACCCTCTACAGCTACTAATTTTTTCAAAATTTTATTCCAGACGGAACGCGTTTTATTTGCGAAAAACCTAGGGGGTGGGGTGGCAACCACCCCCCCTTGGTAGCCCGAGGGTTAAGATATTGTCCTTCTTTTTCTTCTTTCTTTCAGAATGTCAACCTGATGCTTTCGGATGAGAGTTTGTGACCGTTTTAGCCTCGAACTTTCGCACGACTTTTTCGTCGTCTTTTCATATTTAAGCGACTGGAGACATTTGCCGAATTAATACCATTGGAAGAATGCGTGTAACAGGTGTATAATAATAATAAGCAGTCAATTGTTTAGCGACATCTTTGAAATGAAAAGGCAAGTACTGTTATCAATCGTAACTTTTTTAATTGGCTGTATTTCCATCGTCACTGGTTGTATAATTATGTTACGCGATTGGAAAATAAGATGCAAGCAAATCAGTTCGATGTCGCAGATTACGAAAGAAAGCAAAGTTCCTATTCTGTAATGTCTGCAACTTAGAAGAGGAGAAGAAGAAGGAGGAGGAGGAGGAGTAGGAGGAGGAACAGGCGCAGTATAAATTGTAATTATAATAGTAGTAGTAAATATTGATGTTTGTTTGTTTGCATGTGCACTTGTTATAGCGCCCCTTCAAACACCCTGCTCAGAGGCGCTACCGACTGCAGAGCGGACACCGCATCGGAGTTTCACGCCGAAGCGCTGAGCAATTGCGAGTGAAGGACTTGCTCAAGGTCCCTACGCTGCGACTTGAGGTGGATTCGAACCTCGAACCTTCCGGCTTCAAGGCAACGACGCCACCACTACACCATCGCGCCCCACAAATATTGCGCTCACCAGAGGCGCCCGCAGGCGTACGCACGTAAGCAATTGCGTACAGCGCTGAAAGGCTAAAACAATAAAATAATGGCTGATGACACTAAAAAAAGGTCATCGGGTTTTTTCGGCGGATGGAAAAGGTATGTTTTTGGGAAATTCAAGGCTAAAAAAGGTCATCGGGTTTTTTCGGCGGATGGAAAAGGTATGTTTTTGGGAAATTCAAGGCTGATGACTAAAAAAAGGGCAACAGCTTTTTCGGCGACCCTGGCGAAAATTTTTCTGTATCCGCCCTTAGCTGTGCGTACAAGAAAAAATCCTGGAGGCGCCGCTGGATACAGAGATACAAACAGAAACACAGGCAAGTACATGTACATAGAGACAGATGAACAAACAGACAGGCAAAGCATACAATGGAGAAGTTATTCACAATTCTCGTTGTTTCAAACTCTGATTCCATCTTAAGAATAAAAGAAGTTGTACTGCATGCATGGTATAGCACACCTTAATATCTTATACTGCGACATATGTTCACCCTTGCATGCGCTCTACCGTCCATCTTGACGTCTTGTGTTCGGCGTGCCTTGGCTCAGAGCAAGTCAGTAGCCATTCGCTGTGATAGTGTGATAGGTCCCTCCGCATGAAATGGTCTTCCCTCTTATAAGGGTTATAAGCTCATGTATGGGATTGTGACTGGGCTTCTCCCATCTCCAGGCATAATCATCTCGCTCTCTCAAGAAGTTTCTATTATGCAGCTGCTTCTGCGCTACAACTTGCCTACAAGCGACTCTGAATTTAAATATATTATGATAATATGCAAGTAATCAGCAGCTGTGACAATAATCTGCTCGACGGTTGAAGTTGGACTATTTTGCCAAAAACTGGAGTTGATTTGCAAGGTTGAAAGCTCGGTTCCATGACACTTAATCCCGCGACACTTAATACCGCGACAGTTAGTCCCGGACATTTAATCCCGCGACACTTAATCCCGCGACCATTTAATCCCGCGACAATTAATCCCGGCGACATTTATACCCGGCGACACTTAATCCCGCGACCACATAATCCCGCGACAGTTAATCCCAGCGACATTTAATTCCGCGACACTTAACACCGGCAAAGTAAGAAATAAATGTTTTTAAAAAATAAAGAAATTAAGAAAGTAAATTCTGAATTTATCATATAAAAAATCAATAACGCAAATATACCTATTCACAGGATTATTCGATATTGATTAAACTTTTTCAGCCTTTGCAGTAAAAAATATAAAACCCTGTACAATTCTATAAAAGCAATAGTCACAGCAATATTTAAACGATTTAAGTCTCTGCAGTGAAAAAAATAAAACCATGTACAGTTCGGAAAAAAACAATGTCACAGGAAAATTAAAAAGAGTTCAGTGTTTGGAGTTAAAACATATAAAACCCTGTACAATTCGATAAAAACAATAGTCGAACCTCTACTGGCCATGTGGACAACAGTCGTACAAATAATCGGACTCACGTATGCATAGGTACCAAGTGTCGAGGTATCAAATGTCGCGTGGTCATGTGTCGCTGGAATTAAAAGTCGCCGGGATTAACTGTCGTGGGATTAAATGACGCGGGATTAAATGTCGCCGGGATTAAGTGTCCGGCACTAACTGTCGCGGTATTAAGTGTCGCGTGATTAAGTGTCGTGCTACCGAAAGCTCACATAACAGTTTTTACCAGCTGTTGCAATACTTTTCACTTAGCCCTTCCCGTGCATGCAGGTCTGCACATCGGTCAAACGCACTTCCACCACTCTTCACTGTCCATCGCCAGTTCTTCAGTCTCCACCCATGCCAGCTCAAGGCATCTCAAGTCATCTTTGATCGTGGCATGCAAACTCTTCCATGGTCACTGGTCATCCTCTCTTCTATCTACCTCCAGCATTCCAGGTCATCACGTGTGTGACTCTTCGATCCATGCAGGGCTTCTAAAAGAAACTATAAATTTTTATCTAGGTTCTCCATCGTTAGCACTTTTTTAGCCATTCGCCAGAAATTTTCCCCAAAATGTTTCAAGTCACCGGCTGTAAAATCTGATGACCTTTATTCGTCTTTCACCTTTTACTGACCCCAGTAGTGTAGCCAGGAATTTATGATGTGGGGTTTATGGCCAGATACCATGTTTTTTTCTTATTTAAATAGATAATTAACCTTAAAACCCTTTTCCCCGGAGCCAATGGGGGGTTTAACCCCCCGAAACCCCCTTGCTACGCCACTAACTTACATGATGTTGGGCACGATGATGACGAGGATTGCTTAATTATCAGAGACTAAAAGAGAAGGCCTAGCGGAGGGAAGAGTGGCGACATTGGACAGCCAAACCTGCCTAGGGGCAGAGAACCAGAAGAAGAAGACGAGCCGTTTAGCCTACTCAGATTTTTCTCTACTAGTCATTGGGATGAGGACCGTTCTAACGAATGAAACCGTTTTCTGATTATTTATTAGCATCTGAAGAATGTGTGTTGAAGGTGTGTAAGACGTGATCACGATGGCGGCTGCCAAACTCCACGACGTCGATCTTTTATTTATTTGTTAGCCAACCAAAACTTGCTAAGGACGGTCTTTGTTCTCTGGTGCTGTATCACAGCAAAGTTCATCAGAGTCAGGCTCGTCCTAATCTTATTCTAACCATCTGACGGGAACCACCCTATAGGCATAGACATAATATCCTTCTCTACATATAATTTCTCGTCGCAAGCGTGAAAATACGAGAAAGGAAGACCAAAGAAGCGATGGTTCGAAATTATGGGGGGAGGGGCGGTTGGAAGATAGGTTCGTCTGTGCAGGAGACTAGACGCAAATAGCAGGGCACATAGAAGTGGAGATTTTCCAGAAATGAGCGGCTGTCGCGTTCGGTCGCATCGCCAAAGTCAATCAAGCAAAGTTTTGGCCAATCATTCCATGCTGTGCTATTATACCACACCACGACAGATGCCTCCATTCTATACCATGCTACGACTCACTCCGTATGACCGAATCAAATGACTTATTATTGTATTTGTGTTGGTCTTAATTCTTGCTAGATAAGTTATATATTATGTGGGACATAAAGTGGGGACGGACGCCGAGAAAATTATCAGCGCAACTGTGTTTAGGTACATATAGCTTACAAAGAACACGTAATTGAGGTGTCTAACTATTATGCTGAATTGCAAGACAACATCACACCACAACACACAGTGCAACATCATGACAGGCCATATCATGTATCATAAATAATTCTTGGTTAATTACATTTATTTTGTTTTAGATGAGTTCTATGTTTTCTTCATCGTATGCATTTCATAGACCAGGGGTTCTCAACCTTTTTCGTCCCGCGACACACTTAAACTTGCTATCAAATTTGGCGACACACCATTCAATCGTCGTTTGTAAATTTCGTAAAAATATAAAAAGTGTCAAAGTTAAACATGTCTATTTATTTCAAATTTGCTCTCAAACTTAATTATCCTTCTAAAATGCTAAACCGCTGACATTTTTAATAAATGAAAATAATTATATTGAATTTCTTTCCAATTTTTATGCTTTTAAAATTTTTAATTATTCTTCTGATCTCAATCTATAGTCGTTTCTACAACTCGACGTCAATTTAGTCACCTAAGGCCTAGGCTAATTACTAAAACCTTGTAGTTCTAACAGTTAGCCTAATGGGATCTTTGTTCTTGAATTTTTCTTTGGATCATGTTAAAACGCGGTTCCACAGTTTTTGGAAGTGCAATTCGTAAGCAGGCTGAGAGGTCACCTCCGACAAGTTTGTTCCGATTCTTGTTCTTTATGTTGATCATCTGAGAAAAACCCTGTTCAGATAAGTAGGAGCTTTGAAAGGAAATCAGCTCCTTGATAGCTTTGCTTGCAAGTGATCTGTAATGTTCTTTGCCCAGAACTGAGTTCTACTATTGCTTAGGCCTATACAATACATGTCCTTCATTCTGGAATCACATTGCAGCTCAACAAGTGTTTCCTGTTCATTGTTGTTCAATTCTGCTCCATTGATGCTTTGTCTGAAAAATTGGTTCAACATCCACCTTGTCTTCTTAATATCAGCATCTGAAGAGGATGGCTAAATTTAAGTTTTCTTACCATAACTTTTTTCATTTCGATTGCTGACTAAGCCTATAGGTTAACGGGTAAAAGTTTTCTAACAGGTGCGACCGCAAACGTGTTTACATAGGCCCTATGTCATATCCGTTGAACATAAGCGTCAAAATTACCCCAGACCGCGCGGTAAAATAGATAGATAAATAGAGCGCAACAAATTCTCATTGCGGTCATCTGTTAAACTTCTACACTACCTGTAGGTAAAGGAAGTCAGTGTATAATGTATGAACAACGGACGTGTGCTGTGAGAATTTAGTAGACTGATGTTTATTTAGGATTATTTCGTGTAATCATTGGCCTACTGCGTTGTGTCAGTTTGGAAAAGAAACGAAGATAATTTATTACCATTATTATTAATATTATTCACGACACACCAATTCTTCGCGACACACCAGCGACACACCACTTTTACGCGACACACCGCCGGTCAAGTCGCGACACACCAGTGTGTCGCGACACACCGGTTGAGAACCCCTGTCATAGACGATAATATTCAAACATTAGCAAAATCGCTAAATTGGCAAATAAGCATAAAACAAGTGGATGAATGAATCCAGATTTGACGAGGACCTACGACGACAGAGGCCGATGCCCTCGAAAAAATTTAGTTGCATTCTTTATGTAATTTATGTCTTTTTCTATACCAATCCAGATGCAATTTTAAATAGACATGGACATGGACAATCATTGGCAAATAATAATTCCATAAACTATAACCAATTGCTTTTCTTTACCTGATATCGGTGTGTCTATCAGTTTTCGTTGCAAACAAACAAAATCTAATATAAAATATATAATTTAATTATGTTCCAATAAGTATAACTAATTAACTATATATAGGGGCCTACATCGCCATAGGTACTGTCTGTGCAACGACGTTGTGTCATGACGAGTATGATTTTCGCCACCCGCCTGTTTCCAAGTTTTCGGACTTTTTGTCAACAGACAGACAGCAGACAGAATACATTTACAGAGAGACGGACACGCGAACTCACAACAGGCAGAAGCACACAAAGAAAGACACAGACACCGACCAACAAACACACAAAGGACGAAGTATAACCGCACTGACGGTCGATTCATCAAAGACTATAACTACAAGAGGCAAAATTAGAGTGGAGGAAGAAGAAGACATTGTGTTAAAATTAAAGCAATAATCAAATGCTGGACATCATCTCATAAACGTGATAATAATTATAGGATCACACGTCGCAAGTTGTGACTCTGTTGGTCGTTAGATGGCACTAAACGCTGCAAATTTAATCATGCAGGGAAAATATCGTATAGCGTCCACTGTAAAAAAAAACAATTTTCACGTGACAATAATTCAGCGAAATACAGTTTTGGTTGATGTAGGCCTACTGCAGGGTCTAAACCTGCCTTCTAATTGTATTTCTGTTCTGAACGGCAATAAAATTACTTAGTTACCCGTATTTTCTGGCATTTTGCTTTCCTCTCTCCGACCTTTATCGACATGGACTTATCGATAAAACGAATTTTCTCTAGTTATATACCTTGATTAAAACGTGTAGAAGGTGTTTAGAACTACCCCTTCATGACGCAATGACTAGCGATATTTTGAGGTCGATGCAAGAATGATAATGGTAACCTAATCGGTGCAATTATGCATCGCCACTGTGCAAAGACCAAGCATCAAGCGATGGCTCTAAGCAATAGTAAGCAAAGAACTTCTTTAATACCCGTATACATAGTAGACATCAGCCCTAACCATCTAACAGGACGATTAATAATTAGACTGCACTCATCGCGTAACAATGCGGTTGCTCTAACCTATCGTATTACTAGATGCACTTTAACGATGATGTGTGATAACAAAGATCAGTTCATTCGCAATTATCCAGTAAATGGTCTAGCGTGGTGTCTGGCAATTAGTCACTAGCGTGCAGCTGCGGAGTTCGGTAGTGGTGGCGATAGTTGCATGTTTTAATAGCCTAGTACTGGTTGCATTAGTAATTATTGTAGTGGTATTAGTATTTGTAGTCTGGTAGCACTTTATGTTAAGATTATTTGCGTTGCCACCTTCCTGCATTCGAAGTTGTACTTAGTCTAGCTGTCACTGTTGGAGAACGAACAGTGGCGGCGTTTAGATTATCAGTGGAGCCTATTATAATAATTATGCCGAATGGTTGGGCGTCAAGGGATAATAATTGCGTAACGTAGCAAATGTTTATATAACATAATAAGAGACTGTTTTGAAGGTATATAAGATGGATACTTCGTCATATTATCAAGCTTGCGCGAGATATGCAAACTTAAACATCGTGTGCTAGGAGTGCAGCAGTGTTGATATAACTTCATTGCTAAATGCATTGGAGTTAGAAACCATTGCAATCTAAGCAGACGACATGATCAAACAATCACTTTGATATTTTGTATGAACTGTAGTTAACCAGAGTTGACTCAATGTCGTAATATAACCTTGACCTTCCATTTTGTAATCGGATAATTAAAGAACGAAGGTTCATGAGGTGATGAGGAAGGCAGAGGGTGAAATTCTTGTCATTTTCTCCAACCTATCTGATTATTGCCTCGCTTTACCCTCCTGCTTTTCCTACCCGTAGTCATCCAATTCATCCACTGAGTCTTTCATCCCGTTTTTCTTCTCCCCTCCCCCTCTTCTTCATCCTCCTCGTCTGCTCCACAGTCCTCCTTTTCATAAACCTCTTCTCCTTCTCTTCCTTCCCCTTCCCCTGCTTTGTATATTTCTCCACCATATAGCGTTTAACGCGACTGAACTATTTACTAGAACAAAAAAAACCGTATGCATGTTGTCTAAGGATAGCGTGGCATGGTCCAGTATTTAATTAAATAACAACTGCTCCAACCAACAATTCTATTAATAGATTGAAAGACTCTCATTTCAATTGATCCGACCACCATTGCTATACACCTGTACAGTAAATGACGATGCATGAACCTGTAAGAACCGTCATCACTATTATTGCTTCCGCTGTCACTGCTTTAATCGCGTGATCGGTCGAGTCTATTATAGAGCTAAAATACTTTTTGAAATCTACTTCACGGACTTCAATCGATTATACATCCGTACAATAGCATGGAAATAATTGAACTACGTTATACATTACTCCATCATTGAATTATTTTATTGCACCATGTCTGTAATCCAAAATGCAGTTAGCAATATTGGTGAAATAAAGAATATTCGTATCTTATTTTATCTTGAATGATTCTATAGGCTTATACCTATTGATTAGCCAGCCGTGGAAATGAATTGCTAGCCACATCATTTTCTTAGCCTCAGCGTACGAAGGTCCTTGGATCGCTCTCTCCCTTGTCGCTTTAACTTCCTATTTATAGTGTACAGGGTGGACAAAATAGGACCCTTAAGGTTTTGACAATAACGCAACAAGTAAGAATCGTTTTAAATTCACGCATACAGTGTACAGTCGGTGTACTCATTATAGCTTTGTTATTTATTGAGCACGAATGTCATCCGTGTCGCTGCATCATATGAACGCTAGATGTCAGAATATTGTTATCAACGTCGCCGTCCACGATTCCTCAGGTTTCTGAATGATGCCACAGAATGGTACGTGGTATTACACCGTTTAATTTCGATGCTTTGGAGCCGGAAGGTTGCGGGTTCAAGTCCACCTCAAACGGTCGCGTTGGGTCCCCGAGCATGCCCTTCATTGAGTGGGTGAGCTGCATGGGCAGCGACAACCCTCCCGTTTAAAAAGATACAGCTCAATTATTATAACTATCATTCTAAGAATCGTACATGTATGACTGCCCTTGATTTGTTGAACGCATACGGCGCCCTTCGGGATCGTCCTACTATTTTTTATAGTTTTATTTTTTGTTTTATGAGGTTTACGGGTACGATGTACCTCGGCATTGACCTCCCACTATACAGGCTTACAGGGTTTTGCCCCTTGGCAGCGGCCCAGTGGTGCATTGTTTTATATATTTCTAACGCTTATATAGAGTCGGTCGACCACATTAAAAAGGTATCTAACGAGGCCATCAACTTGACCAATATTTGCGAAATGTTACGGTTACCAGTGACTTTGAATTTGACCGTATACGTTCGTTGGAATTGTGTCCAATTGACGCAGTACACATGGGCAATTAATGAGAAACTCAGGAGGAGGGCGACACTTATCACCTTCTCGTTTAAAAAGAGAAAACTCGATTATTATCAATCTAAGAATCGTATAACTGTCGTTGATTTGTTGAATTCAAGTATACGACGCCCTTCGGCCTCGTCCTACTATTTTTTCTAGTTTTATTTTTGTTTGTTTTATGAGGTTTACGGGTACAATGTACCTCGGCATTGACCTCCCACTATACAGGCTTACAGGGTTTTACCCCTTGGCAGCGGCCCAGTGGTGCAATGTTTATATTATTTCTGACGCTTATATAGATTATGTCAGCCGCATTAAAAAGGTATCTAACGAGGTCATCAACTTCATCAGTGTGTGCGAAATGTTACGGTTACCAGTGATTTTGAATTTGACCGTATACGTTCGTTGGAATTGTGTCCAATTGACGCAGTGCACATGGGCAATTAATGAGAAACTCAGGACATATTAAAGACAAAACAAAAAAGTCTCTATCTAAACTGTGTTAAAATTGCGTTCATGAACAACTGCATGCAGCGCCTCTAGTTGCAACATTTGAAACCGCGTCCTTGGATACCAAATTAATTGTGGTTGCTAAGAAGAATATAGCGCGTACCGGCATATAGGATTGACGCGGGATAGCATCAGGCAATAATAGCAGTGCCAAGAGGGTTACCTGGTCACCTGCGATTTTGTCAATGGTCCAAAAAATATCCTATAGAAGCCAGCAAGTGAGGTCTCCGTGGAGTTGCCTTTTCCCGTCATCAGTTCCTGACGTCAACGATTTGGCGGCGATTGAGTAGAGAAATAAATTCTCTCCATTCACTTATCTGCAGTAAGTCAAAGTAATTCACCGTACATCGATGCAGCGCCTCTAAGGAGTATCTGAGATGTGGCCCTATGTGGGGAGCGGTGGTGTAGGGGTATATGTTCGGTTTCTTGGAGCCGGAAGGTCGCGAGTTCGAACCCACCTCAAGCCGTCGTGTAGAGACCCTGAGCAAATCCTTCTCTCGCAATTGCTCATGCGCTTCGGCGTGAAACTCCGGCGCAGTGTCCGCTCTGCAATCGGGAGCGCCTCTGAGCAGGGACCTTGGAGGGGCGCTATAACATACAAACAAATAATATTCGAGGCCCTATATAGCTTTCGGCATCTTACTACACAAAATTCATCATCCAATCGATGATATCTTCATACAAAATGGCATTTTGGTGTTTCTAATCACTAGTGCTTTGTCATAATGCGGATGAATGACGTTCCTCCTCCTTCTTTGCTATGACAATTCGTCCAAAGGGAACGAGGACAATAACGAGGTATACCTTTGGACAAAATATGGCAAGCGCCTTTGAGTTATGATCAAAGTGCAACCTACAGAGAATGCCTTCCAGACAAAGAAATGAGTCAATGTGAAAAGAAAGAGGAGTCTTGTCAAGGCTTGTCTCTCTGGACCAAAGCATCCACCTGATAATCTCATCTACCATTTTGTTTACCCAACATGAGCTGCAATAATATTCTACAACAAAATAATTTCTGTCGATGGTTACAGCTTCTGTTGTCATAAGCTATAATAATTGTTCGAAAAACGTCAATGCTGCCAATGGATGAGTTCACACCAGATCGATAAGAACTAGGAGACTGTCTGCCATCGGGTGGTGTCGGTCCAAAGCAAAGATACCCAACGGAGGGGGGCGACGGCGCTCATTTATGAAGTAAAAATGAAGTGAGACATAGTCGCTAAACTATTATGCATCAAATAAAATCTCGGCACTAATTATTGTATCAACGGTCTTTGTCAGCATTATAGGATTACGTATAGCAATTAAAGTTGCAGAAGTCGTCTTAGACACCTTAAATACATTTGGCTCATCTACTATAAAATCATATTGATCGTCTTTAAACGCCAATAATTCTAAATAGAGGACGCCATACAATTGGTCACTGGACAACGGGGATTAATTATTATTAACAACACAACAACAATGTTTCAAGCTTGATTAAGATGGCTAAAATAGAAGACGAACAAAGGGTTGCGCAGAGTATAGGGTCAACCACGTAGCGGTAATCACGTACATGCACATACTCCAGTAAGAGTAGTCTGCGCTCTACATGTACGTTGCGATTTTTATTGCCTTGCACAATGTCATGGACATCTATAAATAAGATAAAATAATATCAAGAATATCATCCAACGCTGGAACATAATTGCCTGGTTCTCTGCCCTGAAACAATCGGGTGACTAAACGACCGCTGGACCCTGGCGCACATATATGTAGGTATGTATGTTTGTAGGTAAGTATGTATGCATGCAGTGATGTATGTATGTATAATATGCATGTATATCATATACATGCATATTATACATACATACATTCACAGGCACATACATAATATTACATATACAGTATATGTAATATTATGTATGTGCCTTCGTCTCTCTGTGCTCTGCAACTCTGCCATGTCCTCGTCCTCTAGTACTCCCTCATTAAGATTGTTTCTTACTCACTCCGTCCTCGTTCTCACGACCGTGATATTCTTTATGCTGACGCTTTAACCAGATGTGGTTTTATAACACAGATGCTATTCAAATGACCTTATAATTTTACTACTGTTTTGCTTTTCTGTCTGTCAGACACAGGAGATGATACATCATGACTGTCGCCAGAACTCCAGGAGCTGACGGCACCAGGTAACCAGGTCTGTCCTTTCACTCACGCAAAGTTCCAAAGATGTCTGTTATGTTTTATAAAATTGTATACTATGATTATTAAAATGCATAATATTTCGATTTCTTATTCTTCTTTAGCGAATGCAGTTCGCACCAAGCCATGCCACCGCGGCAGGACCCTCGGCAAGATGTAGGGAGTCCGCCCGGAAAACGAAGAAGGCAGCACTCGTTCACAATGTGCGACATCGACTGTCTTTCTCCGCAGCAGCACCGCGGATCATCAGCCTGTCCCCATCTCACCAGGTTCACCGCGCAGCGACCTTGGTCCGTACGGAAGCGATTTAAGGTTTTCCACAGATGACGAGGGAGGTCAAAACCCGGGGGCCAGGCAGATGGCAGTGCCATCTCGTGGCCGTGCCATCATGGCACGGCCACGAGCGAGCGATTCACCACTTCTATAGTGGACAATTGTTCGCACCAGGCCGAGATAGCTGTCGAACCCTCCTCTGGGGGTGGGGTTCTCCAGATAGGATGTCTAGACGGGAGTCGCACTCTTGGGTGGCGTGAAATGTCCGCGTCTTTCCTCACTTCGGATCTTAGTCAGCATCTTGGCGCACGCCTCAGCTCGACGAAGGAGGGAAGGAGGAATGTTGCTGAGAACCGGCAACCAAGGGAGGGGAGCCGCTCGGAGCGTGCCCGATATTAGGCGCATAGTCTCATGTAGCTTGACGTCGATACACCCGGTATGGGCCGAACGGGCCCAGACAGTCGCGCAGTATTCCGCGGTGGAGTAGCACAGGGCCAGAGCCGAGGTTCGCAGGGTCGTAGCTCTAGATCCCCATGTTGAGCCGGCGAGTTTGCTGAGAAGATTGTTCCTTGTGCCCACCTTCGCCGCGGTCCTTCTCAGGTGCTCTTGGAATGTCGATGATCTATCTATCGAAGGTCACGCCCAGATAGATCGAGTTTGGGTCATGCAATTTTCTCGTGATTATTATAGACTTACTCCGTACACGTTATATTCTATTCTCATCCAATGTTCCGGTAGAACGTTTGCAGGCGGTTCAATAAAGTAATTACTTACTTGCTTACTTCTTCGAGCAAAAAAGTTCACGTTGACTGTTAACCCTTTGGAGGTGAGGTGACGATTTGTAATGCCAGAGGTGAGGTGGGGTTTGACAAACCCCAATACATATTTTTATTTTCAAGCCGCGATATCAAATGGAAAATACTAAGTTGAGTTAAACTATTCTTCTATGATCAATAATCAACCAAACAGACGATTACCACAAACAAATATCTGCTTTCAATCCATATTAGATGGCCAGAAGGTGGACCATCCAATGTGTACTTAACCCATGCAAGTTTGGGTCCTCATGTGCAACATTATCAAATGCACGAATAACCATAATATATATATTTTTAATACAACATAAAATGCTTTATCCATCATTGTCGTCAGCCTTCTCAATGCCAACACAAAATTGACGTGTTCAAGGCACACTAGCATGCCAAATCATGGCTCATAAAATCAACATGTATAATTGTTTGTATACGAAAAATTGCAATTTCCTTTGAATATGCAACAAAATAAAAAAAAATGTTCGTTCAAATTACCTGAAATTGTGGTAAAGTGTCCGTATTTCATATTCACAAAGGTAGAAAAAAATCATTAGAACTGGCTCCATGTTTTCCGCTAAAAATTTAAAGTAGAATGCCTCTGGAGTGTGTCACACCCCACCTCACCTCCAACGGGTTAATCTAGCGATTTTGGCGACTTTTTGGCCTGATCTCGCGACAACGTTTTCCCGATGTCTGGTAACCATGAAAAGAAAACGCCTCTAGTGTCACTCGCCATTTTGTACGATCGGAAGTTTACGTAAGATTTCCGTTTAATAGAATTTATTATGCGACAAATGGCCAATTTATGTCATTAACTTTTGCAGTTTGCATTAATTTTTGGTAAAAGTTCATTTTAGGTGCGTAAATTATTTCTCACGATTTCAAACCCGATAGTTGTCTGAAATGACCGTAAGAACTGCCAGAAACATGTCCTCATGTCGGAATCGGTTGCGGAAGACAAATTCATGGATATAAAACCTTCATCCAGCTTCGATTTCTTAAGCGTTTTATCATTCATCCAACTTCTATTTAAGATCTATCAAACATTAATCCAGCTTCTATTTAAGATATAAAATACATTGATCCCTCCCGCCCCCATTTCTGAAGCTTTTTTGAATCCAGCTCCCATTTAATATTCAATTTAATATTTATTCAATCCAGCTCCAATTTAAGGCAATACATTTTACTCCATCGAGCTCCAATTTAAGCAAGACGTTTTCGTCGATCCAGCTTCTATTTCATGTCTAACAATATTTATGACGGTTTCCGTTACTCCCGCGGTAATTATTTTCAACGATCTAGTTCCGATTTCATCAAGAAAGCGTATACATGGAGAAATAATTTACGCACCTAAAATGAACTTTTACCTAATTTTTTTTCAAACATTTCGCAAAAAACTCGGTCAGTTGCATATGTGATAGTTAGAGCTTAAAGTTTGAGTCAGTGCTGGGCGATAATGGTTGATTGTCCCATAAAAATGGAGACCGTTGTTTCTCGTAGATGATGTTTCATGTTATGAACTGATAACCTATAACAGTGTTTATGTTGTCAATTTAAAATGGAATCTGGATTGATGGCAATATCTGCCTAATAGACCCTAATGTCTATGAAAATTTATCTGTCTAAATTGCTTAAATAGAAGATGACTTGATGGATTTTAATATTAGGCTATTGTTTCCGAATATGGAATACAAATGTGTGAATTATGAGGATAGATCAATTCTTTATTTTCTCAATAGAAGTTGTCTTAACGGGAAAGTTCTTACATAAAGTTAAGTTGAGTTGATAATAATAATTTCTGGTAATGAGAACTTAAGTTTTAAGAATTCTTGTCTTGAATTGGAAGCTGGATTGATTAAAGTTATATTAAACATTGCATAATGAGGCATGCCAATGAAGATATTAAGATTATTAAGCAAGGCAAACTACGATTATACCCGGAATCCATTTATGGACATCCAGGTATTTGGAATTTAAATAATGAGACTCATCGCGCAAAAACTGTGTGTATCACCAATTAATTCGTATGATTACAGAAGTCATTCTCACCTCAGGGAAACTGATATCAGTCATTGGTTTGAAGAAAGATAAAAAAAATAGTTTGTTGTCATAAAACAGTCTTTTACTCATGTGTTCCTGTTCTTCATCTTAGTAGATGCAGGAAGTTCTTTTAACAAGAGTGGAAATTCGAGGAAATCTTGCATCTCGTTGATTTTCATCAAAGGGAACACTATTTAGAGTGATCAGTTAACATTGGTACAGTACGAGAACAAAAGAGTATGCTTTCTGCAGGAATTGGTGTCTTCCATATCTTAAGATGGAGTTAATTGTTTCTCTTCAAAGGACAATTTCTTATTTTACTGCAAAGGAACTGCTACTTCAGAATCAAACACACAAGAACTTGCAGGTGCATCAGCCAAAGCAAAAATTATCTGAAAATGCATCAGCTCTCGAACTAATACTACTCAAGATGAAAAAGTCATAGAAATTCAAAGAGACACTGCACATTCTGGTGATTAAAAAGCCACATAAGAGCAAACTTTGCTTGAAAACTGCAGTGGCATCATTTACGTCATAAATTATATGCTCGAAGTCCAATGCTCAGAGCGCTTATGAGAAAGCTTACTGGATAGCAACCATGAAAATTCTAGTGATGTCAAAAATGATTTACTCATAATGGTGAGCTGATAGGACTTACAAGTGAGAATTCAGACTGCTAAGAAACCATGAAACATGCAGTTATGTCAGAAATAAAGATCTCGATGTTGTGATCATAAGATGCATACTGGAGAGATAACCTTTAAAATGTAACTTACAAGTATCAGAAATCATTAACTGTACTGAGCAGACATAAGAGAACCCATACTCGAACTAAACAAAATAAATGTCCGTTATGTGATAAATTATTTCCTAATTATGGTGGTCTGAAAAAAACAATGAGAACTTATTCTTCAAAGAGATAATACAAAGGTCAGTTGTGTCTTTTAAAATAACATTTCTCATAGGCTGTCATTTGAAACTCCACAGAAGCGTAGTCTGAAAGTAAACTTGTGGACCCATCCTGAAAAGAAATCATCCAATTGTCAAATATGTAAGAAATAATCAATGTAACCAAGGTGTTGATCTGGAAAAACATATGAAAATCCAAACTGCTGAGAAACCATGCAAATGTCATTTATGTCAAAATCATTTGCACAAAGTAGTGTTCTGGAAAGACACTTCAGAACTCACACTGGAGGGAAACCATACAAGTGTCATTTATGTCAAAGCTCATTTACTGAAGCCAGTGTTCTGAAAAGACACATGAGAACCCATGCTGAAGAGAAACCACACACATGTCAGTTATGTGAGAAATCATTTACTCAAGGTGGTAACCTGAAAAGACACATGAGAACCCATGCTGGAGAGAAACCACACACATGTCAGTTATACGAGAAATCATTGACCCAAAGTGGTAATCTGAAAAGTCACATGAAAATCCATATTGGAGTGAAACCATATCATTGTCAGTTATGTCAGAAATCATTTACCCAAGGTTGTAATCTGAAAAGTCACATGAGAACCCATACTGGAGAGAAACCATATAAATGTCAGTTATGTGAGAAATCATTTACCCAAGGTTGTAATCTGAAAAGTCACATGAAAACCCATACTGGAGAGAAACCAAATAAATGTCAGTTATGTGAGAAATCATTTACCCAAGGTTGTAATCTGAAAAGTCACATGAGAACCCATACTGGAGAGAAACCATATAAATGTCAGTTATGTCCGAAATCATTCACGCATAGTAGTGATCTGAAAAGCCACATGAGGATCCATACTGGAGAGAAACCATACCGATGCCAGTTATGCCAGAAATTATATACTCAATACAGTCATCTGCATGCACATTTAAAATTCCATACTGGAGAGAAACCATACAAATGTCAGTTATGTCAGAAATCATTAGCCCATGGTGGTAATCTGAAAAATCATATGACAACCCATACTGGAGAGAAACCATATAAATGTCAATTATGTCAGAAATCATTTGCCCTAGATTTTAATCTGAAAACTCACATGAAAACTCATACTGGAGAGAAACCATACATATGTTGTTTATGTCAGAAACCATATGCCTATGACGGTTCTCTGAAAAGTCACATGAGGACCCATACTGGAGAGAAACCATACATATGTTTGTTATGTCATAAATCATTTGCTGAAGCTGGTACACTGACGAAGCACAAGAAAAGCCATACTGTATAAATGTCAGTTATGTCAGAAATCATTCGCCTATGACGGTTCTCTCAAATGCTACATGAGGACCCATGCTGGTGAGAAACCATACACATGTCAATTATGTCAAAACTCATTTACTGAGGCTGGTGGTTTGAAAAGACACATGAGAACCCATGCTGGAAAGAAACCATACAAATGTCAGTTTTGTCAGAAATCATTTACCCAAGGTGGTAATCTGAAAACTCACATATAAACCCATACTTTAGAGAGACCATAAAAATGTCAGAACTTATGTCAGACATCATTTACTCAAAGCAGTAATCTTAATGCACACATTAAAACCTATGTCAGCTAAGGTTATGTCAGTAAACATTAATTATCATTGTTCATTGCCTTAACCTAATATTATTGTTCATTGTCATTAGTGTTCATTGTTTAATAGCAAAATGGTTAACAGTTAATAACATTAACTATAAGCTTACAATTTATGCCAACTAATTTGCTTGGTCACATTCATTAATATGCCGCAGTAATTGTCACATGCAAGAAATGTTACAAACTTTGCTTGATTACTATTGTTAATACAAACTTGATTCATAGCTTCCACATTTCAGTAAAATAAATTCTTAAACAGGTTAATATGAGATTTAGTTTTGCTTTAACAAGAACAAAGACGACAAACAATATTCCAACACAATCATGTTACAATGGCATGACATTCAATATTAACAACAACAAAAAACACATTTATGATCAGTTTCTGAATACATTGTCACATAAATGAATTATTTTTTATAGCCTTATTTTGTTATAGGCCTGCTAAACAATTACGCTTCAAAATTCAATCTATTGATTCATCATATCCTTGAAAATTAACCATCATGTGAATTTTGTTCAAAAATTTTCATTAGACACATGTACTTAATGAAACAATAAACAAAAATATTTAGAAAGAAATAAACACTCAGAAACAAAGCAGAGCTTCCAGGTTTTAATATGTTGGTCATGCACCAAGTATAACTTCTTACACGGGCTTTAGTTATTTGGTGTATAAGCCTATAAACTACACTTCGCATAAAAATATTATAACCATTATCAAGTAAATTCTTGGCATTGAAGTCTAATTTTGATAATAATGCTGAAAATTAACAAAATTTATAATATTTTATGATCGATGACCGTCGGAATCCAGAATTGGCCATAAGGTGTTCTTTTCAATCAGTGCCTAAAAATATGAGTGTAGGACATTTCCCCCCCTGAACAAACCCCCCCCGGACAATAACCCCACGGACAATAACCCCCCGGACAATAACCCCCTGATTTAGCCTAGGACATTAACCCCCCCGGACAATTCCCCCCTTGCTGCGCAAATAGCCTATTTCTGCAGGTCAGCATAAATCGTCATCAATCCAGCTTCCATTTAGGCAAAGATTCGTTTCATCCAACTTCTATTTAAATAAAAAAATTATTTTTATCCATCCAGCTCCAATTTAAGCAAGAATATTTTCATCAATCCAGCCAGCTCCAATTTAAGCAAGAATATTTTCATCAATCCAGCTCCAATTTAAGCAAGAATCTTTTCACCAATCCAGCTCCAATTTAAGGAAGAAAATTTTCATCAATCCAGCTCCAATTTAAGCAAGAATATTTTCATAAATCCAGCTCCAATTTAAGCAAGAATATTTTCATCAATCCAGCTCCAATTTAAGCAAGAATATTTTCATCAATCCAGCTCCAATTTAAGCAAGAATATTTTCATCAATCCAGCTCCAATTTAAGCAAGAATATTTTCATCAATCCAGCTCCAATTTAAGCAAGAATATTTTAACTCGCGTACTTAGCACCGGCGTTTTATAGACAACAACTTATACGCAATATGTTCTACCAGGGGGGGAATAATGTCCTACCCTAGGGGGGAATTGTCCGGGGGGGTTGTCCAGGGGGGGAAATGTCCGCGCCCCAAGAAGATGATGGATCCCGTGACTTCACTTTTTAGTCGTTGTCGGAACTTTCGCAATTGCGATAATAATTAACTTCCTTATTATTGTTATTTTTGTTAACAACAAATTATTCATGGCATCGAAACGTTAGTGGAAAGCTATTACCAAATCATAGCTTGAACGAATGTCGGTTGAATTATACTTAAGTGATTTCCAATCGTGCAGGAGTTGCGGACCGTTGTTTTCTTTCTCAGGATAGCATGCGCTGTAATATTTACAAAATTCTGTTGCGATTATATCGTAATGATAGAACTGCTAGCATCGATGTTTAATTGCGTAGGTCCATTTGTGAATTTAAAAGGTCACTACGGACTCATGTTAGAGCTACGCTAGTCCCAAGCCAAACCCAGACGAAAGGAGGCGGGTGAGACTGGTCTTTGTTATGACTAGTGAAATCTGTGTTAACGATTACTATCAACACACCTAATGCGCTGAAAATAACGATAAGGAACAAAAACAAAAACTGCGTGTTTTGCATCTGTAAGTAGAACTAGCATGAAACGCGGCTTAGAACACCGTTTACACTTATTCTTCGGTCACTATAAAAAGTGACTAAAAATAGCTCTATTATGCCAAACAAATTGTTTTGAGGGAATCGGACTCTGTTGTCATAAGCCCTCGTCAAATCTGGATCCATCCCCCATTGTTTGCTATAGCGCCCCTTCAAGCTCTCTTCTACTCAGAGGCGCTCCCGAATGCAGATCGGACACTGCATCGGAGTTTCAGGCCGAAGCGCTGAGCAATTGCGAGTGAAGGACTTGCCCAAGGTCCTTACGCGGCGAGGTGGATTCGAACCTCGAACCTTCCGGCTTCAAGGCAACGACGCCATCACTACACCACCGCGCCCCACAAATCCATTGTCAAAGGATCGCTGAATACGGAGGAATCAAACAATCAAATGGTCAAAAAGTTCACCCGCATCTCTTCGTTGCCCGCATATCTTATCTTCTCACAGGTCAGTAACTCTGAGAGTGCTGCTGAATAGATCTGCTAGGAAAACTAGGGTCGTAGCTCAGGATTTACGCGGGAATACAGCGTGTATTTAGATTAGAATCGCAAATAATATATATGTGTCGTATCCTGGAAAATGAATTTCCAACAAGCAACTGTAGCGTGTATACCTAATCACGTCTAGTTTTTCCCAGTACAGCCATGTTCATATTGATTTAGATAACTACTATTGAAACTGCTACCACTGCGTGTATGTACAAAGCGTGCAATCATAACTGCAGCGTCGTTAAACAGAATTTACGCCTACCAATACAAGATATATATGGAAGACAATGTAATGAAAGATTGACATAATCGAACTTTTTCGACTAAGAATGTCGCAAAACAATTTATTCGATACGCAATGTATTGCTTGACTTAAACACCTTTAATATTTTTATTCACATGCTATAAATAGAAGAAACGAATGCGATCTTGAGCTGGATGTCAGAGCGAAGCATTATCTGCTCGTAGGAAAACCGAGATACATAAACATAACTGTCCTTATTGGCAAGACTTGAGAGGTTCAATGAACAATTCTCTAACACCGGGTAGTGCTAGTAGGCCTACTAGTGATTATAACACGAATTGTCTGCATGCAATTCATCATGCTATATATATATATATATTTTTCCCAGCAGAAACGTTTACCAGTTTGGATGGTCTGTGTCAATTTCTTGTGATTCGATGTTATTCTTTTAGCAACTAACATTATTCATATCTCGACTATCGAGATTGATTCTTCCAATGTCACTAGCGATGCTACCACTAGCCGTATTATTACCGATTCTTTCATGGTTATACAATGTACCATCACCTTTATTAGTATTTTACCCATTGTATGCATCGTTTGTAGAAGCAAATATCCCAACTCCTGTACGTTACAGAAAGCAATTCAACCATTACGATTGCATAGTACCTCAGAATCAGCGTCGCGAAAAAAGTCGCTAAGTCCTCTGTTGGTGTCTATCTATTTGCAACACGAGGAATTTAGGAATTTCACGTAATCGGCCTTGACAAGAACTCGGAGCTGTTATTATAATTGACAACAATAATTATACATGCAGGGATAGTCTTAAGCACCTTTAACATGTAGCTTCCTGAAGGTATAAATAACGCAAATACGCCGTTTGCTTCGATCAGAAACAAATTCTTTGAGAATGTAAATTAGTACTTGATCAAAATAAACCGAGCATATAAAGGCCGAAAAGGATAAAAGTTAAATGAAAGAAAGAAGAAACGTTGTAGTGAAAATGCTTTTATGGGGAAAGTAAAGAGAAAGTTGCCAAATATAAAATTGAATAATGAGACAATTATATGTTTATATGTGCGCATAATATGTTACATGTGGCCTATATCAAGACTCTATTATACGAGGAAAATGAAATAAATTGATAAGAATTTAAAAGAAGAATGATCAGAAAACTCTAAAGATGTCCACAGCCTCTGATCGACAGCATTTCCATCTGAATAGCCTACCAGACGCAAGAAAAGGAAGAAAAAACAGATAGGAAAAATAAACTGGAGACATTAAATTGAAATAAATAAAGAGATAAGAGTCGAAAGAAAATTAAATGAAATACACGTTACATTTTAAGGACACGAGCAGCCTTTGTAGCCGTAAGATGTCGTATTATTATGTCATAAACATCGACGGTTGACTTTTCAAGCGTTGTATATTTCGATTATATAACTACTGTTCTCTTAGCGAAAATCGACTGCACATTGACGTTGCAAAGGTCGGAATAAAGTAACGAATAATAATAATAATATATTAATTGCTTGTCTTAAGCACCTGTGAAATGTGATACACCGATGCTATACATTGTTGGAGATAGAAAAAAAGCTCTTAAGTGCTGTAATATGCTGAGCAAATTTCTGTCCAGGGTAACGACCTGTGTTGTCATAGACCCTGGTCAAATCGGATCCATCCATCACTTACATCGTATATTGACTGGTATCAATCTACCTACATGTATCCTTCCTTACATCCATCCAATCGCTGCAAACGCATCAATTTTTGTGATGACGTTCTAGATGGCTTAAAAGTTAATGCCATCATTTGACACCCTTCAAACCATTGAAGCCAGCTTTATAAGTATTCAGATTTTAAAGTTACCACATTTTAGCTTTCTCCCAGAAACAAATCTTCGTAAGGTCGGCGGCAACGGATCTTGGCAGTCGCAAGCTGATGATAACAAACTGAGAATGTGTCATCCATCAAGTGTTGCCAGTCACCAGCCTAAATTAATGAGGAGGGACAGCAGACCCCCTGCGTTATGAAATATTATAAAATGTCCTTACGCTTCTCGACTTCTACTTGGCATGAAGCGACCATCAATTGCTGGCTTCTGTCAAGGGCGCGTTGGAAGTTATTACGTTGGATGGCATTTTATGCTAAAGAGAATTAGTCGCTTAGTCACGTTTTTGCAGCGAAACTTTTCAAACACTTTATACGATTTTGTAGAAATGCACTGTCAATGAGATCTATATGCAGTGTTTAATCTAGTCTGCCTGCTAAGGGGGATATATTCAGGTTTCTGCTGGTTGGAAAAAAATATCGTTTTCGGCGGGCGCTAAGCCAAGACTTCGAACAGCAATTTTCAGACGACCTTTATTTTAGTCTGTCCAATTATGTATGAATGCTGCGGGAGCAATTTGCACCAACGTTCCCGCTAAGCTGCGCGGTTGCGCGGCCGCGCAGAAGAAAAACTCCTGCCGTGCAGATGATTTTACCTGCCGCGCAAAAAATCTGTTTGAGTTAGTTATTATTATTATTTGCTCTAGTAGCAATTGTTTTAAATCTGCATCTAGGCTGCAAAACAACGGCTATTGCGCTTTGTAAGATTGCGCGTGCGATTAAACTATATCCAATCGACCCCGGTTTCCAATTATTTTCGCGGGGACTCAAGAAGTGAGGAAGTCTATGTCTGTGACGAATAATGGCTGTAATTAGGCTAGTGGTAACGCCCTGAATAGGCCATTTGTTCATTTGCACAGGATAATTGGTGATTAGCCTATTGTGGGTGCGCGCTCGCCATAACAGTGTAGCTGACTACCAGAAGTGTGGGGTTGTGGCCCGTGGGGCATCCCGGGAAGAAATTAAGTAACGGGCCAGTCAGCTCTTGTCGGTTTCTAGGTCCAGCTGACAGAGAGGACAGAGGCTGGTGTTCATATCGACAATATGGCACAAATATAATTTTGATTAGCTGACATTGTTAGATTTTCATTGACGTAGCCTATGCTACGTGAGGGGAAATAGGTGCTTTATTTGTTGGGAAAACTCGAGAAAAATCATCACAATCATTCAATCGCAATTGTAAACTAATTTATATTTAGCCTACATAATTTCTCTTGAAAGGAGCTCCTACTTCTGGATAATTGTACAAATGTGGTTTCCAACAAATCGAAAAATTAATGATAAACAGTTGATGAAGCCGGTCTGCTTAAATTTAGGGAGTAGAAATGTTTTAGGCTGATGATTCTGTGATGAATCAGTTTAAATCAAAAGCCAGAATGGTTTAGAAGCCGACCATGTAGATAGCCTCATCAGCAGCAAACTTTATTTAACATCAGGGTCATCCGCGCTCACACTAGAAAATTGACACCTAGGCCCATTTTAATGACTATCATACATTTTGGTTTTAATTTTAATTTTTTTTAAATTTCTTCGCAGTATTAGTAGGTGTATTAATGATACCTAATGTGAAACATAGCCTAGAAATTTACATTTGAAAACTTCTACGAAAAATACTCATGTTCTCAATTTACCTCTTGGCAATTTTCAAGCTATTTTTTTTTACTTATCCCACTGCTTTTGTTCCACTTTCCTATATCTGGACCCCCATGCTTAGACCTGCAGTTACTATGGACAAAGCTAATTCTTTCTGCATGAAAGATCTGAAGCAGACCATGAATTATTTCTAGAGCTGATGACTTGGGAGACATAAATGCAAGACCCACAAACACACACACACACTCACACCCAAACACACGCAAATACGCATATTTACAGCACTGTCTCTTGATATTATTATCTTTTTTTCTTGAATTTGTGTTTGATTGTTTCCTTTCTGACGCAAAATTTTGCACACAAAATTTGAAGCTGTAAATTGTTGCACAAGAGCTTCCAAAATTGCACAACCACCGGCAAACCTTAGAGGGAACATTGATTTGCACATAATTTATTTTCATGCGTACAATTTTTGCGGGTGAAAACTGTTACGTGTTTCAATTTTTAGGATGGGTGGTACGTACATACATGTAAACAACACCTCTTCATGAATTTTCATAGGGACGTCATTCCTAGAAGGCATTCTCTCAAGAGACGTCTAGATTAAACAGTGGTCTATCTGTTGCTATGAGAAAGTCAATTCGTGATGAGTTCTCGTTTTCAGCTCACTAACCGTCTTTAATTAGCTAACTGGTTCTCGTAAACGAGCGAATTGCAAATCTAATCATGAATTCCAACTAGTTGAAATTCTAATTATCTTACAAAGCAGTATTCATCACTGCGATGTCTTAGAGTACTTGTAGACATCTAAGATATCGTTAACACAGGACGAAGTAAATTCAGGCTATGCCTCGAATGGTAAATAAATACTCCATTAATTATTGTGATCAGGATAATTAGTGGGATAAGCAACTTATCTTGCTTTTGAGTGCGCATCTATAAAACGAATCATGGATTACAGAGGAGAACGACATCAATTGCACAGATTCGTTGAAAAATACTATCTCTACCAATAAAAATAATTATAAACATTCGAGCTTAAAGTAATGAGTTAAATATAGAGCATAACAGCCACAAGAGAATGTTAACATTAGATAATTAATTTTCGGTCTTAAACACCTGTAAAACGCATCAGTCGACGCAATAATTTAAAAACATGCGTCCAACCTCGAAGTTCATCCAACCAACTGTGACCCTTTTAATGCATATTGAACAATCCGGTTGACAGACCGATAACAATCTGAGTTGGTAATCGATTACCCTGACACTGTTTACTACACTGTAGCCTATACCATATTTAGAATCGTAGTTAATCATTCAAATTGAAGAACCTGAAACATATTGAAATGACGGATACGCTATGGGAAGCAAAGAGCTGCATTTAAAGAACGGAAGAGTCGTCTGACATTGTGAGGTGCCAGTCTTATGGGTGGAATAAAGGAACGGGTGATCAATCCATCCCTCTCATGACCCTGCGTCGTCGAACTGCAGCCTAAATTATTATTTCATCGTATTCAAGTATAATGATTTGAAAATAGACTCTGCGAACCAGTTGTCACTAAATAATAGATAACACAGTTAACGTCTTAGACACCTCGAAAAAGTGTCATCCAAAATAATAAATAGCAATTGCGTTTCATTTGTCGTTGAGGTAAGACGTGATAGCATTTCGAAAAAGGAACTTTGACAATACCAGCCATTGCGACAAGAAGTTGCTTAGTATAGTATAGCATATAGTATCTATTGACGACACTAACCCTAACACTAACCCTATCCGACCGTCATGACTCTTAACCTGACCCTGACCGACCCTCACAACGCCTAACCTGACCCAAACCGACCATCACGACGCCTGACCTGAACCTAACCGACACATACGGTCCCCGATACTGCAAAATCTCTGGGTAGGAAAACAGATCTACATGTAGTTTTAGAATCTGTTATAATGGTAATAATTACACACCTTCGGTCGCAAAAATTAATGTCGATAAACAATAACTAGTTCACTAAGTTCACTTCTCGTATTAAACACCTTCAAAACGAATTTACAAAATATTATAAAAATAGCTTTATCGCCAAACTTGTGATTCAACCGTGTACTGTAGCAGACATCACACTCATAGCGTTTTCCACCTATATCTAGGTTATTCGGTCTAGCTTAGGATTCTATGTTTTTTGGTCAGGATATGGCCTTTTTTGTCACGGTGGCTTTTCCGACTTTTTAACACGAAAATTGATTTTTTTTATGTGAAAATGCACAAAAGACGTGAAAAAGTAAAAAAAAATGTGAATTTGGACAAAAAAAATTACAATTTGGAGCGAAAGACTAAAAAAAGTCGTAAGAAATTATACAGGTTTTATCGGGAGAAAAGAGAGCAAATTTTAATCATCGCATGACTAAAAAGGGCGTCAGAAATTTCAAGCCGGACAAATGGAAAAAATTCATGTGTTTTAAGATAAATTGTCAATCAAGCCATTTCTAACCTTTCTTGACCTTATCTGACATTTTTAAAATTCAGAGTGGCATCCTGTTCGTGTATTCATGTGCGCAGTAGCGCCCCTGGTGGTCGTGATGTATTGATCGCGCCTCAGATTAACATTTCGGTGTGACATTGCGCGCATTACAAATTTATTTAATAATAATAATAATAATAATAATAATAATAATAATAATAATAATAATAATAATAATAATAATAATAATAATAATAATAATAATAATAATAATAATGAGGAAATAATATAGATGCATGCCATTTGTGTGGCGCCAGATGGAAGCCTAAACGACGGAGGAGGTATACGCTATCTCTTGAAAGAATTCATAAACTACACATAAGGGTGGATGTACGACGCAAACTGTTCTGACTATCACAAGATTGATAGACCTAATCTACAACTCGTCTGAGCGAAACTGCAGTATCGGGGACCGAAGCATAAACAGTATCTTAGTATAGTATAGCATATAGTATCTATTGACGACACTAACCCTAACACTAACCCTATCCGACCGTCATGACTCTTAACCTGACCCTGACCGACCCTCACAACGCCTAACCTGACCCAAACCGACCATCACGACGCCTGACCTGAACCTAACCGACACATACGGTCCCCGATACTGCAAATTCGCCTTCGTCTGAACCTATCTAAGACCTAAATACCACATATCGAATGATGCGAAATTGCTAATATTTAACATAACTCTTATGTTGACACACCTCCTGAATTTTGATGTTCATCGTGTAGTTCTTTATACTTAGTCATTGTAATGACGTCATAATTATCCTCACAAATAC
The DNA here is from genome assembly GCA_949752735.1 of Lumbricus terrestris. Taxonomy (NCBI): domain Eukaryota; kingdom Metazoa; phylum Annelida; class Clitellata; order Crassiclitellata; family Lumbricidae; genus Lumbricus; species Lumbricus terrestris. The sequence goes on along the minus strand of OX457048.1, from coordinate 11,794,729 downwards.
CGCAAAATTATACTCCGTCAAAAAAGCTGCACACAAGTGTTCAGTATAATAAAAAAAATATTTACTCATTTTTAATAAGCTTATGCCATACGTTTGACTTTCGAGTGGCGCCTTGAAAATTTGGAGATTGCATTTTATGATACGATTGGAGATAACGAAGAAAGTTGCCACTACACACGATATGCAGCTTTGGACTTAGACACCTTTAATAATTATTCTTCGGTATTTATAAATGGGCTGCAACAAATTTGAAACCAGTTTTTTCATTGGTGTTCATACCATATTGAAAATCGATGTTTCAAGAATCTATTGTTTTTAACCATAGTCAACCAAGAATAAAAACTCACACAGCCTGTGACGTGGGTTCCACGTAAGGCGCCATTCAAATCCTGGTACGCCTACGGAAGAACGAGGCTTTCTGATGAGGGAACCTGTGTTTGAAATCTCTTCCTACATCTGCTGGCTCTCTGCCCAGTCGTCAGCAATATTATCATATCATTCTCATCGGAATAATATCCTCCTGATTTGCAGATGTCGGGAAGAGGGAGGCGCTATATAAATAAGAATGTGCATGCAAATGGGAGCGATGGTTAAATGGCGATGACCTGTAAATGAGTGAACTACTCTTTAGATAAATAATTTTATGAACTTTTAACAAATACTTCATTCACAATCGCTCGGCACTATCTCTTTTTTGGGGATTGTAATATTCATATGCTGCCCTATATACCTGTGCATATAATTGTATTAAATTGTAATTCAATGCACTGAAAGTTCCAAATAGTCGGCCATTATAATAATACACAGCAAATCAATTATACACCGTGTCTCAATAAAAAAGGTGCAAAATTGTTTTTGTCAGAACTTCGCCAAATTTCCACCAATCTTAATAACTTTTGGTAGGTAGACGGGAAAATGGCTGAAATTTCATGCTATATATAAATTTTCCACCTCACCTGACTCATATCATCGCACTACCTTGTTAAACACAGATGTACCAATTTTTCATATAACTGCGTCTCAAAGCTTGGCAGCACTGAAATCCATTGCATCGAGCCGGATGTCAAAGTGAATGGGGCATAGGCCTACTATCGCGACAACCTTCTTGCCCAGAAGATACCGTCAGACATACGCCGGATATCCCAGGGCGAGTTTTTTGTCTTCCAACAGGATGGCGCCCCGTCGCATCGAGCGCGCGACACTGTCTCTTTCCTGGAGCGAGAGACGCCCGACTTCATCTCTCCAACACTGTGGCCACCGAATTAACCAGGTCTTAGCCCAGTCGACTATAGCATACGGAGTGTGCTGCAGGAGAAGGTTTGCCAGTCCAGAATAGCCAGTGTCGACGAACTCAAAACGCGTGTGATCGACGAGTGGGCGCGCTTTGACCAGTCGATTGTTGATGGTGCTATCGACCAGTGGCGTCGCCGTCGTAGCGCTTGTGTCCGTGCATGCGGGGCACATTTCGAGCACCAATTCTAACACTTTTAAGCAGATCTGTCATAACAATTAAGAAACTCTGCTATTTACTTTATTGCGTGCTAATTCAGACGTCAGATAGTTTGTTGGAAGTATTAAAATCTAAGCGTTATATGAGAAATTGGTACATCTATGTTTAACAAGGTAGTGCGGTGATATGAGTCAGGTGAGGTGGAAAATTTATATATAGCATGAAATTTCAGCCATTTTTCCATCTACCTGCCAAAAGTTATTAAGATTGGTGGAAATTTGGCGAAGTTCTGACAAAAACAATTCTGCACCTTTTTTTATTGAGACACGGTGTACATTTATATACAAGGCGTCTCTCGTCTTAGACACCCGTACATGAATTCTTACGATGTTATAAATACTGAAAATTCGTCTTATTAGGTGTTGACTGTCTGCGTGCCATTATAATGTCGTTAAACTGTGCAAGAATAAGAATAAATTGCTGGTTCAATGTGTAATGTCGAGTGAGTTCAGTATATGAAGGGGTGTTAGGCAGGGGTGTGTGATTTCGCCATCTTTGTTTAATATACTATCATAAATGGTCATGAGGGAGGCACTGAAAGGATATGCAGGAGGCATTCAAATAGGAGGAAGAAGGGTAACAAACTTGCGGTACGCGGACGACATAGTGCTAATGGCAAGCACAGAAGCAGAACTGCAGGATCTGGTGTCTCGCTTGGACAGGGAAGGTCGAAAGAAAGGACTGGAGATCAATAGGCTATGGGGAAGACCAGGTGTATGGCGATGTCAGGGGAACAATGTAACATCAAAGTGCAACCAAAGAATGAGAATTATGTATTGTTCTATCTTTGTAGAGGGAAATATTGTATCTAATTAAAACGACGAATAATTGTATATAGTTGTCTTAAACACCTTTTCACGTATTTTTCCAATGCTATAAATTTGTAAAATTCAACCGATCGCTGAATTAGCATTTAGCATTGGCATAGCACAATAAAAAGGACCTAAATGGCAACTTTCGACCGCCAGCCAGCGGTGCCACTGTGAAAATGGAAAAATCAGGATGAAGGGGAAAAAATCAAAGAAAATCCAAGTTCAGCGGTACTGGTAAAAGCCGACTTCTATGGTACCCAAACATTCTGGCTTCCTTTTTGGTTTTTTTTGTCATCCGGCCCAAATCTTTAGAAAATGTTCACAATTTCCGGTCCCAAAATTCTGATGACTTTTTCATTCGAAAAAAAACAGGCAAAAAACCCACGTTCTTCTCTAAAATCCATTTCCCAAGTTCTGTTCGAGAAACTCTAGATCATGTGAAAAAAAACCCAAGGAGTGGCAACGTTGTGAATAATAAAAAAATAAATTGTTTGCCTAAACACCTGCATTATAGGATTCAACTATTATTATATAAATAGCTCATATGCGCGAAGTTTGTAGATATCAAGGATAGTACAAATAACTGGTGTATAATTATAACTCGAGGATATGGCTTCCTGGCGAACAAGCGTCGAGGGTATTTAAACCAAGCAGAAAGCTTGTGACCTATAGAAAATGTTGCCATAGGGAAGGTCGAAAGAAACTAAGAGGGTGACGTGGATCAACCTGGTCATGTCACCACGTCTGTTAAATCAATCCACAACTGTTCGTGCGGTGTCCTTGGTGAAACCTGGGTGTTAGAGAAGACGACTTAACTAAACTTCAATCATTAACTTCTATTGCGCCATTGCTAAATGTAGAATGCGTCAAACGATTACGAACGCATTGATATAGCGCCGTTGTTTACTGCACAAAACTTTAAATCCGTAATCAGATCGATATCCTGAAGACCAGTCCGAAAAACATGGAGACAGTGTATGCTACGTAGGCAGCTTTACAGAGTATAAGTCTTGGTTTGAGAAAGATATGACATAATGTTCCGCTCTCTTTAGATTCCGAGATGAACAGACAGATACAGTAAATAAAATAAACATGCAAATAAATAAATAAATAAATAAATGAATAAATAAATAAATAAATATAAATAAATAATGAATGAATGAATATGCAAATTAATATATAAACATAAATAAAATAATTAGTAAACGAATTAGTTAGTAAGAAGTCGACCAAATCGGCGGCCAAGATAAAATGTTGCAAATCGATAGAAAGTGACAGTTATCGCTTTTACACCTTTAAAACTGTTCTTTGTTGGCGATAAATAACGCAAACGCGTAAACATCCATGATTTGTCATAACAAGTGTTGTACAGTAAATTAAATAAGGTCGTTGAAAACTGTCGTTGGCTGCCACAGGATCGCGATAAAAATATCTGGATGTGACATACATCGAGTGTTGCCAGTCACCAGCCTGAATAAAAGAGGAGGAAATAATAATCGAGAAAATGACATAAAATGATAAAATGTTGAAAGAAGAATGAACAGAAAACTCTAAAGATGTCCTAAGTCTCTGATCGACAGCATCCGCTTGTTAATCGTTGACATCTCAAAAACCTACCAGACGGAAAGCAGAAATAAAAATAAAAATAAAAATAAAAGGAAACGGGAGAAAAAGTTAGAGACAATGAACTTCAAATAAAGAATGCGACGAAAGTTAATGGAGAATGAACTGAAATACATATGAAGCTTTAAAGACGTCAACAGCATTTGCCATAAGATGTCGTTGTATTTTTAAGTCACTAACATCGGCAATTAGCTTTGCATGCGTTGTATATTTCGATGACAAAATTGTTGTTCTCTTAGCAAAAATCGGCTGGACATTGACATAGCAAAGGTCGGAATAAACCAATTAATAATGCATCAATTGCTTGTCTTAAACACCTGTTAAATGTTATGCACCGATGATATAATTATATTTCGCTATTGCGTTAGGCCTACATCGTGGATCAGATCTGTGGGGTAAGTCGAGGATATCTCTTCCTAGTGGCCACAGGATCGTGTAAAAAATATCTGGATGTGACATACATCGAGTGTTGCCAGTCACCAGCCTGAATAAAAGAGGAGAAATAAAGGGTAAACAAGAAGAAAACTGTCAACTATGGAAAATAGTGAGGAAAAAACTAATGAATAATAATAAATTAAATTTGGTCCTAGAGCAGAATTTTTTGTTAAACATCGAATCAACTGCTTATACAACAAATTAGCGACAATCTAGGGTTGAACTAAAGGAGAGGTGAACGTTAATCATCATAATTATAATTATTATTATATGACTATGCTTTGTGAAACAAATGCAACCACAGTTGAGAATAATATGAAAGGATTGGCAACGTTGTGGAAAAGACGAAATGGTGTTAACCAACGGAAAAACTCCATGCCACTGGGTGTAGCCAGCCCCAATACCTGCAAACGGAGGAGGAAGACTAGGTAATGAGAGTTCGACATAATCAATCTTTTCAGTCTAGAATGTCGAAAATACAATGGATTCGATACACGTTACATTGTTCGATTCAAACACCTTTAAAGCGCTCGCATCACACGCTATAAATACAAGAAACGCATTTTATTTTGCGCCATATTGTACTGGCACATTATCATTATCCACTCGTAAAGGAAGTCTTATTCCAGAAAGACGGATGGAAGCAGTACGAGCAAAAGGAACTACATGCAAAAGGACTCCCTTATCAGCAACGCATAGCTGGCGATTTCCTTGGATACCCAATGTAAAGCTGCATAGCTCTCGGAGGTAAATTGGGGCGAGGCCTGACAACATCGCCATACCAATGCAGCTACCATGAACTCAATACGCTGGCGAATAGGGAGCCAGTTAAAGACCTCAAGCATGTATATGGATCCTCGTAAGACGGGTGCAAGAGTTGCAGAGCAGAAGATGAGAGAAGACGAATTTAATTGAAGCAGGAATACTAAGGAAATCTGTGGAAGAGTCTGGTTTTAGTAAGTTAACAACTAGAGACAACAACGGTGGCGATCGAAATGATGATGAAGTGGACAGTGATGCTGATGACGGTGAGAAAAACATGAATGAGACTACAATAACAACTGCATGCTCTTACTGAATGTTTCGTGACAGAACGGTGGAATGTTTCTCCGATGACTCCCTTTACCAGTCGCAATATAATGAATGAATAAATATCTCTTTACATCCACCCATCCACCCACCCGTACCTCAAAAGGACCCAACCCACACAAGATCCAATTAACTCACACGAAAAAGGGGAACCATGCACTCCCACCCAAGACCCAACCCTCAGCGCCAATGCATCTACCCATCTACTCATCCATCCCTCTATCTAGGTCTATGCATGCACCAGGCATCAATCCGCCCATCCATCGATCCGCCCACTCAAGACCTCACTGACCAGCCAACATCTACCCACCCACCCATCCATACTTATAGCCATGCCCATACTCTTCCTGAATGTTTGCATGAAGATTCCGCATAGAAGGAACTTTGCATTCTTCAAAGCAGAAGCGTATTGGCCGACACGATCTTCTCAGACAGGTATTTCACTGTCTTGATAAAGCAAAATTATGAGCGAAGGTCCATTCATATTCTTAACATTTTCATCGCATGTCAGAAATAATTATGTCAGCAAGCAGTAGGAAGAGGTGATGGAATTGTGCCTACTGATTCTAGGAGAGATGGCTGCTAGTGAGTAATCACTGTGGTGTTATTTCAGACAATCTTGTGCATAATTATGATCACATGAATGACAATGGGTACATTATATTATTATTGTTTCGAAACGAGTACGTAATGGTCAGTTCAGAGCTCGCTCGTCCTGCACACCTTTACAAACGATGAGTAAAACGTCATAAAGAAAGCAGCTTCGTTGCATCGTCGGTGTACATTTGTCACTGATGAGGGTAAGATCGACGTTAACGGCGCCTGAGGGACACCGGCTCTAATTATTGATGAGCAATGGAAAACTGCCTATCTATGGGTAACGCCATTTCTAAGCTGAAAAGAAGGATTGGGAAAAGTTAATTATATTCATACTGATTCAGACCACAACGCCCCACCCCAGGGCACACCCCGCCCCGTCCGCAAGGGGGATGAGGTGGACGGGGGAACCCAAGATTCTTTGGCTGAACCAACGCGAGATGTACAGGGTGGCCCATAAAAAGTGGGACCGCCTCGTTAAATCTTCTGTATTATATATTAAACTAGCTGTACCCGGCCACGCGTTGCTGTGGCTGAAAAGACCGCCCACCCCTCCATCCCTACCTCTCTTCCCCTACCTGCCTCCCTCCGTCCCTCCCTCCCGTTCCCTCCCTCCTTCCCTCCGTCCTTCCCTCCCGTTCCCTCCCTCCCTCCCTCCGTCCCTCCCTCCCGTTCCCTCCATCCATCCATCCCGTCCGCTCCCTCCCCCTCCCCTCCCCTCTTTCTTCCGCTCCCTCCCTCCCCTCCCTTCCTCCCTCACCCCCTCCGTTTCCTGCTACGGTATGCACGGCCTCATTGGAATGCAAATGGACGGCGCGGCCTCATTGGAATGCAAATGGACGGCGCGGCCTCATTGGAATGCAAATGGACGGACGCGTGAAAGTGGAATTAAAAATTGTGTTTTTTGGTCGCACGCGCGGATTTAAAAAAAAACATCCGCATACACGCGTTGTGTTTTTTCCAAAAAAGCATATAAAACCCGTCCGTTCGAACGTTGTGCGAAAATTTGAAAAACGACAGTTAGGGCCTACAAATAAATGCGCTACAGAAAACGCGACGGTATGCACGGCCTCATTGGAATGCAAATGGACGGCGCGGCCTCATTAGAATGCAAATGGACGGACGCGTGAAAGTGGAATTAAAAGTTGTGTTTTTTGGTCGAAAAGATTGCGCTTTTTGGGGGGGGGGTCGAAAAGATTGCGCTTTTCCCCAACACGCTTATGTTCGAATGGAACGGTTTGCGAAAATTTTGAAAAGAATCGGTGAAGAACTTATCGAGTTCTGAGGCCACAAAAAGTAACGTTTTACATTTTTATTTATATAGATTTATGTTTTTTTGGTGATTTTTAAAATGTAAAATTATCCTTACTCACTAACTCAACGTGTGACGTCACCATTTTGTGAATTTCCGGTCGCCATATTTATGGTTTATGTCATTTTGTGCGCGCAGTGTTTATAAAATGACAAAAATAACAGCAGAAGATCGAATTCTCATTAAAAATTTGAGAATCGAAAAACAATGGGGAGCCAGGCGTATGATAACTGAGTTTCCAAATAAATTCTAGAGTAAAGCAAGTCTTAAGACAAGGATTACTTCCGGATATTCGAGCGAGATGTAATCGACAAAGCTGGACGCTGCAACAAGACGGAGCGCCGTCGCACACAGCAAACAACACGATCAACTTTCTTCTTTGGGAGAATGTCACATTTATCGAACCAGACATGTGGCCCCAAATAGTCCGGACCTAAAACTGGTAGATAATGCTATTTGGGGTGCCCTCCAACAAAAAGTCTACCTTCGTCGTAAATTTGCAACAATGGATCAACTGAAACAGGCCATTGTTGAAGAGTGGCAAAAACTCTCTCAGCGGTTTATAAACAGAAGCATTGACCAGTGGCGCAGACGTTTAGAGAAAATTGTTGAGAATCGAGGAGGACACATTGAATTTGATTTCTGATTGTGTATGAATTAACATCTTGCAACAATTTATTTGTTTTTTATGGAAGAAAAAGTTTTAACACGATTTATTATTTGGATTTATACTAGGCGGTCCCACTTTTTATGGGCCACCCTGTATATGTGGCATGGTGAGGCGGAGCTGGGGTTGGGTGTTTGGAGGTGTGGAGAGTTTGGTTGGGTGGGATTTGGAACGGGGCTGAGTTGAGGCGGTGGAGCGGGATGGGAGGGTGTGGTGGGTTGGGTTGGGACTACATGTGTATGTGAGGATGGCGGGATGAGCAATGTGGATTTGGGGCGGGGTGGGAGTGGGGCGAAGAGAAGTGAGTGGGAGAGGGATTGGGGTGGCGAAGTGGCGTGCGGGGCGGTTGGGTTGGTGCAAAAAATAAGAAACAACGAAGCTATATTTATGTACTATTATTTTATGATCATCCATGTACCTTGATTCGACCAATGCCATGAATTGAGAATCAGACAAATTACTGAAGGCTGCACATCGTAGATGGCTGAGAAGAATTCTACGGGTATCATGGCGCGACAGTGCAACTCACAAGACCACAATAGAGAGGACGTGCCAAGACGACATAGAAAACATCATCAGAAGAAGAAGACTGGTGAGGTGGTTCGAGCATGTCTTTCGTATGGACGAATGTAGAAGAGCCTGATAGAGGATGGCCTGGAATACTTGTGGAAGAAGGAGGAGAGGAAGACCATTGAAGAACTGGCAGGAGACTATTGAAGATGACTTGTGTGCTTGGAGAAATCTTGGTAAGAGGTCAGGGGTTGGTAATAGACGAGTGGTGGAGATGTGCAGAACTGCATGGGAAGGTTGATTGGGAAGGATGACTAAGCTCACAAATTAAGCGACAACATAATATTACGATTGGCAATACAACAACGATAATAACCTATGTACTGAAGCATAAAAATACCTAATTCAATCATAAATTAATGTACAAGGAAATAATCGATCCTGGCAATGTCATGTATAATAACAGATGGCTAAACAGAAATCATATTATAGTGATCTTGAACACCTTAAACACAGATGCAGTCAATGCTATATTAAATTTCATGGGCAAAAAGCTCTAATAAACTGCTGATTGAACAACGACAATTCTAACAGTCCTCGGCGGCCATAACCTTATTAAAAACATTAGAAAATGTCTCCAATGGAGATTAAATTGGCTGGATCAACAAGTATAATTTATAGGATGACTCCAATCATCTTCGTCATCACCCAGAAAACGATGATGAAAGCAATTTTCGTGAAAGAAACACCAAAACTCTATAATTATACTGCAGTTTTTGAATTCTATGACAAAAAAGGTCATCAGTTATTTCGGCAGGAAGAATTGGTATAATTATTTTCCAGACATTTCGACAACACGACTAAAAAGTCATCAGATTTTTTGGCAAAGTAAACAGAAAATTTTGACCCAATCCCTCTTTCGAAAATTTCTGTATCCGCCATTCCGCCCTGTTGCTCACACCTTTACAAAACTATTGTCACAATGATATAAAACTTCAATTTGTTTCATCAACAGATAACTGGCACGCCGAATGTTTGCTATAAGTTTAATGAGAAGTCAGCACACTCGACTTTGACAGTCAAAAGATGTCGCTAGATGATGGATAACAACTATAATAGAGATCGTCTTAACTCATTAATGAATAAAATCTCATATAATGAAAATGCAAACATTTATACTGTTTCACGTTAATTTTCGTGAATGTTCATATTATACCGAAATTCGCTGTTTTAATATTAATTTGTTTCTAGTCAGAGTCAGTCGGGAATAAAGAGCCACACCTTTAATATCGATTCTTAAGAATATATGAATAAGGAACTAGCCTGATCTTCTCAAATAAGTTCTTCTTACTGGTTCCCGGTTTGTCTTTAGCATTGCTGCTTGCAGCAAGACAGCTAGTTCATCAAATAATTATGAATAAGCTGCAACAAATTTGCAACCACTCCTACTGCACTACAGTTCCCTTTCAGCTGATGTTCATATACCATACTGAAAATCGATGTTTCAAGATTGTGTTGTTTCTAGTCATAGTCGACCAAGAATAAAGAGCCACACAGCCTGTGACATGGGTTCCACGCATGGCACCCATTCACATACTGCATGGTACAGATGAACGATCGAGGCTTTCGGATGAGTGAACCAGTTAGTAAAACGCCCTTCCTTCAGCTGTTAACTCTGCCCAGTCGCAAATATTTCCATCTTGTTCTCATCGGAAGAATTTTCTCTTGATTTGAAGCTGTTTGGAAGAACGCTGCTGAGAGGGTTTCATTGTGGCTACTGTAGTCTAATATTTTTTTGGCTGCAGTTTCGTTTCTATTCTAATGCTACACTGTAGTATCATTGAAATCACAGCATTCAGGCATCTAGTGCCCTCATAGACCCTCCTCTTCTCCGGCTCGGTCCTACAACCCTGTCGCTCAAAGTATGACAATCTGTGAAAACTCCAGAACACCATTGGTAACGGACAAATTTTTGGACCCATAAGTAGCTATCCATAACTAAATACACAATCCTTCACTCACCGTCATCTATTCTGGGATTGTGATAAACGTATGCTCTCTACCTCTGCTTAATTAGTAATTATTATAACTGCATTAAATTGTAACGCAAGGCACTGAGAGCTCAAAATAATTAATCGGCCATAATAAGACACAGTGAATGAATAGTTATACAATGTATCTATCGTCTTAAACACCCGTACACAAAGCCCTGCGATGTTATAAATACTTAGCAAAGTTTCAGCGATTCGCAATAATAGAAGTTTATCAACAATAGAGCATTGGGGCATTAAAAAACATTTTAACGGGTGGCGCAGTGTGGAACCAGTATACACGAGGAGGGAGACATGCATTACCAGCTTATTATAATTGTGAAACGGTGTAGTTAAACAACCAACAAAAACGTTCAATATACCGGTTGCGGTCTGTCAACCGGATTGATTCAATAGCGAAAATACTATTCTAATTATAATTATTATTATCTCCCGTCTTAGACACCCGTACATGAATTCAATCGATTGTATAAATACTGAAAAATACGTCTTATTACTAGCTCACACAGGAAAAAGCACTAAATAGGGTGTCTTGGGGCAAGTTGACGGCCGGGGCAAGATGATTGTTGCGCTATAAAATTATAATGCGTGGCAGGAAACAGTCTAACAAAATGTGTAAGAAAGAACAAGGCAAGGATCTTCCTTTTGGGTAATGGCAACAACGTGACAAGATGCTTTGATTACCGTTTTTTTCTTAAAAATACGTTTTCCTATCTACCTCTTAACACATTTTACTGTTCTAAAATAGCGTTTATCTTAATCTCAGCGAGTGCAAAAAAATTGGGAAGTGGATTGTTTTGTTAAGCATTTATTTTGAGTTGTTACTGATGTATTTTGTGTTTCCAAATCACACTGTGCAAATCATAGCTCCCGAATTTTGGTGAGTGCCCCCGAGTGGGGCAAATTGGCGGGGGCAAGTTGGCGGATGCAACCAGCTAAAATGGGTAAACCTGGTGGCAGCCTGCGAAGGACGTGGAAGCTTTATTTGCGATATATGCTGAGACTTCTAAGAAAAAAGGACACTGCAATGTTTTAGACATTGCTATTTTGTTGATGAATTTTATGTATCATCTTTATTAAGACTGAATGTCTTAGATAACACAACTGCAGTTTGTGACTTTTGTTGAGACTTCGAAGAACCAAGGACACCAATGTTTTATACCTTGCTAATTTACTTAATTAATTTTTTCCTGACATCTTTATTAATGCCGAATATTTTAAAACTTAAACAGGCACAGTTCACCAACTTTTCTCCAGTAAAAGGTTTAAAATATTGTTTGCATATATTGTCAACCAACTTGCCCCAAGCAGGCAGCCAACTTGCCCCAGCAGAGGGGCAAGTTGGTTGACTTTTAGAAAATTTTAAAGTTCATTTTTAGCAAACTTAGAATATATTTTTATGCCTGATTTTGTGCTAGAATGTAGGTGTTATCAATCAAAACGTTGTGGAAAAAATCCAACTTTGTTGGCATCATTGAGGATGATCAGAGGCCAAAAAAACGCTTAACCCTGTCAACTTGCCCCCGCTTACCCTAATAGAAGTTTAGGAGTAATAAGTGCTGTAATATGCCAAACGAATTTCTGTCCAGGGCAACAGCCTCTGTTGTCATATACCCTGGTCAAATCGGATCCTTCCATCCAATAGAAGTTTAGCGAAAGCAGCATACGATACTAATGGGCATTGGAAAACACCTTTCCATCCCGTTTTAATTTTACGAGGAGGGCGTCGTACATCTTCTGTATTATGACAGGTTTCGTTAAACAACCGATACCAATATTCTTAGCTTTCGAGTCTACAAAAGACACCTGGCGAACGCTTCGTCTATCGAGGGCTTTATTTAGAAAATTTTATATAGCGCCTCTTCAAGTTAGTCAAATCAGAATCAATTGAACGGAGCATGAAGATAGGTTGTAGAGGAAGCAGACTGGGCACACGGCCTCATATGCCGAGGCCAAGTAAGATTAAATCGTTAATACTTCCTTCAAATGGCAGCTGTCAAATTGAGCGCATGGACTTCTCTATGTGAACGGTTGAACGTATATAAACTGCCACCACCAACAACAACTGCAGTAGCAATGAAAACATCACCAGCATCAGCAGCAGCAACAGCATCAGCATCAGCAGCAGCAGCAGTGTTTAATAGACAACGTCGAAATATGGTCATCCTGATCGTTGGGTTAAAGTGGAGCCAATCCCAAACCCAGACTAATGGGGCGACCGATCTAACCGTTTAATAGAAACAACTCTAACCAACGAAATTATATTCGATTGGGTAACAAAGCAATTGCATCAGATTAATCGTTGCAACCATGAAAAATATGTCATATGTACATTGTTTACATTAATTACACTACACCATCGAGGGCGCGGTGGTGTAGTGGTGGCGTCGTTGCCTTGAAGCCGGAAGGTTCGAGGTTCGAATCCACCTCGCCGCGTAGGGACCTTGGACAAGTCCTTCACTCGCAATTGCTCAGCGCTTCGGCGTGATACTCCGACGCAGTGTCCGCTCTGCATTCGGGAGCGCCTCTGAGTAGAGAGAGCTTGAAGGGGCGCTATAACAAGTGCACATACAAACAATTAATTGAAATATGTAATAGTTGTAGATTTAAACACCTTAATCAATCTGACTTCTATTGCTATAAATATAGGACGCGCGTACAATTGATAGTACTTATCATGGTTATCATGGAAACCACATATAGAATATGTTATTAACAAATGTAAAAAGCGGATGAATCTTATGAGAGCAATATCTGGATACCAATGGGGAGCTTCAAAGAAAGACTTAGTTCATATCTACCGGGCTCTTATTAGATCAGTCATTGACTATGGCGATGTAGCTTATTCTTCAGCACCTAAATCACATTTAGATAAGTTATCATCACTTCAGACTGAGGCGCTAAGATTGTGCTGTGGAGCTGCCAAAGGTACTGCTTCTTTGGCGCTTCAAAATGAATGTGGTGAAATGCCCCTGGGAATGAAAAGATTGCAAAATTCCCTAAAGTTGGGTACAAAGATCTTGGGAAATTACAATCATCCGCTCAGATCTGCTTTCCAGCCGCATTGGACAAATGAATTCGGAGTAGAATCCACGTATATGAGAACTCGTACCTTTTTCTCTTCCATTAATCTTCCTTTTCAATCTCCCACCTTTCCTGCAACTCCACCTTGGCTAAATAATGACATTGACGTCGATATCGCTCTTCACAAAGAAATAAGTAAGAAATATGACAATCCTGAGCTTTTAAAGCTCATATCATCAGAGCATATAAACAAATATCATACTTATACACATATATATATACAGATGGTTCAAAAGTTGATAATTTAGTCGCTGCTGCTTACACAATTCCTACCCTAAATTTAGATAAACAAATTCGTCTTTGTGATAATTCTAGCATATTTGCTGCCGAACTTACTGCTATCAAAGAAGTCTTTTCATGGATAGCAAAAAATGAAAACCAAGACCTTAACAACTTTGCTAGCTTTTCTGACTCTTTAAGTGTTCTTACTTCTATTAAGAATTCATTTACAAAGTCCCGACCACTTCTATTGCAAGAAACAATAAATACTTTTAATCAAATTAAAATAAGTAAAGTGCATTTGATCTGGATTCCTAGTCATGTAAATATATCAGGTAATGAAAAAGCTGATGCCTTAGCCAAACAATCCCTGAGTATGCCAATTGTTAATTCAACAAACTATCTGGAACTGCAAGAAGTCTTTTCAATTGTAAAATTGTATGTAATTGACACATGGCAGAGCTACTATGATAGTGTTCACAAGGGTCATCACTATAAATCTATATGTCCTGTGGTGAACACAAACCTGAAATTTACTGACCTTGACAGAAAAAAAGAGGTTCAAATTTCAAGATTAAGATTAGGAAAAGTAAATCTAAATGAAAGACTTTATCTTATGAAGAAGCATGACAGCGGTCTTTGTAATTCATGTAATGTTACAGAGAACATAGATCATTTATTGTTAACTTGTAAAAAAGAAAATATATCTGACGTACTAAGAAATGCATGTGCTGCTTTTAAATTAGACTTCAATATTAAGAATTTACTTGATAACGGTTATATGCAAAGTGTGGTTTATAGGCTTATGAACCAAATAACTAAAGATAAAATTGTGTAAATACTGTCGTTTTTAAGCCCGTGTAAGAAGATATACATTCTGCATGATCAACTTGTTACAAATGTCCATATCTTATCGGCTTGGAAGTTGTGCTTTGTTTCGGAGAGTTTATTTCTTTTAAAATATAATTTTGTTTATGTCCTCGTTAATTATATGTGTCCACTGAAATAGTAGAACAAAAGTCATGTGATAGTTGGTTATCAAGGATTTGATGAATCAATAGATTGAACTTTGAAGTACAGTTGTTTGGTTTTGATTAGTTTGTTTGGTATAACAAAATAAGACCTGAAAATATTGCATTTATGTGACAATATATTCAAAACCTGATCATGAATGTGTTTTGTGGTTGCATTGTTGTTATTGGTGTTGTTAATATTGAATGTCGTGCTATTGTAACATGATTGTGTTAGAATATCGTTTGTCGTCTTTGCACTTGTTAGAGCAAAATAATATCTCATATTAACCTGTTTGAGAAATTCTTTTACTGAATTGTAGAAGTGATGAATCAAATCGGTATTAAGAATAGCAATCAAGCAAATTTTGTGATATGTCTTGCAAATGACAATCACTGCAGACAATAAATGAATATAACCAAACAAATTGGTTTGCACATAAAAATGTTTTTATCATTGGACCTTTAACTTCGCTATTAATGAAACTTGTAACCTTGTAGTTCATGTTATTAACTGTTAACTATTCTGCTGTTAAATATGAACACTGATGATGATGAACAATAATATTATGTTAAACCTAAGGCAACGAAAAATGATATTGTTATGACAACGTTATATGGTGTATTTTGGACGCCATGAATTCAATGTTACTGCACTGTATAAGCTGTAAATTGTCGTCAACGGCCTTTGATGTCAAACGACGACGTTAAACTTTGGTTTAAATAAATAAATCGACACTATTGGACAAATGAATTGGACAAATGAATTGGACAAATGAATTCGGAACAGAATCCATGTACATGAGAACTCACACCTTTTTCTCTTCCATTGATCTGCCTTTTCAATCTCCCACCTTTCCTGCAACTCCTCTTTGGCTGAATAATAACATTGACGTCGATATTACTCTTCACAAAGAAATAAGTAAGAAATACGACAATCCTGAGCTTTTAATTCTTATATCATTAGAACATATAAACAAATATCCTACCTTTACACACATATATACAGATGGTTCACAAGTGGATAACTTAGTCGCTGCTGCTTACACAATCCCTACCCTGAATTTAGATAAACAACTTCGTATTTGTGATAATTCTAGCATATTTGCCGCTGAACTAACTGCTATTAAAGAAGTCTTTTCCTGGATATCAAAAAATGAAAGCCAAGACCTTAAAAACTTTGCTATCTTTTCTGATTCTTTAAGTGTTCTTACTTATATCAAGAGTTCATTTACAAAGTCCCGACCACTTCTGTTGCAAGAAACAATAAATACATTTAATCAAATTAAAATAAGTAAAGTGCACTTGATCTGGATTCCTAGCCATGTAAATATATTAGGAAATGAAAAGGAAGATGCCTTAGCCAAAGAATCCCTGAATATGCCAATTGTAAATTCAACAAACTATCTGGAACTGCAAGAAGTCTTTTCAATTGTAAAATTGTATGTAATTGGCAAGTGGCAGAGCTACTATGATAGTGATTCTAAGGGCTATCACTATAAATATATATGTCCAGTAGTGAACACAAGTCTGAAATTTACTGACCTTAATAGAAAGAAAGAGGTTCAAATTTCAAGATTAAGATTAGGAAAAGTAAACCTAAATGAAAGACTTTATCTTATGAAGAAGCCTGACAGTGGTCTTTGTAATTCATGTAATGTTACAGAGAACGTAGATCATTTATTGTTAACTTGTAATAAAGAAAATATATCTGACGTACTAAGAAATGCATGTGCTGCTTTTAAGTTAGACTTCAATACTAAGAATTTACTTGATGACGGTTATATGCAAAGTGTAGTTTATAGGCATATAAACCAAATAACTAAAGGGAAAATTGTGTAAATACATGTAAGAAGTTGTACATGGTGCATGACCAACTTATCAAAAGATGCATATCTCGTGTGCCTGGAAGCTCTGTTTTGCTTCTGAGTTTATTTCTTCTCTAAATATTTGTTGTTGTTGATTCTTTTCGTCAAGTACATGTGTCTAATGAAAATGTTTCATATGATGGTTGATTTCAAGGATATGGTGAATCAATAGATTGAATTATGAAGTTCAATTGTTTAGTATAACAAAATAAGATATAAAAAATATTTCTTTGATGTGACAATGCATTGAGAAACTGATCGTAAATGTGCTTTGTTGTTGTTGTTAATATTGAATATCATGCCAGTGTAACATGATTGTGTTGGGATATTGTTTGTCGTCTTTGCTCTTGTTAGAGCAAAATTATTTCTCATATTAACCTGTTTAAGAATTTCTTTTACTGAAATGTAGAAGCTATGAATCAAATTTGTTTTAAGAATAGTAATC
Source organism: Lumbricus terrestris (assembly GCA_949752735.1). Taxonomy (NCBI): domain Eukaryota; kingdom Metazoa; phylum Annelida; class Clitellata; order Crassiclitellata; family Lumbricidae; genus Lumbricus; species Lumbricus terrestris. The sequence goes on along the minus strand of OX457048.1, from coordinate 11,777,497 downwards.
AAGAAAAGTTTGTGAAATAGCTTGCATGTGACAATTACTGCAACATATTAATGAATGTACCCAAGCAAAATATTTGGCATAAATTGTAAGCTTATTAACTGTTAACCATTTTGCTACTAAACAATGAACCCTAAATGACAACGAACAATAATATTATGTTAAGACTTGATGAACAATGAAAATGTTATGACAACGTTATATGGTTAATTTGGACGTCATGAATTCAGTGTTACTACACTGTATAAGCTGTAAATTGTCGTCAACGGCCTTTGATGTCATACGACGACGTTAAACTTTGGTTAACCCGTTGGAGGTGAGGTGGGGTGTGACACACCCCAGAGGCATTCTACTTTAAATTTTTAGCGGAAAACATGGAGCCAGTTCTAATTATTTTTTTCTACCTTTGTGAATATGAAATACGGACACTTTACCACAATTTCAGGTAATTTGAACGAACAGTTTTTTGTTGTTGTTGCATATTTAAAGGAAATTGTATTTTTTCGTAGAAAAAAATTATACATGTTGATTTTATGAGCCATGATTTGGCATGAGAGTGTGCCTTGAACACGTCAATTCTGTGTTGGCATTGAGAAGGTTGACGACAATGATGGCTAAAACATTTTATGTTGTATTAAAAATATATATAATTTATATTATGGTTATTTGTGCATTTGATAATGTTGCACACGAGGACCCAAACTTGCATCGGTTAAGTACACATTGGATGGGTTCACCTTACGGCCATCTAATAAGGATTGAAAGCAGATATTTGTTCGTGGTAATCGTCTGTTTAGTTGATTATTGAACATAGAAGAATAGTTTAACTCAACTTAGTATTTTCCATTTGATATCGCGGCTTGAAAATAAAAATATGTATTGGGGTTTGTCAAACCCCACCTCACCTCTGGCGTTACAAATGGTCACCTCACCTCCAAAGGGTTAAATAAATAAAATCGACACTAAACTCTGGAACGTGAACGCATCTACATGTAAAATCTACACTGAGCACAGTGAGCAATGTTTGATCCACGGTTACTTGAATATCGCTCGTCATGGTTCAACAAAATGAATAAGAAACTCGCTATGAGGACCACCGAAATAATAGGCCAAAAAGATAAGATCGGCGTCATCGACCTAAGATCTTCACCAGCTGTTGATAACCAATAGAAAACTGTCCCCCATCAGATGATGCCAGTCTAAAGCCAGCATTAAGTAGTAGGGCGAAGCAAGTAATCTTTATCAAAAAGGTATCGCATTACAACAAATAACCAAAGCGCTAGAATAACAAACAAACCAGGAACTCTTTGCACATAGATCAACGTCTTATGGCCAATGGTGCACTAGTTAGACACGTTCTATACACTTTGTAGACGTTGCAGACATTGCTATCAATCGATGTTACTGTTTCTCGTTAGACACCTTGAACACATATTTCTAAAATGGTATAAATAACACAAACGCCTTGGATTGTCGAATACTTTGAATAAATTTGACTAATACTATTTTATAAGCTACAGATGATGCCAATAATAATAATGTTCCTTTTAATGATTCAATCTGACACATCGCAGAATGATTACAGATACAGGTTATACAAAATACGGCACACTGTAGCACGACACGCAGGTCGGCTTTACAGCAGTGGGTTCGGTAACTCAACTAATGGCCTAAGTACTGGATCACTTCTGGTCGGCCAAGCCAGAAGTGGGAGGGGCTATCTTTTATTTTTAGCAGATCCCGAGTCAAACAACACAACAGCAAAGCGCAAATGGCAGCTAACATAAATTTTAATAAATTAATGCCCTGAGCGAGGCTTGAACCCGGGTCGCGCGAATGATTGTCAGTTTAGCGGTCAGCGCTCTCTCCACTGAGCTACGGGACCCCCGCCCCCACGTCTACTGGAGCCATCTGGTGAATGCATAGTCTATCGACGACTCTATGTTCAACATTAATTTTTTTGAAAATTCATTCACTCATCCGTCCATTGGATGGTAGATGGAGAACTGACGGAGTGGTTTAAGATCAGAGTCGTTGTAAGACAAGGCTGCTGGGGATTGTCACCAGACTTGTTCAATTTATTGTTGGAAGCAGTAGTGAGCTGCGTGAAGAACGCTTAGGTCAGACTGGCAATACATACATGTAGACAGTTACTCAACAATCTAAGATTTGCTGACGATATCGATTTTGTTGCAGACTCGCCTCAGCAACTACAAGAACTTACAGACAGCGTAAACGACAGCAGTAGAAGATATGGATAGTGAATAAATGTTTAAAAATAACAAGACAATGGTCATCGGAAAACAACACAAAGACCTGAAGGTGAAACTAGATGGAGAGGAGCACCAGCAAGTTGAGAAATTTGTGTACCTGTGATGAATAATAACGGATGATGGACGGTGCGCAAAAGACACAAAACTCAGACGTAGGCGCAAGGCTAGCGCAGTTAACAGGTGCAGCCATAACAAATGGCGGGTGGACAGTTCCTGTGGACGTGTGTGCGACTTCACCGATTGGTCAATTTTCGCAGATGATGACGAGAGGTCCGTCGAATCAACGGCTCATTCCAGTGCTATCTGTTCAGTGAGCGCAGTTCCATAAGAGATACAAGGTATTAACGAAATACGTTTTACGCTTTGGATGCTTTTATAGGATCGTTATAATGCGTGTTGCCTTGCCTTGCCTTGCCTTCAACCATCCTCGACACGAGGGTTGGTCGCATTTTGGACAGTTCTTCTCCATCCTCTCCTGTCTTCGGTTGCTCTCAACAATTGCTCTGTTGATAATCCCGTCCATTCACACATGTTGTCCCACCACCTCTTCCTAGGTCTTCCTCTTGATCTTGCTCCTGAAACCGTGCCTTGCATAATCTCCTTCTCCAAGCAGTCTCCATGTTTCCTCATGATGTGCCCGAAGTATGACAACTTCCTTCCTTTAATTGACTCCAGCAGACTCCTTTCTACGCCAGCCGTCTCCAGAACCCATTCATTTGTTTTTTTTTTCTCAGTCCATGATATTCCGAGGATTTTTCTTATACCTTTCATTTCAAATGCCTTTATTCTATCTTCATCACTCTTATTAATTGTCCAACTCTCACAACCATACATCATCACTGGCCATATAAGCGTCCTCATTAACTTTAGCTTTGTAGATAGTTTGATGTTATGGCTTTTCCACAGTTTCTTCAGATCTGCACCTACTCCATGTCCTCTCGCGATTCTTACTCTTATCTCCTTGCTACATTCAGCATCTTTTGTTATGAGTGAGCCTAGGTACACGAATGTGTCCACTTGCTCTATCATGATGTCCTGCACTTTGATGTTACATTGTTCCCCTGACATCGCCATACACTTTGTCTTACCCATATTGATCTCCAGTCCTTTCTTTCGACCTTCCCTGTCCAAGCGAGACACCAGATCCTGCAGTTCTGCTTCTGTGCTTGCCATTAGCACTATGTCGTCTGCGTACCGCAAGTTTGTTACCCTTCTTCCTCCTATTTGAATGCCTCCTGTGTATCCTTTCAGTGCCTCCCTCATGACCATTTCTGATAGTATATTAAACAAAGATGGCGAAATCACACACCCCTGCCTAACACCCCTTCTTATCCTGAACTCACTCTATCATGATGTCCTGCACTTTGATGTTACATTGTTCCCCTGACATCGCCATACACTTTGTCTTCCCCATATTGATCTCCAGTCCTTTCTTTCGACCTTCCCTGTCCAAGCGAGACACCAGATCCTGCAGTTCTGCTTCTGTGCTTGCCATTAGCACTATGTCGTCTGCGTACCGCAAGTTTGTTACCCTTCTTCCTCCTATTTGAATGCCTCCTGTGTATCCTTTCAGTGCCTCCCTCATGACCATTTCTGATAGTGTATTAAACAAAGATGGCGAAATCACACACCCCTGCCTAACACCCCTTCTTATCCTGAACTCACTCGACATTACACCGCAAATTTTTACCTTTGCTGTCTGCTTGCTATACAATTCGGCTACAAGGTTGATAATATGTGGTGGAAAGCCCATTTCAATCATTGATAACCATAGTTGTTCATGTGACACACAATCGAATGCCTTCTTGAAATCGACAAAGCACATGTGCAGCGGTTGTTGGTGTTCTCTCATCTTTTCTATTATAATTCTAAGATTCGTCACCTGGTCTCTTGTCCCTTTGCCACGCCTAAACCCCGCCTGTGCGTCCGCTAACTCCGATTCTGTACGTCTTCTTATTCTTTCCAGTATGATCTTAAACATGATTTTGCTCGCGTGCGAGACTAGTGCAATGGTCCTGTAGTTCTTACAATGTTTCAAATCCCCACTTTTTGGTATTGGAATGAATATTGACTGTGTCCAATCCATCGGCCATTCCCCCGTCTCCCACACCTCCACACATATTCTATGCATTCTGTCCGTTGCCGTATCTCCCGCAAACTTGAACAACTCCGCTGGTACCTCATCTGGCCCGGCACTTTTCCTTTTTGCTGTTTCATTTATCGCGCGTTCTATCTCTGATCTCAATGGCGCAGGTTCCTTTGCGTGTACTCCCCCTATTTTACATGTGTCTTCGCCTACATACAACTCCTCACAGTACTCCTTCCATCTCTCCGCTACTTCTTCTCTCTTTGTAATCTCTTCATCTGTTTTTGATTTTACACAGATCAGCTGTGGTCTGAACTTCCCCGTCAGTGTCTTTACTACTTGATAAACCTTCCTGATATCTCCTCTTATTTTTGATTCCTCCAAGTCCTCGCACATGTCCTCTACTTGATTTTGTTTATCTTCTCTTATTTTCCTCTGTACCTCCCTTTTCAGAGTCCTGTACCTCTCATTGTCTCTCATCTTTGCTTCCCTTTTTTCCGTGATCAGTTTGTACGTTTCATTGGATATCCAGGACTTGCATTTCTGTTTCTTCTTGTACCCAATAGTTGCCCCTGCGACGTCAAGTAATACTGTTTTTGTTTCTTCCCATAATTCATCCGGTTTTCTTTCTTCTTCTCAATTACCCATCTCTTCAAATCTCTTTTTGACTTCCACTCTGTACTCCTCTGCCTTTAGCCCGTATAGCTCCTCAATGTTCAGCCTTTTTGCCTGGTTAACATTTCTCTTTTTTGCAATTTTGATCCTCAGTTTTGCTATCAGCAAGTTGTGATCCGAGTCGCAATCCGCTCCCGGGTATGCCTTACAATTTCTGACGCTACCCGCCCATTTCTGTGCTATTGCAATGTAATCTATCTGGTGTCTTGTTTTCCCATCTGGAGATGTCCATGTGTATAACCTCCTAGGATGATGTTCGAACCATGTGTTACATAGCCTCAATTCGTTGTCCAAGCAGAATTCCACCAGTTTTTCACCCGCTTCATTTCCTGTTCCCAGTCCTCCTTTTCCCACTACCGCTGCATATTCATCCGTTGTTTGTTTCCCGACTTTTGCATTAAAATCTCCCATCACTATCATGATGTCCCTTCTTGGTACTGTCCTTATTACTTGTTCCACTTCCTCATAGAACCGGTCGATGTCCTCCTCTGAATTTGTGGTTGTCGGTGCGTATACTTGTATAATGGTGATGTTCCTTGGTTTAGCAGAGACCCTCACCATCAGTACTCTGTCACTCACTGTACGATACTCCTCCATATTCCCTGCTAACCTCTTACTTATCCATACTGCCACTCCTCTCTGACCCCTCTGCTCACCACCCGAATATACTATCAAGTGCTCATCTGTAGTTGTAAAGTGTCACTGTCCGTTCCATCGTACTTCTGCTAAACCACATATGTCTACTTTATTTCTTTCCAATTCCTCTCCCAACACTTGCACTTTTCCCAGTTGTAGCAAACTTCTCACATTCCATGTTCCTATCCTTAAAGTCTTCCTTGTTTGCACTTTTCCACCTCTGTTGTTCATTCCAGTAGCCAACTTTTCGTCCCTGCCCTGGTTGTTCAACAGGTGACGCGGACCTTTTTGACCCGGGCGACGTCCGAGCCGGTATGAGTTTAGATTTGAACTGTCCATTATGCTCATTGGGAAAATGAAGTGGTAGATTCCCAAGCCTTTCCACCTCGCAGTGGCGGTCCATAGACCAGCCTTTCGTTGATCAGCCGTTGTCACTTTCGTAATCATTCGCCCGATCACCGTCGCAAGACCCGCTGCTGCCCAGGCCTTCACCGCCCACGTTAGCCAGTTTTTCAGGGTTCCTGCAGAGCCTTCCCACCTCGCGTAGCGCCCTAGGTGGTACTTCGGCATACGCCTTCACCACTGATGGTATAGCCCCTGCAGGCGATCCCTTACTTGACTGTTTACACCCCCTCACCGCTTTGAGGTGTGGGTCGGAATTTGAGGGGAATATACCTTGACGAAAAAACATTGTTTAGATGGATGGATCCGATTTGACCAGGGTCTATGACAACATAGGCCGTTACCCTGGGCAGAAATTTGCTCGGCATATTACAGCACTTATGAGCTTTCTTCTTTCGAAGTTTTTGCTTAGGAATGGGTCTGTATTATATATAGCATTATATTTAATTAGAATGTAAGAACATTAGAGGTGTTCAGATGTTGCAATAAAAGGCGTCCTAAACCCTCCGCTCTCTTTGTAAAAATCCTTCTCAGTCTATCCTCTCTCTCATCTTTTGACAGTTTTATTTGGCCGCACTGAGGTTGGGAGCGCCTCTGAGCAGCCTTCTGAAGAGGCGCTATACAAATGCATCTAATCATTCAAATGAATGAATAAACGAAATCAACTAAATGTTCTTTAACGCACCTTTTAACTAGATGTCCTTAGTCGATACAAATAGGTCAAATTCTTTACTAAAATAGAATCACTCGTGGTGTGGATCCGATTTGACCAGGGTCTATGACAACAGAGGCCGTTACCCTGGACAGAAATTTGCTCGGCGTATTACAGCACTTAAGAGCAAGGTCGTGGTATATGAACTTTATAGGCTGTTGGGGGTGGATCCAGATTCGACGAAGGCTTATGACAACAGAGGCCGGTTCCCTCGACAAAAATTTGTTTCGCATAATACAGTTCATTTCAAAGCTGTTTGAGGTCAGAACAATGATAAACAATGAATAACAATTATTGCATATGATCGCCGATGAGTGCCTGACAGAAACCGGATACAACGTGAATGTGACGTCATTCTAACTCGTCATGATGCAACGTCGTTAAAACATTTGTGAATTGTTATCTTGTGTAGTTTTTTCTGTAGCTAAAAGTTGTTAATTTTGTTTCGTGTGAAATACTTATAACGAATGTTTAATTTGTTCGGAGGGTGTCTAACGAGTGCATTACTTTTCAAAGCGCAAAACGCCATCAATCGATCTCCCGAGCAATCAAATGTGTCTGTAATGATTGGATGAATGAATAGATAGATCGATGGATGGATTGATGGATGAAAGGATGGATGATGGATTGATGGATGGATAGATGGATGGATGATAGGATGGACGGACGGATATATTGAAGAATGGATGGATGAATAGTTTATAAAAAAATACGACAACAAAGATCGTTGCCGTTGAAAGAAAATTCATTGGCTTTAGTTCTTTAGTGATAAAGCTTGTCTATTATACATTGTACATGTAACTAGATGAGCATGGTTTCAGCTAGATGATCATAGCCGAATTAACTCATTCATAGTACATGTAGCTTGCTCGCTATAATAGCTTGATCAGCATAATAATATTCAGAAGTGACAGTTTTGTCTGTGCTATTAAATTTAACTTTTTCATGCGTAAGGCAGTTGAAATGGAAAAGGTGCAGAGGATGACCTAGACAAAAACTGCTGGACGGGATGATGGAGAAGGGTAACAGAGAACTCAATGACATGGCACAACAGCGTGAAAGATGGAGACAATGGACGTTTGAATCTGCCAAAGAATCTAAAGAAGAAGAAGGAAAGGCAACTCTGCAGTTTAAGAGTGTAGCAACTAAACAAAATGTGTTGATAACATACAAACATGCAAGTCATTGAGTTATTTCGACATTTACAGTACTTTGAAGGCCGCTAAATAACGACACGGAAAACATTGTTACCAATCCAATTGCAATCTCCATAATATGACAGGTTCTGTGTCAACGACCTTTGGCGGTCACAATATGTAGCCTAAAAATAATTTTAATTCACTGTTCAACTTGATGATAACGAGTTCTCTACACGAAGTAGATTCCTTGGCTCTACGCCTCTGGGGGTTAAATTAGTAGGTTGTTTTCCCATGGCCATCTTCACAGATAATTGCGGGGTGAGCAACTTGTCCAAGGTCGCTACACGGTGGCTTAATGTAGATTAATACATGCGACTCTTCGGTCACAAGGCGCAGAACCGCTAGATCACCAAGTCCCACTGTTCGATTTAGACACCTTTGTATACGAATCATTAAGAACTTATAAATCTAGAAAATGCTTCTCATCGAGTACTATAGTTGACAATGTACTCAAGCTACCAAGAAGATAAGTTTCTCCAATCAGATGGTGCCAGTCTCAGAACAGCATTTAATAGGAGGGCGACGCAAATAATCTTTATGGTACTGTGTCTCGTGGCATCAAAATCAATTCGAAAGAAAAAGACACAAACCCATGCAGAACTCAAAGATCGACGTTTATGTCCAGCGACACAGCGTCGATAAACAGAAGCGAACTCTGTCGAAGAAAACATGTCTAATTCCAACATGTCGTTGTAGGGTATTAATAGATTCTGGTAACCCCAATACGTAGATAAACGATAGATTGTTCTGTGGTCGCTTAATTAAACATCTTTGAGACGCATATCCCGACGTCCCATAATTATACCCAGCATACTCGTTAATTAAAATAAGTGCTGTAATATGCAAAACAAATCTATGTCGAGGATGACGGCCTCTGTTGTCATAGTTTATCGTCAAATCAGGACCCATCCACACATCGTTCATTAATTCAGCCACCGGTTGCACTCTGCCAGTGCCAGTCCCAAGCCTGGATAAAGGAGGAGGGCGTCGCTAATGGTATTTGTTTTACCACACAGTGACGTTAAACTGCAACAGCTCAACTCATTACTTATTACTGAGATAATCTCACATAGTAGTAGGGTCGACTTCAGCGGCCAGTGGCGGCCCCATGCTGTTGCTATGGATAAACTATGGAAAGTATAGGTGCCAGCCCGAAGCCTCTGGTATTTTTTTTTTCATTATGGCAAAGCGTCGTAAAGCAGATGATGCGACGGTAACTGTTAATTACTACCATTATTGGGCTACTTGGATGATGCGAGGTCCAATAGATCTCTCCAGTCAGAAGATTATAGCTTAGCAATCGACGATATAATTTGTACACCATTAATACGTAGAAAACCTCTGCTAAAAGCGCACGAAATGTTTCGTTAACAGATCTCAGCTTTTCTTTAGCAGGCAATGGATCATGGTGTCGAAGGAATATTTTAAAAATCTCTATAGGTAAAACTATTGAAGCCTTTGTTTACTAAGAAATGCAGAAAATCAAATATTTATGTTAAATTTGGGATCGAGTCCATTAAATAAAAAAACGCTAAAATTCCTTGTATCATTTTTTTTATCGCAGCATTAATACAGGAAGGAAATCGACCATTAAAATAATTATGGTTATGATATAAAATCACGAAGCCCTTTCCTGTCAGATGATATTGGAATAAAAAGATTGAAGAGTAACAATCAGAAATAGTTTTTCACTTAAACACCTTTAATACTAATCTGCCTTTTTATATAAAAATCTAGAGAAATAATTATTATGTTATTTAAATCTGGATGACGATTCAGTGGCAGCGAATATCGAAGTTAAAATAAAAATTATAAATAATGGTGAATAATAGACAAATTGCATAGTGGTGCTGGCCCAGAGATTATTAAAAAAAGGAGGGCGTCGCTGATCGGTTATTTATTCACCACGAGAACTTATGTAACGCCTTTTGAACGAAGACCAATCAGAAGCACAACTTCATGAGTCAATCTTAATGCGAGATACATGTAGAATGACTTACATGTAGAAGGATTTCTAAACATGAAAATCAGCCAACCGTCGGTGATACGTGCAGTTGTACACATAAAGTAAATTCGCGACCACAGCTCTATTATACATGATATAGATGGAATCTTTCATGCATGAAAGGTTACAGTCCAAGTTTGTTTGTTTGTTTGTATGTGCACTTGTTATAGCGCCCCTTCAGGTTCTCTCCACTCAGAGGCGCTCCCGAATGCAGAGCGGACACTGCATCGGAGTTTCACGCCGAAGCGCTGAGCAATTGTGAGTGAAGGACTTGCCCAAGGTCCTTACGCGGCGAGGTGGATTCGAACTTCGAACCTTCCGGCTTCAAGGCAAGGACGCCGCCACTACACCACCGCGCCCCACAAAAGGGATGAGTAGCCCAAGCACAAACAAGGAGGCGATTTCAATATCGGTTCAAATAGCACAGAATCGTTAAAAAGTTATCTCTAAGTAAGGAAGTAATCTTAATCCATTTGAAGCATAAAGCAGCATTGATATTCTTGTATCCTCTGACTTTCACAATAGACCACGAAAACATAAATAATAGAGTTCTGATCTTAAACACCTCTAACTCCGCCACTGGTAGCACTCTGCCAGCGTCAGTCCCAAGCCTGGATAAAGGATGACGAATCGCTAATGGTCTTTGTTACCACACACTAACGTTAAACTGCGACTACTACTTAAACACCTCTAAGCAATATCTATCTCAAGCTATAATAATTAAAAATATTTTAATATAAGGTAATGTGATCAATCAATGCAATCATGGCAGAGGTAAACTATAACGGTCCATGGGGGGCATTCATATGAGCTGCTGAAAACTGCATCCCACCGAGTGGTGCCAGTCCCTAGTCTGGATTAGGAAGGAGGTCGACGACGCAATCCCCACAATGACACAAATCTATTTAAATATTCGATTATTACTAATATCTACTTAAAAGACGTCAACTATTAATGGAATCAACCGGTGACAAGCGAAACGGTATAGCACACTGATTTCTTGGGTTTTTTAAATGAGCGACTTGTGGGCCTACTAGTAGACAATGACTTAAAGATACGACAGGAACTGATGGAATCGAAGCCACTTCGTGTAAAGTAAACATATCCCAACAAAAGAAATGAAATTTGAACTACTTCAATCTACACTTCAGCTGAAGCGTAAACTTAGATCTAGGAAAGAAAACTAAAACAAAAGGAAGTATCCGTAAATTCTTGTGTTAAAAACTTATAATCACATAATCTAACAGAAGTATTAAATAAGGGCCTCAACTTCATTCATTTCAATCAACACATTACCTACACGAAACGAATTATAGTAGGTCTATTGATAGATCGTTTCGATAGAAATTTACAAATTAAACTTTACTTAACTTGCAAGCAGATAAATTTAAGATATCAACCAAAATTGACCAGACTTACCCCAATCAGATACGTAGTCGACAAAATTAAAATAACACCCATTACGATTAGTAGTTCTTGGAAACTAGCTAACCCTGATGCTAATTTAAGCACCTTCTGCAATATTCTTAAATATGAAATTAAGAACATAACCTCAGAAATCTAAAAGTAACGCTTACATCAGCAAAGCTGAACTTGAAGTACTAAACACCATCAGAAAACATGAAAACATTATTATTAAGACGGCTGACAAAGGTAAAGAAATTGTAGTTATGCATACGTCGGATTATAAAGACTTGAAGAGGAGATTCTTAACCATATGCAAAACAGCACCACATAATTATGTAAGAGTAACAATGTTGAATCACTCTATATACCAATTAGACCTGTGAACAGACCTATGAATAGAATTGATCAAAGACCACTATTCCATAACCCTAAATTTCTGTAAGAACTTTGAAATAGATATCAAGCCCATACCCCATCCTTACTTAAAAAGATTTTAAACATCATAAATAAAATAATTCAATTGAAGGTTCGAGTATCCGCTACTAAAAGAAAGATAATAATAATACTACTCTTGTCAAATTAAAAGTAAGATGACGAGAATGTCACGTTATCAAAGATCCTGTCAACCAAAATCGATAATACCGTTTAACTTAAAGCACCTCCAATATAAATCTTCGAAAATTATAAATATATGAAATGCTCTTAGCAGATGAATAAGTTGGTTAAATCACCGTAGCGTGACAAACAGTTCTTTTTCTGTCTACATCATCTGGCTTTCAAGAGCCTCTAACGTGTTCCTACCATCGGCTTTGTAGCATTTTTTGATATTATATATTCTGAAGAATACTTGCTAAAGGTGTCTAAAACAAGCACTCTGTTGACGATTGTTTATCGCTATTGAGCAGATTAAGCGATTCCGACTAAAAATGATTAGGGTGAGTGGGGGCAAGTTGACGGCCGGGGCAAGATGATTGTTGCGCTATAAAATTATAGTGCGTGGCAGGAAACCAGTCTAACAGGATATGTAGTAAAGAAGAAAACAAGCTCGTCCTTTTGGGGAATTGCGACAACGTGCTAAGGTGCTTCGATTGGTGTTTTTTTCTTGAAATTAGCGTTTCCTATCTACCTCTTAACACATTTCGTGGTTATAAATTAACGTTTATCTTAATCCCCATGAATGCAAAAAAATTGAGAAATAGGTCGTTTTGTTAAGCATTTATTTTGAGTCGTTACTGATCGATGGCCAAGAGCACAGACGTCGTATCTGCAATTTTTTCAGAAAATCACTTTTTGACGCTATTCGATCCGTAAAATTATTCTTCACAGCCTAATAAAGGTCGTATGTACATACGATGAATAGGCAGTAAGATATCGTTCAGAATCTGAATGTCGTATCTGCAAGTTAAGGTTACAAATGTCGTATCTGCCGCACATACGACATTTGTGCTCCAATGTCTGCCGCACATACGACATTTTTGCAGTAATTTCTGTCACATACGACATCTGTGCAGTAATTTCTGTCACATACGACATCTGTGCAGTAATTTCTGCCACATGCGATATTTGTGCATTTGGTGGGGGGCTGAGCCCCTAGCCCCCTACCGCCACCACTGTGTATGAAAAAGCAACATGCTTGTAACAGATAGTTTTGTTCTGTCGTCTTAAATGCTCTTGTTCTTGCACATTACGATGATCGTGCGGTTGTCCGTCAAAAATAATCTACTGCACAGATGTCGGATCTGACCTTTAATTACATTTTGAAGTCTTTCCGTTATGATGCTGCATAAAAGACACTGACAATATCACTTGCTCAATCAAAATAAACATTTTGGCTATCTCACTTTTTATGAGAAAGGAACACGTATCTTGAAAAAAAGTTTTTTCTACTTCCTGAAAAATTTTGTTTTTTGCACATACGACGTCTGTGCTCCAAGCCATCGTGATGTATTTTGTGTTTCCAAATCACCAGTATACAAATCATAGCTCCCTGGTTTTGTTTAGTGCCCCTGTGGGGGCAAGATGGCGGGGGCAAGTTGGCGGAACGCGACCAGTGCCAAACCTGGTGACATGAGGCGTGTTTAGCCTATGAAAGACGTGGAAGTTTTAATTGCGACTTTTGTTGAGACTTCTAATAACAAAATACATTGCAATTTTTAGATATTGCCATTTTATTCAAGAAATTTATCTATCGTCTTTATCAAGACTGAATTTCTTAACTAATACAAATTTATATAGTTTGAGACTTTTGTTGATAACCAAGGACACTACAGTGTTGTATACCTTGCTAATATACTGGTATAAATGTTTTTCTTACATCTTTATTAATGCTGAAAGCTTTAAAACTGAAACAACCACGGTCCCAAGCTTGGGACCACCAACTTTCCATCATTGAAAATAGAAAAATTGTATGTCTAGATTGTCAACCAACTTGCCCCAAGCAGGCAACCAACTTGCCCCAGCACAGGGGCAAGTTGGCTGACTTTTATAAAATTTTAAAGTTCATTTTTAACAAACTTAGAATATTTTGTTATGCCTGATTTTGTGCTATAATGTAGGTGTTATCAATCAATACGTTGTGGAAAAAACCCAACTTTGTTGGCATCAAAGAAGATGACCAGGAGCAAAAAAAACTCTTAACCCTGTCAACTTGCCCCCACTTACCCTACATTGTGTTCAAAGTCGATAAAATTATCTCTGCAATCAGAGCTAGTTTCTGGTTAGCGACGCTTATTCTGACCCACTCAGCCCGTTATGAGAAAAGGGCGTGCTCACAAACCATACGTTAGCAGAATAGAAATACATTCGCTTTCCAATAATAAAACAATGCGCTCTAAATGGATGAGTGGCAAACATCTCTAACAGGCGGGTGGGGTGGGGTGTGGCAAGGCAATGCTCTCTAACTGATCGCCGCCAGTGTAACAAGGATCATTAATGCAATCAAAGTAAACTTCTAATATGAAAATGTTCAACCCATCCATAATATAAGACCGATATTCTAAAGTCAGGGTAAAGAGGAAGCATAATATGAAGACGTCTTCACATCAGGACGAAACAACACAACCGACTGAGAAGAACGAATGATGCGAAGAATGTCAGTACGGTACTAATTTATTCAAGTAGTTTTAATAGCTTCTCCTTCTCCTCAAAGAAAAAGTATATTCATAAATGCTCCCGGTTGCAGCAATGTCAAAATGGAATAAATTAAAAGCGCCTGGAGAATGATGAACTTATAAGGCTGATAGCAACAGTTTAAAGGGTGTTGAAGAGAGAGAGCATTAAATTCTAGGGACTTGGAGCGTCATCGATCGATCTCCTAAGCGATTAAGTGCAGCTGTAATTATTGGATAAATGGAAGAATGGATTGATGGGTTTGTGGATGAATGGATGATGCATGGTTGAATGGATTGATGGATGGAATGGTGAATGGATGGATGGATGGATAGATTGATGGATGGATTGATGAATGGAATGAATTAGTGGATGCATGAGTGATGGATGGTAGGATGGAGGGATGGATGGCTGGATCGAGGGATGGATGGATGACTGGGTGGAGGGATGGATGGCTCGGTGGGTGGATGGATGGTTGGATGGATAAGTGATTGGATGGATGGATAGGTGGATGGTTGGATTGATGGATGGATGGATGGCATGCATGCATGCATGCATGTATACATGCATGCGTGGAAGAATGGACAAATGAAGATGTGAATGGTTCTATATTTTAATAAGTTCTTACGTCAACAAAGTTATGATAAATTGCCAGCCCGACGGCGATTACAGTGAGTATGGAGACGCAGCTAAAAGGGAATGTTTCGTAAAAAGTAAATAAATGTTAATGTCTGAAGAACTTATAACGGTAGCTTACATCTTTTAATGGGTGTTTAAAGAGAGCTTTAAATTTTAACGCCATCATTGCAAGCGATTGCAGCGATTGGATGGATGAATGGATGGATGGATGGATGGATGGATGGATGGATAGACCGATGGATACATGGATGGATGGATGAATGGATCCATAGTTTAAAAGCAGCTTATGGCAACATAGACCGTTGAAGGAAATATTGTCGACTTAAGCCCTTAAAGTGATTCATCGTCTAGTATTGAAATAGCGGATAGTGAATATAAAAATCTGGACTTCTAAACCGGAGACTGCAGTTTAATTAAATTCGCATTGCCATAGACAGTTTCTGCGGAGGCATCATGACCATAGAGCCCTTCACTCCGAACTGCTCAGCCTCACAGGGTGGTCAGGAAATTAGTGTATTTTGGCGTTCATTCAACCTCGATACTCTGGGGCGCTCCCGATTGCAGCGCGGTCGCTGCATCGGAGTTTCACGCAGAAGCACGCGACCATTTGCCTGTGACGGACTAACTCATGGCATGGCTTTTTAGCATGCAGTTCAACTCAAAAATTAATGTGCAGCTGTCGAAGAATTTGTGCAGTTGTAAAAGCTGTCTTGTGCAGTGATGATCATTAGAAAAAAGTAGGCTATATGCAGCCAGTTTACCATGGAATAAGGAAGCGGAACGAAGGGCGTGTGCAAATTGCGCATTGAAAAATATGCGGCAGAAAGTCAATCCTAAGAAATAGGTCATAAGATTTTCTCGTCGGCGATTTGCGTCATTTTTGGCAAAATTGCTATTTGTGCATTTCTAAAAATTTCCATTGCTTAAGGTCCTACACGAAGCGGCTTTATTCGATCACCACGAGGAGCAAACTATTCGTCAAGAGAAAAACGTTGTCGATAGTCAAGCGAATACTGATTCCATCTGATGGTGTACGTGCAAGTCCAAAGTTATAAATAAATAAGTAGGAGGCGGCGCTCGTAATCTTTACGGCATGGGTGCCGATTAGTAATCACAATGTCGCTAGAAAAACACACTAGTGCAGCTCGTTCAGGTACTGTGTATAAAGATCGACTGCCTAAATAAATGATGATCTATAACGAGCAAGCTAGCAAAACGCTATAATAAAGAGAATGTCTCGCAAAACAATTGACAATACGTTGTCCCTTAAACACCTTTAAAAGTATATTTTTGTTGCTATAAGTTCTCTAATGCGGCAATTCGTTTATTCGCTCAAACGGTTCCGCTTGTTTACTGTAACAGGGATGCGCCTTTTTCCCGAGAAATAACATTTTAACCATTGAGGTTCCTTCGTGTTACCAACTTGCATCTCCCGATAATAATGTCTTAAGCATTAAGCTGCTTTAATTTATTTCAGCCATGTTCACCAAAATTATAGATACACCAGGCTTTTAAATCCACGAAAAAACACAAACATTCTATGTTCTGGGCATTCTGTTTAACGCCGACTTTTGTGATATTGTGACATAACAATCTCTTGAAGACATTATTTATAACTTGTTAATGTTCGTGAATACGCGATTTGTGAAATATTTCGTAATCGAAGTTAAGAATTTCTAAATGTTGCTGTCAATATGTACATAGCACAGTTCAACGTTCGTGTGTCTTTCGTAATAATGTTGGTTCATTTCACTATGCAATTTCCATTTTGAGTATTTCTGACTCGAAATATAACAGCTGAGATTACGTCATGGCTGACTGGAATGTTCATTTGTTATTTCTTTGCGTAGAGATCGATTTTAATGACCGACGACACGAGCGTTGTTAAATATAACGACCAATGCCGAAAGAAATAATATCTTACACGAGCATAACTTACATGTAGTAGCGTAGGAAAAGTCTATTACAGACTCGATATGTCGCATAAAAGAATAGATTATGCTAATGTATCTTAGACACCTGTAACACATATCTTACCGACGTTATAAGTTTATGGAATGGCTGATATAAATTTATGACCTCCCTGCTTGTTCATTATGAATTGTGATATATCGACGCAATAAATATCATACATTGAATGTCTTTCGATGCAAAGATGCAATAGTCAATGTCACTAGCGATGTGCGAAATACGTAACCTATAACATACTGAACGTACGCTATTGCTTATATTATTGTACTGCGAGTCCGCTATAATATTATCTTTATGCCGTACGTTGGTGCTCATCGGTTCAAGATGGAAATAAATAACATAATGAAGAACAAAATTCCACAAAATCAAAATAATTCATCCAAGTTTAGTAGGTTGCATGCAGGCAACATAACTCTACTTCAGGATTTCTAAAGTTTATGACATTATCAATTCAAGCCCATAACGGTTTACGATCAAGATGCAATAAATGATCAATTAACTTAAATTTTAATGCACGGCGTTGAATAATCTCTACTATTGATTTTTTCATTCCAGATTAACTCTTTTCTGCAGTCATAAATGATTAGATTAGCAACAGATTAACTGCCTACAATCAAATGAAGCATTGAAGAGGACATCCTGATCATATACAAGACATCCGTCAAGCAACTGCCAACTCTCCGCCCCCTCATCACCCTCCAACCGACTACCGCATGTCTACACTACATCCTGTCACCAGCGAGGAACTACGCCGCGTAATCCTCTCCTCACCACCAAAGTCGTGTGAATTGGATCCTCTTCCTACTTTTCTACTCCATGAATTCCTGGATATTCTTCTCCCCCTTCTCACAACCCTCTGCAATCGCTCTCTCGTTGAAGGCATTTTGCCTTCACTGCAGAAGAGATCCATCCTGACCCTATTCTGAAGAGTGATGGACTTCTCATCTGACCCAGCGAATTATAGACCTATAGCGAACGTATCCTTCCTATCAAAGATCATCGAAAAGTTGGTTGCTGTGCAGCTCGTTGCATACTTAGAGGAGAAAAAACTACTCCCGCCTAATCAATCTGGCTTCAGAAAGCATCACTCAACCGAGACGCTGCTTCTTCGTCTACTTTCAGACATCTACGGGGCAATCGACAGGGGCCAACTAACACTAATAATAATAATAATAATAATAATAATAATAATAATAATAATAATAATAATAATAATAATAATAATAATAATAATAATAATAATAATAATAATAATAATAATAATAACGACAATTTATATGGCGCCGTAACGCTGCCATACCGCTACAAGGGCGCCTACACTGCTGGCTCTATTCGATGTCAGTGCCGCATTTGATACTGTTGACCATGAGATTTTATTAGAACGATTGAATGTTTCGTTTGGTCTGACTGGTAACTTTCTTGAATGGATAACCTCTTTTCTATATGACCGCTCTCTCTGTGTGGTCCATGGTTCTACCAGGTCCGCATGGGTACCTGCCCAACATGGCCTGCCGCAGGGATCTGTCCTTGGTCCAATTCTGTACATAATTTATACTTCTGATCTTGCATCTCTTCTTGCAACACATGCAGTTTTGGGTCAGCTTTATGCTGATGATGTACAAGCGTACAAGCATTGCCTATCGTCTAGCGCCATATCAGTGGTCCGGGACATGAGTGAGACCTTAACTGCCTTAGAAACATGGATGTCATCTAACCGACTGCGCCTAAACCCAACTAAGACTAAATTTATCTGGCTGGGCAATCGTAAGCAACTTGCTAAAATTGACTTCGATGCACTTGTGACTGAATTCCCCACTTACACTTTCTCAAATACGGTCCGTGACCTTGGTGTCCTGTTGGACCAAGAGCTCACATTTGCTCCTCACATTCACCGACTTACTCGAGACTGCTACTATCAATTGCGTCAGCTTCGCACAATTGCTCGTTCACTGACATCTAGTGCTGTCACCACTCTGGTCCATTCCTTCATTACTACCCGTCTTGACTATTGCTCGTCACTCTACTCTGGCCTCCCATCCAATCGAATAATGTGCTTAACCCTCAGGCTACCAAACTTTTTTTGTAACACTGACTACCAAGGGGGGGGGTGGTTACCACCCACCCCCTGGATTTTGGGTTTGGTTTGAGATATCATAACTTGTAATACACCATTGGATTCAGCATTCATTTCTGCACAAAATGGTATATTTAGGTTTAGAAAATATGAAGGCACCTCGAAATTATGAATTTTTTACCATGGGTACCCGTCGATTCCACAAAATGTATGCTTACGCATAGGGAATATATTAGATTCTGTGTGTTTTATACATGATTTATATATAAAAAGTAGTTTACATATAATAAAGTCCAATATTCAACTATAAAAACTAGTAATAAGTCTGTTTTATGTTAAATCAAAACAAAAAAACATGTTTTAGCCGCTGAAAAACGTTTACGCACACATATCGGTTCGCGTTGCAAAAACACCCAACATTTTTATACATTTTAATTTATTTTGAGCACTTCCGGTCATCAAATTTTAAATTATTTAGTATTAAAAAATAGCCCTAAATACCCTCTACAGAATGGCTTAGTTTATTTATATTAAAAAAAAATTATGGATAAGTTATAATAGAAAAAACATGACAATTTTATGAAAATAAAACACCTTTATATATATTTCAATTTATTTTGAGCACTTCCGGTTGTCAAAAGACAACTCAATGAGCATGGAAATGTAGCCCCACATTCCCTCTATAGAATGGTATAATTTGTGTCTCTTAATATTAAGGGGCGGAAAAGTTACAGACGATATTCTAGGGGGGGGTGGTATCCACCCCCCCTGGTACCTTGGGTATATCGGGTGTAACTTTTGAACGGTAGGGGGCATCATCAAAACTTTTAGCTCAAAATGTGTCCCAATGAACCCTCTACAGCTACCAATTTTTTCAAAATTTTATTCCAGACGGAACGCGTTTGATTTGCGAAAAACCTAGGGGGGGGGTGGCAACCACCCCCCCTGGTAGCCCGAGGGTTAAACAGAGTCTTACGCTCTGCAGCACGTTTAATTGGACATATCCCTAAATTTGATCATGTGTCCAGCTATATGCTGGAGACATTACACCGGCTTCCTACTCGGCAGCGCATTGAATTTAGGATCGCTGCCCTAGTTAGGCAATGCCAGCTTGGAATCGCCCCACAGTACTTGCAAGAGCTTTGTTGCTCCACTAGTATCCTAGACCACCGCCCCCTCCGTTCTGCACAGAAGGGATTGCTATTGGTCCCTTTTGCACGAACTGCAACGATGCAGCATAGAGCCTTTTCTGTGATCGGCCCAGTTGTGTGGAATGAGCTTCCACAGGAACTACGTCTACTTGCTGGGGTTATTACTGGAACATTTTTTACTAAACTCAAAACTGTCCTTTTTTGCCGTGCTAGAGTCGGGAGCGCTTCTGAGTAGTCCCCTTGAAGAAGCGCTATATAAATTCTTGATTGAATGAATGAATGAATGAAGATGAATTCATCCGAGACTTATGGGAAAGCAGAAGAAAGCGTTGCACATTGTTGGATTTGACAGTCGCAAGAATACTCGGATAATAATTATTGGAAACAGCGATCGTCTTAAACACCTTTAAGACGCTGCTAATCAACACTAATAAGGAAATGCGCTCCAACACAATTTGTGTCGAATTGTCAATTTCAGATATAAGTGAGCCCTCTTCTAAAACAGTTCTTGCATGCGCTCATTTGGGAGATGGTCTAATAGATTCCACGTTCTGCTATGGTTATCTGTTATCAAAACTACGTATAATATGGACAGATGAGACTTTGTCCGATGAAATCATCAAGAATTAAAAATAACGACGAAATAATTGTGCAGGAAAATTGAGCAATTTCTTCTTCACTCTTAGCAATTACTCAGTGTAACAGAATCAACGTCATCTAAGACATAAATTGAAATGCTATAATAAATTGGAAGACAAGACAATGAGAAGTTGACATTAACGGCAATAATTGAGCAACAAAATCTCGGATAAAAATTTGGCTAAAGTGATCTTCAAGAACACCTTTTACATTATATCTTGAAATGTTATAAATAGAGCAATCGTATTTACACACCAACTAAAAGTTCTTCACAATCAGTGTAAGGTCGATGCGAAGGTTAAAGGCTGCTAAGAAACAGAGAATAAAATTGAACACCATCGTGTAGTGCCAGTCCTAAGGCTGGACTAAAGAAGAAGGACAACGATGTTGATCTTCTTTATGACAAAATTTAATCGTAATTAAACAAACGTTGAAATTTGCATCGACATATGAAATCACTGATAAAAACGCAAGAAAAGCATTAAATAACTGATCATCTCCGTTCTCTTTACCAGCAATGGATACATCGCGCAATAGGAACGGGGTATACATGTAAATGTCTATCAGTAAACCATAGGAGCATCCATTTACTAAGAAAATGTCTTAAACTCTTTGTCCCTCGTGTTGGGTGTGCCTCGGCTTAGAGCCGAGCATTACCCGTTAAAGATACCTCTCCATGGAATGGCCCTTCCACCCCACCCACTTACACTGGCTAAGCTCGTGTCTGGGCTTCTCCCCCGCATCCTCTCGCTCTTTCAAGACGTGTATTTTCCTCACGGATCTTCTGTGCTCAAATAGCCTTTGAATAATCTACGCTGCGAATGACGAACGCTCAGTACATGTTTGTATGCGATATGTTACGAATAGCAATAAAATAATACACCATTTGACTTAAACACCTTTAACACGTAAATCAGCTGCTTATATAATTTTAATAAATGGTCTATTATTTGAATTACCTAAGAATCTTCATTATCATTGACATATATCGTTGGGCTCAGTGCCCGTAAGAGACCGACGCCACTCTCTGTCTGAGTCTGTCTCCCGTCATGCGCGCAGTTTCAACAAGTCCGGTCAACACTGAGCAGGTCTGCTCTATACCATTAACATCTTGGAGCAGCTAAACCACCTTGTCTGAATGAATATTGGGAGAGAGGCATGAAGGACAATTAACCTGGGTCAATGCCCGTGTGTGTCCCACGCTTTTCCCCCGACTCTCTCCACCGGTCTGTCCTGACCGGTCTGTGCATATCTGCTCCACCTCATGACACCTTGAAGCATCTGGGTCGCTCTGTAACTTGTGTCGTCGTTTTTGCGGATTTCAATCGTCTTGGTCTTTTACTGCGTATCGCCACCCATCTGGCAAACCTTCCTCCTTTTGTCCGGGCTTAGGACCGAGACAGGGAAGTTGTTGGTTCCCTGTGGCGGAGGATGGCATATTAATAATTATTGTTATGGGAGTCAACTAATTAGAACATAATAGGATTGTGTATGTTCACTTATCTGGGGTCAACGATTGAAAGAACTGGCGATTGCGGATCGGTGATTGGAACAAGACTGGCAAAGGGGTATGCAGTAGCTACAGATCTCCAGAAGATATGGAAAAGTCACGACATAGCAAATGAAACAAAGATAAAGCTATGGAGATCGTTGGTGTGGCCGGTGGCATTGTATGGTTGCGAAAGCTGGACATTGAGGAAGGAGGAGGAGAGGAGAATAGAAGCGTTCGAGATTAAATGTCTTAGGTTGATCATGAGAATACCATGGATGGAAAAAAAACAAACGAATGGGTGATGGAGGCCGCTGGTGCGAAGAGGAACATGCTAAGAACTGTTAAAGAAAGAAAAATGATATACTTCGGTCACATCATGAGAAAGGAGGGAACATGCATAGAGAAAGAGATAATGCAGAGCACAATTCCTGGAGGTAGAGGAAGAGGAAGGCCAAGAACGAATTGGCTGGATAACATAAAGACATGGACGGTCTTGCAAATGGGAGAAATGCTAAGAAGGACGAAGACAGGAATCGTTGGAGGAACATCGTGCATGATGCGGCCGAACCTCGTATCGAGGATGGCTAGGAACGGAACAGAACAGTATGTTCACTTGCAATAGCGCCTATTCAAGGTACCTACAAAGAAGCGCTCCCGACTAACTTCGCGTACACTGAATCGGATTTTCACACCGAAGCGCATTAGCAATTGCGAGATTGTTCATTGCCCTTACGTGTCGGCTTGAGGTAGATCCGAATCTTCAAACCTCCGGCTGCAATGCGATAATCATACCCAACACATCACCGCGCCTCACCATAATGAAGACATACGAGTCAGAAGATTGGTAGATTAACATTCGAAAATACAGCGTTTATTTTATACACCTTTAAAATGAAAGTAATCAAAATATTAATGCACTTAATTGACTACGAAGCTGAATGCTAAGAAAAGTTATACCGCATATCAACTGGTAGCGAAGATCAAGGTCAGCGGTCTTTAGAGGCGACGGTGGTTTATTTTGATAATCTTCATCTATTAAAAACCTGAGTGACAAAACGCATTCAGTGTCAGCACAGAAAACTAATAAACACTAAAATAAGAGTTGAGGAGTTCGTAATCGTAATCGTAATCGTAATCTCCTAACTTACAAAGCGCTTCTCGAAAGCAAAGCGAGGGGCACAGCTTATTCACAAGCGCTGCGTTGAGTTAATAGGGATGTCCGTAAGAAAAGTCCGAAGGTGGTCCGGGTCGAGTTACCATAGGATCAGAGATCCAAAACCTTATCTTAATTAATCCTTCTGTCATCTTTCATTGTGTAGATATCATAATTATGTCCAAACAATCTCGGTTTTCGTTGGATAATCTTCTGCATCAGGTTTCAGTCATACCAACCCTTTTGTGCACCTCCTCATTGCTAATCTTCTGTGTCAATCAAGATATAACCGATAAAAGTTTATCTAATTACATTATATATTCATATGCAATTCAATAGAAGGTTATTTGTCTTTGACAGCCAAATTATGTCGCTCAATGATGGACAATAGAGTTCCGGCCTTACGGGCACCAATCGCAACTTATGGTTGTGAAGGATGGACCATCAAGAAATCTGATGAGATAAAGATAAAATGAAATGAATGTAGTGAGGCAAATAATAAGAATTTCATGGACTGCAAAGAAAACCAAAGAGTGGGTACTGGAACAAATTGGCACAGAACGCCAGTTATTAAACGACATTAAAACAAGGAAATGAATTACTTTGGTCACATCATGAGGAAAAGTGGAAACTGTTTGGAAAAAAGATAATGTAGGGCACAACAGCTGGATCGAAAGCACGTGGAAGACCACGAACAGCCTGGATTGAAAACATGTGTTGGACAGGTTTGACTTAGATTGAACTGCTAAGGAAAACAGAGGAAAGATGCACATTAGAGCCACTTGAGCAAATTCTACATTCACAATCACACAACACCATTGATTTTGGGATTTTGCGTGCATGGCAAACACTACCAATGGAAATAGTTGTATTGGAATATAAAGTGCTGAGTGGTCACTGGTCCAGGTAATCGGTCATAACAGTCATAGACATTGCAAAGCAATAAATAATGCAGCTGTCGTTTTAAACACCTGAAACAAAAATTCCTACGATGATATAATTATCAAAAATTCGTTTTATCGGTTAATATGGAGAAATCGAAGCTAAAGACCGCGGCTATTATTGGTGTCTATAATTAAGACGTTAACGGGCGAAAAAATAAGGAGTTATAAGGTTATGATTGTAGTATCCAATATAAAACGTGCTTACACACCCTTACAAAATAGTCAACTGACGCTATTAAATGAACCACTGCGTTTTATCATCATTGCTTCAACTAGAGCTTGATGAGAGTGAATACGACGTCAACAGCTGTACATGCTTGGCACACCATAATGTTAAACAAAAGATGACAGAGAAAAAGGAGAAAGTAACGCATGACTAAAAAAAGGCTAGCTGATTGAAAGGTCAAAGACCAAAGAAAATTTGTAGACCCAAGATTGAAATTTTGCACCCAGTCTTCGAAAATTTCTGTATCCGCCTCTGACTTCGATAATACAAATTAATTTCGAGGCCTTCGTATACACGGTCGATGAGAAGATGGATGGACGACGTGGAGGAATGGACGGGGATGGTGATGGCGGACTGTATGATGACCGCGAGGAACAGAGAGCAATGGAGGAAGATGGCGTCGTCGACTCTGATCCCCGATCCGCAGCAATGAAGATGGTCACGACGACGACGACGACGACGACGTATACGCGGTAGACCGTAGAAGTTAAAACTTGCCGGTGACACGAAACGGAGTATCCCCCTAAAAGCTATCCGGGGGGATGAATTAATCTATCCCCCCGGATGAAATTAACCGGTCTATACTATCCGGAGGGATAAACCATTCTATCCCCTTTTTAAAAAAATGCGCATAATAAAAAATATTTATGCTGTAATCAAAATTTAAAGTGACTCTAATTGTTTTAAGTTCCATAAGCAATGCTCAGATAAAGGCAACCCGAATTTATTTAGTGACTCCGAGTGTTTTTAAGTGTTTTAAATGTTTTAAGTGCTCTAAAAACAGGGCAAAACAAATTATCTAGTAGGAATAAACATACCTGTTTGTGTCATTGTTGAAAACACAGCAGATGAAAATCAATTTGCAAAGAAAAATATACACGGAAGCGGTTTTTTTGACTTTTTTAATTTGGGGGATACAATTAATACGGGGGATACTCTATTTCGTGACACCGGCATAACGACCTGTGCCTCATTTCTTTTCTTAAACACACAATTCAATAGTCAAAAATTGACTAAGTGCCAATCTGGTCTCAATAGCATTGGTTGGAAGTGAAAGAAAATTATGCGTGCTTGTGTATCAAGTCGGTTTAAGTCGACTGTGAAAAAATTAATAATCTTCAAGTGACTTCTCTCTACGAAATTCGACTTGGGGTCAGTTGCGATAGGCAGAAACGACTCGACTCGACTTGCGATGGCGAAATCGACTGGGGTCACCTTATTGGGGTCGACTCCCAGGTCCAGTTGCGTGTTATAGGAATAAGCTGCCGATAAATTTCAGACTCGTCCTGTCATTTTCAATTCCAATTAACGTAACTATTCGAAATTTCATCGACGACTCAGATTGTGTCAGAGCGTCATCAGGAGCGATATAAATATGGTACGTAAAATAATGTATGTTCAGGTTTCCAGATGGTGTTCTATTTCCTCTAAGATTCTACAGAATTCATCCACGACTATTCAGACTTTTTCTTCTACTCTGTATTAGTTGTCCTCACTTTAAAAACAACGTTGGGTTGCTAATCTTCACCAGGACAACTGAAGTAAATATTTCGGATTCGAGTTTATTGTTCAGATGTGTCATCCACATAATACGTCGCTAAACAGTGGATAATAAATTACTCATCGTCGACACCATTAAAACCAACTCATTGAACAATACAAATTCAGAATAAAATGCATTTATATCTGAATCACATATGTGGGAGGAAATGTGGTAAGATCGACGCTAATACACATGCATTTCTTGCAAGATCGAGCAGACATTCTTGCACTCGTATAATATTATGGTAGGATCGACGCTAACCGTCAGCGGAGGCCACAGAATCGTGGTTAATAACGAACAATTCTCCAACATCGGGTAGGCATGGCGCTAGACCGAAGGTTCGAATAAAGAGGAGGGTAACGCTGAGGACAGAATTGTATTACTCAACTCGTTTGTTACAACCATGACTGCCTGAGAACCAGCTAAGTAAGAGTGACTGCGCTCATCGTAATTTATTTTTAGAATGTGCGTGCATGATAAACATTATGATATCACAACCTATAGAAATAATCGTGTTAAATTGGAATACGAACTACCGAGAGAGGTCCAAGTAATCGGCCATTACAGTCACAAAACATTGCTAAGCAATAAATAATGCAGCTCTCGTTTATACACCTGACATACGAATTCTTATAATGTTATAAATACCAAAAATTCACTTTATCGCTACATAGGCTCGAGGTGGGGAAAACGATTATGGGAATAGAAGGCAATGTTATTTTAATGAGCGATCATTGAAGACACTTTCTCATAAATTATGGTGGCGCATGTCTGAAGTCTTTATAATTATGCGAGGAGGGTAACGTCTGTTTAACGCGACAACCGATCAGAATGTCATTCATTCCTTCGCTTATTAAATATACTAATCTCGTGTATTATGTGGTGGAAGCAGTTGCTTCGTGATCGTATTCTCCACATTTCTACAGCGCCGCTCAAAAGCCATTCGCAGGGCACAGCTTGTTTACGAGCGCTGTGCCTACATGTAGACAGAATGGTCAGCCAAAAGAGTAGTCTGAAGTACGTCTTATAATAGTCCAGTAACCAAAGGATTAGAGGTGGTAGATTAGCTGTTAAGGTGAGTGGCTTTTACGTCGAGAATTTGAAGACTGAGAAAAATTTATATAACGCCTGTTAAAGATGCTTCCACACCAGGCACGTCTAAAGATGAAAGTCTTGAGCAGCTTTTAGACAGCAGGAAAATTACCCCAAGACAATAGGCGCCCAATTCAAGTGGATGGGTCAACAGCCGCGAAGACTCAACCCTGTCTGAATCGGAGAGATAATTTATGATGACTCAACAAACGAAGATAGTCTACGAGAGAGGCGATACGTGAGTAATAAATTACACTTATAATACTGCATGCGCTAGTTAAATGACTGTGACTTGTCACTGGGAGTGCAATGCCCTTTCCTTAGATATAGTTGCTCTTGTGGACCTTGAACAAATCCTTCATTCACAATCACTCAGCGTCATTGATTGTGAGACGTGTACCATTCAGTCAGTCAATCATTTATTGGAATGGAAATACTGAGTAGTTCAAGTTACGGTGATCTCTGCCATCAAACATCGAAGATCTGTATACAATGCCTTCAACACCCGAATATGAATTTCTACGATGCTATAAATAATGCAAATCCTTTTCATCGGTAACTAGAAGCATGAGGTAAAGATACTGCGACAACAGATAATAATTATATAATTGCCAGCAATATGAAGCTAATGACCCAATCATCGTATATTTATATTATGGTAAGATCGACGCTAACAATCAGTGGAGGCCACAAAATCGTGGTTAATAGCGAACAATTCTCCAGAATGGTCAGCCAAAAGAGTAGTCTGAAGTACGTCTAATATAGTCCGGTTACCAAAGAATCAGAGCTGGAATATTAACTGTTAAGATGAGTGGCTTTTACGTCGAGAATTGGAAGGTTGGGAAAAAATTTATGTAGCGCCCGTTCAAGCTGATTCCAAACCAGCCAAGATGAAAGTCTTGAGCAGCTTTTAGAAATCAGGAAAATTATCTCAAGACAATAGGCGCCCAATCCAAGTGGAGGGGTCAACAGCCGCGAAGACTCAACCCTGTCTGAACCGGAGATATATGACGACTCAGCAAACGGAAATAGTCTACCAGAGAGGCGATACATGAGTAATAAATTACACTTATAATTCTGCATGCGAAAAATGACCCTTGATGCTCTAGCCAAGTGCTATATAAATTATTTCACATTTAAAGCTATAATAACGGAACGCGGATGACGAAACTGATGACGTCACGATTATCACAACAAACAAGCAAGATTCCAGCGTTCCCATCAGCCACTGGTGTTGCATTATCCAAAGTCAATTTCATCTGGTTTAGCCTCCTGATGAGAAATCCTTCACTGTAGCAGCGACCAGTAACATTTTACGTATCTGCCGGTACACTGAAGAGGGACTTTCCATCAAATCGCATTTTGCGGAATCAACCAACTTCCAGCAAATCCGTATGGTATCTGTCGGGTCTCTGCACTTGGTCATAAGAACATATCCATTTCATCGAACCACGTGCTAGCGTCAATGGATAATAGCACTGAGATGTTCTACTATACATATTACAAGGTATTTTGCAAGTCCGTAGCTATGGGGGTGTTTTGGGTGTTTAAACACCCCCGAAATGGAAAATGCGAAAACAATTTAATGCATTTACTTTTAAAAGGGAACATTGAACACCTTTTTGTAGATTTTGGACCGATGGCCAAAAAGTCATCAACTTTTTTAGAAGGAAAATTGAACACCTTTTTGAAGATTTCGAATGGATGACTAAAAGTCATCAGTCTTTCAAAAAACTTCAAATGAAGAAAGCTCTTAAGTGCTTTAATATGCCGAGCAAATTTCTGTCCAGGGTAACGGCCTCTGTTGTCATAGACCCTGGTCAAATCGGATCCATCCATCAAGAAGGAAAATTGAACACCGTTTTTGAAGATTTCGGGCGGATGACTAAAAAAGTCATCAGTTTTTTGGGAAGAGAAATTGAACACCTTTTTTGAAGATTTCAGACGGATGGCTAAAAAAAGTCATCAGAGTTTTGAGATGGAAAATTGGCACCTTTTTTGAAGATTTGGGAGGGATTACTTTAAAAAGGTCATACGATTTTCGGTAAGAAAATTTTTTAAACACCCCCCGAAAAAATTCCTGGATACGCCCTTGGTCTTTTGCCAGACATTCGTGACATTACGGTGTGTTTAATCTTCCAGTAGCAGAATAGCGCTCCTGCGCACAGAGCTCGAGAGACTGTTGCGTTATTTGAAAATGAAACTTCTGATCACATCCCGCCTACTATTAATGTTGTATTACAATTCTCCGCCGTCGAATAATGTCACTGAACAGAGAAAAGCTCAGTGCTCGTAAAGACTTAAACACCTCTGCAAAGTATTTATCCATTGATATAAAATGAATTTTTTCGTTCAATCGTCAGTGTTTGTAGCCCAACAAAAGAGAGTGTGGTCGACGTTAGCTTTAGATGGTAGTCATCAGACAGTGATAAACAAACGATAAAAATTAATGTGCAGCACTGTGTGGTCTGAAGACGAAATCAATAAGGGTAACGCAAATTTTATCTCTCACGATTCATCATCGTTAGAACAGAAACTAATAGCCCGTTTAGCTGCATCTGTAAGAGAGCTGGCGGCCGCGCGTCTGTGAAAGAGAGCGTGCGGACCGCGGTTCAATTCCCAAAGGTGGCTATTTCAGAGATTAAAAATCTCGGGCTAGCACGGTCCGTCCACGGGGACCTAAAAAGTGTGGCGTCCATTCAAACGGGCGAGCGGTGGTGAAGGATCTCACCCTCAGGGTCGAGGCCACAAGACAGCCGCTATATAAAAATCCGATTACATTTACATTTACTCCTTGGTGGAAGTGCGACACACTCGGCTTTGACAGTCACAATATGACGCTAGGAAATGCATAATAATATACAGCTCATCTTAACAAATTAAAGCCTAAATAACAATGCATCAAATGATGCAAAATTCATTATATTTTCATATAATAGCTACAGATTTTCTGTTATACCTACTTGTGTAATGACGTCACAGCCTCGTAGATATCGCAGATTAATTTTATGTCATAACGGTCGATAAAAATTTATCAATCTATATAAATAAAAATGTAAAAAGTCACCGTTTGTTACATCGGTTCTCGGAGAATTCTGAACCGATTGCTTTGAAAATTTTCGCAAACCGTTCCATTCGAACAGCACCGGTTTTTTTATGCCTTTTGGGAAAAAGCGCAATCTTTACGACCCAAAAAACACAACTATGCGATCTATTCGAGCGATGTCGATTTCAAATCTCACCCAATGTTGCTTTCGAATATGACCGTCTATTTATAGTGCACATGCGTGCTTCCTTTTATAGCCATTTCTATAGCGCATATATTTATCCAACTGTTGGTTTGAACAAAATCAAGGATCTCTTCACCGATTGCTTTCAAATTTTCACACAACGTTCCTTTCGAATTCGATCGCCAGGGTTTTTAATATGCTTTTTCTCGAAAAAGCGCAATATATCAAGGATCTAGGAAAGTTTTGCGGACGGACGGACGGACCGACAACGGACGGACGGACGGGGAAGGACGGAGGACGGAGGGACAAAGAAAAGGAAGAGAGGGGTGAGTGAGGAAGGGAGGAGAGGGTGCGGGAGGAAGAGGGAGGGGAGGGAGGAAGAGGAGCGGAGGGGAGCGAGGGCAGGGATGGCGGGAACGGGAGGGAGAGGAGGGGAGGTAGGGAGGGAGGGACAGAGGGATGCAGGGGAAGGGAAGTAGGGAGGGAGGGTTGGACGGTCTTTTCAGCCACAGCAACGCGTGGCCGGGTACAGCTAGTTTCTTATAAAACAGAATAACTTATCTATTGCATTGAAGAATATATTTTTATTGTGACTATACATGTAGGTACATGCAAGTGAAGTTTTTGCCGGTCACGACTTGACGATTGTCCTCTATATAATAGTTTGCAGCTTGATTCCATTTTTGTAGATGTGGAAAATTGCCTTTGAGTTAGGTTCAAAAATTCTCCAGATGTTCTGAATACAGTTGCAACGGATGAAGAAATGAGAGGGGCACCAGTTTCGATCGACTAAAGCCTTCACCATTGACTTGATATTTGATCAGTATTATAATAGTGGCATATTATATGCAGTGACGCCATATTAAATATATTCATTCATTCATTCATTCATTTGAGTATTTATATAGCGCCTCTTCAAGGAAACTACTCAGAGGCGCAATAATCTTATAATGAAGAAAACAACACAACTCAATCCTATATTATTGGATTCCCATATCGTTTGGATCGACCATCAATAATTCAAAACTGGTCTATAAAAAAAACTTTCTATAATCTTATAATATAAGATACTATTACTACTACCACCGCAAAGCCGATGATCATAGTACTTCGGTGATTATTAATTGCTGACATTGTAAGCTAGTATTGAGACTTAAAGCTGTGTGGCAATGCAGACATGATTACTGCAGAACCGTTAAAGCGAAATTTTCCACACTAATGGAAATATTACATCTAATTGTATAATTCGCTGTAAGATGATAAGAGATATTCGATCTTTCCAGTGAGAAGATAGTAACATTTAATAATTATAACAATGAACAATATCGTTTTTGCCTTAAACACCTTTAATAGGTGCACGGTCAAAAGCGCGCAGGACAAAAGCGCGCAGACAAATGCGCGCAGACAAATGCGCGCAGACAAATGCGCGCAGCGACATATGCGCGCAAGACAAAAGCGCGAACCGACAAATGCGCGCAACAGGAACAATGAAATCAAAATTTCGAGTATTAGAATGACCATTTAATATAACCACAAAATCGTCAGAGACGGTTGTTAAAAGTAGATGAACAAGAGCATGTGGCGTAAGGTTCAAGACCTCTCTCTTGCCGCAGCTTATCGATCGTGACGACGAAAATATACGCTTTCAGAGAAATGGAAGCTGGATGAAGATCAGAGAAATCGAAGCTGGATGAAGGTTCTCTATAGATGAAATAGAAGCTGGATGAAGGTTCTCTATAGATGAAATGGAAGCTGGATGAAGGTTCTCTATAGATGAAATGGAAGCTGGATGAAGGTTCTCTATAGATAAAATAGAAGCTGGATGAAGGTTCGCTATTGGTGAAATGGAAGCTGGATGAAGGTTCGCTATAGGTGAAATGGAAGCTGGATGAAGGTTCTCTATAGATGAAATGGAAGCTGGATGAAGGTTCGCTATAGGTGAAATAGAATTTCCATTTCATTGTTCCTGTTGCGCGCATTTGTCGATTAGCGCTTTTGTCTTGCGCGCATATGTCGCTGCGCGCATTTGTCTGCGCGCATTAATTTTGTCTGCGCGCTTTTGTCCTGCGCGCTTTTGTCGGCGTGCCCCTTTAATACGCAGACAATTCGCAATATATGTAAGTTTAACAATGCATTAAAGCCCTGATCATTGTGTGTCCCCCCGTAGCGACGGTTAGAATTAACGGCCCTTAAAGACACAAAAATAAGAGTGATGAACAAGCTGCAGATTGTATGTAACATCATTTTGTGTTGGTCTGAAGATTAATGAAAAGAAACGGGGTTTTAAAATAACTATCTTATTCCATTTATTCGTCATTTATTTATTTATTTCTGGCATTGATACAGCGCCCAATCAAACTATCTGTACATCAAGAAATATATCTTCGCTTATTTGAAGCACAAAGAATTAAAGTAATAATATCCCTTGGCTGTCAGAAGAGTCTTCTGACAGAATATTGATTTCTCAATAATTGTGTGTTCCACTTTTTCCCACCCCCCTTGACCTGCGTTTCTTTCTGCGGGACTTGTCAAGCTCATTTTATAAATATTATTCAAGTGATATATCCAATTTCACCGTGCCTCGGTCAGAAGCATCTCATAATAATTGTCTTGAAGAGGCGCTGTATAAATTCCTCGGATAGATAGACATATAGAAAAAAATATAATCCGTGGTAACATTGAAGACCAGTTTTGAATTGATGGTCGATCCAAAGGATATAAAAATCCAGTAATATAGGATTGAGTTGTGTTGTTTTCTTCATGTCAATCACCCTCATTATCGTATACTCTTCTATAGACCATAAT
The DNA here is from genome assembly GCA_949752735.1 of Lumbricus terrestris. NCBI lineage: Eukaryota > Metazoa > Annelida > Clitellata > Crassiclitellata > Lumbricidae > Lumbricus > Lumbricus terrestris. Next base: position 11,744,038 of record OX457048.1, on the reverse strand, counting down.
ATACTGACTATTGGCTACAGACTGACTAGTCTCGTGTATGTTGAACCACAAAATCTCCTTTTGAGGCCGAGCGCAGAAGCGGCGACAAGAGCAAGCCGAAGTTAAGTAAAGAGCTTCCGAAGGTAGTCCAGCGCATTGACCATGACACGATTCCAGACGATGTATGATACCTTATGATAGGTACGCTGATGCTGCTGGGGAGGGAGCCAATGAAGGACATCGTGCGTCTGAGTGGTGGTATGGAAAAATTTAGTGGCACGGCCAATCAAACGAGCAGCCGCCCCCACCCCCTGAGCCAGCTCCAATGCACATCTGTTAGCCCAACGTAAAGAAAAGTCTAATGGATTTACGAAAAAATCATGATCCATGAACTAAGGTGGCAGCGGTAAAGGAAGAGAGGGAACTAGGGACTGTAATATTTATTATTATTCCCGTAACTGGCACAAGAGTCAACAGTTGGATGGTTCGGACGGTGCTATTATTATTATTATTATTACACAAATTTATAACGGAGTGTGAATCTGAGGTGCTAGTTAGAATCATGAGCATGGTGTTAGCGAAGTACAATCGTCACATACTGTACTATGGAGAAATTATCTAAATCAGACATACAGTAAAAGTATAAGGAAGCAATCGATTCGGACAGCTGCAATGTCAGGTCGCTAAACATAGTAGTTTTGTAATACTAATTTTAAACACCTTTAATACCTATATACTTTGATTATAAATATCTGAAATCGAGATAAATCACTTATCTATATCATCCGGTACTGCTTAAAATAATACATAGAAGGATGGAAAGCACAATGGAGAGAGAGTTGCCAGTTAATCAGGCAGGTTTCAGATAGGGGCGAGGGACACGAGATCACATTGCAAATCTTAGATGGATAATGGAAAGACAACGAGAATTCGGACAAGAGGTCCACCTTTGCTTCATTGATTACAGTAAGGTGTTCGACTGCATAAATCATTCTTTGTTGTGGAGAACACTGCAAGAGATGGGAATTCCAAGGCATCTCATCATGCTGCTCAAGAGCCTGTATGAAAATCAACAAGCTATGATCAGGACAGAATGTGGAGACACGGATAAAATCAGGATTGGAAAGGGGTGAGACAAGGATGTATATTATCTCCGTTCTTGTTTAACCTGTATGCAGAAAGAATAATACGAATGGCAGAGATGGATGATGCAGACGAAGGAATAAAGATAGCAGGAAAAATACTAAACAATCTACGATATGCAGATGATACGACACTATTGGCGGGGAGAAAAGATGATCTTGTGGAACTCATAAGAAGACTAAAGAGGGAAAGCGAAAAAGCAGGGTTATATTTCAACATCAAAAAGACTAAGATAATGACCACGGCGGAATGGGATACCTTCGAAATGGATGGAGAGGAGATAGAGGTTGTGACAAGTTTTTCGTTTTTGGGCTCAATGGTGGAGAAGGAAGGAAGATGCGATAAAGAGGTGAGGCGGAGAATTTCAATGGGCAAAGCTGCAATGCAGGGGATGGATAAGATATGGAGGGACAGGCATGTGAGCTTACAGACAAAGACGAGACTTGTCAAAGCAATGATTTTCCCCATAGTGCTATATGGAAGCGAGACGTGGACGAAGACGAAGGCGTTGGATGACAACATTGCTGCGTGTGAAATGTGGATATGGAGAAGGCTGCTGGGAATATCGTAGAAAGAAAGGAGAACAAATGAATCTGTGCTCCAGGACATAGGTCAACTAAGAGGGGATATGTCGTTGCTGCAGATGATCATCAAACAGAAGCTGATGTTTTTCGGTCACGTGATGCGCTCGGATGGACTGGAGAAGGCGATGATGCTGGCATGTGGAGAGGGTACAAGGAGAAGAGGACGGCCGAGGATCAGATGGATGGAGGATGTACACAGGAGGACAGCGATGAATCTTGGACAATTGAGGGATGTGACACAGAACAGAACGGAGTGGAGAAGGCTGGTCATGGCAGTCGCTAGAGTTCCGCGAACTGACGGCACAAGGTGACAAGGTGATATCATCCGGACATTAGGCTACTATAGATTCTATAGAATATCAATGGCTGGCTTAGCAACATCGGTAAGAGCGCTGGCCGCGCGTCTGCACGCGACTCTGTGAAAGAGAGCTTGTGGGCCGCGGTTGGCTTTCTGAAGGTGGCTATTTCAGAGATTCAAAAATCTTTGGCAAGCACGGTCAGTCCACGGGGACTAAATAGCGCGGCGACGGTAATCATCCTTGAAATGGCAGTGTGGCTAAACTTGCAACAACATCTATAGAATCTGCTGCAACCAGTATGGCACCGTGTATAATTATAATGGTCGATAGTATAGAGCATGGAGTTATTATCTCTAATCATAGAATTAGTAGTAGTTTGTGTTCTACTGATTGTATTGACCTTATTGCTCCTCGTATTCGGTGTGCATTGGCTCAGAGTCGAGCACCCTGGCCGATACCTCTGCATGGAATATCATCCCCGTCTCTTGTTACGGTTAACCACAAGATTCTTTGAATACATCTAATGTGTGTGCTTTGATATTGTGTTAACCGCGTGTCTGAATGGACTCCGCACCGCATCCTCTCGCCCTCTCAATGTGTTTCTTTTACTCCCGGACTTCCATGCTTAAAGCGCCCCTCAATAATCTATACTGCGAGTGATGCTCTATAATTATTTATATGCTGTATAATACGATTCGCAATCGATGATACAGCGTTTGCCTTAAACACCATTAACACGTAAACAAAATCCTTATATAAATGCAGGAATTGCTATTTGTTCGCTGATGAACGTCAATTACAGTAACAACAAATAATTATTGTTATCGGAGTAATTTTATCGGTATAATAGTTGGAACATTAGAACAATATAACTATAATAGGATTATGAGAGGCTGCATAGACCTTACCGTTCAGCAGATGGCAGATTTACAATCGATAATACAGCGTATATGTTAAACACCTCTAACGTATGGTCAAACGTTTAATCGCTAATCAATAAAATAACTGGTAAAGACGGAAACATCATGCGGCGCCATATGGTGATATACATGTATCTACTTAAAAGGCAATGATAGATCTGTGCAATCGGCAGAGATATGGCATTAAGCAATGGATTCAACATTTAGTGCTCGACTTATACACCTTTAACACGTATTTCTCAGAGGCTATAAATAAAACAAACGCATAAATCTTACGATCATCCGACATAATGCGAGTCTCTAAGACCGCGACTTCAAACTACTATAATTATACTCACACATGAAAGGAAATTCTCGAACGAAGAACTATTCTTGTTTGTTGCCTGTCCAAACCAATTTTATCTACCGTCACAATACCAAGCTCTTTTGCGACATAGACTACCAGAAGGAGTGATTACATTACAACCGCTCCCTGGAGTTTGAGTTTGGTTTCAGATACCATTACTTCTAATGCAGTAATGTATTCAGCATTCATGTCTCAGCAAAATGATGTGTTTTGGTATAAAAACTATGAATGCACCTCAACATCATGGAATGTTTAACATTAAAACCTAACGTTATACTGGGGCGCGTTGGTGTAGCCGGAAGTTTCGAGGTTCGAATCCACCTCGCCTCGTAAGGACCTTGGGCAAGTCCTTCACTTACAATTGCTCAGCGCTTCGGCGTGAAACTCCGATTCAGTGTGTCCGCTCTGCATTCGGGAGCGCCTCTTAGTAGAGAGAGCTTCAAGGGGCGCTATAACATGTGCACATACAAACATACAAACAAACAGTACTACTAATGCAGCGACTCTCGCGGACTGCTAGTGCCGTTCATTCTCTGTTGCTGGTCCTACAACCTGGAATGGTCTCCCTGTTACACTGCGCTTAATTTCCAGGAGGCATTCCTCTCTGTTACTTAAGAATCTCAAAACCGTCTTATCTATAGCCGTGGTTGGGCTGGATGGGCTTCTGAGTAGCATACCTTGAAGAAACGCTATATAAAAATCTCGAAATAAATAAATAAATAGCTAAATAAAAGTAGCAGCATTTCTGATTAGAAAACAAGTTATAGAGACGTCTAATCAAAGATGTGAAAACGAAAAGATGTCAAAACGAGAGATATCACGGCCTTCCATCAAAACATCGATATGAATATTAAATTATTATTATATAATAGACGTCAATAGCTATTATAATTGGCCGCTGAAAATTTCACCCCAACATAAATTAGGCTGGTCTTAAACACCCGCAAAAACTTTTATTAAGTGTTTTTTATACAGCCTACCACTTTCTATTATCGATCGCCAACTACTGGGCAAAACATCTCAGTGATCTAAACAGAAACCGCTGCTAACAATTGACATAATAAAATATTTCCGTTGATAGCCTCCAAACTGCATGCAAACTAATGACAATATTATATTCACACAATCGGTTTTAATGAAACAACATACAGCGCAAATTAAACGCGAAATGAAGGCGGAGATGGGAGATGTGTGGGTGCGACAGATACGGGGTGGGGCTAGAGTAATTTGGAATCCGGAGACAGGGTTGGGAGAGGAGTATGATGGGGTATGGCAAAACCACGAAATTTTACGGGCAACGCCGGTATCCAAGAGGGAATTTCTGATAAACGAAAATTTCTCCGGCAACGCTGGTTTCTTGTAAAGTAAGGCTTGCGTCTATAGGCGACACATGCCTAGGATGGATGAATGACTTTGAACAGATCGTAACTATTGAGCGCCATCGAATGATAGCCGGTCATTGCATGGCGGTGCTTAATAAATTAAACTAAAACAACTTCTATAGCACCACAATCTATGTTTCAACTAACGGTATACATAAGTTAGTGCTGCAAACTCAACAATTCCCAATGATAATAATGCAATTATAGAAATTATTACTATTGAAACTTTTGTCTCTGCCAGACATACTATTGCAGTCGATTGTTCATATCGCACATGACAGCTGCAGCGTCGTTAAGCAGATGCTGCCCGTAGCAATCGAAATATAAATGGAAAACAAGATGATAAGATATATCTACAGGGTGGCTCAAAAAAAACGTACCACCGGGGAAAATGCGATATCTTCGCAGCCGATTGGGGTTTTTCTGCGAAAATTTCACAATTTGAAGGGGAATGAATATACAACAATCCCTGAAAGTTTCATTTGAAACTTTTCATGTTTGCAAAAGTTACAGCTGTTCAAACTTAAAATTTCGTTTTTTCAATTATCCGGAGAATCATGCTCCAATACAAGTGATTTCATTAGGATGTTTGGCAAATTACAACACACACACATTGATGATGATGTCATACGACCTCACTATGAGCTGTAAAGAAGCTGTTTATGAAGCAATCTGCTGGTATTTGGTGATATTTTATAGATTAAGGTCTCAATTGGTGAACCCAAACAATGAACGTCATGGGCAAAGTTTCTGCAAAAGATCAAATGGGAACTCGGACTTTGCATGAACAGAGACTGAGACATCGCGTGATCATAGCAAAATACCCAGTGAAAAGTGGAGCCTGAGCACATTGAAGACTATCTGCAAACGTGTTTATGTAACGAAGATCAGATGTCGGAAGAGAGGCAGGAAGTGGTCGCTTGATCTGACGGAAAAAGCGCGATTTTCACGAAATTCGCTTGGTAATCGAAAGGTCAAGTTTGCAAAGCAAATCGTGGTTTCGGCATCAGATATGCCGGCGTGTGTTGCGGCTGCAAGAAAAGACTGCAATTAATCCCATTCAGTAGGTTAGATGTCAAACTCATCATTGAACTCGCTTACCCAGACTCATTGAAGACCAGGTATGCTCTAACATCTGGTTTTATTATGCAGCAGGACAGTGCGCCTGCTTGCTCGCACGGCAAGGTTGATTATGATGGCGCTACCTTATTGACATCAACTGAAGTAAATGCATTGGCAAAGATGATTTACAAACTCGCCAGACCTTAACCCTCTTGTTTATCACGTCTGGGGAGCTATGCTGGAACGCTGCAAGACATTTAATCCCAAGTTGGAGAACATTGGCCAGCTGAAGCAAGTCTTGCTGCTAATGTGGGGTCAGTTGCCGCAGGACCCGACCAACAAGGCCATACTGAGCTTCACAAAAAGAATTTGAGCTTGTGTTAAGGCAGGGAGTGGACACTCTCATTATACCTTACAATAAACTGCAAAACGGAATGCTGAGGTCGTAGTGAAAAGTGATATCATTTGACTTGGAAATCTACAAGTGACGTCAATTTTCCGCGGATAATTGAAAAAACGAAATTTTAAGTTTGAACAGCTGTAACTTTTGCAAACATGAAAAGTTTCAAATGAAACTTTCAGGTATTGTTGGAAATTCATTCCCCTACAAATTGGAAAATTTTCGCAGAAAAAGTTCGATCGGCTGCGAAGATATCGCATTTTCCCCGGTGGTACGTTTTTTTTTGAGCCACCCTGTACATGATCAACCGTTTCATGCAGCAGGATTACACAGGTGTCTCAAGTACAATGAATTTGATAAGTGTGGGTCTAAGTGGGCGAGTAAAACACCTTAATCATCTTTCATTCAAAATCTATAAATTCAAAACAACGCTTAAAATTAAGTGGCTTGAACAGAATATCCTTCATATGTGATCCATGTAGGCCTACCCGTTGGAGAATGTCAACGAAAACGGTTCTTAGAGACAAAATTGAAGATAATCAATGGATTAATAATAGCCTAACAGCGGGTACTTCTAGTCCCAAAGACGTTTAAGACGTCAGCAGCCTGCGTGCAATACGACGTCGTTAAACCTCGGAAGAAGAAGGAAAGTAAAAGATAACATACATGTATCAACATGTGAGTGTAATTGTAATTGTAATTGCAACAATGCAATTTTAATCTATAAAATATTATAGCATCACTTCAGATAAACTCCTTACCATCCGATGTGAGTTTTAGTTCATTTCTCGTTCCTGTTATTTGCTGGGTTCAGTTACGTAGTACGTCTTGTATTAGGAAAGAAGCCCCGTCACCATGCTGTAGATGCCACGCACAGTCGCCAATAATCATCATCTCGTTATCGTCAGAAGAAAAACCTCTTGATTTGCCGTGGCTGGGAAGTCCGCTGTATAGAAGTTTCGTAGATGCTAACATCGTCTAGTATTATGACTGCAAATCCTCATCAATTCTAACACAACTTTACTAAGACATTCACAGCTTTGAGACTTCTTGTGACCTCAAAGACCTTCGTCTCTTTTGACCACGGTCACACCACTCAAGTCGAACCAAAATGCCCATCTGATCTTCAAGTTATGAGACGAATTTGAACCCTTGTGGCTCAGTGGTGACTGCTATAACCAGATACCGATCCATCAAATTACCTGTATTCAGACCCTGCCTGACTAATTTACGCATAGTCTAATGCAGATTAATTTTAATGAGAACTATATTTAGAAAGACACAGCTCCACAGATTTTAATTCCAAATGCCGTCGTTAAGAAATCCATGATAGATTATTCCGCATAATATAATGTGAGAAATCCAGGTTCCAGATGCCCGAAAAGCGTCATTATGGAGTAGACGATGGAGGCGCTGTTTAAATTGTAACTTACGAGTGAGTGGACGCGCTGGTTAAATGGCGATGACTTCTAACTGGGAGAGTTAAGTCCTGCCATCAAATAGTTTCTTTTTAGGGACGATGAGCAAATCCTTCAATTGCAATCACTCCAGCGCCATTGATTTTTTGAATCGTGTGTGCATGAAAAGCGTGTGCTGTACCTACCAATGGAAATAATTGAATTAGATTGTAATACAAGGTAGGCCTACTGAAAGTTCCAAGTAATAGGGAGACATAGTTAATCAATTATAATAGACAGCGCAGTTCAAACCTTGAACACCTGAAAGACAGATTTTTACATAGCTATAAATAAGTGCAAATTATTTCCACCACTAGCTGTATATCTAATCTAATCTAATCTAATAAAGCATTTGTAAAGCGCTTCTCACAGCAGAGCTATTCAGAAGCGCTCTCAGCGTGACAGGCCCATGAAAAAAGAAAAGTCTTCAAGCAGCGAGAAGATGCAGGTGAATTTCCTACAAGAATCCTGCCACGAATTTCAGAAGGAAGGTGATTCCAAATTAAAGGACCAACAATAGCAAAAGCTCGGTGTTGGGTTAATGATGTTCGTGATCTGGGTACAAATAGATCAAAGCGGTCAGCAGAACGAAGAGGGCGTGAAGATCTTGCAGAAAGAGGCTTACACATTAAGTCACACAGGTATTTAGGCGCTAAGCCCTGCAGGGACTTAGTAACTAGAAGCAAGACTTTGTATCTGATTCGGGCAAAGATCGGAAGCCAGTGAAGGTCATGAGTCATGAATGTAGAGATGTGTATAGTGTCTGAAAGGGAAATCTCAAAGTCATTCATTAGCGTAATTTGATGTTTGTGGCCAATGAAAAACACCTTATCATCAGGTGGCGCCAATTTGAAGCCTGTATAAGCGTGGAGGGCGACGTATGTGTCGATTGTTTAAGTCTCAGCTTTGTTAAGCAGCCTTCAAATCGACGTTCAGAGCCCATTTAGCGATGACATCATTACACTGTACGCTGTTCGCACCCATACAACACCAGGTTCGCTGGTGGAGCGCTTCGTCTCTGCTGTCCCTAAGACAGATTCAGCAGTGGAACAACTGAACTGCCCCACCCCAGATGGCAGCAGTCAAAAGCCAGGATTAGGTGGGAGGGCGACGCTACCAATCTTCTCTATGACACATTGGCGCTAATAAATTATAGAAACCCGATTTCATAATTAGCACACAAACAACACAAGTTACACGTATATACATGTATAAATTTAGCGCAGAGTTCTGCATTTCACTGACTCTGTGGGGTTATAATATAATAGTTGCAAACAAAACACTAAACCAGTCCAACTGAACCTTCCTTTGCGGCCACAATATGTCGCCTAATAATTGACAAAACAGTGTTCTACATGGACACCTTCAAAACGGTTTCATAAAGAATAATAAATGTTAAATGCGCCTCATTGATAAATCAATTAAAAGATCGATCCAAAAATTAATGTACGTACAGCAATGCGTGCTCAGCGGTAGCAACATGCATTATCGCTCAAAAACGATGAAAGAATAAACCTGAAACTGACAACAGTCATAGACAGCACACTCAGAATAAATCTAAATTGTTTTAATCTGGCTAATTAAAATAAATCATATGTAATTTGTATTAAATTTCTCAATTTTAAGGAATAAAATTAATGTTGGACAGCAATTCGAATTGCCTCAAAATTTCACACAAATTATTAATAAAAATTTACTTTGAGCTTTTCTCAAACGATCGGTGGTCAGTGTTCCGATGGACTGATGCCGGTCAACTGACCACCACTTTGAGAACCACTTACCAAAGCCACATAATTATGTAGCGTCGGTGTTTTATACCTATGGCACCACAAGCTTTCGATAAGCGCCAAATAACTGTCGGATGGTGCCAGCCATAAGCCAACATTAAGTAGGAGGGCGAAGCAAATAGTCTTTATGGCAGAGTCCCACTTCACTGCAAATAACCAACTCGCTAGACTAACACACAAACCCTAATTCACTGCGCACGGATTGACTTTTGTCTTCAGGGCGACACAGTGTTTCTAAGGACAAGCCGCATCTATTGAAGAAGACATGTCTATAATTCCGTCGACGTCAATGAAAATTCGATCGATCCACCTTCAGATGCAATGAATATTGAAGCCGAGAGACACAGCAGTTAACTCAAAAGCAACGGCTAAAAATTTATTCATAATTTTGAACTGTACTGACATTTATTAAGGTATTATTATAATGTATAATGAATATGATTATAGTGAGACTACACATGTCATTTTGGCATGCATTTTTAATCATATTTCAGCACCAGAACTTAAAAAGTGGTGTTTATCCCTGTCTTGCAATCAGTTTATAATTAAATTTTATTTCGTTACCCAAATGCCATTGCTATAACCTTTGTTAACTATCACTAGTAACATCATTACAAAAGAAGTTGCGGCATCGTAATCGTTAGGACAGAGTGCATGATAGTTGCAGTGTCGTTAAAAAGGAGCTGCCTTTACTGAACGAAAGATGTCGCACAAAAATGGATTCTATATGTAGGCCTATAATGGTGCTCGACTTAAACACTTTTACACGTAGTGTTCCAAAGCTATAAATAAGTCAAGCGCCTTTATTTCTATGATACGTGCACGGCGTCCTTAGCTGTTAAACCGGAGATGATGAATGGAAGAATTGCCTTCCATCGGGTATTGCTAATCTCTATCTGCTGAAAAAGAGGAGGGGCGACGTTTGTGAGTCTGAGATAGCGTCGCTAGACCACTCTACCACTACCCTGTATACGAATCATGGTTTGAAGAGGAGGGCGTTTCAAATCATGATACAGGGTCATTAAAAAGTACTAAAACAATTGAAAACTCGCCTATGGAAACATAGCCAATTTGAACTCAAAGCAATCAGATAGAAATAGATACAACAGCCACAGGAGAACGCTATGATCCCAATTATCTCTCAACGTCGTTAAACAGCAAGCATGGGCGGAGTTTGGTATCCGTTTGGGGGGGGTTAAAAACTTGGTCCAGAAGGCGCCGCGCCGAAAATGTTTGTGCGTTTTCGGCCTGAAAAAAGTTTATGACCTTTTTTTAGTCGTCAGAGGGGGCTAAGCCCGAAAAATAGACCATTTACACGGTAAAAAAAACCATGACTATGGGACTTCTTTGAGGTTTTAATCCCCCCTAGCCCCTGATAAACTCCGCCCATGACAGCAAGTACAAAATTGACGACCAATAATTATTCAGAACTTCCATTTCGCTTGAATCATCGACCGTTAATTTAGATCTTGTGCATCATTGTTATGTAACCTGTGTGTGACCAGATGAGTATAATCATATGTATTGTTCAGTTCACGACTTAAACACCTTCACGAAATATTCATCGAAATTATATAAACGTAAAATTTGTCAATTTCTACTAAATTGTCTTCAGCTTGAGGCCTAATAAGATGCAACATAGATGGCGCCGACAGGCCATGAATGGCTCTAATGTACGCGACTTTTTTACATTCTTATACTATTAAGTCTGAGATTCTGTGTATGGATGTCCGTCGCAAGAAAGGCTCAGAGACCGATTCATTTCGCAACACTAAGCACATTTTTTTTAGCTTCTCATGCGAATTTGTGGGTCAGGAAGACCATTTTCAGCTCTCAACTCACCTTAAAACCCGAGATATCAACATTTTAATTTTACGCGTGTTTAGCCTTAGAAGCGTTACAGATTTAATCCGCCATTGTTGCCATTCGTTGGACGAACCACATCAGACTACAGTCGAATGAGTTCGCCATGTCTTGACGGCATTCTTGCTTATCGCACGTATAATAATAAATCCGGTTGACAAAACCGCAACCGGTTTCAGTGCACAATTGTGCAGTTGAAACATTCATATTCACAAGAACGCAGATCCCAGAAATCTTAACTATACTAACAGAACAGACAGCCAGCAATAATTATTGTATTAACCAAGTTACTAACAGGCACAGAGAAAGGAAAATACGGATGTGTGAGTGTACGTGTGTGTGTGTGTGTGTGTGTGTGTGTGTGTGTGTGTGTGTGTGTGTGTGTGTGTGTGTGTGTGTGTGTGTGTGTGTGTGTGTGTGTGTGTGTGTCCGGAATTATACGCCTACAATTTCGCAGCTATTGACCACCAGAACAACCTAGTGGAGGGGTTGGCGAACAGGGTGGGAATGGGGCAGGGGAGGAAGGAAGGGGGAGGGTAGGGAGGGGAATTGGTGGAATGGGAAGGACGAGGATTGGAGGGGAGGGGAGGGGATCCTAAAATTCCCGGGCAACACATCTAGTAAATTATAAAAGCGAAATATATTTTATATTTAAATGAAATGCTAAAAAGCTAATTTATATATTCTTGTATCTATGTCGTATTCTTTAATAAGTTCATTCATTAAAAAAATTATATAGCGCTCATAGACGATGCCAACTCAAAGGCGCTTCTACGATTACGGATGGTTTTGAGCAAAATGGTAGAAGCAAGTGCTTCGTTATTGCGAACTCCAAATTTCTAAAGCGACACTTTAAAAGTTAAGAGGAGGGCACCAGCTTATTCACTAGCGTTGCGTCTAGTCAAGAGGGTTGTCCAAAGAGTAATCCGAAGTTGGAGGACACGAGGGCCACTTTTTCTTAGTTGAATGACATTAGGGACCACAAGCTAAAATTTAATTAAGTAAAGGTGTATAAAATTGTTAAAATAGAAAGTTTGATGCGATTTATTAACGTCCGAAATGAATTAATTTGTAATAGAAAAGAATTATATATTCTAGCATGTGAAATTTCCAATTTTTACATATATTTTTCTTAATTCGTTGAGATGCTGCGGGCCATTTTTGTAGGCCAGGCGGGCCACTTTTGGCCCGCGGGCCACGGGTTGGGAACCGCTGACTTAATCCAATTTCTGAAGGCAAAGACTGATGCATGCTACTCTGGTGCAATCCACTTCAAGCTACATCAACACAGCATAAAGCAGCACCAGTTTAACTCTTCGTAAGGACACAAACGTTGGTCTTGAAAATGATGAACTTCAGCAAATCATCGGTTACTCAGCGCCATCGACTCACTAAAATTTTATAACCACGCGAAATGAACAACAGCAATAAAACTACTAGTGGATAAATCATTATTATTATTGCATTGGATAAAGCTTTCATGATAACTGCAGCGTCGTCAAACAAAATCACCCTCACCAATGCGAATATCATATCTAATTGTAATATAGGATTTTAAGAGGATTAAGTGCTGTTATTATGCCAAGCAAATTTCTCTAAGTTAATTCAACTGTTACAATATTATGACTGACTGAAGATATATTATTAAGTAGCGACCATGAATGATATGTGATAATTGATTAATAACGTATGAAAATGGGGAACTCTGTTTAGCGGTAAAAACATGTACCATTGGGTTTACCTGTTGACAACCTGCAGACGAATTCTTCGTCTTTCCAATTACTATCGTGAGTTTCAAGAAAATATTTGATGGATCGAGCAATGAACAATACCGTTTTGCCTAAAACACCTTCAATACGTTGCCATTCGTTTTACATAAGCGTAAAAATGTGTTAATTTTGATCGCCTTTGGTAGTTGTTGAAATGGCATATTATCACACTCATAACCTCCACTTGTTATAGTAAGACCAAAGTCAACGGTCATTGAAATGACCCACGAAATGTCGTAAAGTATTGGTATAAAAAATAGACGTAAGACACCCGCCTTAAAAATTGGCACAACAATGTTCTGAAACTTACATGAATGCAAAATAATATTGTTTCATTGAAAAATGTTTACCCATCGTATGTCAATTGTTTACCGGTCTTGGTTTCTAGACGTAAGCGAACCTGGCGATCATAAACTATCACCGCATGGATAAGTAAGTAAGTAAGTAAGCATTTTCTTTATTACTCCACTTGAAAACGCACAATGGGACACAAAAACATCATTATAAACATCAAAGTAATAATAGGTAATAAAAACGTGCAAATTAAAATCACTAGTTAAATTATAATATAATTGCTATACTATTATCGTCAACAAGTTGACTATAATATAGCATTTCTGGTGATAAATCCCTTTCCAATCAACGAATCACAACGTGGTATCTCTAAATTATGTGATCGGGGCCTAAGGGAGTAACCAGTAACACGTTCGGGTGGAAGAAGATAATGGAGGAACATGACCGGGGTCACAAAGGATAGAAGCAAAGATGGATACATCAGCCTCTGAACACATAACATGTCAAAAGTAGGAGTGTTGGTGGGCAAAAAACCTTGTCGTACCAACTTTCTAATAATAGCGGAGACCAATAATAATTTCTAATAATGTCAGTCACCAAGTCGTATTCGAAATGAAGGAGGAAGGCTATCGTAATACGCTAATTATATCTCTTATCAATTATCAATGATTGATTAATAATGTTTTACTGACCAGGCGGGTTCAAAGGGTGAACTCATTGACGCCTAAAATCTCATTGGCCTTATATTTCTGAAAGTGCAAGAGGGCTGTTCCGTGCAATTTTTTCGCCTATACCCACATTTGATTTTGTAATGGTTTCTGTTCGCAGACAACCGGGAGCAAAAGCCACAGAGGCAGGGGCTCCTATCACCCTAAACAACCGTCAACCGGGATCAGTCTCTCCCCTTCTCCCCTTCTTTTCTCGTCTTCCAAGCCTGGCCTGGTCCTCCCCCTCCCGCCGTGAGGTTGGTTCATTTCTTATTATTTTCACCAACAGACTCTTGTCTATCGCTGGTCTCAAATTGTGCCGACCATATTTAGGGATAGAAGCCCCCTGAAGGGATCGGTCACACAGAAGTAGAGTAGTAGGCCCATACAGATGAACGAGGCTGTTGGATGTACATGTAAGTTGTTTGGAATTTGTTTCCTGTATCTGCAGGGAGCTCTGTGCACAATCGTCCTTATCTAAACTTCTAAAGAATAAACTCTTGAGTTGCTGCTGAAATATCATGTGCTACAACTGCCGTTTAGTATAATTATAGCTACAATTCAGCTTCGGTTCTAATGCTAGTAGTCTAATACTAAAAATTCACAGCATTGTGACTTTTTTTAACTCAATGACCCCCCTCTCGTTTGGCTTCGGTTACATCAACCAGTTCAATCCAAAAATGGCCTTCTGTGTAGACTCCGAACGCCCTGTGTAATCGAAAATTGTTGGAGTTCTATAATTATGGCTCTGTGGTGTGAGAAACTATTCATTACAGCAGCACCAGATTCTGCGTATGACTCATTTATCCATAATACAAGAGAGTGTAGACAGTATACTGTACAGTGTATTAGAACTATTAAAGAATTCACTAATCCTGAATTTGTAGTAGCCTATCCATTCCACTTGCCGTTGTTAAAAATCCATCGCTAATTATTAAAACTTCACATGTTTAAGAAGTCCATGTTGTAATCTCCACCAGCGACTCAGATGACCGCAAAGCGTCACTTGGAATATACGAGAAAGGAGCGAAATCAAAAATATGAAATAAAACGTTAATGGGAGCTATGGTTAACTGGCTATGATTTGTAACTGAGAAAGTTGCATAATACGCTTAGAATAAGATGATTACTTTTAGAAACCATAAACAAATCTTTCATTCGCAATCACTCACCGCTATCTATTTGGGATTGTGCGTGCATGGCAGATATGGACAGATGGGTGGATCCAGAGTTCATGTTTTATAGCCTTTATCGACGTTTGCTACTCCTACGTATTATAGAAGTGGTTGTACTAATTCGAAATACAATGCAGGCCATAATTGAGTGGTCTAAGTAATCTGTCATTACTGCCACAAGATATCGCTAAACAGTAATTGAAGGGCTTGGAGCAATAACAAGGTATGTCGAAAATCATGAATGTTGGGAAATCGACTTCAAAGATTTACCGCTTCAAACTGCTGCATCTCAGCCATTTGACAACATATCAACAAGCTGTTTTGAGCAATATGTACCTTAAAATAGTCTTTAAAGAAATTGTCACATTATACAGTGCGAAACATGAGATTATTATTATTTTTTACACATTTTGCTTCATATCGTGTTATTGCAGCATGAATACTCCGTCATTAGTATAATTTCTGGTGCAATAACAGGTTATGTCGACAAAGTGTTTTCTAGCAGCTGCAATACCACACATATTATGTGGTATAAGTCGACATACCTTGTTATTGCACCAAACTGTCTCTATTACACAGTTCGAGAATCGTGCAAGAAGATTGTAAGTCACCATAACTGTAGTACTATCGAGATATAAAATATTCAAAAGCAGTGTGACATGACGTTTTAATGACATAACCGTAGAAATTGTATGCAATATCAGATCTTTGTATCGCGGTTCAGACTTTTCATTTTTTACAAAATAAGAGCCATCATCATTTGTTTCAACATTTCATTGGATTCATCAATTAAAAAATTTGATCAACCGAAACTGCATCTGCTTCTCGTAATGATTTTTTTAACTTCTAAAGCTGAAAAAGTAAAAATTTATCTTTCAGCAGCACATGTTTTGTTGAAATCAACGTTTGCCAACTGTTCATCTTTAATACACTTGATGCTAGGCTGTTGCGATTGTGAGACTCGCAAATCATTTTTAATACTATAACAAGCTTTGTCAAAAAGCGTTGGAATGATAGCACCTACGCTTGGGGAGTGGGTAGTAAAGTTTTTAATACTTCAACCCAGCGCCAGTTAAGTGTGCGAAAATAAGAACAGTACTGTTGGTGAAGATAAAATCTACACAAAATTCAGAGGCAATCTGGGATCAATCCGGGACATGAGGCGCAAAGGGTCAGTCACACTGTGACTATACCAATTACTAAATCCTGAAAGAAATTGATACAGTTTAATGAGTTTATAGAAAATTCGGTGCGATTGACTAAAAAAGGTCGTCAGAAATGTTTTCAGGTCAAAACAAAAATTCCGTTGTTTTACTCAGACCCGGCAACTTTTTCAAACCACTTTCAGCTCTGGGTAGCCTAGACTGTCGAGCGTAGATTTAAGTCGATGATACACAATGCCAAATTGAGTATTAAACGTAGACCTATTGCCTAAACCATCAAACATAATATCTCAAACTACACCTTACCAACCTCTGTTGTTTTTTAGAGACTGTAAAAAAAATTACGACCTAACGAAGCTAATTGTTTTCCACGATTCATTTTCGCATAGGTTACAACAGTACTGATCTCAATAAAAATGTCGGATTATTATGAAATTCACTGTCACGTGCGCCGTTGTGGTGTACGGTAACACAACATACAATATTCTTGATAGCACGCACATAGCCCAATTCAAACGAAAGTGGGAGCAATAACAGGTTATGTCAAATAACCTCATTATTGCACCGGCGCTAATGTAAAGTTTGCAAGAAAACACGCCAGTGTATGTTGTCATACCCTGATATTGCATTAGAGTTATGGTCGAACTCTGTCGGGTGCGCAATAACATGCTATGTCGACATAACGTTTTTTGAAAAACAGCGCTCAAAACTATTCAGATCTGTACCAAATTCACAGGGTTTATAGATTACCATATTCCGCTCACCGTGGCATACTGTTTCGCAAGACATAGGTATGTCGACTTACCTTGTTATTGCTCCAAGCCCTTCAATTGCAACTCTCGTCTAAAACACCTGAAACACAAATTTTACCGATTGTATAAATACTAAAAATACGTTTTATCGGTGAGTAACGCCACATTTTCATCATTGCAAAAGGTCAGCGATAACGGCCATATAGGCAGCAACAGACCAATAACTATGCGGTCAATGAGTAATGGAAAACACCTTACAAAAGGATGGTGCCAATCTACAGCCTGAATATACGAGGAGGGCAACGCGTGTCATCTGCACTATGATATACATGGACGTATGTTTAACGCGACAACCGATCAGAATGTCATTCATTCCTTCGCTTATTAAATATACCAATCTCGTGGTCAGGTTACGCTCTTGGCTCTTTTTGACGTTTCTTCTGCATTTGATTCTGTGGACCACTCCATCCTCCTGGAACGTCTTTCTACATCCTTTGGGTTGGTTGGACAGCCTCTAGAGTCTAGAATGGTTGCGTTCCTTCCTCTCTGACCGCTCAAACTGTGTGGTTGTTGGATCCTCTAGGTCCCTTTGGGTTCCAGCTCCTCTTGGTGTTCCTCGGGGCTCTGTACTTGGCCCCTTATTATACCTTCTCTACACGGCTGATCTTTGTCCTCTACTTGAGTCCCGGGGTCTCCTCCACCAAATCTTTGCTGATGACACTCAAGCCTACATACATTCTAACCCATTGGATTCAGTTAGCACTGTGCGCCTAATGTGTCTGACTGTAAACGTCCTTTCCTCTTGGATGGCGTCAAATCGGCTTCTCCTAAATCCCAGTAAGACTCAATTCATTTGGCTGGGTGGCCGTCGGCAACTTGAGAAAATCAATCTGCCTCTGCTAGCTCAAATCTTTCCTGACATTAGTTTCTCTTCCACGGTTCGTGACCTGGGTGTAACCCTTGACTGTGAACTCAGTCTCAGCCAGCATGTTAATCTTGTTGCTCGAAGCTGTTACTACCAGCTTCGTCAACTTCGAGTGATTGCACGCTCTCTCTCTCTCATGATGCGCTGGTAGTTCATGTTCATGCCTTCGTAACCAGTCGAATCGACCATTGTTGCTCAATCCTTGTTGGCCTCCCCCTTGGGGTTCTGGGTCGGTTAGATCGGGTTCTGCGCTCTGCTGCCCGGCTCATTGGACGAATCCCTAAATTTTCCTCTGTTTCTACCTACATGCGTGATGTGCTGCATTGGTTGCCAATAGCCCAACGCATCCATTATCGAAAATTATTGCTGCCCTGGTCTCACGTTGTATACCCTTGGTTGCGCTCCATCCTACCTGCGCATTCTTTGTCGCCCAGTCTCTGACATTGAAGCGCGTCGGGCCCTTCGCTCTGCTGCAAAGGGACAACTGCTTGTTCCACGGGCTCGCTTGGCTACCAGACAGTGTCGAGCCTTCTCGGTTGTGGGGCCGTCAATCTGGAATGACCTCCCCCCTAACCTCCATCTCCTCCACCTGACCAGTCAATCCTTATTCCTTAAGTCCCTTAAATCTTTTTTCTTTTGCCGTGGCTGGGCTGGGAGCGCCTCTGAGTAGTTTCTTGAAGGGGCGCTATATAAATGCTAATAATGAATGAATGAATGAATGACGCAGCGTGGTGTAGTGGTGGAGTAGTGGGTGTGTTGGTTGCTTTGCACGTTGCAGGTAGGGTTGCCAGGTGGCCTTCAGAAAATTACCGGACAATGGCTATCACGTTACAGGACTATAATTATATATATATATATATATATATATATATATATATATATATATATATATATATATATAATCAGTGGCGGTTCTACCGGGGGGGCTGGGGGGGCTACAGCCCCCCCAGCTGAAAAGTTAGCCCCCTAGATTTTCCTAGCCCCCCTATACAAATGTTAGCCCCCCCAGTTTAACGCTTAATCAGCTATATATTGCCTACAAACAATGTCTGTTGGCACCAAGGCCTCCTAATTCATTAATTCATAGATGCTGTTCTGAGATGCTTGGTACTGTAACACAGCAATATCACCCTTCACATACCCCTGCACTGTTGCTTCAATGAGAATGCTCAGACACAAGCACATGTTCATCTATACTAATAGCTGCCCTTCGACTACAGAGGACCCTTGGGGTGTTCAAGCGAAGGTGAAGAACTAATAACGGTTTCAGCGGTGGAGA
The DNA here is from genome assembly GCA_949752735.1 of Lumbricus terrestris. Taxonomy (NCBI): domain Eukaryota; kingdom Metazoa; phylum Annelida; class Clitellata; order Crassiclitellata; family Lumbricidae; genus Lumbricus; species Lumbricus terrestris. The sequence goes on along the minus strand of OX457048.1, from coordinate 11,724,752 downwards.
TTAAGTCATACGCCAGCTCTTAATTACCCTGTACGCTGTAGTGACACCAGCTTCATCCTTAGCTCACGATGACAGCGGGCGGCCACAACCCCAGCATCTGCAGCAGCACAGATGGTCAGAGGAGGCCAGGCCAGATAAGATTCTATGTGTACTATAATAGTGTATACTGTATGCTGTATATAATTATGTGCATATTATGTGCAAGCTGGACAGTGTTTACTAGAACCCGTTTGGAGCACTCACATGTGCACATCATTATAAATGGACAAATTCGATAAGTGAGAATTGAAAAGAGAAAAGTTAATGAGCTAAACGCTGAAGTTTTCGACGGCAATGATAATCCTACATCAGGTATGTAAAATGGCATAATGAATCTACGTTGAAAGGGACAAGTCATGGGATAATGTGACAGTTGCAGGAATATATTCTTGGAAACATGAGCGCCCTCAAGTACTTTTGCAGAAGGCACAAACACAATGGTGACGGTTAGATTTTAGCAAGAGCGTGAAAATGCAAGCAAGAAATTAAGAACATCGGTATTTTTCATAAGGGTTTCCCAACTAAATGTAAATTTTTCAGTTTCAGAAAAACTGAGTTTATAATTTCAGATGCTAATGAAAATGTAAGATAGTTAGCCTAATTATCCTATTTTCTTGAAGTCATTTAATAGGCCTACTTCATTAAGCAGGTGAATAGATAAGCACTAAGCAGAACACTCATATTATATTATATGACATGAGAATATTATGATATATACCAAGTTTTGTTATGGAAGGAAGCCTAAAAAAGGACACTTGTACTCCACAAAATCTTTACTAAGCTTATACATGGAGGTATCACATTCAAAAGATCATTTTCAAGAAAGCCTACTGTTCTTTTTCGCAACCTGACATGTGAAAAAGTGTTCTGCAAACCTGCAAATAGATAAAAATTGGAGCTATTTTGTTTGTAAACTTATTTTGACATGATTTATTTGTTCAAAACAAGTGTTACAGTTACAATAATGAATCAAGTGCATGCAATGCGACAAGCTGAACATGCAACATTTGTGCTCTGTGGATTCTTCGGAAGATGACATACAACATTCTTTAGATACCCTTTGGCAGGGCATTCAAAAACTGTCCTCTTAAGCCTTTTGTACTGTCTTTTAGAAAAGCTAAAATTGTTGGTTTTGACAAAAGTTAGACATGATACGTTTTTCTTCGATGTGTTAATTGTATCCTCAAAGATAGAATTGAAGTACGAGTCATTCTCAGAATCTGTTGCACTGTTCTTGATTCATCATTGTAACTGTGACTCATTGACACAAGTTTTTATTCAATGAAAACTTATTTATTCATTCGTTCATTCTTTTCATTCATTAAAATGTTTGTACTTTAAAAATCATTCTATGTCAGTCAGATAGCCTAATATCAATTTTATGTGAATATATTGCTGAAACTTCAAACTGGCAACGGGGGCCAACACACTCAACTGCGTGAACATATACATCTATGGGAAGGGAGGGGCTAATGCAATTTTTAGCCCCCCCAGTTTAAAAAGTCTAGAACCGCCACTGATATAAATACTATATATATATATATATATGTGTGTGTGTGTGTGTGTGTGTGTGTGTGTGTGTGTGTGTGTGTGTGTGTGTGTGTGTGTGTGTGTGTGTGTGTGGTGGGTTTTTTTTACGTTTTTGAATCATCCAAAAAACCGAGGGTGGTCTCACTAAACGTGATATAACTTTTGTTCTGTTTTAGATATTTTGATGAAATTTCGGTCATCATGTGTAAATATGAATTGTCTATCATCCTGTAAAAATTTCATTTTGAAATTCCAACTTTTGGCCAAAATATTGGCAAAAACCTACTTTTTGTTGCGTTACGTTTTTGAATCGTCAAAAAACTGTCGGTGGCCTTCCTAAAAGTGGCATAACTTTTGGTTTGTGTGAAATATTTTGATGAAATCTGGCCATCATATGTAAATATGAATTATCTTTAAGTCTGCAAAATTTCATTTTGAAATTCTTACTTTTGGCCAAGATATTGGCAAAAAATCTAGGGGGGTCTTTTTTTTGGCGCACCCTGTATATGTATATAATTATTATAGTGGCTAATTTGAAAATTTGGCGCCGGTGTCACTAAATAGAGTATACCCCGTATTAATTGTATCCCCCAAATTAAAAAAGTCGAAAAAACCGCTTCCGTGTGTATTTTCTTTTTGCGAATTAATTTTCATCCGCTTTGTTTTGAACAATGACACTAACAGGTATGTTTATGCCTACTAGATAATTTGTTTTGCCTGTTTTTGGAGCACTTAACACATTTAAAACACTTAAGAACACTCAGAGTCACTAAATAAATTCGAGTTGCCTTTATCTGAGCATTGCTTAGGAAACTTAAAACAATTGGAGTCACTTTAAATTTTGATTACAGCATAAATTTTTTTATTATGCGCATTTTAAAAAAAGGGGATATAATGGTTTATCCCCCCGATAGTATAGACCGGTTAATTCCATCCGGGGGGATAGATAAATTCGTCCCCCCGGATAGCTTTCAGGGGGGATACTCCGTTTCGTGTCACCGGTACGAATGAGTAATGACTGAATTCGGATATTAAACAATATTAAAAATACATTTAACGATTTTAGCACTCAGTTCCATTCTGTAGATAACCTCAGTTGACCTGGCAGTAGACCTTCAAAGCTAATTGCGATTGCATCATTAAGGCGCGAATATCTTTGTACTCAGACAGATATAATTAATCAATGGGGAGGAGTGGTTAAGAGACAGGCTAGAAATACAAGAGCGAGCTAGAGTGACAGACATACAGATAGAGAGGCAGATAAGCACGGACAGATTAGGCCTACAAGCGTCCGTGTTTAAGCCTTAAGTGAAAAGAGAGAAATAGACAGACAGAGAGGGAGATATCGGGCAGAGAGAGCCAGACAGACGAACAAACAGACAGACAGCGACATGGCCTAAATACGGAGATTCGGTTCAGCCATCATTTGAACTATGAATCCAGCCTCCAACTTTATACGCACAAGGTATACAGGCTAGTATGACCCGTGCATCATATATTTGGCTCTGTTATGATAGTTTATTTAACGGCGCCGTCATTTCGACGATGATCGGTGTGTAGGCTATAAATTTGGCTTTGTTTCACTAGGTGATCCATACGCGGGAAAATCGTAAGCAGATATTTTCATGGCCCCAAGAAACTATACACTCCAAATACACTTGTTGCTAGCAATAAGTATTTTCCGGACACAGCCATGTCCGGTAATGTCTGAAATTTCTGACCGGACAGTTCGTGTAAATACCGGACTGTCCGGTTCATTACCGGACGCCTGGCAACCCTAGTTGCAGGTTCGAATCCACCTCAAGCCGGCTCGTAGGGACCATGAGCAAGTATTTCACTCGCAATTGCTTATGCGCTCCGGCGTGAAAATCCGATTCAGTGTCCGCGCTGTAGTCGGGAGTGCTTCCGAGTAGGCCCTAGTGATATGAAGAAGCGCTATAAGAAGTGCATATACATACATATCAAAATATTTGTAGATTTCTAGTCTTCTGGAGCCATCTGGCGAATGCTTCGACAAACGACGGCTTTCTATAATTAATTTCTATGTTATTTCAGTCATTCTATCGTTGGGCAAAATACAGGACTCTTCAAGAAAACTACTCTACGGTACTCCCAGCCTGGCAACGGCTAAAGAAAATCGACTGGAGTGATTTACAAAACAGAGTTTTGTCGGTCACGGGTAGGCCATTATTATAATACGTTGATCCAGATGGTTGGGCCTGCAACCGAGAAATTTTGGCGAGCCCTGAGAACTAGAAGCAGCCCTCGTCACGAAGAAACTGACGTGCTGCAACGTCTCAAATTTGAGTAAATAGTTCGGCAGCACCTAACCCACCCCAGACAGGGTATGCTCAATCATCTACAATGAAAAGATTGTTATTGGGAAGAACATACGGCGAGGAATTGTAATCGCGATCGTACATTTATATAGCGCCATTTCAAGAGAACTCCTCAGAGGAAGATGACAACCCACCGACACTGAAAAGCCGAGGTCAAGTAAAAGTGAAGTCGTAATATTATTGCTTCGTACCCAGAGTGGATCACGTGGCAAGCTCCAACCAATCATCACATCCCTTCGACTGATGCAACTTTAATTTTGACCAATCAGAGCACAATAAACGAATCCACTTAATCCATCTCGTTGGGATACTGAACGAGTCCTTCACTAGCAATTGTTCATGTGCTCCGGCGTGAAACTGATTTAGCGTCTGCACCGTAGTCTGGAGCGTCTCTGTGCAGTAATCTTTGACTGGCGCTATAACAAGCGCTCATACATGCATACATACATAATGTTGCCCTTACCATTATTACAGCTATTGAAGTTCTCGTCTTAAACACCTGAAACACCAATTCCAGCAATGTTATAAATTATGCGAATTCAAATTATCGTTACCTGTTTTGACCTCATTCAGACCAATTATTGTGTGGAATGGTACACGCATATTACGTCATCTTTTTTCAACTAGTCTACAATCGAGCATCAAAACAAAGTTCGCACTCGTTATCATGAATTCAAACTTCCACTAAAAGTTAATACGAAGTTCATTTCAAGGTCCCCCTATTATAGAAGCTAATTATTTCATCTTTCATCATAAGCCTTATAATTTTTTAATTAACGTTATCAATTCTTTTTCTTGCTGTCACATATTGCATTCTGTGCTTGTGTGCGCTGTGTCATCTACGTATTCACGATAAAAGAAATATTTTATACAGGGCTGTTTTTAAGGAATTTTTAGAACTGCACAAACCCCTTCTTTCTTTTCCCATCCTCCATGGTAAATTACTTCCAGGCGGAGGACAATGACCTTTTTACTAGTTTTAACTGTAAAGATGTGCTTCTACAACTGCACAACTCCATTATGACTGCACATTTTGTGCACAACTGCACGTTAAAAATGCCCTGATATAATATATTAGAGATTATTATTTTAATTATCATAATGTCATTCTACCCATCGGAGTCTCGTGGATAAGCTGGTTCCCTTTACGAGAAGATTTTCGGGATGACTTTAGAAATCTTGAGATTGCCATTAAGATGTTAGATTACGAAGAAATTGACCATTTCAGATACAGTACATGGCTAAACAATCTATACAATCCTACATACAGTTTTCATTTAAAACACCTTAATAGCTAATCATCTATAGCAATAAATTCTCCGCAACACAATCGCTGCATGACTCGGCAACAAGACTGATGTTGACATGAGCGGACCCTGGCGGCCACCATCAGACCTAAGACGGTGACTTCACTATCATCTAAAAAGCCTGCTAATCTCAACAATAATATTAGTTAGAGCAACCATGCTACAGTAAGATAAGATAAGAATATTCTTTAATATAGCAATTGCTATCCGCATCATGGTGTACATACAAAGTATAATAAACAACGTACATAATTTCTATATCCAATCGATGTCAAAGTGTTTTAGAATAGCACAACATTCTAAGTCCAATTCCAATATAAATTTTAAATTTAAAAAAGAAGTTCTTTTGTAACAGCTGGGAAGTGCCTAATAAGATAAATTGAGTATAATTATTATAGTATTAAGAGAAAGGCGATTAGAAGACATCCATGACATCCATGAGTGGAGATGATTAGTGAGAGATTCAATAAGCCCACCTAAAAGCAACTGGACACCTTTATCATTATGTCATTCGATGTTATAAATAAAACAAATACGCTTGTGGACCAATAACACGACGTACACGATCATTGGTCATTGGTGATCAGAAGTTGTTGAGAAACAGCGAAAAAAATGCACAACCTCGCTAAAGGCTGGACTAAAGAAGAAGGGCAACGATGATGATCTTCTTCATGGCAATTGCAACGGTTCGGGAGCAACTGCCAAAAAGCTAATTTCCAAGATGGCTGCTCGAGAACAGCACGGATTTATGGGGACTTTTGGTAATTTCATAAGTGGGGTGCACATAACAACTATGCCAATCTCTAGCTTCTGGAAATTTACTGAGTCGATTGATGCTTTTTTCTACTAAAATTCTTTTACTATAAAGCCAACTCGGGACATGAGATGAGTGAGGTGGTTTCCCGTTGCCTTCCTCAAAGACAATTTAACCCTCATCCGCACAAGCTAAAATGCAACTTAATTTGAACAAGGGGGGGGGTCTGGCCAGACCCTCCGTTTCGATGTGGGTTTTTCATAGGAAATAGTGATTTTTATATGCCAATTTTGTAAGATGATATCAGAGTAACTCAAAACAACATTGTATCAGTCTCTTCATGCAATATAAATCATTTTTAATGATGAATTTGAAATTAAATGCTTAGTTACATTAATTTTGACGGTTTGTCATACATGTTCATCGTCGCAAATAGTTGTCTATCTATAAAATTTGGAAATCAAAATATAGAAACCATAATATTATTTTATTAAAATTAGTACTGAATGCTCTTTTGATCAGAGTCAGCATGACTGTTATCTAGAAAATAATAATTTATCTATAAAAAATAATGGAATAGGACTAAACCTAAAATGTAAACATGTAGGCCTATCATACATAGTCCGTTAGCTGTTGCTTTCGGTTTTGTATGTCGAATGATGATGTCTTTCATCTCGTTTGTTCTAAAACTGTCAACACTATTTTGAATATTCTCAATGTGTCAGTATTATTTTATTCCACATCTTCTGTTACTGTATTGTGCAACAGAGCACGTCCTCCTGGCATTGCTTTTGACTGCCAAAAATTATCCGGATCTTTACTTTTATTTAGGTCTCTCGGCTTCATCAGTATAAACAATTTCGCCATCATTACCTTCACAATCATTTCCAATCTCATCATCGTGTTTATCACCATCTTCAATTTCACATTGTTTTCATCATAAGAAACATCTGAATGTTGTCCTTCAAGCATTGGCATCTCTTCATGTTCACATTGATTATTGTTGCTCTCACTGTCCAAACTGTAATCATTGTAGTCTCGGCCAGTATTATCTTCAGAACTTCCATATCACTAAATCGATTTGGTCGTTTAGATGTGCCAATTGTAGCTCAGTAATATAGGAACAAAGTCATAAAAGCAATCTGAGAAAATATCACTCCTAAAAAGTTATGCAGCAAATATATGGAGGGGGATCTGACCAGACCCCCCCCCCCTTGTGCGGATGAGGGTTTTAAAGGATGAGGTGATCGAATTGTCACGTACATCCTGTTCGGCGGCTATTAGCAACAGCAACTTGTTGACACGACCTCTGAAAATATGGCCATGCACCGTCTGGTGGTGCCTGGCTAATGCCTAGATATAAAAGGAGGGCGCCGTCACGGTTCAAGATATTAATCTGGAAGGAATCTCAGTCTATATAATATAGTTACTGTCAGAGCAAGTCGTTCACCATCGTTTAGCCTACTCGGCGCCATCGACTTATAGTTGCTTACTAGAAATAGCACCTCAGAATGGCCAGTATTATACTGTTGCAGGCGCTTTTAAATCATCATAATACAATACATTACAATAGCGGCGCGAAATAAAGTAAACTATAAAACTTCATATATATTCAGGAAAATCCCAAATGATACTGCAACCATTGCTACATCTATAATTATACTAGCATATACTACTACTATATAATTGATTATGATTCTGCAGTCTGCATGTCACTGCAACGATTAACTATACCGTCGTTGTTAAGCTACTATTGAAACTACTAACACTGCGCGACATGATGGTCTGTTGATCGTAGCTGCACCGTGGTAAAAGAGAATCTATTTTCACAGAATGGCAATATTATAATAATCTAATAAGATATGATTACAAGAGATCACACAGACATTGCCAGTCAGCTTATTATAGCGCAAGAGTCGACAATACATTTTACTCTTTAAACACCTTTAACAGGGTTTAAGATGACTCTTATAAATAAAAGAAAATGTAATTTTTCGATGATGTACTGAAAAATCTCATTCATGACAAAGTCAACGTCCCTTAGACCAAGATGATAATTAACTTATTTTTGTGTAAACCTGCTAGACGTTGTGTACTGGCTCCCTCCACTTCAACCATCGACCGTTGTACTCTGTGCATGCCAAGTGGCTGGTACTCCACCTCCCTCTCTCCCTCCCTCAGCCTCCAGTCCCTCTTCCTTTACTACACCTACGTCTCCCATTCATCACCTACCTCAGGCATGCATTGTGTGTATTGTCGTGCTGCCTCTGACCTCATCAGTCATGTTAGCGAAGAGGTGTCGATCGCCAGAGCCCTCAGAACTGCATTGCTTGCTTGACAAAGATAAACAGATAGACATTTCCTCTCCAAATTTGTCACTGATTATCAGCTGTAGCGGAATTACAATGCAGCGTTGTCACAGCGACACATTGAATCACCCTCCTTAATTAAAGGACTTTGGCCTGGCTGCTCCACCTTGCACATCAGGTTTTTTATTAATCAATTTATAGCACAGTGATAGTGCTTGTTAAAGGTGTCTAAAATAGGTCATGTAGGCCTACATAGGATGACTTGTGCTTGTGGGTTTATAAAGCAAACATTGTGGCTGTTCCCGCTTGAGATCAAATGGAATAGATAAACGAGGTTCTTCTAATAACCCATTATTCTCAATGCATTTTCCTAATCATTCAGTGCGGGCTCGACGTCAACGCAACTTTATGAACACAAAACTTAGGGTTGAGGAGTTGGATCGCCACTCTAAACTAGCGAACTTAATCATCATTGGAATCCCTTCATCACCTCCTGCCACCATGGATACTGACCCTACCCACCTGCAATCGTCACTATATGAAACAGATCGTTCTCTTCTGACTGCAGTGGTCCAGCTCTTTCAGACCGGTCTAAAGGTCCATGTATCCGAACAGGATGTCTCAATGGTTCATCGTCTTCCGGGGAAAAAGAAAGACAAATATGGACCTGTCATTGTTAGCTTTGCGACCAGGAGAATTAGAAATGAAATCTTCAGGGCCAAAAAACTTCTACGTACCAACTACCAACCCTCCGGTGCCTACTCGTCACAAAAGCAGTCTATCTTCATAAACGAACATCTCACCAAAACAACGGCTCAGATCTTCGCTTCAGCGAGAAAAATGGTTCGTGATAAACTCATTACGTCCTGCTGGACGAATGGTGGGATCGTCTATGCCAGAAAATCCACTGAGGCTGCTGAATCTCCGAAGAGACTCTTGACCCTGGATGACCTCGAGAATCTTATCCTTTGAGTTCCTCATTATAGAATGAGTCTCTATCAATTGTTACCAACTCAAGTTTAGCTATTTACCTGCTGGATAGTACTCTTTGATTGTTCTTAACTGATGCAGGGTTGCCAGATTTCGGAAAAAAATTATCGCGAGATCTCGAAAAAAAGTCGCGAAAATCGCGAGATTATCACGAAAAAAGTCGCGAAAATCGCGAGATGGTTTACAAACCATAAATGAATCGTACATGTATATAATGGTTAGGGAGTCGTTCCCAATTCTTGTTGTATAATTTAACGTATTTCACCCACTTACCCATAATATAATAATAATATTCGTTTATTGACAAGGCCGTCGCCAGGATTTTTTTGGGAGGCGGGTGTTTAAGAACTTCATTTACCGAAAAGATGATGACCTTTTGTTAAGTAATCCATCCTAAATCTTCAAAAAAGGTGTCTCAAAACACTGATGACTTTTTTTGTCATCAGTCCGAAATTTAAAAATGGTGTCAATTACCCCTCCCAAAAAACTGATGACTTTTTTAGTCAAATGACCGAAATCTTCAAAAAAGGTGTTTAATTTCCCTTCTGAAAAAAGTGATGTGTTTGTACTTGCACTTTAACGTCACGTGAGGTAACAAGGACCATTAGCGACGTCCTCCTCCTTTATCAAGGTTTGGGGCTGGCACTGGCAGAGTGCAACCAGTGGAGGAGTTTAAAAAATGATGACTTTTTCTTTTAGCCATCCTTTCGAAATCTTTTTAAAAAGGGTGTTCAATTTCCCGTCTAAAACACTAATGACCTTTTTAGTCATTCGTCCGAAATCTTCAAAAAGGTGTTTAATTTTTCTTATAAAAATAGCTGACTTTTTAGTCATCCGTTCGAAATCTTCAAATAATGGTGTTCAATTTCCCAAATTTTTGGAAAGATATGGCCAATTAGTTAATTATTTTTTTACCATTTTTCATTTCGGTGGGTGTTTTCATTGCTTTATTTCATGCATGCTGCATCAAGTGCTCGTAAATGCATAACATTTCTTCACATTTTCAATTTCGGAAGGTGTTCAAACACCCAAAACACCCCCCCCCCCCCCCCCCTAGCGACCGCCTTGATCAAATCTGACAGACCGCAGATCGATAACAGGTACATGTTATACGAAATACGGCCATCTTCGCACGACACGCAGGTCGGCGACAACAGGCTCGGTAGCTTAACACTAATGGCCTAAGTGCTGGAACGCTCCTGATTCGGCCAAGCTAGGAGAGGGGCGATCTTATTTTCAACAGACCCGAGGCAAACAACACAACGGAAATCGCCACTGGCAGCTAACAGAAAATTCAAATAAATTTTTGCCCTGAGCGAGGCTTGAACCCGGGTGGCGATAATGACTACTCAGTTTATCGACCAACGCTCTCTCAGCTGAGCTACGGACCCCCCCATAACGTGAGTTAGAGAAATATCATCTATAGTACTTTTCAAAAATAGGCCAGGTGCCCGCGTACCTCGTGCATGAAAGATTAAGTTTGCGCCAATTATTGGCGGCAAATTTCATGGAGCTTATAGAAACGCGCCAGTCGGAAGATATATGATGAAAACATCGACGTAAAAATTTAGATGACAAGCAATTTAGTGCTTTTGGTAAATTATTAATGCTTTATTATCAGGTAGACAACGACACGCACAACTGGTCACGATAATTTTAATCTACAAGCGGTGAATTTCTGAGATTTCAAAATGTCGCCGTGGCGACCGCGAGACAATTCAAAAGTCGCCCAAAAAGCGCGAGGTCGCGAGGACGAAATTTTCAGTCGCGAGCACTTTCAAAAGTCGCCCAATTCGCGCTTTTCGCGACGACCTGGCAACCCTGAACTGATGACACAGTCATACTTAAGTTCTTTCCATGAAGGCTTTATTACTGCCGATTTACTATTGGTTTGAGTTTACGTTGTATTATTGCTGGCCTTGATAATAGGCATGTTCGTGACTTGGCCTTCTGCGTTTGTGCACATTATATTACCAGTTTTGTTTTTGTGCACTATTTGATGTCGTTTAGTCATGTTTAGTTTTTATTGGTAATGTTTTTCTCACTGGTCTTTATCTAAGTCTATCATTATAGTATGAGTCTTTACCATTTGTCGCCGACTCAAGTTCAGCTGTTTTTACCTGCTTGATAATGGGTTTATATGCCTTCGTATGCTCTTTAACTGCACTTGGTCGTTAACAAATGATCCTACTTAAGTTTTTTTACAGATGCACTTTTTGTGCCACTGTTTGTGATTTTTTGTGCCACTGATTTATTATTGGTTTGAGTTTACATTGGTATTATTCTTACTAGGCCCAACTGACTATTCAATTATTGGCCTTGATTAACATGACTTGGCCTTCTGCGTTTGTATACATTATATTTTCAGTTTTTGTTTACACAATTTTGTTGACGTATAGTTATACTTAGTTTTTTAATTATTATTATTACTATTATGTCGAGATGACTGATTGTCTGTCGCAATGTTATGTTGTTTACTACTTTTGTCGATATGTCTCGGCCCCCGTATTCTTTGTTTTCTCCTTCTGTGCCTGTACACATAAGTTTGACATTTAGTTATTATCTTTTTCGGCGTTGTGCCTTTTGCACATACTTTGAGGTGTGTGTTTTGAGTTCTTGCTTTTTGTGTGTTTATGTCGTTGTCGCCCCACAATTGTTCGCAATGGGGTTATATAATCAATGGACTATCTGATGAGATTGAGTGTGTAGTGTGTAAGTCTCACTTTCATTTACAATGTTGTGTCCCTCAAGTTCATGGACTGGAGAGATTAGTTTGGTGTTGCTATGATTGTTTTAATTCAAATCTGCCGTTTGCTACTTCCTCGGACGATGTTTCCATGCATGACATAGATGAAATTGCCACTAGCTTTAGAATTTCTTCGTTGGCTGACAATAGTGAATATTGCTTGAGATTATGTGACCTAAATGATGAATGTAGAACTCTATTGCAGGATGAGGACCTTGACGCTGACTTTAACTTTTACAATGCTAGGACTATGCTCTCAAGCTCATATAAAGTCACTACTCAGTTACCTGAATTTTATGCTAGCCTTAATGCTAATGATCATTTTTGCTTAACTCATCTCAACTGTCGTGGCATGAATTTAAAGATCCCAGAAATTCACCTCCTCTTGACTCAATCTAATACATCTGTTCTTGCTCTTACCGAAACCTGGCTCTCTGATGAATTGGCATCAAGCATCTCAATCCCGGGGTTCAATTTTATTCACAGGTCTAGGAAAGTGGGAAGGCATGGAGGAGTTGGTTTTTTTATTCGAACAGGTATTGAATTTGAAGTATTGGAAGCTGAATGGACGAAATCTAAATTGAGCACTTTTGAATCTATGTTTATTAAGTTGCCCCTAAAAAAATAAAGACATAATAATTGGCACTATCTACCGTCCTCCTGGATTGCCAATCCCTGGTTTTCTTGAGGACTTTGATGACTCCTTATTATATTTATCAAAATCTACTAACCGTGTATTTTTAATGGGAGACTTCAATATCAATCTACTTCGCCATAGTGAACATCCCCCCTCTGAGGCTTTTTTGAATTCTATGTTTTCCCATAAATTTTTCCCAACGATCCTCAGGCCCACGAGAATTACTGAAACAACTGCAACCCTTATAGACAACATCTTTACTAATTGTTTAAGCATTGGTCAAGATTCTTGCATAATAATCAATGATATCTCAGATCATCTTCCTATTCTTCTCCACATTGACTTCAGCCCTCCACTCCGGATTCCTGCTCCCTACTCTCACTCACGTAACTTTTCTCCTGATGCCAAAGAATTATTTGTCAGCTCATTGAACACAACTGACTGGGCTTTTGTAGACACTATATGCCTAAATAGTGGCCCTAATCTAGCCTATGCAGCCTTTATCCAAAAGTATAAATTGTTGTATGATAAAGCTTTTCCATTGCTAACCGTAAAAACTAAGGGACGCAATTTTATTAAACAGCCTTGGATGACCAAGTCTTTACTCAAATCTTGTAAGAAAAAAGCAAGGCTACATAAGCAGTTCTTAATGAACCCTACTGTTCTTAATAAACAACGATTCACCCAATATCGTAACAAATTCAAATCTGTGAGAAAAGAGTGTGAATCTCGTTATTATTCTGACTGTTTTATCCAATGCGGTAATAATCTTAACCAGACTTGGAAAATAATTAAACAGATTCTTAATACTAATGAAGACTCGTGTCAGTAGTTAGCTAAGTGTTTTTATGAAAACAGTCTGTGTGTTTGTCTGTGTGTGTATGTCTGTGTGTCTGTGTGTTTGTCTGTGTGTGTCTGTGTCCTTGGCCCCGACCCCTAATTAATATTCATGTAATGCTATGACGTCATAATTGGAGAACTTTCTGGGTCATTCTGGAAGGCGTATGTGTGTTTGTATGTGTGTATGTCTGTCTGTCTGTCTGTGTCTGTCTGTGTGTATACCTATGTGATTAGTATGCACAAAACAGTAGACTGTTCTCATTAGTATGCACAAAACAGTACACTGTTCTCATTAGTATGCACAAAACAGCTCAATAATATTCTAGTAGATTCCACCATTCCCATTGTTCTTTGACTGTCTGTCTGTGTGTATACCTAACTGACTAAGCAGCCTTTAATGGCATGGCTAATTAATATTCATGATGTGACGTCATTTGCCACAAGTTTCCACAGGCTTCCAGAATGCGTATGCTTACGCGTATGTCTCACTGCCTGTCTATGTACCTGTGTATACCTGTGTGTATACCTATATGTTTAAGCTATTGTTAAGGGTGGAACGTTTCGAATGTACTATCATTATTATACACACACGTCATTCACTGTGGGGTCTATGCAAACGGCTGTCCTTACCATTATTGTAATGCCCTAAGGGCAGAATTCTCTAGAAGGTTCATTGTAATGGCGTTAATGCTCTTACAGTGCGCGCGTGTCATCCATTATGTTTGACTTGCAGACGCGACGAAGAGATAATTATTATGCGTACGTCTCAATCCAACGGCTACTCTCATGTATATTCTCGAACACGTAAACATTGAAACACTGCCAGTTTTGAAAATATGGAAACTTGTAACCTTTTACACAGGTTTGGACCTGTGTCTGCTAAAGAACAAACTACAAGTACAACAGTCTTCTAATTCTTACAGAATCGGTAACCTCCATCCTTACGCAGACACGGGTCTGGCCCTACAAATGCTCTTTAGATTGGTAGACTCTGCTGTGCATTCAATAGCACGTGCAGATGTTTGATAATAATACAGATTAATAGAGGGTTTCATATTCTAAACCACCCGCCTACATTATACAGACTTTGGATTGGCACCACCTTCAGTCTATGACTTTCCATCACATTATACAAACGGAATCCTAACCAGTTATACACAATTTGAACTAGTCCTCTCAGAATCCTATAGTCAGAGCTTTTTACCAAAAGCGCAACCCACAATCGAATCCGAAGTATCAGGGTACATTTGGAACAGATGCGAGTTTTTAGTACATAGAAGCGCTGTGAACTCGGTCAATTTTGAAGGGTGCCCAGAGCAGCGGCTCAACGACACTCGTAACCATATGCCGTGACGAGACAAGGCCGCCTAACAAAAGACCGTCGACTCTATGCCCGCAGGCAATATTTGGCTGCTGTCATTGTAGTATTCACCGTCTCCAGTCATGCGACGCGACGAATGTTCGAGAAAAATAAAGATGCTAGAAACAGCAAATTAAAAAGCTAGAAAAAAGTCAGATTTTCCACCTAGAAAAAAGTCAGGTTTTCCACCTAGCATTTCCCGAAAACGCAGTATTTCTCAAAAAACGCAAGATTTTTCACTTTTTAGCGCTTAGTACCCTACCGCCCTCTCTTCCTCCCTTCCACTCTCCCATTGTATTGCTAAATATGAATGAAAATACGACCATTGTAGCTATGAAACGCAAGGCTATCCTTCCTCCACCTCTCTCGCTCCACCTATTCCTGTATGCATGTATATTTTCAATCAATAAAACGCTAAAATAGTCAAAAAATTCGTACATGGAAGTATAATGACACAATTTTACTATTCCTTGCACTCATCCTCCCTTCCTCCATACCTCCATTCATTTCTCATTCCAATGAATTCTATACTATGAAGTGGTAATAATTGAGGTAAATTCGAACATCTTAACTTTCAAACCACAATTTTACGATTCCATACTACGATCCACCCTTCCTATTCCCAGCATTCTTCCATTTTTCATTCCAATATTCATACATTATTGCGCAGTCTCAAACACTGAAACGCTAAGAATTGAGAAAATTTGTATTATTGCAGCTATGATGGTTCACTTTTTATCATTCCTTGCTCTTAATTCTTACACATTTCATCATCTCAACCGCACAAATTCTGCAATTCCTTACTTGCTTACTTACTTACACACAAAATTTCAGCTGGCATTTTCAGTCTTTCACATTCAACTCCTTTATTCTTTGACAAGAGAAATAGACAACACCCACTTCAAATTTGAGAAGTCGTCAATTTTTCAGATACAGAAACGCTTTGAGATGCGCAAACAGTGTCGTCTAACAGACGAATTCGACATCATTTCCAACTTTACTCATTCAGCTTCACCATTCTTGATTCAAATCAATAGCGGTCATATCGTTTAAAATTGTTGCGATGCCATTATTTACAAACAACGGAATACTTTGGCGAGCAGAATCAGTGATGTATGTGACGCGAACCATCCACTTGTCAGAAAGCGCATTAATGTATTTCGTTACCACGCATTCTAAACGAGTGACGTCATATGTGAGAAATCCATACGATTGCGCGCAGCGTCAACTCATACTCGTCGTTTCACAGTCTTCACACACTTCCATTGCGCGCAATCGTTTGGATTTCTCGTCACAATATGGCTAGGATCAAGATCACTAGAACCGCCGCCGTCCCCGAGAAGGAAACGCCGCCGCCACAAGCGCCGCTCGGGCCAACTTGTCGCGCGTCACTGGTGTTCCAAGCGCGCACGCACTTTGACTGGTAAAAAATTTGAAGAACTTATACTTTTAGCTGTAAGGCGCAGGAATTTCTGCTGACGATGCAGCGCATGCGATTACAAAGCTGCGTATTTAACACAAAGTACACTATGCTTCGCCTCGCTGAACCTTCCATCATCGGGCATGTTGTCAGCCAAACACATACTTTTTTCACAAATTGATGACTCAGCTAAACTTGTGCTCGTCTTACGAAACGAAAATACCTACGAATACTGCTTTCCATGTGACACAAACTTGCCCATCATCATTTCAAGCAGTGCGTTCCACTATGTGAACACATCCCTCCCCCTCCTCCTAACCCACTCTACTATAGCAAACTGGCCTTGTTACATAAAGTGATGACTCAGCTTAACTGACGCGCATGTTGTCAAACTAAAAGAATTAAAATTGGTGTCTAAGAGCTGTATACTTTATCATTTCACGCATTCGAAATTTACAATTCCGTACAAAGTAGAGTGAAGTATTGTAACGGAAACCGAACAGAGTGTTAAGTGTTACCCGTTTCCTTCAAAATTTGACATACCAAATGCATCTAAGACCTTCTCTTCCTCTTTCTCTACATTCGCCACTCAAGCTATATCATGAATATTGTTACTTTAAATCAAACAATGACCGCATATTCTCATTACATACAAATGTTCATTTCCAATGTTTCTATTTTTAGAATTGGCCACTTCCATGACGTCAGTCGTTTTAGACTATGTGGTAAAGAAATACACTAATATGCAATCTGCCAAGCAGCTTGTTCGCTTCTCATGCTGTTTCTGCTCGCCAAAGTATTGTGCTGTTTGCAAAAATGATGTTGCGCAATCTATGTGAAGTCAATTTCACCGATTCTCGCATCCTATAAGGTGGAAAACTACGAACTCATACTTCTAAACGTCAACTTCGCGACCTCCTCGTCCAGCTCCTCCTCCTCCACCACCTCCACCTTCTTGCTTTTTGCACTCTGCCGCTTCGCATAATAAGTCTAAGAACACTGCCTGTACTTGTTCGATCTACCATTTTAGAACGCATGTGAAATGAAATGTGAGTCTTTTTCTGCCTTTCATCTCTCACGCGTCTATTTTTTATAAACTGTGTAGCTAAGAGACATATCCACTCCTTCAGCTGATATGCATTGTAGTCATGAACATTCAATTTTCTTACAAATATTGGAAAGTAGGAATATATGTAACTTGCAAATATTTGCATCCAATAAGTGCAAAGTCACAAAGAATGAAGTCTTCGTGTGATGTATGCACAGTCTATTCAACTAATACAACATCAAATGCTACTAAGTCTTTCTCTTCCTCTCTCTCTCTCTCTGCATTGGTCGCTCAAGCTATGTCGTCAATATTGTTAGTTTACATCCATGTCTGCATATTCTCATTCTATACAAATGAACATTTACAATGATTCTATTTTTAGAATTGGGTAATTTCATGACGTCACTCGTTTAGAATGCGTGGTAACGAAATACATTAATGCGCTTTCTGACAAGTGGATGGTTCGCGTCACATACATCACTGATTCTGCTCGCCAAAGTATTCCGTTGTTTGTAAATAATGGCATCGCAACAATTTTAAACGATATGACCGCTATTGATTTGAATCAAGAATGGTGAAGCTGAATGAGTAAAGTTGGAAATGATGTCGAATTCGTCTGTTAGACGACACTGTTTGCGCATCTCAAAGCGTTTCTGTATCTGAACAATTGACGACTTCTCAAATTTGAAGTGGGTGTTGTCTATTTCTCTTGTCAAAGAATAAAGGAGTTGAATGTGAAAGACTGAAAATGCCAGCTGAAATTTTGTGTGTAAGTAAGTAAGCAAGTAAGGAATTGCAGAATTTGTGCGGTTGAGATGATGAAATGTGTAAGAATTAAGAGCAAGGAATGATAAAAAGTGAACCATCATAGCTGCAATAATACAAATTTCCTCAATTCTTAGCGTTTCAGTGTTTGAGACTGCGCAATAATGTATGAATATTGGAATGAAAAATGGAAGAATGCTGGGAATAGGAAGGGTGGATCGTAGTATGGAATCGTAAAATTGTGGTTTGAAAGTTAAGATGTTCGAATTTACCTCAATTATTACCACTTCATAGTATAGAATTCATTGGAATGAGAAATGAATGGAGGTATGGAGGAAGGGAGGATGAGTGCAAGGAATAGTAAAATTGTGTCATTATACTTCCATGTACGAATTTTTTGACTATTTTAGCGTTTTATTGATTGAAAATATACATGCATACAGGAATAGGTGGAGCGAGAGAGGTGGAGGAAGGATAGCCTTGCGTTTCATAGCTACGATGGTCGTATTTTCATTCATATTTAGCAATACAATGGGAGAGTGGAAGGGAGGAAGAGAGGGCGGTAGGGTACTAAGCGCTAAAAAGTGAAAAATCTTGCGTTTTTTGAGAAATACTGCGTTTTCGGGAAATGCTAGGTGGAAAACCTGACTTTTTTCTAGGTGGAAAATCTGACTTTTTTCTAGCTTTTTAATTTGCTGTTTCTAGCATCTTTATTTTTCTCGAACATTCGTCGCGTCGCATGACTGGAGACGGTGAATACTACAATGACAGCAGCCAAATATTGCCTGCGGGCATAGAGTCGACGGTCTTTTGTTAGGCGGCCTTGTCTCGTCACGGCATATGGTTACGAGTGTCGTTGAGCCGCTGCTCTGGGCACCCTTCAAAATTGACCGAGTTCACAGCGCTTCTATGTACTAAAAACTCGCATCTGTTCCAAATGTACCCTGATACTTCGGATTCGATTGTGGGTTGCGCTTTTGGTAAAAAGCTCTGACTATAGGATTCTGAGAGGACTAGTTCAAATTGTGTATAACTGGTTAGGATTCCGTTTGTATAATGTGATGGAAAGTCATAGACTGAAGGTGGTGCCAATCCAAAGTCTGTATAATGTAGGCGGGTGGTTTAGAATATGAAACCCTCTATTAATCTGTATTATTATCAAACATCTGCACGTGCTATTGAATGCACAGCAGAGTCTACCAATCTAAAGAGCATTTGTAGGGCCAGACCCGTGTCTGCGTAAGGATGGAGGTTACCGATTCTGTAAGAATTAGAAGACTGTTGTAGTTTGTTCTTTAGCAGACACAGGTCCAAACCTGTGTAAAAGGTTACAAGTTTCCATATTTTCAAAACTGGCAGTGTTTAAATGTTTACGTGTTCGAGAATATACATGAGAGAAAGCCGTTGGATTGAGACGTACGCATAATAATTATCTCTTCGTCGCGTCTGCAAGTCAAACATAATGGATGACACGCGCGCACTGTAAGAGCATTAACCCCATTACAATGAACCTTCTAGAGAATTCTGTCCTTAGGGCATTACAATAATGGTAAGGACAGCCGTTTGCATAGACCCCACAGTGAATGACGTGTGTGTATAATAATGATAGTACATTCGAAACGTTCCACCCTTAACAATAGCTTAAACATATAGGTATACACACAGGTATACACAGGTACATAGACAGGCAGTGAGACATACGCGTAAGCATACGCATTCTGGAAGCCTGTGGAAACTTGTGGCAAATGACGTCACATCATGAATATTAATTAGCCATGCCATTAAAGGCTGCTTAGTCAGTTAGGTATACACACAGACAGACACAAACAGGCAGTCAAAGAACAATGGGAATGGTGGAATCTACTAGAATATTATTGAGCTGTTTTGTGCATACTAATGAGAACAGTGTACTGTTTTGTGCCTACTAATGAGAACAGTCTACTGTTTTGTGCATACTAATCACATAGGTATACACACAGACAGACACAGACAGACAGACAGACATACACACATACAAACACACATACGCCTTCCAGAATGACCCAGAAAGTTCTCCAATTATGACGTCATAGCATTACATGAATATTAATTAGGGGGCGGGGCTAAGGACACAGACACACACAGACAAACACACAGACACACAGACATACACACACAGACAAACACACGGACTGTTTTCATAAAAACACTTAGCTAACTACTCGTGTCTTCCTGAATATTTTCTTATTGGATCTGACTTAGTCCAGGACCCAGCCCTTATTGCCAATGCCTTTAATAACTACTTTACCACTATTGGAACTACTTTAGCAGCTAAAATCCCCAAAGCCACAACTTCCTTTGAACACTTTTTGCCCACCCCACCTATGTGCTCTTTCGGCATAGCTCCAACCTCTGACTTGGAGATTATTCAAGTCTCTAGCTTATTAAGAGCTTCTTCATCTAGTCCAGATGAAATTAGTCCCCTAATAGCCAAATCCACAATACATGCTATTGCTTCCCCTCTGAGCACTATTATTAACACCTCATTTGCTACTGGATTAGTACCCAATGAATTAAAAACTGCCAAAATCTCCCCAATCTATAAAACTGGGGATAGAAAGATGACTAGTAATTATCGACCAATATCTGTACTCTCCTTTTTTTCCAAAATAATTGAGAAACTCATGTGTAACAGAGTAACTGATTATCTTAATAAGTTTAAACTATTATCTCCCACCCAATATGGCTTCCAACGGAACCTCTCAACCTACATGGCCCTTTTGGACCTCCAAAATAATATCATTGACTCAATGGATGAAATTTTTTTTTCACTGGGTATATTTTTTGACCTCTCGAAAGCTTTTGATACTGTCGATCACCACGTCCTAGTAAAAAAACTTGAATATTATGGCTTTCGAGGTATTAGTAATCAATGGTTTTCTGACTACCTAAGCAACAGATCTCAATATGTTTATTTTAAAGGTCAGAAATCCTTGGCTTTGAATATCTCATGTGGTGTACCCCTAGGGTCAATACTTGGACCTCTGCTCTTTTTGTTATACATAAATTACTTGTCCATGACATCATCCATATTAAAATTTATACTGTTTGCTGACGACACTAATGTCTTCTTCTCTCACCACTCCATTGATCACCTGTTCGACATAGCAAATAATGAATTAGCCTCAATTGAAGAATGGTTTAAATCTAATAGACTATCTCTTAATATTGATAAAACTAATTTTATTTTATTTCATACTAGAAAGAAAATAATCCTTGATGTGAATAGGTCACTTCTAATCAACAATGTCCCTATTACCCAAACCAATTCGTCTAAATTTCTTGGGGTCATTATAGATAATCACCTTGAGTGGTCGGACCATATTTCGACCATTGCTAAAAAAATCTCTAAAAACATTGGGGTCCTCCACAGGATTAAACATTGCCTCCCTAAAACTATCCTATTTCAGCTTTACTATACACTCATATTTCCTTACCTGTCTTATTGTAACATTTCCTGGGGTTCTACTTATCTTTCCCGCCTCAGACCACTGGTTATTTTGCAAAAACGAGCCATAAGGCTAATTTGTGGTGCTCATTGGAGATCTAGCTCTGCTCCTCTGTTCTCAAATCATTTGTTGCTATCTTTAGAGAACATCAATAAATTTCAAATAGGTCTCTTCATGCATCGTTATCACCATAACCTATTGCCCAGCTCATTCAATAATTATTTTACTACTGGCTCTAAACTTCATGATCATGCTACTAGGCATGCTCATTTCTACCGCAGTGATTATGCACGCCTAAAAATTAAACAATTTTCTATTAAATACTTGGGTCCTGGAATTTGGAATGGTCTTCCCACCCACATATCTGCCTTAAATTCCACCAGTCTTTTTAAAAGCCGGCTAAAAACGTTTCTCATTGGGATCTAATAACACATATATCCCTTTACCATTGTCTATGTGATCATTATTATATGATTTGTCTATTAGCTTCTCATTTAAATGGGATCATATGTCACTTACTAATAATTGCTGGTTGTGTTCAACTATTGTTTTTTAAAATTTATTTTGTGGACTACCTGCTTATATTGGATTTCTATTATATATATGCATGCATTGACATTTTGTTCACCTACTCTGCGTCCTACTCTGAAATCTAAGCCTCTAAGCTATACCCTCTACTATTACTTGTTTCAATCACCTTTCTTTCTCTTTCCTAGCTCTACACTTGTTTCCTCCCCTCTCTATTCCGCTTATTTAGTGCTTTCCACCATCTTGATTCAAAATCTCTGTCTATGGTGACCCAGGTCTAGCGGGATCACTCCCTTTCTGGGTTACCCATTCTCAGGGATCTCGTACTTAATAGCTATTTTATTCTGACTTCTATTTTTTATTGCACACTATTATACTGTCATTTTCTATGTTGTTCTGTTTTTTTTCTTGATATCTGTGAATAAACAAGTTTTGATTTGATTTTGATTTGTTGAAGAACTCCGAATAAATTGCACATTCCCTCGTTTAGTGCAAGTCCACGGTCTGGATGGAGCCATTCTATCTCACTCACTCTGTCTGTCTTGTCTGTCTGTCTGTCTGTCTGTCTGTCTGTCTCTCTCCCTCTCTCTCTCTCTCTGTTAATGAGAAGGGCAACGATAATTATCTTACTTACGACGCAGCGTTGCTAGACGAACTCGAATAGCGTAAAACTCACCTAATTATTTTAAGCAGAAGGCAAAAAAGACAATGAGCGCCTCTGAGTAGTTGCCTTGAAGAGGCGCTATATAAATACTCGAATGAATGAATGAATGATAGACTGTGAGAGTCACAAAATAATAAAGCCTCATATCCAGGAAAACCACAAATGATACTGCAACCCATTGCTACTTCTATAATTTTACAAGCATGCACTACCACTTTATAATTGCCTATGGTTCTGCCACTGCAATTATTATAATTATTAACTACTGTCATTACTAAGCTACTATTGAAACTACTATATACCATTGCGCGACATGATGGTCTGTTGATCGTACCTGCAGCGTCGTAAAAGATAATCTATTTTCACAGAATGTGAATATTATAATAATCTAATAAGATATGATTATTAGAGATAAAACAGACATTGCCAGTCAGATTATTATAGCGCAGCAGTCGACGATAATTTTTTTTATTATACACCTTTAACAGGGTTTAAATAGCCGCTATAAATCAAATAAATGTAATTTATTTTATGGAGTGTTAAAATGAACGCTCTTGTCGAAGTTAAACGTCCTTTAGAGACAGAAATGGTGATGAATAATAGAAACTTACATCATATCAGTAAAAAAGATTATTGAAATGACGCAGGATCGTTAAAATAACTTGCTGCATTAAAGAAAAATATATCTAAGCTTACATGAAGCATAACGTATTAGGGTAATAATAGCTGACTTTCAGAAGAGGTCCATAAACAAAAAATGCAGTTCTTGTCTTAAACACCTTTAGCTCATATTGATCTAACGCTATAATAATTCCAGAAATACGTCACATTGCAAGGTTGCATAGATAGGAAATTAATAGTTGCCGTAAAAGGACCGTTGCCTTGATTCGACCACAGCCGATTCACACCATAGATGCCAGTTTAACCACGGTTTCAACTGCTGTATAGTGCTCTTGAGCATTTGAATATTAATCGCATCGTTTTAGTCGGTTTTGCGGAACGCTGAGTATTTAATAAATTGCTGTTGGAAATCCATTTCATGTTGTTTTGATGTAATTCTAGTCGACTTATGACTTATGACCCTGGCGGAGCTTCCGCCCGCATCAGCCACTCCTCTGTGGACAGCCTCCAGTCGTCCCTGTACTGTGCTCTTCGCATCGCCTCTCCCACGATTAATCCCATCCTCAGGCAATCCTCTTCCACCATATCCATCCATCGCTTCCTGACCTGCCTCTTCTCCTCTTCCCATGCACATATCCTTGCAGTGCCACCCTTGGGCATCTTCCGCTCTGCATTCTGGTGACATGTCCGAAGTACCGCATTCGTCTGATTTGTATCCTGTTCACAATTTCTCGATGGATTTTCAGTCTGCTATAACGGTATCCATGTATGTTACTATTCTATTATTATATCCATGATTGCTTTTTAAACTACTACAACTGCTACAGCTGTGGGACATGATAACTGGAAATAATGGGGCTCGGCGGTGCAGTAAATGTGTTCGGTTCATAGGCTTGCAGCCGGAAGGTTGCAGGTTCGAATCTACCTCGAGTCGAAGCGTAGGGACCTTGGGCAAGTCCTTCACTCGCAATTGCTCAGCGCTTCGGCACGAAACCCCGATGCAGTGTCCGCGCTGTAGTCGGGAGAGCCTCTGAGTAGCACCTTGAAAGGGCGCTATAACAACTGCACATATTATACTTCTAATTTGAATTAGCAGTAGTTTCAGTTTGAGGACTCTGTGTGACGACAAAAATAATTAGCGCCTCCCTCCTCAGACTTTATCCACGCATGCTATTGGCTAATAATTATCATAGTGCGAAAAACCTGTGGCGGGGTTATCTAGTTAGGACATAGGATGATGAGAGGTCACATACGGTAGATCTTATCAGCCAGGAGATGGTAGATAATCAATTGATAATTCAGCGTTTGTCTTACACACCTTCAAAATGCACGCAGTCCATTCCGATAAATGCAAGAAATGCATTCAATATTGGACTAAATTGCTAACTAACAAAACAATTCGACGCCAACGGCACCTAGTGGCAAGAATCTGTATTAAAAAAAGGAAAAATTGCCAAACTTTGAGTGGACGAGTGAAAAAATAATCTATTTAGAAGATATTAGTGAGATGGAAAATCGACGCAATTGGAATTTCAAAATATGTCGCTAAACAGTTGATTCAATATGTTAAGTGCTCGACTTAAAACACCTTTAAAACGTTTTCTTCCGAAGCCATATATAAAGCAAGCCCTAAAGAAAACGATTATCATAACATTACTTTTCAATGCTGCTCTGTAAGTGAGACAGTGCCATTAATTCATACAATTCAAAAAGTTGTCGTGCACAGATCTATTCTTGGTTGCTGCATTATTGGCTAACGACGAGAGCCATTTCAATGACTGTTTTCATGACACATGGCCATTCAATGTTATATCTCGGTCACCGGATGTATCAAGGCTACTTCAAGCATCAGATAAAAAAAATAATATCATCACAAAATGTCGCTAAACACAAATAACTAATACGATGGTGAAATTATATATTCTTAAGCACCTATAGCACAAATCTTCATGCTCGTGAATAAGCTGGTGCCCTGCGCCTGGCTATTGAGTGGCGATCTAGAAATGTGGAGATTTGCGATTTATAATTACGATTACGATACGCTATAACTTCCGAAAAACAATGGTTAGAGAGAGCATCCGTGACTATGGTCAATTGAAAACTTATGTATACACGGTCATAGGCAGCCATAATATGCTCATGATAAACATTGATGACCTGTCTCAACTGACACTCGAAATTGAAACATTATAAATTATTATCAGCATCCAGATTCTGCCTAACCAATCTATGTGCATATACTATTATAATATTATGATGTCCAGCCAATGAGAACTATTAGACTACTTCTGATTCACACATTCCACTTACATTCCACATTCATAATCACTCTGCCAGACTCTGGATCAACTAGTTTGGGATTATGCGGATGCTGTGCCCTGTTACTAGTGACAATATATTAAGCTGTCACTACCTATGGAAATAATTGTATTCAATTGGAATACAAGGAACTGAGAGGTCCAAGCAATCGGCCATTACAGCCATAATACATCGCTAAGCAATTAAATATTGCAGATCTGGTGTTAAACACCCGAAACACAATATAAATACCTAAGATTTGTTTTAGCACTGGCTCGGAGAGCGATAAGCTAATTTACGATCATTAACTTGTATTATGATTATGATGTCAATGTGCGATCATGGAATACATCTTTTCACAGTGTGGCGCCAGTCTGGATACTCTGATTATAATATTATGCGAGGAAGGTGACATCAGTCATCTGTATTATGACAAAGCATCGTCAAACAGAAAATCTAAAGATTCTACTTGCAGCCACCTGGCGAATAATTCGCATATCAACGTTCTTAATAGTATGGAGCTTCAAGGAACTTACTCTGCGGTTCTCCCAGTCCAGTCACGGCTGGAAGAAAACTTGAATGATTTGCAAATAGAGTTTGATATTATAAGTGAGAGCTAATAATGTTACGCGGTCTCCGATGGGAGGTCGTTTAAGTTGGTGGGGCCTGAAATCGAGAAGGGGAAGGGCGCTATATAAATTGCGATTGATTGAGAAAGCATGGCGTGGCCCAGCAGCAGCTGTTAAGGTTCTTATGTCATAATATTACGGTGTTTGGAATCGGTCATCTTAGTATTAGGCGTCGTTTTAAGTTTATTTAGTCATCAGGTGAATTGAGTCGTTATTAATCAATGAGCGAAATTTGCAATGTTTATAACAGTGGAAGAATGCGTGTTGAAGGTGTTTTTCGACAACGCTATACACTATACATAAATTTACAAAACAGTAAAAGAATTAATTCATCAACGTCATATTTGGCTGAAAAGTGGAAATTATTGAACCTCACATTACCTGTACCGGGTAGTGAAATTACAAAATCCATCCGTGACTATACATCCCAGGCTACACGAACGAATTGTCCCACGGGCGGACAGCTCAATGACAAAAAAATATTTTCACAAGAATGCTTTGTTATGCTTAATTTCACGTCGACTAAAGTGCGGCTATGCAGTTAGATAAAAAAAAGAATTTAGTTACTTACTTACCTAAGTCGATCCGAACTAGCAGTAACCGATCTGGTGAGCATTGAAACGCTTATGTGTGACAAGATAATCCTTGTTATACTTCTCTAACTTAGAAGTCGAGCTGATGACTTTGCTTGCTGCTGCTTAACGATACTGCCATATCAAAGATGATTAGTGTCGCCCTCCTCATTTATCCAGGCTTGTCACTGGCGCTATAGTTCGGATCTTGACCCTCTGCATATATGGACTTTGCATCGATTGAGCACGTGAATAAACTGGTTCCCGCGATTTCGCTTTTGTGAGCACTCTAGAAGTTCCATCTTTGCGATTACCTTTATTCATGCTAAGTACGGGAACCAATAGATCGGAAATAAGCTCAATTTTATTTTCTCACCTAAGAGCTTTAAGATATGATCCGTTAATAGTAGCGTTTCTGGAATATTTATAGCAACGATGTATTACGTTTTAAAGGTATCTGATGCGAGCATTCAGAATACATCTATTGACTGAGCATCAAAATCATCAATAATAATAATAAGACGATTTATATAGCACCGTAGCTCAGCCGAGGCCGAAGGAAAGGGCGCTGTACAAGAGTTCAAAAGTTACTAGCAATTATACGACTGTTTAAATAGATAAGTCTTCAGTCTGGATTTGTTGTCGTTATTACAATAAAAACCTATTGGTCAGCTAGCAAAATCTCGCTCAATGCTGAAGTTTGTGTTGATGTTTTTGCTCTGACCGCTGTTGATTGGTGAATACACTGTCCGTAGGAAGATCGGACGGCAAAGAGGAGACAATCAACGCACATACACACTTACACACACGCATATGCACACACTCGCACACATACACACACACACACACACACACACATGTCGCCAACCTAGGTGTTCATGAAAAAAAATCACGGTCATGGTCCTTTTTATGGCTAGCGCCAGCATAAATCATCTGAAGGAAGAGATAGGGCTATTTTCCCAGCATAGGTCTGATATTATGACGGTAGAAATATGCTCCGACAGTTGCAAAATGTCGATAAGCCATATTAAGTAGTTCGCTGAGTTCGTCTTAAACACCTTCAAAAACGGACTAATCGATTGTTTTAAATTTCGTTTTATCGCCAAGTTGCTGACTGAGTCTTTGTCTGAGGTAACACTCCATCCACCCTATCCCCCATGTCGGTCATAACTGATGAGGAAATTAAAAATGTGTGTTCGTCAGATGGAAGCACAAAACAATGAAGGAGGAGGTGTACGCAATATCTCGAAAGAATTCATAATTTTATGTAGATATTATACCTAACAAGAGTTGATCGTCATCTTGCAGGGTTTATGCTTAATCATTGAAACGTCATATCCTCACAAATAGCGCAGAATTATTTTCCGTCAAAATGGCTTCCAGCAAGCGGTTAGTAAAATAACAAAATGTTCACTCATTTGTAATAAGCTTGTGCTCTGCGTTTGGCTTTCGAAACTTTGAGATTACATTCTAGATACGATCGGAGCAGGATTAATATCCATCATGATTGGAACAAATTTCCGGTGTTGTATTATAGTCCAAACCCATTCAGTTGGGTCCATGTAGTCACGTTTGCCCAACCACCGCATGACTTGGGAGTAAGCTTGCCGTGAGTGAAGGTTTGTTGCAGATGGCGATGAAGGCAATCTTTCGGGCTTCACAAAGGTCTTTGCAGTGGATACTTTCTGATAGAAGATCCTGTAGCGTAATGACACTAACGATTCAGATTGAACCCCTGAAACATGGAATTCATCGCTGTGCAAGCAGTGATCTCTACGGTAACTTGATCTGCGTTTGTAGCGAAGAGGATATTCGAGCAACCACTAAAAACAGGATTGCCACAATGCCGCTGACAAGTTTCTGGAAGATTGACTTCTTGCCGATCCCATAATATATTCCTGAAGTACTGTCAAAACCAGAGAATTCCAGGGCGAACAACAGACCAGAGCACACATCAACATCGTCTGACTAATCGCCGAGGCTCAATGTTCCGTGCAGGAGAAGGCATTCGTCGCTTGTCGGTCGGTATAGGCTATTTGGAAGTTCCACCTTAATTATGATAATGATGTTTGTTTTGTTTGTATGAGCACTTGCTACATGTATATCGCCCCCTCAAGCGCTCTCTCTCTCTCTCTCTCTCTCTCTCTCTCTCTCTCTCTCTCTCTCTCTCTCTCTCTCTCTCTCTCTCTCTCTCTCTCTCTCTCTCTCTCTCGCAGCGTAGTGCTGAGCAATTGCGAGTGAAGGACTTGCCCAAGGTCCCTACGCGGCGACGTGAGGTGGATTCGAACCTCGAACCTTCCGGCTTCAAGGCAACGACGCCACCACTACACCACCGCGCCCCACAAAATTAATTATACAGATGATGTACGTCGCCCTCCTCGTGCAATCGAGATCCAGACTGGCGCCACCCAATGGTAAGTTGTTGTCCAACGACCATTAACATCGTATTGCTGTTGATAAACTTTCAGTATTTTATTAATCCAATAAGAATAATTTGACCCCGCGGAATGATCAAGCTATGAGACGAATTTGCAATATTTATAGCATCGCAAGAATTCGTGTTCGGGTGTCTAAGACGAGAGATGCATTCATTGCATTGTATATTATGGATTAGCTGTGTCTTATTATGGCCTATTACTTTGAGCTCTCAATGCATTGTATTCCATTTTAATGATGATGGATCCAGATTTGAGGAGGTCTTATGACAACAGAAACTGTTGCCCTCGAGAAAATTTGTTTAGCTCATTTACTCATCATTTTTTGAAAATTCATTCTCTAATCCGTTCATTCCTGTCGCCCTAAATAGCGCTCCAGCGACTCATCCACTCAGGAACGTTCCCACTCCAGCCACAGATACAGGAAATAGAATCGGGTGACTTCTACAACATAGTTTGATTGGGTGTAGGTGGTATTATGCGTAGTTCAAGCGCATGAGCTTAAAGGAGCGCTGCAATGAGTGCACATACAAACAAACAAGCGTCTGATCTTCCGGAAAGCAGTATTATTATTTCGAAGCAGGACGTTTTGGCGCCGCCGTTTTGGCGCCGGACGTTTTGGCGCCGCCGTTTTGGCGCCGGACGTTATGGCGCCGGAATTTTTTTCTTCCTCATTCTAAAGTATAAAAATTATCAAATTGTAGGTAATTTTAGGCGGTTCATTTACGCACATTCTGAGTTAAATTTTGTGATGATATTCCACGCCGTTCAAAAGTTATGCCCGAAATAGCTCAGAATGTATGTTCGACGTACACTCCTCACTTGATCTGAAAGGGTCAAAGCTGGTTTTTATTCGTATTAGGTAATACCACAATTAAATTTCATTGGAGCTGGATTGCTGAAAATGTTCTTCCTTAAACTGGGGTTGCATTGATGAACAATCCAACTCCGATTTAAGCAAAAGTATGTTTGTCTGTGTTCAAAAATCTGATGTTAAGTATTTTTTGTCGCAATGTAATATGACTTCCTTAATTGTTTTATGGTATGGCAGTGAGTATAGTCAATGTGGTCACATGATGTACATGTAGTTAAGCTTTTGAATAATAATTGTTGCAATCGTATCTGGCATTCAATAAAATCAGAAAACTGCCGCTATATTAGAACATTAGCCGGGTACCCGGCAGGGCTTTTTTAACGTGCAGCTATACACAAACTGTGCATTTGTAATCGAATTTGTGCATTTGTAGAAGCACTTACGTACAGTTAAAACTAGCCAAAATATCATTGTCCTCCCTTTAGAAGTAATTTACCATTGGTTCGAATTGTTCATTATTGCAGTTATAATAAAAAGGTGTCCCACTGCAAATGTGTGCCAACACTAAAGAAGGTGTGCAATTGCCAATTTTTGCCAACACTAAAGAAGGTGTGCTATGGCCAATTTTTGCCAACACTAAAGAAGGTGTGCAATTGCCAATTTTTGCCAACACTAAAGAAGGTGTGCTATGGCCAATTTTTGCCAACACTAAAGAAGGTGTGCTATGGCCAATTTTTGCCAACACTAAAGAAGGTGTGCAATTGCCAATTTTTGCCAACACTAAAGAAGGTGTGCTATGGCCAATTTTTGGCAACACTAAAGAAGGTGTGCAATTGCCAATTTTTGCCAACACTAAAGAAGGTGTGCTATGGCCAATTTTTGCCAACACTAAAGAAGGTGTGCAATTGTCAATTTTTGCGAAACCTAAACATATCCATTGGTTCGAATTGTTAAGAGTTGTTTGTTTAGTAATTCGAACTAGTTGTAAGTGTTGATACTGTTAATATCTTAACATTTTGCTATTAGTATATACACGAACAATTTCTTTACACGTCTACATACATTGTATGCAAAAAATCATAGGTCGGATACTGTTAAAAGATTGTTTTTCCCGTTGTATCATTTTAAGACAATGTAACATTTGCATAATCAGAGAACTCCGCAACTAACCAGAGAGCGACTAACCAAAGCTACTTCCGGTGGTGCCAGAAATAATATTAAAAAGCAAAAATTTTACGCAGGAGAAATGCGTCGCTTATTATGACGTATGTTCTCATCGTTCCATTGAAACTGATGACAATTGGCTCAGTAAGATTTAATGGAACTGTTGACAGCGTTGTAAACGGGCGCTATAGAAATTGTTAGATTAGACTTGAATCAGTAAACTGATACAAAATGGATCGAATATGTTTATTATATAGCTGTATGGGAAGCTAAATTGAGAGGCGCTTAACCCTTATAGGGTCAATATTTTTCTCAACCGATTTGGGTGCCCCTCAAGACCAGCACCTCATCGTGGTGATGGGGTGGCAACAGACAAGTAAGGTATCTCCTGCAATGGCTATTCCATCAGTGGTGAAGGTTTATCCGAAGGACCACCTATGGCGTCACGCGAGGTGGACGGGCCTAGCAGGAACACCGAAAACGGCTGGCGAACGCGGGCGTCACCCACCAGGATGGAGTTCCCTCGCCAGGCCGAGAACAAGTGCGTCTTAGCACAAAGAGGGTATGCCAGATGAGTGTCGATGCGCTGGCAATAAAGACAAAACACGATTGAAATCTGATGCCAGGTAAATTACCAGGAACATGCCGGTTCGGACCAGTGGCGGCGCCAGGATTTCAGGTTTGGGGGGGCTGAAGCCCCAAGACTTCCTTCCTCCAAGAGGCGCAACTAAAACATTTTCTTCCCAGGGCGATCATATTGCAATCGCGAAGCTGCGAGTGCCGAACGCATGAACGAAGCACATACCGACCAAGGGTTTTACAAGAAATTGTGCACTGGCACAAACGCGCTCCACATAAATATTCCATTGCAAGATGTAGTTGGAGATTGAGTGAGTTATTTAAACGAAGTCATGAGTAATTGTCGAGGTTTTAGATTTTTGGTGTGTCCGGCCGCAATCCTAGATTAAACTCCGAATTATCATAAACAAAGGTGTCAAATTCAGATAGCACAAGAGAATGGGAGGTCCTCAAACGTGTCCGCCTAAAGTTTTTGCCGTGCCCGCGCTGTACCGTTATATACATTTCCCGCGTTTTGCTTTGGGGGTGGGAGGGCTGAGCCGCATTTAGGGTCCACGGCTCCATTCGAGCGATGGGTGCTGGGCCGTACAGTCAGCTACCGAAAGGAAAATCAAGATGGCGAGAGACGTGGTGTCAGTGGGCACATGGAAAGTTCGCACACTGAGCGAAGCAGGCAAGATGCAGCTGCTGCAGGAGGACATGATGCCTTACTGGGATACAAGCCTATTAACGATAGGATAACAATGGCTAGGTTCGGTGCACAGCCGTTCAACATAACGGTGATCCAGATATATGCACCGACATCAGCAAGTGCGGAAGAGGATATAGAGGAATTTAATGGCGATTTGGCGGAGACGATAGACGAGGTGTACAAGAGTGAAATACTAATAGTATGGTGGGACTGGAATGCAAAGATGGCAACGGAGATCAATGGATGGGAGAGGGTCATGGTCAAATTTGGCTACCGCGACCGGAATGAACCGTTTTGGCGCTACAATTGCGCTATAACAATTGCTCCAGCAGTCTATTTCCGGTTTAGTTTACAAACGCGATAAACACATCAATCCGAAGTTATCGTTTAGGGTTTGATATCTATTTTTCAAGTTTCATTCAGTAATGTAGTCATCATTCGTATTTTTGGAACCTATAATAATTGCACACCTTCTTTACTGTTGGTACACATTTTCAGTGGGACACCTTTATGTTACAATTGCAATAATGAACAATTCGAACCAATAGATTTGTTTAGGTTTCTAAAAAATTGGCAATTACACACCTTTTTTAGTGTTGGCAAAAATTGGCAATTGCACACCTTCTTTACTGTTGGCACACATTTGCAGTGGGACACCTTTATATTATAATTGCAATAATGAACAATTCGAACCAATGGATTTCTTTAGGTTTCTAAAAAATTGGCCATAGCACACCTTCTTTAGTGTTGGCACACATTTGCAGTGGGACACCTTTATATTACAATTGCAATAATGAACAATTCGAAACAATGGATTTGTTTAGGTTTCAAAAAAATGGCAATTACACGCCTTTTTAAGTGTTGGCAAAAATTGGCATTTGCACACCTTCTTTAGTGTTGGCAGAAATTGGCAATTGCACACCTTCTTTAGTGTTGGCAAAAATTGGCAATTGCACACCTTCTTTAGTGTTGGCACACATTTGCAGTTGCACACCTTTTTATTATAATTGCAATTATGGACATTTCAAAACAATGGACTTTTTAAAAGAACTGTCGCTTTTGTCTTTAATACAGCATATTCATTGTTGTCACTAAAGTCTTTATTTCCTCGATCTATCGTGCTAAAATCTTATGTCATCTTAAAGTTCTTATTTCTATACTAAGCTAAATAGGCCCACTCTTAGCGGGACTTTCTCTCTTTGGTGGGCCTGTTTTTTTCAATCATTCGATGTGACATCCTCTGCTTTGATCGCTTGTACTTTATTAATCTGCTACCTCACATGTCTTATAATTTGTTATTAAATAAAGCATTTGTTTAAAAAATCCAGCTTCTATTTCACCGGCAAAAAATCTCCTTTCAGCTTCAATTGTTCAAGCATTCGTCGGAACTCCCGCCGCTTTTTCGCATTTAAAAGACTCTTCATCGAGCTTACAAATCTCAAGCGTTCTTTTCTTGATCATATCTTCCATTTCTCATGCGTTCGCTTAATAAATCCAGCTCCAATTAAACCAGGAATATTTTCATCGATCCAGCTTCAATTAACGCAACAACAAGCCGTACATTCACTTTCTATTTCAGCAAGGATTTCGTCAATTTGTTTCACGCGTCGTATACACTGAACCGGAAATGGACTGCAAAACGCAAATATTATAGCGCAATGGCGGCGCCAAAACGGCGGCGCCAAAACGGCGGCGCCAAAACGGCGGCGCCAAAACGGCGGCGCCAAAAAGTCACGTACCATTATTATTTAGTCTTTAAGCGTTTTTCTGGTAAGTGCTATGAGCAATGAACACGAGACGCTTCTTCAATAAATTTTGCTCAATGCCACAAATATTCGGTTATTGCGTGAATTGACAAACGCAATGTCTTCAAACAGAAGATACATCTACCCATGGGAATAATGCATATGTTATAACACATAGTATTGAGTGGCCGTATGCATACTTAGCTGTCGTGAATAAGCTGGTGCCTGCGCTTGACGTTTTGTAGGGCTTTAGAGGTTTCTTAGTAGCATAGGCCTACGACGAAAATGATCACTACTGTACCAGCCAGAGCGCTTTGGTTAAAAGCAATCGATAGACAGTGTTCGTCTACAACACCTTTAATAACTAATCTTTTGTGGTTATATATTTGTTGCAACACACTTGTTTAATAACTAGCTTTTTATCGCCAAACAATTTATGTCATTATTAACGATCGTTTGGCGGTTACCATAACACAATGTAAGAGAGAAGATGGTGACTTAAGTAACGTTTCAAAAACTGGTTAGTGATATTTATATTCGCCAGATGCCACCGGCGTCGCGCGTAGTGTCGGCTATAATTGAATACGTGAAGAGCAAACGCGCAGGCTTGTACGTTTAAAAATAACTATTGTCAGCACTAAATATTACTACGACTGATGCACAATTACCGCAGTTGATCAAGTGTCTTGCCATTAAACAAGTATTCTGCCAAACACTGTTACAGGTAATACCATAATTGTAGAATGAGGCAACTTCGACCCAGAAGGTCGCCGTAATCAGGTAAAGTTACGTATACGTGCATGACGAGATCAAAGCTGGACATGCCTTACAAAGCAATACATTTTAGGCAAGTACCGCTGACATCCATTTCATGAAAAGCTCAGTACAAGACGTCGTTCATTCTCTGTTGCAGGTTCTACAGCTTGGAATGGTCTCCCTGTTACACTGCGCTTAATTCCCAGGGGGTCACTCCGCTTTGTTCTTTAAGAACCTAAACACTGTTTAAATTAGCCGTGGTTGAGCCGGGAGCGCTTCTGAGTAGCCTACCTTGAAGAGGCGCTATATAAATGTCTGAAATAAGTAAATAAATAAATAAATAAATAAATAAATAAATAAACAAATAAATAAATATACACAAAACGTCGAAATGCAAGAGTGTAGACTTATAATATCACAGTAAAATAGCAGTCACATGTCGACTATATGTAGATAGCGCTTTATAAATCCGAAAATAGAATTGAATACAATTGAATGGAATAGATTATAGTATAGATAAACATTATAGCACGAGGTAGCCTACAGTAAATACAAAGGAACAGTAAAGAGAGTGGGCGGTGAGTAAAGTCATCCCGGTCCTGATCCAGCGTCTCTATCTAATCTTATTCAAGTATTATAATAAGGTCATGAAAACAGATTTTGCAAGCCACAAAATATCGCTAACTGGTGGATGCTTGTAGTAAACGTCTGAAACACCTCGAACAGGCTTTTCTCTGAAATTATAAATAAAGAAATTTTCATTTAATGGTAGATGAATAAAAGTTGATTATTATCTAAAAATCAGCGTCGTTAAACATACACTAACCCTACAAGGTCCATCGATCGAAATATTATATCCAATTGGAATACAAGGTAATGAAGAGACCAGTGGACGCGGTGGTGTAGTGGTGGCGTCGTTGCTTTGAAGTCGGAAGATTCGAGGTTTATATTTCGTGTCAGAAAATGTCGGGACTTAGAAACTTTGAACTCATATACCTCTAAGACCAATATCGTCCTCCTCTTCCTCCTCCTCCTCCTCCTCCTCCTACTCCTACTCCTCCTCCTCCTCCTCTTCATACTCTCATCCTTCTCATATTCCTCCACCTCCTCCTACCAATCATACTCCACATGCGAAGATACATTTTGTGGTCATGGAAGAAATTTTCGGACGCTGAAATTTGTCGTGCCATAAGATGTGAAGAAAAATTTATGAGCATGGTGCAAATTTTGGAACTCACAAATAACAATCTAATTATTATCATCTCTTTCGATGTTGTTATGTCCACTGATGAAAGGTTTCATAATAGTAGCCACTGTAGTCAAGTATAATACGGATGCAGTTGAGTATAAATGTCTATTCTAATATTGACATTAAGGAATTGACAGCATTGAGACTTCTAGTGACTCCACAGACCATCCTCTTATCTGGCTTAGATCATACCACGCATGCAGTTCGCACAAGAAATGACCATCTGTGAAGACTCCATTGTAACCCCTTTGGAAATGGACAGTTTTTGAACCCTTAGACCTATAATTATATAGCTCTGTCGTTACCGATACACGATACTGATACATTTTCAGAATCTACCTAACTTTAATGCATAGTCAAATATATTATAATGTGCAGCCAATGAGAACCGTCAAGAAATCCACTATTCCTGATTTACCTATTCAAATTGCCGTCGTTAAGAAATCAAACATCAATCATAAAAAGTCAATGTTGCAATTTTCACCGACGACTCTGATGACCGCAAAGAAATCTATGGCGCCAAATTAATGTGAAATTACACGTAAAGGTTGTGATGGATAATTGGAGATGACATTTACAGCTGTGGGAAAGTTGCGTCCTCCCATTAGATATACCTAATTACTTTTCGGAACCTTGAAGAAATCCTTCATTCACAGTCACTGAGCATAATCTATTTGGGAATTTCGATATAAGCTTACATAACTGCATTAAAATAGAATACAATGCACTGAGAGCTTACAGTGATCGACCATAATAAGACAGCTAATCCATTTTATACAATGCATCTGTCGTCTTAGACACCCGTACACGAATTCTTGCGATGCTATAAATACTGCAAATTTGTCTTATGGCTTGATCATCCGGGTGGCCCAGATATTAATAAAATAATAGAAGTTTAGCGACAACAGCAATATACGATGCTAATGGGAATTGAAAAACACATTAAGATCGGGTGGCGCCAGTATTGATCTCGACTGCCTGAGGAGGGCGCCGCAGATCATCTGTATGATTATCATTGGGTGGCGCTTCCAACTACCGACCGACAAGTGACGAATGCCTTCTCCTACACGCACACTCGCTTGAGCCTCGATGATTAGCCGGACGGGCGTCATCTACCACCTACCAGAGACTCTGATCAACCACACCAGCTACCAGCTGTCTACGGGAATACGATGGTTCACTCTACGTGTTTGCGAGGGCTCGCCACTGGTGACTCTTTCAGCTTACTGTGTTTTTTTGCTGTCAATTTTTGCTCGCTATGACTATCAACATCTCTTCGGTTAGTTCATTGGT
This sequence comes from Lumbricus terrestris, assembly GCA_949752735.1. Lineage (NCBI taxonomy): Eukaryota > Metazoa > Annelida > Clitellata > Crassiclitellata > Lumbricidae > Lumbricus > Lumbricus terrestris. The sequence continues at coordinate 11,687,142 of OX457048.1, read as the reverse complement.
TTCCAACCTGTTTTTGACTTGAGGGCCACTTTTTCTAAGTTGGAGGACACGATGACCACCTTTTGTTAGTTGAAGGACATTGTAAAGGCCAAAAGGCTAACATTTTATTAAATACGCGCGTATAAAATTGTTATAATTGATTCAAAATATAATGTTTAATGTTATGAATCGACGTTAAAATAAAATAATTTGTAATATAAAATAATGTGTTCTATGGATCCTGTCCAAATTGTTATATATTTCGGGTAATTTTCTGAGGCCAGGCGGGCCATTTTCTGAGGTCTGCCGGGCCACTTTTGGGAAGCGTTGGGCTAGTCAGTGCGGAGAGCGCCTCTGAGTAGATATCTTGAAGAGGCTCTATAAAAATTATCAGAATTGATGAATGAATTATTATGACACAGCGTAGCTAAACAACCGATCAGAATGTTCTTCGCTCCAGAATCTACTGGAGAGCCTACTAGCGAATGCTTCATCAACAGATGGCTTTATTTTATATATATATATATATATATATTATATGTAATATAATCATTATTTAACAATCGTTCATTCGTTCATATATAGCGCCTGTTCACTGCTGTGCTTTCAGCCAGTGGCGGCGACAGGACTTCAGGTTTTTTGGGTGGGGGGCTGAATTCGCGCGGAAAATTTTGCGTTTTCAGTCGCAACAATTTCTGACGACATTTGTTTCAGTCATCGGCCAAAGGATCAAGAAAATTTTCATTTCTGCATTCAACATTTCTGACGACCTTTTTTTAGTCATTTGGTCGAAATCGGGGTCTAAAGAGGGTCAATCGTCCAGATATTTCCTTTTACATGGAAAAATTGGATGGTCTTTTTTTTTTGGGGGGGGGGGGTGCTTAGCTCTCATAGCCCTCCCCTCCTAGCGCCGCTACTGCTTCCAGCCGAAATAATATTATGCGTATATAGCTCCGACTAGGACAAGTGCTTCATTCACAATCGCTCTACACCATCTTTTTTATGATGATCGTGATATTCATATGCTGCTCCTACCTGTGCATCTGTATTAGATTGTAATTCAAGACACGGAACTGTTAGATTAGTCGGCCATTATTATAATAAGACACAGCGAATCAATTCATTCAATCATTCATTCATTCCGAAAACTTATATAGCGCCCCTTCAAGAAGCCTACTCAGAGGCGCTCCCAGCCCAGCCACAGCTAAAAAGATAGGTTTTGAGCAATTTATAGAAAGCAGGCAAATTATTCCGAGGTAGTAAGCATAGTGCAAGCGGGAGCCCATTCCATGTGAACGGGCCAACAACCGAGAAGGCTCGACGCTGTCTGGTAGCAGAGCGGGTTCGAGGGACCAGCAGCTCCCCATTGGCCGAAGAACGTAAAGTTGTACGGGAGGCTACGACAGAGACAGGGCGACAAAGATCAGATATGTAGGAAGGAGCACTACCAATAATTTAAGGACCGCCAGATTATTATACAATGCGTCTCCCGTCTTAGACACCCGTACATGAATTCTTACGATGTTATAAGTACTTCAAATTTGTTTTGCACATAGCCTCGACTGTATGTATTTCCTGATAATACTCATAATCTCAAATTATTCATAAAGCGCCACTCGAGAGCTAAGCCTGGAGCCATCTAGCGAATGGTTCGTCAACCACGGCTTTGTCTATGTTCAACAAAATTTTGTTGAAAATTCATTCGCTAATCCGTTCATTCCAGTCGCCGTAAATTGCGCATCATCGACTCATCCACTCAGGAACGTTCCCACTCCAGCCACAGATATAGGAAAAAGAATCGGGTGACTTCAACAACATAGTTTGATTGGTAGTAGATTGCATTATGCGTAGCTACGACGGAATGTCATTCCAAATAAGACATGCAACCAAGAAAGCTCGGCGTTGCCCAGGAGCTAAGAACTAGAGGCTTAGAACTAGAAGCTTAGAACTAGAAGCTTAGAACTAGAAGCTTAGAACTAGAAGCTTAGAACTAGAAGCACTCCCTTCGTCGCGCGGTAGGGATCGCGCATGTATAGCAAGGAGCAGTGTCAAACGTGTTGAAAAATAAGTGCCTGGACGCCCCTTACCTCTCTAGTCTGTGCTCGCCAATAAGTGACTGGACGGCGTTCAGATTTTAAAACAATTTAGAGGATGCAGTAGGTGCTGTATAATTATGACATGCTTAGTCAATTGAAAGTAGGAGTAAGATGGGTCGGAGATGTAATAGACTGGCCATGCGCCTTCATAGTTATAATGCCGATGCAAATAAATACGATGTCGTTATCACTTCCGATTTGAACGCATGGACTTCTCTTTGTGGACGGTTGAACGTAAACCAAAGTAACTATGGAAATATCATCATCAACAGCAGCAGCAGTGTTTACTATAGACAACATAATATCGTCATTAGGTCCTAATCGCTGAGTTAAGGTGGAGCCAGTGTGAAGCCCGGATAAAGGAGGAGGGGATCGCATAATTTAAAAAAGCAACCCTTTATATTTAATTGGGTAACAAAGAAATTACAGGAGATTGATCATTGCAACCATAAAGAGTCAATGTACAATAATTGGTTCATTTATTAGTTGACGATTTATACACCTTAATCGGGCTGTCTTCATTTTTTATAAATAAGGGACAAGTGTTCAAAATTCGAATTAGCAATCAACAATTGTCTCTACGGCTAACATGAAAGACTATCTACCGACCCATTCCTCATCATCATCGTCTTCATCGCCGCCCCACCACCACAAACACCACCACAACTACCACCTCCACCACCACCACCACCAACAACAACAATAACACCAATACCACCACCAATATCTCCACCACCAGCAACAGCGCCAATACCACCAGTAATATCTCAACCACCAATACCACCACCACCAAAACTTCCACCAACACCAAAACTTCCACCACCACCACCAATTCCACCATCACCACAAATGCCTCCACAACCACCACCACCAATACCACAACCACCACCTCACCACTACCAATACCTCCACCACCACGGCCATCCCCAATACCTCCGCCATCACCACCAATACCGCCACCACTAATGCCTATTCCACCGCCACCACCTCCACCACCACCGCCACCACTACCACCACCACCACCACCACCAATACCTGCACCACCACCACCAATATCAACCCCACCACTACCACCAATACCTCCACCACCACCACCAATACCACCACCACCAATACATCCACCACCACCAACACCATCAATTCCACCACCACCACCACCACCACCACCACCACCACCACCACCAAAACCAATGGATTGCTCAGTGGTCGCACGACTTGCACACCTGTGTAAAATATTTACCAAAAGTTTTAAAATTGAACAAGTTTGCTTTTTCGCTAGATTGAACCTGGTCTTGTCACCATCTTGCTTTCTTTCACAATGAGAAAGAATGAAGTCGATGTTTACTGTTACCATATACGTCGGGGGCGGGGATTCAGAAGGAATGCCACCCAAATTTTGACCAAATGTGAAGGATGCCACTCATAGCTTTTTCCACCTAGATCTAGGTTTTTTCGGTCTTGTATAGGTTTCCAGTTTTTTGGTCAGGATCTAGTCTTTTTTCTCACGGTGGTTTTTTCAACTTTTTACATACAAAGTTATTATTTTTAAATGAAAATGCACAAAAGAAGTGAAAAATTCTAGAAAAAAATTGAATTTGGACCAAAAATTAGAAATTTTGGAGCGAAAGTCTAAGAAAGTAGGTCATCAGAAATTTTTTCGGGAAGAAAAAGAGCAAATTTTAATCATCGGACGACCTAGAAAAAACGTCGTCAGAAATTTCAAGCCGGAAAATTGGAAAAATCCATGTATTTTACAGGAAAATCGTCAATCTAGCCTTTTCTAACCTTTTTTCGACCGAATCTGACCTTTTTTCAAAATCCAGAGTGGCAACCCTGAATGTGATTTTTGGGCAAAACAGGCATGGGCGTATTTTTTCCGGACACACAGGGATAAAACAGCTATATTTTCTGAAGATTTCTACGAAATGACTAGTAGTACAATACCAAAAATATTTGCTGGCCGCAACGACCTCTGTTGTCATAAGTTGTCTTTTGATTATAAATCCATTCATTTATTCGTTAACGAAATCGCGTTCGGTTAGGATAGCTCAGTAGATTTCAGCTGTCACTGACGGCCACGTGTTGTTGATAAGTTTTACGGTATAAACTGCGAAATATCTGTAGGTTCCGCGTGTTGTTGATAAGCTACGGTAAAATATATGTATACGTGCCAGTCCAAAGCCTTCAGAAAGGAAGGGGCAGCTATAAACATTCTCGTTATGATACAGCATCGTTAGCAGAAAAAATTAATAGGATTCTCGAGATAAATTTCCTTTCAAGCGAAAATCGATCGGGTGTGGCGTACAATGAAAGACACCTTTATAAACTAATCTCTACCAATTATATAATTATAAAATAACGACAAAATAGACGTTCTCGGCTTCACCATCATTAAACTCTCCTTAATAGGCAGAAACTGGTTTTGGCGGCAACAAGATGTCGTCTAATAATATTATTAACAGTACTCTATTAGATACATTTAAATCGCATTTATCAGAAATTATAAATGTTAAAAATGCTTACACTATCGTCGAATAAATGTCGAGTTCGGTGAATACGTCTACGTCGAGCAATACTTCATCAGCGATTACTTCTCTATCGCTCACCATTGAATGAACTTGTTTATTGCACACACACACAAGTCAAATAGTATAAACAAACCTCAACAAACATAGTGCAAAAGGAATCAGGAAAAAGCTAACAGCTTATATAACCCTGACCCCTAGCTCCAAGACTATTTTTAGTGCAAGTCAGTATTAATACTTAACTAAGACTTAATTAATTCATTGATGAACAGAAATGAATGGGAAACAACTGAATGAAGTCACAGACACAGTAAATCCACAATGAATTTCAATTGTTTTGACTGAGCCGTCAAATATGAATGCGATGCAAACGCACCAAATGAAAATAAGGCACTTGAAATTTATTTTAAATTCCTCCTAAATTTTGATCTAGGAATTTGAAGAAATAATTTGCAACATTAGAATAATTTTAAAACGTCGCTAAACGATAGATTGTTCAGATGTGGTTAAATTGCATAATGCGGAGCAATCCTTACTGATGACTTCTAAACAGCATTGAATTAGTATTTGTTTTCGCAATACTAATTAAGTAGCAGTTGCTAACACAGTATAGAAGGTGTTTGAGACTTACACACGTATAATCGATTACGAACACAGCTGTGGAATATCGCGAATCGTCGTCGAAATGATGGCGTCGTTAAATAAATGTTACAACCTTGGAAGAAATTTCCAACAATGAAATTCCTGGCATCTACGTTAACCAAATTGAGGCAATACTTTGCAATATAATTTCTATATCGCCTGTGTTGAGCACACAGTGAATCCGCATCCGGTTGTGGGGTGCGGTGGTGTAGTGGTGGCGTCATTGCCTTGAAACCGGAAGGTTCGAGGTTCGAATCCACCTCGCCGCGTAAGGACCTTGGGCAAGTCCTTCACTCACAATTGCTCAGCGCTTCGGCGTGAAACTCCGATGCAGTGTCCGCTCTGCATTCGGGAACGCCTCTGAGTAGGGAGAGCTTGAAGGGGCGCTATAACAAGTGCACATACATACATACATACATACATACATACATACATACATACATGCATACATACATACATACATACATACATACATACATACATACATACATACATACATACATACATACATACATACATACATACATACATACATACATACATACATACATACATACATACATACATACATACATACATACATACATACATACATGCATCCATCAAAAGCAAGTCCAATCAGGGCCAACGTCCTGAAGAGCATACCGACCTGGTTCTTACTTAACTATATTGTGGCTTGCTGTTTAGATTTGAACAATCTGAAATTATAAGGTAACAAAAAATGTCAGTAGGCCTACTCGACTTAAACACCTTCAAGATATATTCGTCAAAATTACATAAATGGAAAATTCACCCATATTCGCTGAAAAGGTTAATATATTGCACTGCAAATATTGTCTTGGGGACTAATAATATTATGAAGGCAACAAAGATGGCTGCAAGGGCCATTAATATTCCAAATGAATCAGGCCTGTTTAAATTTACAAAAGCCAAACCTGTTTTAGATTTAAATGAAATGTCTAGAGCCAATGTATATTTTCTTGTATTTGTGTCGTATTCATTAATCCGATAATTCATTTTGAAAACTTGCATAGCGCCCATTCACGACGCTAACTCAGAAGATCTTCCACGACTAAAGATGGCAAAGATGGTCTGGACAAACGGTACAAACAGAGGTTTCGTAATCGTTATCTCAAAATTTCCAACGCTCAGTCTCGAAAGTAAAGCGAAGTGGACAAGCTTCTTCATGAGCGTTGTGAGTAGACAGAATGGTCGTCCAAAAGAGTTTGCAGGAAAACTTTCCGATTAATACAGTCGCTTAATTCAAGTGAAGGATTCAACAGCCGCATAAACTCGACCCCTCGGAATAATATGATGACCGAATAAATGACAAAAATATATGATTGTGGTTTTGAATAGCATATGGTATGTAGAAGAAAATAGAAAAGGTTTTTTCCTTAAATCTTTCCACCGAAAGTCCATGTCTCGTGCAGTACATTGCAATGTGTTGCGTTTCACATGGCATTAAATGCACAGAAGTTTGTTGCTGGCATTTACACTTGGCGGTCAAAAGATGATTTGTGGTCAAATAATTATTGAGAGTGCCGCGGTCAACTTAGACACCTTCAAAACGCATAATCTAGATGCTATATATAGAGAAACAGCGCTTAATTGACGCTCAGCTCTGTGATTTCAGGACTACACGGTGCTCCATTGTAAAGTAGGTCTATACTATACCCCAGCAAAAAGGTGTCATAGCTCGGTCAAAACATGAAGTAAGTGACTGAAATATTATTTTTAAAAAAAACTATATAACCACCCAATCGCAACGCCGATTATAAACAATCGTGAGTTTGTCAGGTTTCTGAGCGTTTGAGATGCAGCGCCGAAAAATGGAGATTATCAAGATGCAAAAGTTGAAACGAAGTGAAGTACAGCTACAGCTGGTGTTCGAAATGACACAACGAATGATACTCTCGTTATTATATATCGTCGTTGAACACAATAATGAATTACATTCTCAAAATCCAATTAATTTTAAGCGATAATCTCAGGGCGACCCACTGTCACCGGACATCTTTATCACACTCTTGGAGAGGGTGCTGGACAAGATCAGGGAAAATGAGAATGAAGGTGGAGTAACAGTCAGTGGAACAAAAATAAACAACCTTTGCTTTGCGGACGACATCGATTTGATAGATGACGACGAACAGAGACTAGAACACACAGTGCAGGAGTTAAACGATGAAGGGAAAAGATATGGGCTCAAGATGAATTTTGAGAAGTGTAAGACAATGGTGTTTGGAGCAAAAGATCTGCCCAGAAGAATGGAAATAGATGGAAACAAACTGGAAAATGTAGAAAATTTCACCTACTTAGGGTGCGTCAACACATACGACCTAGATAGCAAGGCAGAAGTACGGGTAAGGATTGGGAAAGCATCAGCAGCGTTGAGTGCAATGGACAAAGTCTGGAAGAGCAAATCTATACAACTGAAATTAAAACTGGAAGTGCTAAGAACCTGCGTATTCAGCAGCATGCTTTACGGATGTGAAGCGTGGACAATAACAAAGGAGTCAGAAGGAAGAATACTCGCTTTCGAGAGAAGGTGCTACAGAAAGATCTTGCGAATTGGATGGATGCAGAAAGTAACAAACGCAGAACTGTATAGGCGAATAGACCACACAGAGAACCTTATGCAGAAAATAATAACCAGGAAGCTAGATCTCTTCGGCCACATATGCAGGATGGACAGCAGCAGAAAGATCAAGACAGTTGTGCTTGGAAGAATGGAGGGATCCAACAGGAAAGGACGACCACACAAGGAATGGCTGGATAACATATCAGAATGGTGTGGAGCACCATTACAGGACCTAACACACGCTGCCTTGGACAGACAAACCTGGCGTGGAATAACGAGAACGGCATCGAGCACCTACGGGCATTGGTCCCTCGGTTGTTGATGATGATGATGATAATCTCATTGTGGTCTGGTGCATAAGGACTGACACCTTTTAAAAGTAATCTCTGTTTATTATATAATGTAATGTCGAATCAACGATTTATTTGCTCGCAGTCTGACAATACCAGTCCCAAACCGGGATAAAGGAGGAGGGCTAGGAATCTCATCTTTGTTATAACATAGTTTTTAATGAGGAACAAAGGTTAATGACAGGCTGGCTATAAAATCATGGTTACAAGGTCAAATTCGTTAACTACAGAGTACAGATTCTGGCATCCTCTCATGAAACAGTGCAGGTTTCTGGAGCAATTAAACTTAATCCAACCTATTTTAATAGATGATGGATGAAGTCTTTAACAGGGCTGGGTATATATCTGTATATGGCCATCGTGGTGACTGAGGATCGGACTCGTTTGAGAAATTAAATCCACTCATTGGTGGAGTAGGCAACGAATGATGACGGTGATCGACTTACATATATTTGCGCAATAGACTGATGTACACTGTCCGATCTAAGCAACCTAGACACATAAATGAAGTATTTGAAGAGAGTTTCACAGTTTGTGTTTGTATGTGCACTTGTTATAGCGCCCCTTCAAGATGACTACTCAGAAGCGCTCCCGACTACAGTGTGGACACTGAATCGGAGTTTCACCCAGAAGCGCTGAGCAATCGGACTGAAGGACTTGCTCAAGGTCCCTACACGGCGACTTGAGGTGGATTCGAACCTACAACCCTCCGGCTGCAATGCAGCGAACAAACCCACTACACCACAGCGCACTACAGTATAATAGTTGAGCCCATCCTAACGAGACGGTAGTTGATTGGCTAAAGCGTTCGCCTTGAAAGTGATAATAGAAAGTCTTCCAATTATCATTACAATTTTTATATCAAAATTTGATATTTATATAAGCGGAATGTCTACGTCTTCAAGGTGTTCAAGTCGAAAACTGTATACCTTCGATTGTTAAATGGTGAACAATGAACAAAATATTGCCATCCAACGATTATTGAAAGGAAGAATGGTGCCGCTGGTCAGTTATTCATTCACCACGAGAACCTATGTAGCGCCTTTTCAAGGAGGAATACTCACAGCCGCTACAAACCCCAGCGAAGTCAAAATAAGGCAATGTTAAAGACTAGGCTGGCCTAGTTAGCTACACCGGTAGGCGAGCATTCGTCTGTTGGTTACAACGGACTGCGGTTCAAACCCCGGACTGGGAATTGACATTCAGAGATTTAGATATCTCGGGCTAGCACGTGTGGGACGCGGTGGCGCAAGCTGCTGCGGATCGACCTTGGGCAAGTTGCATACCCATCATTGTCTGTGGGGAAGGCAACGGGAAACCACCTCACTCAACTCATTCCCAGGGGCGTAAAGCCAATGAACCTGCCTTCGGGCAGAGCACCATCATCATCATCATCATCATCATCATCGTCATCAAAGATAATATAGAATACCTTAGAATGATTTCTAGGCAGGAAGATCAGCTATCAGTCTGTGATTAGACTGTGATACGTACAGTCGTACACATAAAGGAAATTCTCGGCCACAGCACTATGCTTCAGAGGTCCAAACCATGAGTAGAAAATCAACAAGGAGGGGATTTCAATGTACGCTTGAATAACACAGAACACTGAGCTCTGCGGCGACTTGATAGTGTCGGCGGCGGCGCGCTGATCAATAAAATTCGGTGGCGGTGCAAATGAAATTAATATGGGCGAGGGGCCGGATGAGTAGAGAGAAACACACATCATCGTGGGTTGCCATCGAAGATTGTAGACTAGCATTAAAAAAGATGTTAACTTAAACACCTTTAATATAATGGACAATCCATCTATACAATTGCCGGAAAATGTTTCGATTTGTTTATAAGGACAATGTTTGCTGTCATTTCACGTTATACTTGGATGGAGAGGCAGAAATCAAGACTGGCCTTTTCAAGAGCATACACTGCTAAGTTACACATGTTGAACTGGTTCAGTACCTTGCTCATAAGTGCTGTAGTACGCCGAGCAAATTTCTGTCCAGGGTAACGCCCTATGTTGTCATAGACCCTGGTCAAATCGGATACATCCATCTCAAAGCACTGGATATGATATGAAATGGAGGAGCAGCACCATTAAGATAGCAACAAAGATTAGAGTCCTCAACACCACGATCTTCAGCACAGCACTAAACGGACGGTGCGAGACTTGGGTGTTCGAAAGCTCGTCTAGTAGAAGTAGCACTCGAAAGCAAATGCTATAGAAAGATTCTAAGATTGAAGCGGACACAGAAACTAAACAAAGAAGACAATTCTGGACAGTTGGCTGGACAGAAACGATCTTACAAAAAGCAATGAGACGCACGCTGAGTCTCTTTGGATATGTGGCCAGGTTGGGAGACGACTGGAAGCTCAAAACTCAGGTATTAGGAATATTTGAAGGATTGAACAAGAGAGGCAGAACTCATAGGGAATAGACGAACGACATAGAGGATTTGTGCGAAGGTCCACTACAGGAACTATTCCATCTGGCGCAGAACATGTATGGATGGAAAAAGTATACGAATATCAAACTGGACACATTCTACGCGAATGATGATGAAGTTGGACACCTGTAACTCGAAGTCCTACAACGCTATAGGCTAAATAAAAAACATTCGTTTTGTTGTCACTTGGGAAAGACTATAGGCTGCGAACTACCGTTATCTACACGACAGGGAATGCAGTAAAGCAAGTATACAGGTTCGGCTAGGTTGGCTTTCGCTTATGTCGGCTGCAGACATAATTATCAAAGTGGATAGAACGCACATAGAGATGGGCGCATACCTACATGTATACATGCATGGCTTGAAGGCGTCACTTGCCAAGTGGCACGTGGTGTATACGAGAGAGGCGCTAGATAAATTACATGTAAATGGATGCGATGGTTAACTGTCGATGATTTGTGATTGAGTGATTACTTATAAGGACATTGAACAAATGCTTCATTCACAATTGCACGACACCATCTTTTGGGATTGTGAGTAACATATTATATGCTACCACTCTCTAGCTATGAATATGATTGTTTTAAATTGAAATTCAAGACTCTGACAGCTCGAATTAATTGGCCATTATAAGGTATATCATTTGGACTGTAAGTTGTACTAATAAACAGGCCTCCATTCCCTACTCCCCGTAAGTGTATCATCAAAATTAAGACGTCTATGTGTGAGGGTAACGGTGGGGTGCGGTGGTGTAGTGGTGGCGTCGTTGCCTTGAAGCCGGAAGGTTCGAGGTTCTAATCCACCTCAAGTCGCCGCGTAAGGACCTTGAGCAACTCCTTCACTCACAATTGCTCAGCGCTTCGGCGTGAAACTCCAATGCAGTGTCCGCTCTGCATTCGGGAGCGCCTCTGAGTAGGAAGAGCTTGAAGGGGTGCTATAACAAGTGCACATACAGACAATAGCAAATAATATAATGTACAAAGCATCTCTCACCTTAGACACCCGAACACGAATACTATCGATGTTATAAATACTGCAAAATTACAACTAAGTTTGTTCGAAGAAAAATCTCTTCTATCTTATCCCAATGTGTTTCGTAGAGTGTGGTACATGACATGCCCTAACATTTAACGATTGGGGGGGGGGGGGCAATGCATGGACCGTCCCCCCACCACATTCATTGAGGGGACCGTACCCTGTCCCCCATAAGTCTTCGCACATGCCCGATGGCAATCGTAATCGTAATCTCGAATTAATGAAGTGCCACTCGAAAGCCACGCTGAGTCTACTAGAGCCATCTAGCGAATGCCTCGTCAACCAACGACTTTGTCTATGTTTAACATTTTTTGAAAATTCATTTGCTAATCCGTTCATTCCAGTCGCCGTAAATAGCGCATCATAAACTCATCCACTCATAAGCGTTTCCACTCCAGCCACACATATAGGAAAAGAATCGGGTGACTTCTACAACATAGTTTGATTGGTGATAGGTGATATAACGCGTGGCCGCGACGGGAGGTTATTCCAAATAAGACATGCAACCGAGAAGGTTCGACGTTGCCCAGGCAGCGATAAGACTTCCCGTTAGAACTAGAAGCACGACCTTCGTCGCGAGGCAGGGATCGCGCGGGTATAGCAAGTAGGACAACCGATGATACAGCGCGAAACTTAAGCAGTGACCCGATGAAATCCACTGCAGGGTCACAGGCAGCCAAAGTAACACATCGCGTATGTATGTGGGACATGAACTTTGAGCAAACGTCTGACAGCGCAGAAAATGCTAGCACGATTGTCAAAATTAATATAAAGCAATAAATACGATGGTCAAATATTAAACAATGACAACAATGGTCAAATATTGAACAAAAAAGCGATACCATTAAAAAGAAGTTATTATTATTGTTCAATGAACCAGTAGATATTCGCAAATAGTAAAGAGTGCGGTTGCGCATACTGGGTCGTAGTCAAGGAGAGGAGATGGAATTTAGATCAGGTAGTGGTTGTTGTATAATTATGAGATACTTAGTTGAAAGGAGCAGGAAGATAAACTCCGCCACTGATTGCACTCTGCCAGTGCCAGTCCCAAGCCTGGATGAAGAAGGAGGACGTCGCTAAATAAATGGTCTTCGTTATCACACAGTGACGTTAAACTGCAAACACCAAAACCAAAAGGAAGATAGGTCGGCGATGTAATAGACTGCCATGCACCTTCATATGACGAGGCAGATAAATGCGATGCCGTTATATCACTTCCTTCAAATGGATACTGTCAATTTGAACGCATGAACTTCTCTTTGTGAACGGTTGAACGTAAACCAAAGTAGTCATGGAAACATCAGCAGTAGCAGCAGAAGCAGCAGTGTTTACTATTATAGACAACATAATATCGCTATTAGGTCCTTATCTTTGTGTTAAGGTGCAGCTAGTGTGAAGCCCGGATAAAGGGGAAGGGCGATCGCATAATTTAAAAATAAGCATCCCTTTATATTGAATTGGGTGATAAAGAAATTACAGGAGATTAATCATTGAAACCGTAAAGAGTCAGTGTACAATAATATTGGTTCATTTATTAGTTGTCGATTTAAACACCTTAATCAGGCTGTCTTCATTTGCTATAAATAATGGACCAGAGTTCTACGCTAGACAATAGGCGATCGACATCAATATGCAACCGTTTGGGGGAGTAAGTTCGACTTGGCAATCCACGATTGTCTCTCAGGCTAACATAAAAGACCATCCACCGACCGATTCCTCATCATCATCAACATCAGCGTCTTCATCGCCGCCCAACCACCACGACCACCACCATCATCCACAACCACAACCACTAACAACAACACCAATACCACCACCAATACCACCACCACCACCAATACCTCCACTACCACCAAAACCTCCACTACCACTCCACCACCACCACCAATACCTCCACCACAACTATCAATACCACCACCAATACCTCCCCCACAACTACCAATACCACCACCACCAATACCTCCACAACACGATTTGAATGATGGATCCGATTTGACCAGGGTCTATGACAACAGAGGCCGTTACCCTGGATAGAAATTTGCTCGGCATATTACAGCACTTAAGAGCAAGGTACTGAACCAGTTCTATTTCTATAACTTCTATTTCTATAATTTCCGCGCCTCAGATTCACACTTTGGTGTGACCTTGCGCGCGTAATAAATTTATGTAATAATAATAATAATAATAATAATAATAATAATAACCTTTTGAACTTCTAGGCCTGCTTTTTTAAGGTGTCGCTGAACATTTAATAAAACAGAGGTCGAAAAAAGACACCTTTCAACCTCTTACGATGATATAAATAAAAATCAAATTTCATTGCATGAGCAGCTGCTAGGTGAACGATATTGCTCTTTTGTGGTTTTATTACTCTCTACTAACATCCATGATCATGTAATCGTATTATTTAGTTATAAATAAAGTATATGAATTGAATTGATCTTAAACACCTTAAACACGTAACCATGTAATGCTACAAAAACAGAAATTGCGTTTAATCGATGCATCTTTTTGAAATTTGTTAACACAACAAGGAAAACTTCAACGTGTGCTTGGTGGACATGATCTCTTCATAAACATCGAAAATTTGCTCCAAAGAGAGTTTCCTGTCTCTGTGCTGGATTAAGGTGTAAGTCGACATCAGTCACCCGCATTATCACACATCTTGCGATAATGAATGTGATTGGCCTGAAAACACCAACACATCTAAATGCTATAAATTACTTATCTTCTATGTCTCCTCAATCAACCATCAATCTAGATCTCGTGCATTATTATACCACCGGTCAGTATAAAGCGTTATATTGAAACCAACCGATGTAAAACTGGATGAGGGGCAGGAAGGGGGATCGCCGGATTTAGGCGATTAGCTCAGCGATGCATACGAGGAGGGAGTCTTGATAAAATGCAAAATAAAAAAATGTCTAATAATTGTGACGACCAAATCAGTCTATTTAAAATTATTATTCCATAGTCGTTCCTAGACTTTTGATTGCATCATAATTAAATTCTAAACAGTAAACTGTTACAGTTAAAAAAAATTCATAGCAAATGTGATGTGGCTAAATAACTGTTTCATATAGATGACCTTAGTTAATTAACTATTGTGAACAAAGCTATGGTATAGCTTATTTTTTCGTTTAGCCAAATCCATGTCCGGGTTGAAATGTTGTTGATATTTCTTCTTCTCCTAACTCATCGCCTTTTCTACACGGCTATCCATGACGAATGCATTGTCGTTGTGAAGAACAGACGGCGAGGTGCTAAGCAAAGAATTGTCGATGAGCATTGGATGGTCAGTGCATGATCACTCTTTTTGCACACCTTTATAAAAGATGTGACATATGATATAAAAATTAGATACCTATTGCCGTTTGATAACTCTTGTCTTCGAACGGCCAAATCGGATCCATCCATCCATCAATGATAAATTTAGTGCGTGGTGTCCACCAGCTATTGGTAAGCAAAACGATAGTGCTTACTTTTGGGTGTAGTGTCGACACTACGCTAGGGCAAGGCATGGTAAATGCCATTGTCAAAAATAATTTGCCCTGGTCGTTGTCATTCCAAAATATTTTCTCTGCCTTTGAATGAGAATATTTTGTTCTTTCTGAGTCTCCGTTGTAACTCGCAACAAAGCACTATAATTATACGCAGTCTAACAATTAAGAAACAATTATTTATGCCATTCAAAAACTATCGATCCATCACCAGAAGCCATGATTAATAATCTTTACGTTTAATTGAGAGCGCTTTACATGTACAAGTTATGCATTAGGCCTTGTCTTAATTAACATCAAACCTAACTACTAACGGAACAGACAACAAGCAACACACGGCGCTAATAGAAGCCTATAAAGCGTATCCGCCCAACGGGGGCTCGAACTCGCTCCCCTCGCACTTTACGCCAGCGTGTTATCCATTACTATACCCCCACCCACCCCCACCCCGAATGATTCTTGAAGCCGACGAACACAGCAGCATGATCAAAAGTAACGGCTAAATTAATTAATAATTATGAACTTACTGGAATTTATTATGGAAATATAATAATATATAAGGAAAAATATTATGTCTACACAATGTACACATGTCATTTCAGCATGCTTTATAATGGTTGATAAACAAAAGTTATAAGGTGGCGTTTATACTAATTGCCTTGCAATCAGTTTGCATTTCATTGCATCGCCCACATACAACCACTACAACTGCCATTGATATTACCGCTGAAACTATAAAAAGTTAACATCATTACAAAAAGAAACCGCGACATCTTAATCGTTAGGACATAGCGTGCAATGATAGTTGCAGCGTCGTTAAGCATAAGCGGCATTTACTGATGGATATATAAATGGATGATATGATAAATTCTGGTCTAGTACCTTGCTCTTAAGTGCTGTAATACGCCGAGCAAATTTCTGTCCAGGGTAACGGCCTCTGTTGTCATAGACCCTGGTCAAATCGGATCCATCATGAGAGCTCGACATAATCAAAGTCAAAGATGTCACAAATACAACGCGTTCGATACATATAACGCTCGCCTTATACACCTTTAACACGTAGTCTTCCGTTGCTATAAATATGAAATACGCCTTCATTTCCAGGATACGACGAGGTCATCTTCTAGCGGCATACTGGAGATGGTGAATAGAAAAATTGCCTGCCATCTTATAATGCTAGTTCTTATCTTTTGAGAAAGCGGAAGGGCGAGCGGATCATTGACTTTGTGATTATGAGATAGCGTCGCTAAACCATTCGACCACTGTACACCTTATACTTCGGTGGTGCCAGTAAGAATCACGAATTGAGGAAGATGACGGTTCAAACAACCGTTTTCATGACGCAGGATCATTAAACAGTACTAAAACTAGTGAAAAAACTTGCCTACGAAAGCACAACCATTTTGGGCGCAATGTAATAAGGAAAAACAAACTACAAAAGCCACAAGTGAACGATACAAACAAATAATTATTTTTTCTGTCATAAAAATCGTTAAACGCATCTATTATTTAAATTAACATCAAAAGAACGATCGCTGTGTAATAACTTGGTAAAAGAAAGATTTACGACAACGGATCATGGCAGACTTATAAGATGGTGATGAACATCTTAGAAAATGTCTCACATTGAGTGGAGCCATACTATCTGAAGCGTTGTTAGGCAGCACGTACAAAATCGCCTAACAACTCGGGACCTCTATACTTGTCACTTGACCCATCGACCGTCAATTTAGATCTTGTGCATGAGTGTAATGTGCTCTGATTATTTCAAGATGACGATAAACAATAATACATATATTATTATCCAGTGCTCGACTTAAACACCTTCACGAAATGGATGGATGAAATTATATAAATAAGAAATTCACTTAAGACCAATGAATTGGTAAGTACTGATAATCGTCTACGGGCTTCATTGTGGAGGCAACAAAGATGGCCGCCAGAGGACCATGAAAGGCCGAAATAAACCAGACGTCTTTAAATTTGCAAAAACGAAATATGCTTTATAATTTAGATGAAATGTTCAAAGATAATTTCTATTTTCTTCTATTTGTGTCGTATTCATTAATTTGTTCATTCATTTTGAAAATTTACGTAGCGCCCATTCACGAGGCTTACTCAGAAGCGCTTCCACGGTTAAAGATAGCAAAGATGTTCTGATAGGCAAATGGTAGAAACATATGTTTCGTAATCGTTATCTCAAAATTTCCAACGCGCCGCTCGAAATTAAAGCGCAGGGAACCAGCTTATTCACGAGCGCTGTGAGTAGACCTCCACCAGCAACAACAGCACAAGAGTAAAGCAGGAAAATTTTCCGACGTGCGTGCTGTATTAGGCGCCGAATTCAGGTGGAGGGTTCAACAGCCGCGAAAGTTCGACCCCTCTGAATCTGATGAATATCATGACCTGATAAATGACAAAATATGTTATTGTGAGTTTCATATGTGTGATGGAGAAGACAATAGGAAAGTTGGTTTCCTTAAATCTGGCCACCAGAGGTCCATGTCTCTTGCAGCACATTGCGGATGTGTTGCGTTTTACAGGGCCTTACATGTAAAGAAGTTTGTTGTTGGTATTTCCACTTGGCGTTCAAAAGATGATTGTCGTGTAATAATAATTATTGATAATACTGTGATCAATTTAGACACCTTCGAAACGTATAATTGGGATGTTATATAGAGAAACAGCGCTAAATTGACGCTCAGCTTTGTCATGTTGGACTATACAAAGTTCCAATGAAAAGTGGATCCCAGCAAAAAGTGTCATAACTCGGTCAAAACTTGAAGTATTTGACTGAAATTTAAAAAAGCCAATAACTATAGCTATATAGCAACCCAATCCAAACGCCGACTATAAATATACGTGAGTTTGTCAGGTTTTTGTGCGTTCGAGTTGCAGTGCCGAAAATGAAAATTTCCAACATGCAAAAGCTGAAACGAAGTTAAGTTCATCTACAGATGTGTTCAAAATGTCCTCATTGTTCACGGACACAACGATTAATATTCTCGAAATTACACAGCGTCGTAAAACACAATAATGAATTGAATTATCGAAACCCTATTCATTTGAAGCGATAATCTCACTGTGGTCTGGTGCATAAGGCAAACACCTTTTAAAAGTGCTATCTACTCATTATAAGACCAATTTGGTCTCACAGGATGATCAAGCTTTAAGATAAATTTGCATTATTTATAGCATCGCAAGAATTCGTGAACGGGTGTCTAAGTCGAGGAATGCATGGCCTTTTAAACGTGCAGATGTACACAAACTGTGACTTCTAGAATCTAGACGGATCTGTGCAGTTGTAGAAGCACTTCTGTTAAGTTAAAACTAGCAAAACGGAAATTGTTCCCTGATTGGAAATAATTTACCATGGATGATTGGAAAGAAAAGAACGGGTTGTGCAGTTCTAAAAATTTCTTAAAAACAGCCCTGATGCATTGTATATGGATTAGCTGTGTCTTATTATGACCGATTACTTTGATCTCTCAGTGCATTGTATTCCATTTTAATGATGATGCATCCAGATTTGACGAGGACTTATGACAACAGAGGCCGTTGCTCTGGAGAAAATTAATTTGGCTCTTTTACTCATAATTTTTGTTTAAAATTCATTCGCTAATCCGCTCATTCCAGTCGCCCTAAATAGCGCACCACATCAACATCCACTCAGGAGCGCTCCCACTTCAGTCACAGATAACGGAAAAAGAATTGGGTAACTTCTACAATATAGTGGTGTTATGCGTAGTACACGCGCATGAGCTTGATGGGGCGCTACAATGAGTGCACAAATACAAACAAACAAGCATTCTGTTATTCAGGAAAGCAGTATTATTATTTAGACTTTAAGCGTTTTTCTGGTAAGTGCTATCAGCAATGAACACGAGACACTTCTTCAATCAATGTTGCTAAATGCCACAAATATTCGATAAATGCGTGCTTTGACAAACGAAGTGTCTTCAAACAGAAGATACCTCTACCCATAAAAATAACACAGAGTATTGATTGGCCGTGAATAAGCTGGTGCCTGTGTCACGAAATAGAGTATCCTCCGTATTTATTGTATCCCCCCCAAATTATAAAAAGTAAAAAAAACCGCTTCCGCGTGTATTTTTTGGCAACTTAATTTTCATCTGCTTTTTTTGAACAATGACACTAACAGGTGTGTTTGTTCCTACTAGATAATTTTGTTGTGCCCTGTTTTTAGAGCACTTAAAACATTTAAAACACTTGAGAACACGCAGAGTCACTAAATAAATTCGCGTAGTCTTTATCTGAGCATTGCCTAAGAAATTAAAACAATTAGAGTCACTTTAAATTTTTAATAAAGCATAATAAATTTCATTATGCGCATTTTTCAAAAAGGGGATAGAATGGTATATCTTCCCGGATTGTATAGACCGGTAAATTCCATCCGGGAGGATAGATTTATTCATCCCCCCCGGATAGCTTTCAGGGGGGATACTCCGTTTCGTGTCACCTGCTCTTGACACTTTTTAGGGCTTTAGAGGTTTGTTAGTGGTATAATTATAGGCATGCGACGAAATTGATCACTACTGTAATAGACAGAACACTTTGGCTAAACAATCGATAGACAGTGTTCGTCTAAAACACCTTTAATAACTAATCTTCCGTGGTTATATATTATGTTGCAACACACTCGTTATAACTAGCTTTTTATCGCTAGAGAAGACGGTGTCTTAAGTAACGAATCAATCAATCAATCAATCAATCAATCGATCAATCAATCAATCAATCAATTAATCAATCAATCAATCCATCAGTCAATCAATCAGTCAGTCAGTCAATCAATCAATCAATCAGTCAGTCAATCAACGTATCAATCAGTCACTCAATCAACCAATCAATCAATCGCAATTTATATAGCGCCCCTTCAAGGTACCTACTCAGAGGCGCTCCCGGCCGAGATCAAGGGAAAAACACTCTTCAACAGTTTGTGAAATTGAGAACAGATTGGGAGGCGTCGCATAGTCAAGGGAAGTCCATTCCAGGTTGTTGGACCAACCACAGAGAACGAACGCCTCTGCATTGTTGCAGAGCGAGTGAAAGGAACCATTAAGTCACCATGGACATCAGAGCGCAGTACGCGGCGGCCTATGCAAGTGGTAAGAGGGAGGCAAAGCTCATACAGATAGGAGGGTGCCCAGCCTGATAAGCATCGCCACACCGGAGAGCTCTAAGCAAGCGTTCACAATAAGACACAGCTAATCCATATACAAAGTATCTCTCGTCTTAGACACCTGTACACGAATTCTTACAATGTTATAAATAATGAAAATTTGTAATAAAAGTCGATTATCCCAGAATAAAAGAATTAAAGGTTGGTTATCCCGGAGGTCCGTAACATAATAAATTAATAATGGAAGTATAGCGACAACAGCAATACGATGATAATTGGAAAATGGAAATTGGAAAACACCTTACCATCAGGTGGCGCCAGTCAAATCTCGGCTGCACGAGGAGGGCGACGCACATTATCTGTATTATTATTATCGAGTGCACGCGCTTCCAACTACCGACCGACAAGCGACGAATGCCTTCTGCTACCCGCATCCTTGCTGGAGTCTTGAGGATTAGCCGGATGGGCGTCATCTACCACCTACCAGAGACTCTGATCAACCACGCAGCTACCAGCTGTCTACGGGAATACGATGGTTAACTCTACGTGTTTGAGAGGGCTCACCACAGTTGACTCTTTCAGCTTACTGGGTTTTGTTTTGCAACTTGTTGCCATTTTTGCTCGCTATGACTCTACGACTCACTTCGGTCAGTTAGTGAAGTGAGCGCCTCTGAGTAGTTATCTTGAAGAGGCACTATATAAATTGTCAGAATGAATGAATGAATGAATGAATGAATGAATGAATGAAAGAATGAATTATGACATAGCGTAGTCAAACAACCGATCAGAATGTGCGTTCTTCGCTCACGAACAATCTAGCCATCTGGCGAATGTTTCGTCTATATTCATGTAGAGTGAAATCTGCGCATATTGTGAGGCGCGGTGGTAGGCCCTACACCTCGCCGCGTAAGGGCCTTGGGCAAGTCCTTCACTCGCAATTGCTCAGCGGCGTCAAGCGGAGTCTACTGGAGCCATCTGGTGAATACTTCGTCAACCAACGACTTTGTCTGTGTTCAACATTTTTTGGAAAATTAATTCGCTAATTCGTTCACACAAGTCGCACTAAATAGCGCACCATCGACTCAACCACTCTGAAGCGCTCCCATTCCACCCAGGGTAAAGAATCGGGTGACTGATAAAACATAGTTTGATTTTTAGTATATGGTATTGGGCTTAGCTCCGACTGTACAGGGTGCATGAGTAACTAAAAGTAACCCCCTACGGTTTTTTGCCCATATCTTGGCCAGAAGAAAGAATTTCGAAATGAAATTTTACAGGCTTAAAGACAATTCATATTTACACATGATGGCCGAATTTAATCAAAATATTTTAAACAGAACAAAAGGTATATCACTTTTAATAAGGCCTTCCACCGTTTTTTGACGATTCAAAAACGCGGTGCAACAAAAATTACGTCTTTTGATAATATCATGGCCAGAAGTAGGTCATTCCAAATGAGACAAGCAACCGAGAAAGCTAGGCGTTGGCCAACAGCTGAGACATCCTATTAGAACTAGAAGCACACCCTTCGTCACTGCAAAGTCGAACAGGGGAAGGCAGGGGTCGCGCAGGTATAGGAAGGAGGACAACCGATGTTAAAGCATGAAACTAAAGCATCGACTCGATATGAAATCCGCTGAAGGGTCAGTGCATGCAGCCAACGTAGCATATCGCGCATGTATGTAGGGCTGTAGGATATGAACTCTGAACAAGCATCTGACAACGCATAAAATGTTAGCACGATGGTCAAAATTATGAAGCAACAGTAGTCAAATAATAATTGAGCAATAAAAACTATGGTCAAATATCGAACAATGAAAGCTTACTTAGTTACTTAGTCCTTCCCGTGCAGGTTTGCGCATCTGCACAATGAAAGCAATGGTCAAATATTGAACAAAAAAGCAATAGGCGACTAAAAGTAAGTTATAATAAATTATCTACTAACCAGTAGATATTCGTAAATAAGAAATAGTGTGGTTGTGTACTGTAACACTGGGTATTAGTTATGGGGTGAAGATGGAATTTAGAGGAGGCAGTGGTTGCGGTATCTTTATGACAAGTTTAGTTGAAAGAAGTTAAGAAGATAAACTCCGCCAATGGTTGTAGTCTGTCAGTGCCAGTCCCAAGCCTGGATAAAGGAGGATGGCGTCGCTAATGGTCTTTGTTACCACACAGTGACGTTAAACTGCAAATACATCCACCAGCAGGAAGATAGGTCGGCGATGTCATAGAATGACCATACGCCTTCATACATTATACCGAGGCAGATAAATATGATGTCGCTATCACTTCCTTCAAATGGATTCTGTCAATTTGAACGCATTGACTTCTCCTTGTGGACGGTTGAACGTAAACCAAAGTAACCACGGAAACATAAGCAGCAAACAACAGCAGCAGCAACAGCAGCAGTGTTTACAAGACAACGCTATTAGGTCCTTACTTATCTGTGGTGGAGCTTGGTAAATCCCGGATACAGATGGAGGTCATAATGGCAAGCCATCGTTAAGAATCACAATTATACTAATTAATTATATAAACCGAAAGAAATACTCTATCCAATTCGTAAAACAAGAAGTGGCTAAACGCCGCATTGTATAGATGTCACTTCAACACCTTTAACACTCACACTCCCGAAGCTATAAATGTTGAAGATTTAGCTCAACTATAGATACCCCGCACAGCGTCATTTCAGTAACAGAAAAAACTGTTTATAAGAGAAAACTTCGATCGAATCAGCAAATTAGCAACAAATAAAGACTTGGCATAGTAATTGCTGAGTAAGACCAATGCCGAAATTATAAAAATACAAAAAAATCCGTGATGTGCACGAGTAGCCATCTTTTAAGATGATGGCATAAAGTAGATTCTTTCTAAAGTAAATCCCAAACCGTTTCAGCTGCTAAGAAGTATAAAAAGCACACAATTTATAATCCCCATTAAAGGACAGAACGAAGAAAAGAATGGCGTCTTTGGAAGATGAAACCCGCCGAGGGGCACAGAACTCAAAGAAGAAGAAGGAACACAGAAGCTTTGTCATCAGTCACATTAGGGTGTTTCAACGCATTAGCATTTAGATGTTCCATTATCAGACCAACCCCAAACCCAAGAAGGATGATTCGAAGTTAAGCGACAGATTTAGAATCAGCCGACGGGCGCAATAAGCTAGAAAAAGACGAATTCGTAACAATAGTAATATTGGCAAATGACAACAAACTGCCTGCTCGTCTTTTGATGTCTTTGATTCCATTGCTATGTATTCGTAATTGTAATCGTAATCTAAAGATCCTGATAACCGAGAGAAGCGACCACATGTAATATAATCGCAGCTACTTACTTACCTAAAAGGGCTCAGTCATAGTAAATTAGATTGCATTCCACTATTTCGAAAAGTCAACGTCCCCTAGTAGGATCATAAATTTTAATTTTTTAGACTTTAAGCGTTTTTCGGATAAGTTCTATGAGCAATGACCACGATACACTTCTTCAATCAATGTTGCTTGATGCCAACAATCCTCGGTTATTGCGTGAATTGACAAACACTGCGTCGTCAAAAACAGTATATATTTGAATGTGACACCTATCATCACATCCTCTCCCCACCTCTATGTACATTGTATCAACTATTCGTAGCCAGCATCGTTGTGTTGCAGGCATCGGTAAATAAGCGCTATAAAGATGCCACTCGAGTCATTTCTTAACTCCGTGTCAATAGCGATGCGGTTCTTATTTTCACATTCTTTGAAGCTCCTCTCCCTCTCTCTTTCTATCTCCCTCTCACACTCCGTCTCTCACTCTCCCTCTCTCTCCCTCTCCCTATATATATCTATCTATCTATCTATATGTGCCTCTCTCTTTTACTCTTCCTCTATCTTTGTCTCTCTCTCTCTCTCTCTCTCTCTCTCTCTCTCTCTCTCTCTCTCTCTCTCTCTCTCTCTCTCTCTCTCTCTCTCTCTCTCTCTCTCTCTCTCTCTCTCTCTCTCTCTCTCTCTCTCTCTCTCTCTATCTTGCCCAATCTCTCTTTTTCTCTCTCCTCTGTCTGTGCTTCTATCCTTCCTCTCTCTTCCTCTTTCACCTTCTCTCACCTTCTCTCTATCTCTGCCTACGCAGCTGCCTCTGCTTTCCTCCCTCCTCTCTCCCTCCGTCTCTCCGTCCCTACCTCCTTCCTCTCTTCCTCTCTCGCTAACCAATGGAATGCTCAATGGATTGGTCGCACGTCTTGCACACCTTTGCAAAATATTTACCGATAGCTATAAAAGAGATCGAGTTCACTTTATTGCTAGGTTCGACTTCATCAATTAAAAGACTTATGTCGATGTTCACTGTTACAGTACGGTACATGCATGGTAGCCACCGAATGATCAACCAAATGATGGAATGTCTAGCATTGAAATCGAAATGAAGCCAATAATAATATCGATAATTCAGAATTGTTCTTCGGATTTTTCAAGCAAGATTAGAGCAGCGTCGTTAAACACAAGCCACCAATGAAATATAACATGTTCAGGAAATAAATGCTATGCAACGAGGGATTCCTATTTAAAAGTATAGATTGCAATCTTTTTCAAAAGACTCCTTCGACGGCTGCAGTAAAGATATTATGCGGAACCCTATTTGTATAAAGGGCACTCAGTAAAAACAAATTGATAAGTGAAATTCCAAGTTAAGATCGAAGTACGGTACACTGCGAAATATCAAATTCATTGACCCAGAAAATGATAATTTGGGATCTGAAATCCAATCTCCGTTGTGTTAATGAGTCTTGACTTATAGCCATTAATTTTGAATAAATCGACCACCATGATTCTGGTCACCATCTAACAAAGCTCAAGTGCTGCAATATGTTGATCAAATTTCTGTCCAGGCTAACGACCTCTGTTGTCCTAGACCCTGGTCAAATCGGATCCATCCATCCATTGCATAAGCTTTGAAAGAAGAAAGCTCTTAAGTGCATGAGCTAACTTTCGGGCTATAGTACAACACCAAAAAAATCGGCTGACCGCAGCGGCATCTGTTGTCGTAATTTGTCGTTCAGCTATGAATTGATTCCTTTATTCGCTAGCGAAATCGCTTTCGGCTAGGATAGTTCCGTTGACGACTGCGTGTTAATAATATTCGTTTTATTGAAAAACCAGTCGACATAACGCGACAGTTAACAAGCACAGAGGAGCAGCAAATAAAGTCTAGTAAACGTTTTTATACAGCATCCGTGTTATGAAATTGTTATTGTTTTTATTGGTAAGTTCGAATGGATGCGGCCTAGGACGCAGATTGTATTTGTCAGGACGTCTATAAGAGAAAAAATTTATGTGTTGTTGATAAGTTTTACGGTAAACTGCGAAATATCTGTAGGTGCCAGTCCAAAGCCTTTAGAAAGGAAGGGGGCAGCTACAAACATTCTCTTTGTGATAAGCGTCGTTAGCAGAAAAAATTAATAGGATTCTTTAGCTAAATTTCCTTTGAAGTGACAATCGATCGGGTGTGTGGCGCATAATGATAGACACCTTTAAAAATTAATCTCTACCAATTATATAAATAAAAATAACGACAACATAAACGTTGGTACCTGTACTGCCGTGCTTTGAACTCTCCTGAAAAGGCAGAAACTGGCTTTGGCGGCCACAAGATGTCGTCTGATAAGTAGTAGTACTCTATTGGACACCTTTAAATCGTATATATAAATAATTATAAAAGTTGAAAATGCTTATTATTATCGTCAAATAAATGTCGCGTTCGACAAATACGTCTACGTCCACGGGCGGAGACCTAGGGGGGGACAGGGGGGACGGTCCACCCCAACGGAGGCGTTTGGGGGGGACGGCCCATGCATTTGTCCCCCCCAATGTTTTAGCGTTAGGGCATGTACAAAAACACGTCAGTAGAGTTCTAGAGAAAGAAAACTTTAGCAGTTGAAGTACATAATATTTCTAATGATATGAATTCCCGGGCAATCCAGGCTCTAACCAATAGTTATTTAGTCCCACGTTGAATAGTTTGCGAACATTATATTGTGTGGATAAGATACCTCTTTTAACGTATTATCGGTTATTATAAAAATCTTGCCAACACCCAACGTCACAACTGATATAAAATTTATGGACTCCATCAGGAAAAGAGAAATTCACATTACCCGACTTAGGATGTGGCATGTCCTTAATAACACTTGGCTGAAAGTGTTAGATAAAAGCACAACAGACCAGTGTTCTGAATGCCAATTGCCTGAAACAACTGAGCATACGCTGCGTGTATAACGAGTGATTTATCAATCTTACTACTTAAAAAATGCGAGGAGAAAAAGTAGAATGCGCTGTTAAAAATCTTTAAAGACGTCAACAGCCTTTGTAGCTATAAGATGTCGTTAAACTTCTGATTAATAATAATAATAAATAACGCCACAACGTCATAATCGGGCTTCTGCTACATTCCCTACAGGTTTCCTTCAGGCTCGAATCAACCTCCAGTTGGACATTGGGAATAATATGGAAAGTAAGTAAGTTAGTATGTAAGCATTTTGTTTATTACTCCTCTTGAAAACGAACAATGGGACATAGAAAATCGTTATTATATATCGGATTAACAAAAGGTAATAAAAACTTACGATTTAAAATCCCAAGTTAAATAAAATATAATTACTAAACTATTATCATCAAACAAGTTAACTACTATCTTTTTAAACACAGAATGCCAATTGGAGATGTCTCTTACATACCTCTTTTAACTTTACTAAACTATTATCATCAAACAAATTAAATATTATTTTTTAACGAAGAATTCCAATTAGATGTCACTTACACACCTCTTTTAACTTTACTAAACTATTATCATCAATCAAGTTAATTGATAATTAAGAGAATTCCAATTGGATGTCTCATACACACCTATTTTAACTTTACTTAATTATAATCATCAAACAAGCTAACTATTATTTTTTAAAAGAGAATTCCAATTGGAGATATCTCTTATACACCTTTTTTAAACTATACTAAACTATTATCATCAAACAAGTTAGCTATTAATATTGTTTTAAACAGAGAATTCCAATTGGAGATGTCTCTTACACACCTATTTTAATTTTACTAATCTATTATCATCAAACATATTAACTATTTTTTTAACAGAGAATTCCAATTGGAGATGTCTCTTACACACCTCTTTTAACTTTTCCAAACTATTATCGTCAAACAAGTTAGCTATTATTATTGTTTTAAACAGAGAATTCCAATTGGAGATGTCTCTTACATACCTCTTTTAACTTTACTAAACTATTATCATCAAACAAATTAAATATTATTTTTTAACGAAGAATTCCAATTAGATGTCACTTACACACCTCTTTTAACTTTACTAAACTATTATCATCAATCAAGTTAATTGATAATTAAGAGAATTCCAATTGGATGTCTCATACACACCTATTTTAACTTTACTTAATTATAATCATCAAACAAGCTAACTATTATTTTTTTAAAGAGAATTTCAATTGGAGATATCTCTTATACACCTTTTTTAAACTATACTAAACTATTATCATCAAACAAGTTAGCTATTATTATTGTTTTAAACAGAGAATTCCAATTGGAGATGTCTCTTACACACCTATTTTAATTTTACTAATCTATTATCATCAAACATATTAACTATTTTTTTAACAGAGAATTCCAATTGGAGATGTCTCTTACACACCTCTTTTAACTTTTCCAAACTATTATCGTCAAACAAGTTAGCTTTTATTATTGTTTTTAACTGAGAATTCCAATTGGAGATGTCTCTTACACACAACTTTTAATTTTACTAAACTTTTATCATCAGACAAGTTAACTCTTACTTTTAAACAGAGAATTTTTATTGGAGATGTTTCTTACACACCTCTTTTAACTTTACTAAACTTATATCATCAAATAAGTTAACTATTATTTCTTAACAGAGAATTCCAATTGGGGATGTCTCTTACACACCTCTTTTAACTTTACTAAACTATTTTCATCAGACAAGTTAACTATTATAATTGTTTTAAACTGAGAATTCCAATTGGAGATGTCTCTTACAAACATCTTTTAATTTTACTAAACTTATATCATCAGATAAGTTAACTATTATTTTTAAGCAGATAATTCCAATTGGAGATGTTTCTTACACACCTAATTTAACTTTACTAAACTATTTTTATCAAAAAAATTAACAACAATTTTTTACAGAGAATTCCAATTCGATGTCTCCTATACACCTCTTTTAACTTTACTAGACTATTATCATCAGACAAGATAACTATTATCTTTTTAACAGATAATTCCTATTGGAGATGTCTCTTACACACCTCTTTTAACTTTACTAAACAATTATAAATTTAAAGCATTTTGACATTGGGGGGAACTTTTGAAGTCTTAAACAAAGACTACAAGCATTAAAATGACGAGGAAATTTGCAAATAATGACTACCTGAAATGCTACCATTGTAGTGCTGAAAATCGAAATTTTTCGAAGTTTGGGGACATATCTCCCTGCCCAAACCCTCCCCTGCTAGGTGCTTAGTGCCTCTGCGATCGTCATTCGGCCGCTCGTCCGTCCCCCCCAAAGTTCGGACCAGGTCTCCGCCTATGTCTTCGTCCATCAAAGTTTCATCAGCGATTGCTTCTATATCGAACACCACTGATCAACAGAATTGAAGGGGAAACAACTGACTGCAGTCTTAGACGTAGTAAATTCAGAATAAATTTCAATTATTTGACTGAGCCATCAAATATGAACGCGCTGAGATAAAATAAGATAGGAATGTTCTTTAACCCTTATAGGGTCACCGGGGGGGTAAAAAAATACCCCCATCTCGGTTTTTCACGGAAATTTTAATCCCTGAAAATAGTTGAAGAAATCGCTTCTATGACTTTTCCTAAATATGTTTCCTGCACAGAATGCATCCAGTTTCATTAGTTATTCATGCACCCAAATCAGCTAAAAAGTACGCGAATGTACCACGTCCTAGCTATTTTACTCAGGAATTTTTAAACATAGCATTATGCATGCTGTACACATGAGTGTCTTGTTGTTAAAATGTCTCCTTATCAGTATCTGGACATTAGGCCTATAATAGAAGTCGTATTGGTGTCATAAAATTAGGATAAATAAATGAAATTGTCTGCAGCAATCTGGCCGCCATTTTTTCCCAATTGTGGTTTCCTTGCAGTGCAATATAAGTGAAATTGGTTCCATCGCATTCCTTGACCTCGAAAATGCTGATTTAGACCCTGAGATCGTATTTCCATTACACATATGACTTCACTAATAGCCATTTTAATATTCTGGCCGCCATTTTGTCCGCCATTTTGATTTTCGTGCAGTGCCACTTATGAGACATTGGTTCCATTGCATCCCTTGACCTCGATAATGTTGATTTAGACTCTGAAATCATGTTTCCATTGCATACATAACTTCACTTATAGCCATTTAAGAATCTGGCCACCATTTTGTCCGCCATTTTGATTTCCCTGCAGTGCTGCATATGTTCTTTGGTTCCAGTGCATTCCTCGAACCTTCTATAAATAACTTCTTTTAGTTTTATACTTAAAAATCGGAGTTTATCATGAGAATCATGCGAATCACAATGGGGGTATTTTTTTACCCCCCGGTGACCAAAATCGGTTGGGAAAAATCGTGACCCTATGAGGGTTAATATACCAATTGCTGTCCGCACATGGTGTACATACAAGGTATAATAAACAAACGTACATCAATTCTATATCCAATCAATGTCAAAATGTTTTTGAATAGCATAAAATCCTAAGTCCAAATCCAATATAAATTTTAAATTTAAAAAAAGTTATTTTAATGACCAACAATTTATGCTGCACTTTGATTTATATGGTATTATATTTAAATATGATAAAGCATCCTAGTCAAAAATGATTTTCTCGTTAGGTTGCCTGCCCTAGGAATGACTGGGTCATGTAGTCTTGGCCTCATGGAATAAGGCTGGGGCCTCAATGGTGGGTTGTACATGTCCTGGATTAAGTAGGAGGACAGCGAAGAGCCTCCCATACGCCGTTCTACACAGAGCCTCGAATGTTGAATTGTCCTCAGGAAGGTAGTGAAAACGCATCTCCTACCGAGTTGCTGCACTTGTTTGACTATGCCCTCTTTCTTGTGCTATGGATGCACCAAATGAAAAATAAGGCACTTGAAATTTATTTTAAGTTTCAAATTTTGATCCAAGAATTTGAATAGATATTTTGCAACAATTATAATATTTTAACAACGTCGCTAAACGATAGATTGTTCCGATGTCTCTTGAGCGCATTTTAAGAGTGGCTAAAATGCAGAATGCGGAGATAATGACATTGTTATATCCATCCTGGTTAGAGGGTAATTAGCAGATGTGTTTGCTACACCGTTTAAATAGGAGTCGTTAAGACAATATAAAAGGTGTTTAGGACATGCACATGCACACGCACAATCTATAACGAACACAGCTGTGGCATACATGTATATCGCCAATCATCGTCGAAATGATGGTGTCGTTAAATATAATATGTTATAACTGTGGAAGAAATTTCAAGCGATCAAATCCCTGGTATCTGGGCCAAGAAAATTAAGGCAAAATGTGTAATAATTATTT
This sequence comes from Lumbricus terrestris, assembly GCA_949752735.1. NCBI lineage: Eukaryota > Metazoa > Annelida > Clitellata > Crassiclitellata > Lumbricidae > Lumbricus > Lumbricus terrestris. The sequence goes on along the minus strand of OX457048.1, from coordinate 11,656,247 downwards.
TAGCTTCTAAAGCGCATGTGTTGAACACACAATGAATCAACCGCATCAACCGATTGGACTAATTGGGCGTCTTGAACGAGTTCTTCGTTCGGCTGCTTGCCTCATACCCCGCATTCTTAAATATGCTCCCATCTCTGCTTATACGTGACGTTCTTCACTGGCTCCCTGTTTCACAGCGCATCTCCTACCGAGTTGCTGCACCTGTTTGGCGATGCCGTCTTTCTTGTGCTCCATCGTAGCCTACTTGTCTAGCCTTTGTCGACCTGTCTCCGACCTTGCAGCCCGTCGAGCTCTTCGCTCTGCGACAACGGGTGAGCTTTTGGTTCCTCGAGCTCGCACTTCTACCAGACAGCGCCGAGCCTTTTCTGTTGTGGGTCCCGTTATATGGTATGGCCACCCACTAACCTTGCGACTCATGGCTAGACTAAATTCCCATGCATATTCTAAGTATCTCAAATTCTACTTTTGTAGCTGTGGCTGGGTTGGGAGCGCCTCTGAGTGGCTTTCTTGAAGAGGCGCGATGTAAATTATCGAAATGAATGAATTAATGAACCGACGCCGTACCAAAAAGCAAGTCCCATCAGGGCCAGCGTCCTGTAGAGCATACCGACCTGGTTCTCTATGGCAGCGCTTCCGGCAGCAGGATACAGTTGTTTAGAGGATATTATGCGGCATTTTCTTGAGTTTCTGACTAAGGAATTTTTTGTTCTGGTAATTAATGCGTCCTAGCCCGTATATGTGATGCCCGCAGAGTCGTTTTCGATGAATTACGTGCTCAATAACGATATTTTATTTTATACAACACGTGACAGTAATGTTTTAGTATTTGCTATTGTAACAAAATTGTTAACTATTGTGTCTTCCTGCTTGGATCGGAACAATATGCAATTATGAAGTATTAAAATGTCATGGGAAGACCATGGAATAATACAGAGTTATAAATAGGCTAATGAGACCGTCATAATTAGAATTTAATTTGGCGCATCCGTAGACATTAATTTTTGTCGGGACACCTCCCCATCGCCGTATGCACAATTACGCAAAGACCCTGCATCCGTTTACACCCCCCGTCTGCGTACGTAATACACGCACATCCCGTACTAGGAACTGAGTGCTTATTTTCATGTTTTACTGAATGCAGAATCTTCCCAAGCCCAATCTCAACTATCGAATTCATGCATGAAATAATATAAGGAAATAATTATTATTATAACATTAATAATAAATCGATTCTGACAGATGCAAAATGACAAACAAATTTCTGTCGACGTCAACGGCCATTGTTGTCATAAGCAATCTATCGTTAAACTTTTGAATCCTATCCTGCAGCAACAGTTAGTTCCCTAGATAAAAAAATAGGGAAATAATGAAAATGCGGTTGATATGCATATTCTTATTCTGATCTGTTGCAATGCGTTAAGCTATTTTGTATGCACCTGTTCTTTTCTGCACCTTCGATGTCTTACTTGATCTGATACGTGCTTTAATGGTTATAGTCGTCGCATAGATTTCAATTAGAAACGAGAAAGGGGCGACCCTGTTAGGTGAATGATATTGCTCTTTTGCGGTTGACACCCATGAACTGTTGTGATCATGTAATCATGTTTTAGTGATCAATAAAGTTTTTGAATTGAAATGATCTTAGACACCTTAAACACGTGCCCATTTTATGCTGCAAATTTAGAAATTATTGCTGTTAATCGTTGAATTCGATCCGAATTTTTTCCACACAAAACGGAAAACTTTAACGGTGCTTGGTGGCCATTATTTCTCATAAACATCAGAACATTTCTCCTAAAGACAGTCACCTGCATTTTCACACATCTTGCGATAAAGAATGTGACTGGCTGGAAAGAAGCAACGCATTTTGCATTCGTGTAGCAGATAGTCGGTTAAGATCATCGTAGAAGGGTCTGCTACAGGTCCCACGGTCAACCACGAGGTTTGGGGAAAGCTCGTTCTCCGTGTCGGGACCCACTGCATGGAACAGTCTTCCTGACTATGTGCGGAATGCCCCTTCTCTGGAGGCATTCAAATCCAGACTCAAGACTTATCTATTTAAACAGTCGTATAATTGCTAGTAACTTTTGAACTTCTGTACAGCGCCCTTTCCTTCGGCCTCGGCTGAGCTACGGCGCTATATAAATCGTCTTATTATTATTATTATTATTATTATTATTATTATTATTATTATTATTATTATTATTATTATTATTATTATTATTATTATTATTATCTAAATGCTATAAATTACTTATCTTCCACGTCTCCTGAATCTACCATCAATCTGGATCTTGTGCATTATTATACCACCGGTCAGTATAAAGCGTTATATTGAAACCAATCGATGTAAAACTGGATGAGGGGCAGCTAGGATTTAGACGATTAGCTCAGCGGTGCATACGAAGAGGGAGTCTTGATAAGATGCAAAATAAAAAAATGTCTAATAATTGTGACGACCAAATCAGCTTATTTAAGACTCCATTTTTATCCATAGTCGTCCCTTGGCTTTTGATTGCATCATGATTCAATTCTGTTAGCATGTATACAGTAGACTGTAACAGTTTACAAGTTTTAGATAGCAAAATGTGATGTAGCAAAATAACTGTTTCATATAGATGGCTTTAGTTAATTAACTTTTGTGAACAAAGCTATGGTATAGCTTATTTTTTCGTTTAGCCAAATCCATGTCCGGGTTGAAATGTTGTTGATATTTCTTCTTCTCCTAACTCATCGCCTTTTCTACTCGGCTATCGTGACGAATGCATTGTCGTTGTGAAGAACAGACGGCGAGATGCTAAGCAAAGAATTGTCGATGAGCATTGGCTGGTCAGTGCATGATCGCTCTTTTTACACACCTTTATAAAAGATCTTACATATACTATAAAAACTAGCTAGCCTTTGCCGTTTGATAACTGCCATCGTCATATGGCCAATTCAGATCCATGCATCCGTCAATGATAAAATTTAGTACGTGGTGTCCACCAGCTATTGGTAAGCAAAAAGATAGTGCTTACTTTTGGGTGCAGTGTCGGCACTACGCTAGAGCAAGGCATGGCAAATGCCATTGTCAAAAATATTTGCCCTGGTCGTTGCCATTCCAAAATGTTTGCCCTGCCTTTGAACGAGAATATTTGGTTCTTTCTGAGTCATCTCAGCTATCTATGAGGAATACAACATTGTCGGTGTAAGAACAGACGGCGAGGGACTAAGCAAATAATTGTTGCTGAGCATTGGATGGTAAGCGCGCGTTCATTTTTACACACCTTGAGAACATTATTTTCCAGATTCTATAAAAAAGTAGCTACCCTTCGCCTTTTGATAACTTTCCCAAATCCCCCATTCACAAATTCGATAATAAAGGTTCGTGGTGTCCACTAGCTATTGGTACGCAAAAAGAAAGTGTCTACTTTTTGGTGCAGTGGCGGCGCTACGCCAGCGCAAGGTAGGGCAAATGCCAGTGGCGGAGACCTAGGGGGGACAGGGGGGGACGGTCCCCCCCAATAAAAGTGTTGGGGGGACGGCCCATGCATTTGTCCCCCCCAATGTTTGAGCGTCAAGACTTGTTTGGGCGGCGAAAATAGAAAATTTCTTCGGGATTTGGGCGAGATTTGGCCGGATGACTAAAAAAAAAAAAAAAAAAAAAAAAAAAGGTCATCAACTTTTTTGGCGGCGAAAATAGAAAATTTCTTCGGGATTTGGGCGAGATTTGGCCGGATGACTAAAAAAAAAAAAAAAAGGTCATCAACTTTTTTGGCGGCGAAAATAGAAAAATTTTCCGAGATTTCGCCGGTCGTCAGAAATTTTCGGAAAATCTCGCGTCTTTCCGTCCCCCCCAATTCTCGGCGCAGGTCTCCGCCTATGGCAAATGCCATTGCAAAACAATGATTTGCCCCCGTCGTTGCCCTTCCAGAACTTTTCCCTGCCTTTGAATAAGAATATGATCGGGCATATTTCTCTTTCCATTGCCGTACAAATGCCACACTTCAATTCTCCGTCGTAACTCGTAACAAAGCTCCTTACGAAGTCGAAAATGTAATTAACAATATTTATGTCATTCAAAAACTATTGATCCATCACCTGCAGAGGCCATGAAATTAAGAAAAGATTATTATTCATGCCATGCATGAATAATAATCTTTTCGTTTAATTGAGACGCATTGCGCTTTACATGCACAAGTTATGCAGTAGGCCTAATCTTAACACGTTGATCGCCTACACGCCATGTTAAATGACTGCAGTCAGTACGAGTTAACTCGTACTGGGAGGTCAACGTGTTAATTGACATCAAACTTCACTATACTAACAGAACAGGCAGCCTACAATACACGGCGCTATTAGCAGCCTACAAAACACGCCCGCCCTACGGGGCTCAATCTCGATACCTCTCGCACTCTAACGCCATTACTCTACCCCCCCCCAATGATTCTTGATGCTGAGGCACACAACAGTAAGCTCAAAAGCAACAGCTAAAATTTCTTTATAATTATGAACATACCGGAATTTATTTTGAAATTATAATAATGCAATGTGTCTATTATGTCTGCACATTTCATTTCAAAATGTTTTATAATAGTTCAGCATAAAAGTGATAAGGTAGCGTTTATCCTAGTTGCCTTGCAACCAGTTTGTATTTTATTGCATCGACCAGTTACAACCAGTACACTTGCAATTGATATTACTGCTATAACAATAAAAAAAAATTACATTAAAATGGAATACGATGCACTGAGAGCTCAAAGCAACCGACCATAATTATAGCAAATCCATATACAATGCATCTCTCGTCTTAGACACCCGTACACGAATTCTTGCGATTCTATAAATACTGAAGATTTTGTACTAAAGGTTGATTGTCCAGGGGGTCTGTAACATAATAAAAATAATGGAAGTATAGCGACAACAGCAATACGATGCTAATTGGAAAATGGAAATTGGAAAACACATTACCATCGGGTGGCGCCAGTCTGAATCTCGATTGCACGAGGAGGGTGACGTACATCATTTGTATTATTATCATAATTATGGTGGCGCATCCAACCACCGACCGACAAGCGACGAATGCCTTCTCCTACACGCATCCTTTCTTGAGCCTCGATGATTAGCCGCACGGGCGTCATCTACCACCTACCAGAGACTCCTATCAACCACGCTATCTACCAGCTGTCCACGGTAAGGGGAGTCACCGGATTCAGGCGATTAGCTCAGCGGTGCATTCATTGATAAAATGTAGGCCTAAGCATGCGAAATAAATGTCTAATAATGATGACGACCAAATCATCCTGTTCAAAACTCCATTTCTTCACATAGTCGTCCTTGACTTTTGATTGCATCATAATTCAATTCTGTTAGCACGTAAACATTAGACTGTAACAGCTAACAAGTATGTGATGTAGCAAAATAACTGTTTCATGGATGACCCTTGCTAATTAATTTTTTGAACGGGGCGGGATATGGCCTATTTTTTTCGTGTAGCCAAATCCATGTCCGGGTTGAAACGCTGTTGATATTTCTTCTTCTCCAAACTCATCGCCTTTGCTGCTCGGCTATTCATGACGAAAGCATTGTCGATATTAGAACAGACGGCGAGTGGCTAAGCAAAGAATTATTGCCGAGCATTGAATGGTCTTTTTACACACCTTGAGAAAATATTTTCCGCATGCTATAAAAGTGACTAACCTTTGCCATTTGATAACTTTTAAATTCATAAGTCCGACAATAACGATACGTGGTCAGGAGTCCACCAGCTATTGGTAAACAAAAAGATAGTGGCTCCTTTTCAGTGCAGTGGCGGCGATACGCCAGGGCAAAGCATGGAAATCCCATTGTAAAAAATCATTTTCCCTGGTCGTTGCCCTTCCAGAATTGTTGCCCTGCCTTTGAATAAGTTCGGACATAATATTCTTTCCATTGCCGTACAAATGCCACACTTCAATTCTCCGTCGAAACTCGTAACAGAGCTCCTTACCAAGTCGAAAATGTAATTAACCTTCGCCATACGTTTGGGGGTCAAATAGACCCCCAGGGGTATATTTTCATCTGTAACTTTCTAAAATGTGGGCACCAAAAAGTGTCCTTTGGTGACTTTTCCTAAAAATTCCTCCTTATCAAAATGGTATGAGTGACGTCATACGTTGACGCTTAGTTCTGACGCTGTGACGTCATTTTGGTGAGATCTTAGAGTGAAATTCATGTCCATATCATTAGTGTCCATACAATGAGGTGTATCTCTGCTTCTACGCAAGGTATCTTGAAGATTATTTTTTTGTTTCCAATGTTTTAGGGGTCAGGGAATTCACTCCAGCTACTGACAAATGCCTGACCTTGACGGAAGACCTTGAAATTCAAGGTCACATGATTTTTTACATGACCAAACCTACCTCTGCTACTATACCTGTTAGAACAACGAAGTTTTTTGGTTTCTATGGTTATTTGGTACAAGGAACTCAACAAAATATAAGCAAGACACAACAGGAATATGTTACGTTACATCGTTTCACTTCTCATAATTTGTTTATGACTTGTTGCCAGTGTATCTAACTACATTCGGTACAGGTAAATACTTGTGTGGAATGGTTACCACAAACAAATTGGCCACACGTGCTGCATCTGTGCTTCGTCTTGGTGTCATTCTTTCGATCGCAAATGTGACATCGTCCTCTCTGAGGAGTGATGACTGTGTCGTTTTGTGTTGTCGTAGGAACAGGCAGATTCACGTATTCCAAAGCCCGCTTTATCGATTTTCTGCCGCTTACGCAGGGCGTGCTTATTCTGCTGCCGAATGTAGTTAGATACACTGGCGACAAGTCATAAACAAATTATGAGAAGTGAAACGATGTAACATAAGATGTAACATAACATTCCAGTTGTGTCTTGCTTAAATTTTGTTGAGTTCCTTGTACCAAATAACCATAGAAACCAACAAACTTCGTTGTTCTAACAGGTATAGTAGCAGAGATAGGTATGGTCATGTAAAAAATCATGTGACCTTGAATTTCAAGGTCATCCGTCAAGGTCACGCATTTGGCAGTAACTGCAATGAATTCCCTGACCCATAAAACATTAGAAACGAAACAAAAATTATCAAATTCCATGCCCAGGAACAGGTATACCCTGGGGGTCATTTGGACCCCCAAGCATAGAAGACGTAGTTTTTTTGTTCGCGTATGGCGAAGGTTAAACAACAATATTTATGTCATTCAAAAACTATCGATCCATCACCAGAGGCCATGAAATTAAGAAAAGATTATTATTCATGCCATGAATAATAATCTTTTCGTTTAATTGAGACGCATTGCGCTTTACATGAACAAGTTATGCAGTAGGCCTAATCTAAACACGTTGATCGCCTACACGCCATGTTAAATGACTGCAGTCAGTACGAGTTAACTCGCACTGGGAGGTCAACGTGTTAATTGACATCAAACTTAACTATACTAACAGAACAGACAGCCTGCAATACACGGCTCTATTAGCAGCCTACAAAACACGCCCGCCCTACGGGGTTCAATCTCGATACCTCTCGCATTCTACGCCAGCGTGTTATCCATTACTCTACCACCCCCCCCCCCACCCCCAGACAATGATTCTTGAAGCCGAGGGACACATAAGTAAGGTCAAAAGCAACAGGTAAAAAAAATCATAATTTTGAACTTACCGGAATTTATTACGAAATTATAATAATGTATGTCTATTATGTCTGCACATGTCATTTCAAAATGTTTTATAATAGTTCAGCATCAAAGTTATATGGTAGCGTTTATCCTATAGTTGCCTTGCAATCAGTTTGTATTTTATTGCATCGACCAGTTACAACCACTGCACTTGCAATTGATATTAGCCTACTGCTATAACTATAAAAAAGTTGCATTAAAATGGAATACGATGCACTGAGAGCTCAAAGCAACCGACCATAATAGCTAATCCATATACTATGCAGCTCCCGTACACGAATTCTTGTGATTCTATAAATATTGAAAATTTGTCTTAAAGGTTGGTTATCCAGGGGAATCTGTAACATAATAAAATAATGGAAGTATAGCGACAACAGCAATACGATGCTAATTGGAAAATGGAAATTGGAAATCACCTTACCATCAGGTGGCGCCAGTCAAATCTCGGCTGCACGAGGAGGGCGACGCACATCATCTGTATTATTATCATCGAGTGCACGCGCTTCCAACTACCGACCGACAAGCGACGAATGCCTTCTGCTACCCGCATCCTTGCTGGAGTCTCGACGATTATCCGGACGGGCGTCATCTACCACCGACCAGAGACTCTGATCAACCACGACAGCCACCAGCTTCCACGGGAATACGATGGTTCACTCTACGTGTTTGCGAGGGCTCGACACTGGTGACTCTTTCAGCTTACTGTGTTTTGTTTTGCAATTTGTTGTCTTTTTTTGCTCGCTATGACTCTTAACATCACTTCGGCTAGTTAGTGCAGAGACTCTGAGTAGACATCTTGCAGAGCGCTATATAAATTCTCAGAATGAATGAATGAATTATGAACAAGCATGACAGATAAACCGATAAGAGACAACCGATAAATACAAAAGAATGTTCTTCGCTCTACTAAAATCATCTAGCGAATGCTTCGTCTATAATAATCGAGTAAATTATTATTTGTTCATTTATTCATTCGACGAAATTCAAGAAACCTACTCTGCGGTGTCCCTAGTCATGTCAAGTCTACTGGTGAATGCTTCGTCAACCGACGACTTTGTCTTTGTTCAACATTTAAATATCCATTCGTTTGTCCGTTCATTCCAATGGATCTAAGTAGCGCCCATCGAGACACAACTACTCAGGAGCGCTCCCCGCCCAGCCACATATAAAGAAAATGACTCGAGTGAATTCTACAACATAGTTTGATTGGTAGTAGGTGGTATTGTGCGTAACTCCGATGGGAGGTCATTCCATATGAGACATGCAACCGAGAAAGCACGGCGTTCCCTAGCAGCTAAGCAGTTAGAACTAGAAGCACTCCCTTCGTCGCGAAGAGCCCGACTCACTGCAAAGTCGAAGATGGGACGCGAGGGGTCGCGTAGGTATAGCAAGAAGGACAGCCGATGATGCAGCGTGAAACTAAAGCAGCAACCCCTTTTATAAAAATCCGCAGCAGGGTCCGTGCATGCAGCCAACGTGACACATCGCGTATGTCCTATAGGACTTGAACTTTGAACAAGCATCTGACAACGCAGAAACGCTAGCATGATTCGAATATTACACATACAAGCGATGGTCATATATAAATCAATGAAAACGATAGTCAAGTTTTAAATAATAAAAACGATGGTAAAATAATTATTAAACAATAAAAACGATGGTCAAACATTAAACAATGAAATCAAAGGTCAAATAATGAACAAAAAAGCGATACGACAAAAAAGAAGTTATCATCATTGATCTATGATCTAATGTCAGTAGATATTCGTAAATAATAAAGAGTGTGGTTGTGTAAAAAAGCGATTCCATTAAAAAGAGGCTAAAATCATTGATCTATGAACCATAAGATATTCGTAAGTATTAAAGAGTGAGTTTGTACACAATGGGTCATAGTTAAGGAGTGGAGATTGAATTCGGAGGACGTACATGACATTGTAATAGTTGTTGTATTGTTATGACATGCTTAGTTGAAAGGAGCAGTAAGATAAACTCCGCCATTAGTCACACTCTGCCAGTGCCAGTCCAAAGCCTTGATAAAGGAGGGGGCGTCGCTTATGGTCTTTGTTACCACACAGTGACGTTAAACTGCAACTACCACCACCAGCAGTACGATAGGTCGATGGTGTAATAGACTGGCCATGCACCTTCATAATTATTATGCCGATGCTAATTAATACGATGTCGTTATCACTTCCTTCAATTGGCCGATGTCAAATTGAACGCATGGACTTCTCTTTGTGAACGGTTGAGCGTAAAACCAAAGTAGCCTTGGAAACATCAAAGGCAACAGCAGCAGCAGCAGTGTTTACTATAGACAACATAATATCGCTATTAGGTCCTTATCTTTGGGTTAAGGTGGAGCCAGTGTGAAGCCCGGATAAAGGTGAAGGGTGATCGCATAATTTAAAAATAAGCAACCCTTTATATTTAATTAGGTAACAAATAAATTAGAGAAGATTGATCATTGCAGCCATAAAGAGTCAATGTACTATACTTATTTGGTTAATTTATCAGTTGTCGATTTAAACACCTTAATCAGGGTGTCTCTATTTTCTATAAATAAGGGCCAGTGTTGAAATGCTAGTGAATGGCATCAATGTGCAACCGTTTGGGTAGTAAGTTCGACTTAGCAATTCACGATTGTCTCTGAGGCTAACATGAAAGACCACCTACCGACCCATTCCTCAACATCATTATCAACGTTTTCATCACCGCCCAACCACAACGACCATCACCTCCACAAACAATTACCTCCGGCATCACCAAAACCTCCACCACCACAATACCACCACCACCACCACCACCACCACCACCACCACCACCACCACCAAAACCTCCAACACCGCCAATAACTCCACCACCACCATCCCACCACCAATACTTATACCACCACCAGCACCACCAATACCTCCACCGCCACCACCACCACTAAGCTAGAAAAAGACGAATTCGTAATAATAATAATAATATTGGTAAATGAAAACAAACTGCCAGCTCGTCTTTTAATGTCGCTGTTTCAATTGCACGATGTCGTATGTATTCGTAATCTAAAGATCCTGACAGCCGCGAGAAACGACCACGTGTAACATAAATACTTACTTACCCACATAGTAAATTACACTGCATTCCACTGTTTCGGAAAGCCAACGCACCACAGAAGTAATATTTATACTTTAAGCGTTTTTATGCTGAGTGTTACAGTAATACCACGAGACACTTCTTCAATCAATGTTGCTTAGTGCCACAAATATTCGGTTATTGCATGAATTGACAAACGCAGTGTCTTCAAGTTATCAAATATTATATATTTTTTTGAATATGACGCCTATCATCCCCTCCCCTCCCCTCCCACCTACATGTTTACCTATTCGTAGCCATCATCGTTGTCATGCAGGTACCGGTAAAAAACGTTATAAATAAACGTTATAAATAAACGTTATAAATAAATGTTATAAATAAACGTTATAAATAATCGTTATGAAGCTAACTGCTAGACGCCACTCGAGTCAGGTCTCAACTCTGTGTCTGCGTCTTTTATTTCCCCATTCAAGAAACCTCCTCTCTCTCCCCATCTCCATCTCACTATCTCTTTCTCTCCCTCTCTCTATCTATATCTGCCTCTCCCCTGCCTCTCCCTATAACTTTCCCCATCTCTCCCTCTCCCTCTCTCTCCCTCTCTCTCCCTCTCTCTGTCTCTCTCTGTCTCACTCTGTCTCACTCTGTCTCACTCTGTCTCTGTCTCTGTCTCTGTCTCTGTGTCTGTCTCTGTCTCTGTCTCTGTCTCTGTCTCTGTCTCTGTCTCTGTCTGTATGTCTGTCTGTCTGTCTGTCTCTCTCTCTGTCTCTCTGTCTCTCTGTCTCTCTGTCTCTCTCTCTCTCTGTCTCTCTGTCTCTCTGTCTCTGTCTCTGTCTCTGTCTCTGTCTCTGTCTCTGTCTGTCTCTCTCTCTCTCTCTCTCTCTCTCTCTCTCTCTCTCTCTCTCTCTCTCTCTCTCTCTCTCTCTCTCTCTCTCTCTCTCTCTCTCTCTCTCTATCTCTCTGCTTCTGCCTCTGCATCGGCCTCCCTCCCTCCACTTTCCCTCCTTCCGTCCCTCCGTTCCTTCCTTCCTCCGTCCCTCCGTCCCTTCCTCCATCCTTCCCTCTGTCACTTCCTCGCTAACCAATGGATTGCTCGTTGGTCGCACGACTTGCACACCTTTGCAACATATTTACACAATACTATAAAAATGATTAAGTTTAATTTATTGGTAGATTAAACTTGCTCTGTTCGACATCTTGTTTTCTTTCACAATGAAACAGAGTGACGTCGATGTTTTCTGTTACCATAGGCGAAGGAGGCGGAGATTCATGGGGGCGAATGCCCCTCCACCAATTTCGGGAAAATGTGTTTTTCGGGCAAAACAGGCATGGGTGGATTTTCTCCAGGCACACAGGGGTAAAACAACTAAATTTTCTAAAGATTTGTACGAAATTACTAGTAGTACTATACCCAACAAATTTGCTGGCCTCTGTTGTCATAAGTTGCCGTTCAACTATGAATTCATTCCTTAATTCGCTAGCGATATCGAATTTAGTTTAGTTGACTTCAACAACTGCCAATGTGTTGTTGATAAGTCTTAAGGTAAACTGCGAAATTATCTGTAGGTGCCAGTCCAAAGCCTTTACAAAAGAAGGGGCAGCTACAAACATTCTCGTTGTGATACAACGTCGTTAGCAGAAATAAATTAGTAGATTCTCGAGATAAATTTATTTTGAAACGTTAATCGATCGAGGTGTGGCGCATAATAATAGACACCTTTAAAAACATTATCTGCCAAATATATAAAAGTAAAATGACGACAAAATAAGCGCTAGCAAATGTACCCATTGATCATTGAACTCCCCTTAATAGGCAGAAACTGGCTTTGACGGTCACAAGTTGTCGTCTAATAATATTAATGGTACTCTATTGGGTTTAGATATAATTTATTTAAATCGCATTTATCAGAAATTATAAATGTCATAAATACTTATAATTATTATCATTAAATAAATGTGGCGACCGCGTGTTGTTGATAAGCTCCGGTAAACTGCGAAATATCTGTAGGTGCCAGTCCAAAGCCTTTAGAAAGGAAGGGGCAGCTACAAACATAAACGTCATAAGCAGAAAAAATTAATAGGATACTTGAGATAAATTTTCTTTTAAGCGATAATTAATCGATCTGGGTCTGACGCATAATGATAGACACCTTCAAAAACCAATCTCTGACAGTTATATAAAAGTAAAATGACGACAAAACAATCGTTGAAAACTGTGCCCATCATTGAACTCTCCTTAATAGACAGAAACGGGCTTTGGCGGTCACAAGATGTCGTCTAATAATTTATAGTACACTGTTGGACTAAGACACCTTTAAATTATATTTATGAGAAATTATAAATGTTGAAAAAGCATATTTTATCGTTAAATTAATATCGCGTTCGGTGAATACATCTACGTCCAGCAATGCTTTATCAGCGATTACTTCTCTATCACACACCATTGTTGAACAGAAAAGAAGGGGAGACTGGTTGCAGTCACAGACGTAGTAAATCCAGAATAAATTTCAGTTGTTTGACTGAACCATCAAATACGAATGCGCTACGTATGCACCAGGAGAAAATAAGGCACTTGAAATTTATTTTAAATTTCTAGATGTTGACCTATGAATTTGAATAAATATTTTTGCAACAATCAGAATAGTTTAACAACATCGCTAAACGATATTATATTGTTCCGATATCGCTTGAACGCATTTTAAGAGTTAAATTGCAGAATGTGGATTGTGGAGCCAACTATGGGGGGCCCGGTAGAGTAATGGTTAAGTGGTTAACACGCTGGCCAAGAGTGCGAGAGGTAGTGAGTTCGAGCCCCCGTTGGGCGGATATGCTTTGCAGGCTGCTATTAGCGCCGTGTAATTGCAAAGCTGTCTGTTCAGTTAGTAGTTAAGTTTAATTAAGATTACTGCATAACATGTAAAGGTAAAGCGCAGTGCGTCTTGCAGGCGTTTAATTAAAGAAAAGATATTATTATTATTATTATTATCCTTTCAAAAAAGCTTTGCATTGGCAGATTTGTTCGCTATACCAATTAAGTAGCAGTCGTTAATAGAGTATAAAAGGTGTTTAAGACATGCACATGCACAATTGCACATGCACACGTTCAATCTATAACGAACACAGCTGTGGCATATATCGCCAATCATCGTCGAAATGACGGCGTCGTTAAATAAGTTACAACTATGGAAGAAACTTCAAACGATCAAATTCCTGGCATTAATTAAATTGAGGCAACATTTTGAAATATAATTTCTATAGCGCCTGTTTTGAACACACAGTGAATTAAACGACGCTGCATCAAAAGCAAATCCCATCAACGTCCTGAAGAGCCTACCGACCTGGTTCTTGCGTGGCCGCCCTTCCCACAGCAGGATGCACTTGTTTCTTGAGTGTCTGACTAAGGTAATTAATGCGTCCTATCGCCCGATTCTTTTATGCCCGCAGAGTAATTTGCGATGAATTACGAGCTCAATAACGATATTTTATTTTATGCAACATGTGACCCCATGTTTTAATATTTACTAGTAAAAAAATTGCTAACTATTGTGGCCTACAGTTTAGATATGAACAATATGAAATTATGAGGTGACAAAAATGTCATGGGAAGACCATAGGATAATACAGAGTTGTAAATAGGCTAATGCGACCGTCATAATTAGAATTTAATTTGGTGCATCCATACACATTTGGTCGTGACATCTCCCCATCGCCGTACGCACAAACACCCCCCTCTGACTGCGTACGTAATACACGCACATCCCCTACATGGAACTGAGTGATTATTTTCATGTTTTACCGAGTACAGAACCTTTCCATATTTAAATGTTAATTTGGACGATGCCCCTCAGTATCCCATGGTTGTTGAGAAGCACGATCCCAGCAATCTAATTCAGGCATGAACTAATATAAGGAAATAATGATTATAATATTAACAATAAATCGATTCTGACAGATGCAAAATGACAAACAAATTTCTATCGACGTCAACGGCCTTTGTTGTCATAAGCAAGCTATCGTTAAACTTTTGAATCCGTCCTAAAACAACAGGTCGATAGATAAAAAAAAGAGAAATAATGATTATGCGGTTGATATGCATTATCTTCTGATCTGTTGTAATATGTTTTGCCATTTGTATGCACTTGTTCTTTTCTGCACCTTCCAAGTCTTAGTTGTTCTGATTCGTGCTTTAATGGTTATTGTCGTTGCATACATTTGTATAAGAAACGAGAAAGGGGCGACCCTGCTAGTTGAACGATATTGCTATTTTGCGGTTGACACCCATGAACTGTTATGATCATGTTATCATGTTTTTTAGTTATCAATAAAGTTTATGAATTGAATTGATCTTAGACACCTTAAACACGTAAGGATTTAATGCTACAAATAAGGAAATTGCTTTTAATCGTTGCATCCTTGAGAAATTTGTTAACACAACAAGGAAAACTTAAACGTGTGATTGGTGGACATGATCTCTTCATAAACATCGAAAATTTGCTCAAAAAGAGAGTTTCCTGTCTCCATGCTGGATTATGGTGTAGGCCCCAAGTCGACATCAGTCATCCACATTATCACACATCTTGCGATAATGAATGTGATTGGCCTGAAAAACCAACACATCTAAATGCTCGCGGGACGCGGGGTCTCAGGAGGTGCTATAAATTACTTATCTTCTATGTCTCGTCAATCAACCATCAATCTGGATCTCGTGCCTTATTATAACCACCGGTCAGTATAAAGCGTTATATTGAAATCAACCGATGTAAAACTGGACGAGGGGCTGTCTATATTTTACGTACGCAGGAAGGGGAGTCACCGGATTTAGTCGATTAGCTCAGTGTTGCATACGAGGAGGGAGTCTTGATAAAATGCAAAATAAAAAAATGTCTAATAATTGTGACGACCAAATCAGTCAATTTAAAATAATTAGTCCATAGTCGTCCCTAGACTTTTGATTGCATCATAATGAAATTCTAAACAGTAAACTGTGACAGCTAAAAAAATGTTGGATAGCAAATGTGATGTGTCTAAATAACTGTTTCATAGGTGACCCTAGTCAATTAACTTTTGTGAAGAGGGCGGGGGTATAGCTTATTTTTTCGTGTAGTCAAATCCATGTCCAGGTTGAAATGTTGTTGATATTTCTTCTTCTTCTAACTCATCGCATTTTCTACTCGTCTATCTATGACGAATGCATTGTCGTTGTGAAGAACAGACGGTGATGGGTATGCAAAGAATTGTCGATGAGCATTGGCTGGTCAGTGCATGATCGCTCTTTTGCACACCTTTATAAAAGATCTAACAAATTGTATAAAAATTAGCTACCCTTTGCCGTTTGATAACTATCATCTACATATGGAAAATCGGATCCATCCATCCATCAATGATACAATTTAGTACGTGGTGTCCACCAGCTATTGATAAGCAAAAAGATAGTGTTTACCTTTGGGTGCAGTGTCGGCGGTTGATAGGCATATTCTTCTGATCTGTTGTAATATGTTATTGCATTTGTAAGCACTTGTTTGTTTCGGCACCTTCCAAGTCTTACTTGCTCTGATTCGTACTTTAATGGTTATCGTCATTGCATACATTTATATTAGAAACAAAGAAGGGGCGACCTTGCTAGAGGTGCGATATTGCTCTTTTGGGGGCTAACTCTTTGACACCCATGAACTGTTATTTGATCATAATATAATCATGTTTCTTAGTTATCAACAAAGTTTACGAATTGAATCGATCTTAAACACCTTAAAGACGTAACCATTTATTGCTACAAAACAGAAATTGTGTTAATCTTTGTATCTTTCAGAGATTTCTTAAAACAACAATGAAAACTTAAACGGTGCTTGGTGGCCATAATCTCTTCATAAACATCGAAAATTTGCTTCAAATGAGAGTTTCCTGTCTCTATGCTGGATAAAGGTGTAAGTCGACATCACTCACCCGCATTATCACACATCTTGCGATAATGAATGTGATTGGCTTGAAAGAACCAACGCATCTAAATGCCATAAATTACTTATCTACCTTATCTCCTCAATCAACCATCATCATTAGATCTTGTGCATCATACCACCGGTCAGTATAAGGCGTTGTATTGAAACCAACCGATGTAAAACTGGATGAGGGGCAGGAAGGGGGTCACCGGGATTAGTCGATTAGCTCAGCGATGCATACGAGGAAGGAGTCTTGAAAAGATGCAAAATAAAAAATGTATAATAATTGCGACGACCACATCAGCTTATTTAAAACTCCATTTTATCCATTGGCTTTTGATTGCAACCTAATTAAATTCTAAACAGTGAGCTGTGACAGTTAAAAAATTTGCATAGCAAATGTGATGTAGCAAAATATCTTTTTCATAGATGACCTTAGTCAATTAACTATTGTGAACGGGGGTGGCCTATAGCTTATTTTCGTGTAGCCAAATCCATGTCCGCGGTTTGAAATTTTGTAGATATTTCTTCTTCTCCTAACTCATCGCCTTTTCTACTCGGCTACCCGTGACGAGTGCATTGTCGTTGTGAAGAACAGTCGGCGATGGGTAAGCAAAGAATTGTCGATGAGCATTGGCTGGTCAGTGCATGATCCCTCTTTTTACACACCTTTATAAGAGATCTAACAGATACTATAACATTTAGCTACCCTATTAGATTATTATTCATGCCATGAATAATAATCTTTTCGATTAACTGAGACGCATTGCGCTTTACATGCACAAGTTATGCAGTAGGTCTAATCTTAACACGTTGATCGCCTTCACGCCATGTTAAATGACTGCAGTCAGTACGAGTTAACTCGTACTGGGAGGTCAACGTGTTAATTGACATCAAACTTCACTATACTAACAGAACAGGCAGCCTACAATACACGGCGCTATTAGCAACTTACAAAACACGCCCGCCCTACGGGGCTCAATCTCGATACCTCTCGCACTCTACGCCAGCGTGTTATCCATTACTCTACCCCCCAATGATTCTTGAAGCCGAGGGACACATCAGTAAGGTCAAAAGCAACAGCTAAAAAATTCATAATTATGAACTTACCGGAATTTATTACGAAATTATAATAATGTATGTCTATTATGCCTGCACATGTCATTTCAAAATGTTTTATAATAGTTCAGCATCAAAGTTTTATGGTAGCGTTTATCCTATAGTTGCCTTGCAATCAGTTTGTATTTTATTGCATCGACCAGTTACAACCAGTACACTTGCAATTGATATTAGCCTACTGCAATAACTATAAAAAAGTTGCATTAAAATGGAATACGATGCACTGAGAGCTCAAAGCAACCGACCATAATAGCTAATCCATATACTATGCAGCTCTCGTCTTATAATATATATAGACACCCGTACACGAATTCTTGTGATTCTATAAATACTGAAAATTTGTCTTAAAGGTTGATTATCCAGGGGGGTCTGTAACATAATAAAATAATGGAAGTATAGCGACAACAGCATTACAGCAATACGATGCTAATTGGAAAACGGAAATTGGAAAACACCTTACCATCAGCTGGCGCCAGTCAAATCTCGGCTGCACGAGGAGGGCGACGCACATCATCTGTATTATTATCATCGAGTGCACGCGCTTCCGTCTACCGACCGACAAGAAACGAATGCCTTCTCTTACACGCATCCTTGAGCCTCGACGATTAGCCGAACGGGCATCATCTACCACCTACCAGAGACTCTGATCAACCACGCCATCTACCAGCTGTCTACGAGAATCCGATGGTTGACTCTACGTGTTTGCGAGGGCTCGCCACTGGTGACTCTTTCAGCTTATTGTGTGTTTTTGCTGTCAATTTTTGCTCGCTATGACTAACATCTCTTCGGCTAGTTCAGTGGTTTCCAACCTTTTTTTGACTTGAGGGCCACTTTTTCTAAGTTGGAGGACACGATGGCCACCTTTTATTAGTTGAAGGACATTGTAAAGGCCAAAAGGCTAAAATTTTATTAAATACAAGCGTATAAAATTGTTATAATTGATTCAAAATATAATGTTTAATGTTATGAATCGACGTTAAAATAAAATAATTTGTAATATAAAATAATGTGTTCTATCCTGTCCAAATTGTTATATATTTCGGATAATTTTCTGAGGTCAGGCGGGCCATTTTCTGAGGTCGCCGGACCACTTTTGGGAACCGTTGGGCTAGTCAGTGCGGAGAGCGCCTCTGAGTAGATATCTTGAAGAGGCTCTATATAAATTATCAGAATGAGTGAATGAATTATTATGACAGCGTAGTTAAACAACCGATCAGAATGTTCTTCGCTCCAGAGTCCACTGAAGCCATCTAGCGAATGCTTCATCAACAGATGGCTTTATTATAATATAGATATATTATATGCAAAATAATCATTATTTAACAATCGTTCATTCGTTCATATATTATAGCGTCTGTTCACTGCTGTGCTTTCAGCCAGTGGCGGCGACAGGACTTAAGGGTTATTTTTGGGGGGGGGCTGAATTCGCGCGAAAAATTTGCGTTTTAAGTCGCAACAATTTCTGACGACTTTTTTTAGTCATCGGCCAAAGGCTCAAGAAAATTTCCATTTCTGCCGTCAACAATTCTGACAACCTTTTTTTTAGTCATTTGATCGAAATCGGGGTCTAAAGAGGGTCAATCGCCCAGATATTTCCTTTTACATGGAAAAATTGGATGACCTTTTTTTTTGGGGGGGTGCTTAGCTCTCATAGCCCTCCCCTCCTAGCGCCGCTACTGCTTCCAGCCGAAATAATATTATGCGTATATAGCTCCGACTAGGACAAGTGCTTCATTCACAATCGCTCTACACCATCTTTTTATGATGATCGTGATATTCATATGCTGCTCCTACATGTGCATCTGTATTAGATTGTAATTCAAGACACTGAACTGTTATATTAGACGGCCATTATTATAATAAGACACAGCGAAACAATTCATTCATTCATTCATTCCGAAAACTTATATAGCGCCCCTTCAAGAAGCCTACTCAGAGGCGCTCCCAGCCCAGCCACAGCCCAAAAAGATAGGTTTTGAGCAATTTATAGAAAGCAGGCAAATTATTCCGAGGTAGTAAGCGTAGTGCAAGCGGGAGCCCATTCCATGTGAACGGGCCAACAACCGAGAGGGCTCGACGCTGTCTGGTAGCAGAGCGGGTTCGACGGACCAGCAGCTCCCCATTGGCCGAGGAACGTAAAGTTCTACGGGAGGCTATAGTATACGACAGAGACAGGTCGACAAAGATCAGATCTGTAGGAAGGAGCACTACCAACTAAGGGCCGCCAGATTATAATAATTATACAATGCGTCTCCCGTCTTAGACACCCGTACATGAATTCTTACGATGTTATAAGTATTTCAAATTTGTTTTGCACATAGCCTTGACTGTATGTCGACCGGATAGAGGACAAATGGGATATGTCCACATTTTTTCAAAATCCATGTTTTTAGCGATTCTAATAGGTAATGGCATAAGGTTTCAGGGCACAATAGTCATATGTCCTGCTAACGTCGTTTTCATGGTACAATACACAAGTTACAAATGTCGTATGTCCTCTTCGTAAAAATCCGCAGAGCACAAATGTGATATGTGGACATGCAACCTTTGTGCTCGGAGAAATACGGCCAATCAGCTATTGTTTACGCTAATTCAATGCAAGATGGCGTCGAGCAAGTCGGCATGCTAACGGTTCGGGTTTGTTATTTTAGTAAATAATTAGCTTACTGTTTTAAAGAGTTTATATTAAATGGACGTCATTATCTGCTCGTCGGTCTAAAGTGATCAAAGATGATTTTATAAATTCAAGTCGCGATTATCAGATGTTTGCTTCACTTGCGAAGTCATCATCGTCAATGGCCTTAATCTCGAGTTCAACATAATAACATACCGGTACGTGCATGCTCACATGCAGGCCCTCATACATACATTCATACACTGTGAATACCAATTGTAAGTTGACCCCCTATATGACATCAGTATTTCCATATTTGACAAGCAGCGGGTTGTAAATTGCCTTTAATCGTAAATTGTGTTATGTTCTGGTATGGCAATAGACTATGATTTATTTCTCAGGCGTTTACCACACTAACGGATAGGTTTAATATTTTACAGTTTACCTGCAATGTACGGTGCCAAGCCTTCTCAGAAATGAGTAATTGAACACAGGTCATATGTAAACTTTATCACAGAGATTGCTTAATGTCATCGATGTATATTCTTTTTCTATTTTGTCTGTTGCTTTGTCTCTTGAGATCCCAAAACTAGTAGAAATTTGTATACTCTCTATCCTATATTAAAATTATTATTTTCACTATTGTTCCAGGATACTTACAACAAAGGCAGACTGTGGTCGGAAAACAATAATCAAAAGAAGGATAAGAGCACAGTATACTGATTTGAAAGAAGGAAAAGATCAATAGACTGTCAAAAGGGCTGATTCAATTGTGGATGGGGGAAAGGGGACTTATTTTTCAAGTTTCAATATGAAGTCAGCAGTTTCTGTGCAACGTTGTCCAGGAATTGTTGGCTACTGGTTAGAACATCTGATAAGCATTAAAAAATTACCCATGTGTGCTGTTTATGGTGAATGGTTGAAGGAAAAGAGTGTAAAAAGTTTTCCTGCAAAACATTATCTCTTCATTCGAGGTGGCCAATACAGAAGGTTGAATATCTAACGTTCCGTAATTTTGCCAGAGAGCAAACATTTTCACCAACATTTTTCGTTATCATTGACCATTTATCCGTTTGTTTGATTCCGTGAACCCATTAGACAAAAATCAAATCCAGTTTGCTAGCACTTCTGTTTTCCAATGAATCGCTATAATAGCTAAATTTACATGAGCTCAAAAACAACAATAATTTTATGTGTGACCTAAAACAGGAATTTAAGTATGTGACTTATGTAAAAACAAGTTTACATGTCCATTTTTACTAATTTGCTAATTTGCAGGTTCACTTGACTCTTTTATGGCCCTACAAGACAGCAAACAAGCCCAGTAACCATGCCCTATTAATGATCTGTCGAATGTGATAAATTATGTCCATGTTACAAAGATTTTTGTAGAGCACAAATGTCGTATGTCCATTTTTGGGCTCCACCGCCCTACAAACTTCCTTTTTTCGTGTTATTCTCATGTCACATGATATCATCGCTCTGCTTACTTTGTTCCCTGTTTAAATACCTATTAAATGACACCAAGAAAGTATGATAATGTTACGTTGTTATATTTTTCATAAGCATTTGAAATTAGAAATTCAGTTTTCTCGAAATAATGAAATATGGACATAACCCATTTGTCCTCTATACAGTCGATATGTATGTATGTATGTATGTATGAATGTATGTATGTATGTATGACATTGTATGTATGTATGTGAGAATGCATGTATTGCATATGCGTGTATGTCGGTATGTATGTCTGTATGTATGTGCGTACGTACGTCTGTATGTCTGTATGTATGTATGGACGTAAGTACGTATGTATGTATGTGTGTATGTATGTATATGCATGTATGTATATATGTACGTACATACAAATATACATACACACTTACTACGCATTTGTACATGCAAACATACATAAGCTTACATTTATAAACATAACACATGCAATCATACTTACATAGATTACATACGTGCACACATAAATACACTATGGTGGTCCTTATTTTTAAAAGTCTGATTTTATAACGGGGCACCCTGTAAGTTGGTTTCTATTGATGAGAAAAAAATTGAGAAAAATTTTGGACAGAATCTGAGAACATTTAGGGGTCGCTACCAGAGGTCAAAGTTCATGTTTAGAATTAATTTGGGCTTTGTGGTTGAATATTCTTAATTTTCAGTAATATGCTTTCCAGTCATGTTAATCGCTATGATAGAATTTAAATACAACTACTCACATATTTATTAACATCTCCGACATCATGATTGCCACTTACTTACTTATTTTATTAACATTTTTCTATAACGCATCCACAGCCATTGCATCTTTTGGTAGCAATTTCGGTTCATTTTGGTTTTTTTTCATGTATAGGCCTATTGCATAATTTCTCAATTGTTAAAGAAAACACAAAGGTGATAATAGGCCTTAGCCTTGACAATGCCATGTTGAAAGTGAGTAATAGAAATGCAACATTTGTAGGCCTAGGCTACTCTCTTTTGCACTACAATGTCTTGGCAATGATCCCGCAGAGTTCAATCTCAATTGCTTTTCAATCCTTAAGCAGTGAATAAAGAGTCGGCACAAAATTTCTGAAAATGTGAAAGCTGAATTCCAACAAGGAGTTCCTCTAATAATTCACTGGGATGGGAAGTTGTTGTAAAGAAATAGTAACCCATCTTCCTGTCCACGTTTCTGGAGTGGGTGATGACCAGCTTCTCGGTTTACAGAAGTTATCATCAGGACAGGAAAATCTTCAGTGTCTGCAGTGTATGAAGTGGTTATGACTTGGGGCATTGCTGATCAAATCAAATTGACACAACCTGGACAAGGATTTGTTGTGAGGCGCACGATGCTATTGTGGAGACTTGGACTAATGCATTGCGTGGACGCACTGTGTGTTGACAGCCTTTGACCGTTTTATTTTTGTCCGCCTGCTTGTCTGCCTCCGTCCGCCTGTGCGCTGCATCCGCCTATCTGCTGCATGCACTGACTCGCCGCTTACGACTGCAGCCGACCGGTCTGGCTGGCACGCATCGCGCTCCGCTTGCTATAAAAAGGCAGGATTTCGCTGTTCGGCACCGACTCTCTGGTTGGCCACGAAGCGGACTAGAGGGCCTGGCACTTGACACACGGTAAAACGTGAGCTCGAGTGGTGACCGACTTGCTTTCGGACGGCCTCGAAGCTGACCGATCGCGCTGCCGCTTGACACACGGTAAAACGTGAGTTCAAGGGGTAACTGACTGACAAGCGACTTCAGACGGCCTCGAAGCCGACTGGTCGACTGGCACCCAACTCGCGGTAAAACGTGAGCCCGGGTGTGGACTGACTACCAACTCCTGGTAAGGCCACGAAGCTAACCAGAGAGGCTGGCACTTGATGCACGGTAAAACGTGGGTTGAGTGGTGACTGATTATGGGAGTGGGTGTCGCGGCCCCTATTGATCGTTGCCATTAAGCATCGGTCTAGGGGTTCCCTACTCTCATTAGAGGGGTTCGAACCCTCCGACGGCTGACTACAGACTGACGATTGACCCCGACTGCGGGAGGGAGTCCTGGGATCGCTGCGGTCTACCTTTGGTCCCATTTCTAGTTTAGTTCTGTTCTGTTTCGCTTGTACCTTAATCGCCTTGTGTTTGGAAACCAATAAACCTGTTTTAAACCTTAACCTGGTTAGTCTTTAGTCAACAGCTAAAGCCGGACCCGGACATATTTCATACTTACGGGCTAGGGGTGGTGTTTGGTCTCCTGGTGTAATTTGCCCACCCTAGTTCCGCTACACTATCATTACAGGCCTACATTAAGTTGGAGGCAGTGGTTATCTTTTCTCTTTGTTCACCAAAGGGTAAGCACATAATGATTTTCAGCTGCATGGACTGCATTGAGCGAGGTTGATGGCCAAGAGTAGGCCTATTTACAGTGTTAAGATGTGGATGTTCAGGAAATAATTCAAGGCAACAAGAAGAGAATAAAGGGTACAGCTGACATCCGCCTGGTATATAAGTCGAAGTCTGGTTTCAAGCACCGTATGCACCATCTATCCTCCTCGACCTGACCTGTAGAGTGTAGATCTTTAAGCACATTGACAAAATACACGGAGATAAATAGTGCAGTTGCAGACGTTGCAATGAAGAAATGTTTGGGTAACCTTTGGTATCTTTCAGAGGAATTGGTGACTTTTGCGGTCTTTGATTATAGGGCTTCCATTTATACCAAGCGTGGTTACTACTTTGGACAAAACTTGGATCGAGCGTCCACTACAAAGAACAACCTTGGAACCTGCTGCAATAAGCTACATGTGACTGGAAGATTTTGTCACGGAAAACACGAGATTTTTCAGCAATACAGGCATTTTATCAAGTTTTCTCCAAGAAGACATTGATGCGTGGTCAAACAACGAGAACTTCAAGTTAGATTAAGCCACTGCGACTCAGTGATAGTTGTGAATGACATTACAGATCGTGAAGTGGCACTCTTGAACAAGTAAAACAAGCGTCAAACAAATAATGAGGATAGAAGCAGAGTCTGATATTACTTGCTGTGAAGAATCTATCGTCGCAAAAAGACTGATGCAATAATGGAAACATTAACTGTAAAAAAAACATTTTTATGCCCGCTTATGTGTTTTGACCCAAATAGTAAACCAGTCCACAGGCCACTATTCCGCCTCCAGCTCGGTCCATTGCCCACCAGAATTTATTTCAATTTGCGCATTCAACCATGCATGTACTGAACACTAGTAATAGTATACAATATACGATATTCCATGTTTCGCCTGTGTCTTTACATTGATATAATGTTACGTCCGGTAGCGACCCCTAAAACTAAAAAAAATCCGCCAAAATTTTCAGTGTTAATATTTTTTAACCTAAAGGTATAAGTTAGGAGGGTGCCCCGCTTAAAATTCCCGCAAAAATATTTTTACATGGAGCTAAGGACCACACTAAAATACACTGATAAATATATACAAATAAAAGCACATGCATGCATGCATACATACATACATACATACATACATACATACATTCATACTTACATACAGTGTACATATGGCATTCCGTAATTTTTTTGCTACGCCACTGATGAAAATGATTAAGCAAGTTACAAATCCTCGGTAGGAAAATTTTATGAAAAAATCACTATTTTCAGATATTTTAATTTATTTTGAGCACTTCCGGTTATGAAAAGACAAATTATTTAGTATGAAAATGTAGCCCCCACATTCCCTCTATAAAAGTGGTATAATGATTTTATCTTTATTATAAATGAGGGATAAGATAATATAGTCGATAACCTGAGTGGGTGGTTTCCACCACCCCTCTTGGTACCTTGGGTATATCGGGTATAACTTTTGAACGGTATGGGGTATCATCACAAATTTTACACCAAAATGTGTGTAAATGAACCCCCTAAAATAACGTAAAATGTCAAAATTTTATTCCATATCGAACAAGTTTGATTTTTAAAAAAACCTAAAAATTGATGGATAACACCTCTTTTGGTAGTCATAGGGTTAATTTTAGGCCTATATATTTTGACCCAAACATGTTCCATGAGTGCATGTGCTATGTACAACATATATTACAGTCATTCATCCCCAAGTTCTACCTAATTTGTATAATTTCAACCCATGTTATCGGTGGGGTCCATTGGACCCCAGGTGTGCTAAATGCGTTGTTGCGGAAGGTGTGCGTCATAGGGTTAATTATCTTGGCCTAGCCTATGCACTGAGGGACTTGGCTGAGAACAGAGAACAATGGAGAATGTGTGACAAGACGATCGCTAGAACTCTACGAGTTGACAGCACAAGGTAACAAGGTAAGCCTATGCACTTAGACAATTATTGTTCCTACTTATATCTCGCACGTTGCGCTTTGAGGTGGGACAATAATGTTAAGCTATCAAAGCCAGTACTAATTAAACTACTGTAGAGCTATAACTATGATGGGTGGATGGATAGATGGATGATGGGTGGGGAAATTGCCAGTTCAGCCATATTATGATTGATAACGCCGTCAATGTTTACCCACGTTACACCCCTATCGTATTTATCTAAGAATGCCTGCGGCTTGTCTTTATCGCCATTTGAGCAGTTAATCAACTTTGCCATTTTACTTTCCATGATGTAAAGCAAAGTTTATACGAATTGTTTCCCACGCTAACGCAATCAGAACGAAAGAAAATGGGCACCAAAAATAAAATATCTGCGGGCCTCGATGTAGATGCGCGTAGCAGCGCATGCGCAACATGAAGGTCAGGGTCGCGAGATGTCCCGTAAACCAATGAGACTTTCCTAAAACTGGGTCGGAGTCGTGGTTTGACCTCGTAGTCAGGCGGATATCTCAAACACAATGATAATTTGGATAAAAATGCCTCTCATTTAAATAGATGATACAGTTTATCCGGACCATCGAGTAGTATTTTGAATGTATAATTCGTTAAGTGTTACACCGGGTTACAAGAAATAGTCTGGTCGGCGTGTGAAAACTCGGCCCGTCATGGCGAATTTTAACTTTGAAAACGTGCTCATCGAGCAATTTTTCAGAGTAAATCTTGACACCACATGCGTTCGAAGTCATTTTTTTACCACCAACTATTTGAATTTAAATTTTCTAATTGCAGAAAGTGAAAGTAGACATATTTTTCAATACAAATACACCATAAAACGATATTTCATATTTCTGACCCCTCTCGCCTATTTTAGCCTATAGCACAGAATCTAGTTCGCGACAATCGACGGGGAAAGAAAGCTTGGGTCACAAATATTCCTTGATATAACATCCGCAATTAAAAGAGTAACTATGCTAATTAGAAGTAAGATGACGAGAATGCCGCGTAGATCCTGTCGGCCACGAGTTTAATCTAAATCACATTCAGCGCGAATTTTTCTACATTCATAAATAAATAAAATGCAAATAGATGAATTAGTCGATTGAAGTTTCTTTCTATGTTCACTTGTTACAGCGCCCCTTCAAGCGCTCTACTCAGAGTCGCTCCCGACTGCAGAACTGACACTGCATCGGAGTTTCACGCCGAAGCACTGAGTAATTGCGAGTGAAATACTTGCAATGCCCAATGTCCATACGCGGCGATTTGAGGTGGATTCGAACTTCAATGCAACGACGCCAACACTACACCACCGTGTCCCACAAATATAATAATAATATAATAGTACAAATATAATAATAATATAATAGTATAAAAAACGAAAATTTGTCGATGGCAACAGCTTCCGTTGTTTTAAGCTGTCGATAAACTATGGATTCCTCCGTTCATATATTAATTGTTCAAAAGATGATTGAATAACAGACAATGCGTCCAAGCAAATAAAACTAAATACCATCGGGCGGTTCCTGTCCGAAAACGTTACAACGGTGGAAGCGACATTAACACTTTTCACCAGTTATAGAAAATTGTTATGTCGTTATGAAATCGATCAAGCCGTTTCCTCAAGGACACCTTCAACACGTGTGCTGCTAAAGATTTAAGTAGTAATAAAGTGACCTCCGTAATGCATCACCTGACATTTACAAAAAGTGATCATCTGAAACACATTCCACGAGTAATTAGTTTTTCGCTATCCGCCACTGGTTGAACTCTGCCAGTGCCAGTCCCAAGCCTGGATAAAGGAGGATGGCGTCTCTAATGGTCTCTGTTGCCACACAGTGACGTTAAACTGCAAATGCCGCCGCCGCTAGATATATAGGCCTAGTATAAATATTTTCAAGTGCGATATGCTCGTATGTGATTTAGTGCCTGCACGTGCCAGTCCAAAGCCCAGATTAAGGAGCAGGGTTACATCATCACAAAGTGTATTTTATTTGAAACTACTGCGAGGAGCGGAAAATACTAGAATAATATCCATGCCTTTATTGAAACAAAGGCACTGTTTTAACCAAAAATACCAGCAATTTATATGGCACGGTAAGGCGGCCATACCTCAACGAGGGCGCCTCACAACCGGATAACTGCGGATAAGCCTTAGCAAACAGATCAGATGTCCGGTGGAAGACTGTTCCAAGTTCCAACTTCAACATCCGTCCACCTTGACTGATTCAACTCTGTAAGAAATGGAACGAAATCAAGAAATCGCAAGCACATTGAAAGTCCAAAAATATCCTAATCATTGAATAGAGGAAGCAAATAACTCAGAATTAGGATGTCAGGATTCCATTCCCGTATCGCGATGCTTACAAAAGACAGAATAACCTTTCAACCAGCGGCAGGCATTACCATTGATCAGAATTAACCATAAGTACTGCTTTGCTTGAAACTTCTGTTCTGCCAGTGTCCCAGGCCATAATCACCAATGATAAGCGCACAGAATAATAATAAATTGACAGTGAAAACAGTTCGTGCCTTCAAGACACATGGTGCATCATCGCCTTCCTCATGCATGATGTATCTGCGAATAGGACTTGCACCACCCATGTATGAGTTAGTGGTCGAAAATGACTCCTCATGCAGGTATACACGTTGATTTAAAGACTCGTGACGCTGATAGATAGCATTACTCTCCTACTCTTCAGAAAACTTGAACTGGCATCATTAGATGTTTGAGGATATTCTCCTTTGTGTGTGACCATTTTTTGCTTCCTTGGACACATAACGTCTGTCGATTTCCCCGAAAAAATGCAACTAATCGCTACAACTCACTTCGCCTAATGTGGTGGTTGGATCCGATTTGACCAGGGTCTATGACAACAGAGGCCGTTACCCTGGACAGAAATTTGCTCGGCGTATTACAGCACTTGAGAGCTTATGTTCTATGTTTGCTGAATTTATAGCATGGGAAGGATTCTTGTTAAAGGTGTTTAAGGCACGCAGTATGCGTGTCGAGATCATTGTTTAGCGACATCTTTTGGCTGGAGAAGTCAATGAAATGAGACGGCGGAGGGCTGTACTGAATCCCCCGTCCTCATTTACCCAAACTAAATATGAAGTTTTTAATAGCAGCAGCAGAATCAGTGCGGGGTAGTTGTTTTATCAGCAACATCAGTACCACCCAATCAACCTCCTTCCCTATCTCACTCCATTTCTTTCTCAGCCCCTCAGTCCCTGGCTACATCTCATCACAGCAAGAAGTCAAACATTGGAGAACTGAGAACAAGGTAGGAACACGTGGTTCAAGAATATAATAATGTGCAATAAAAGTCCTACAATACAACGACATCGATAACTACAACGACATCGACCTTCTTACAAAGTTCAGAAATGCGCACAAGTCTCAAAGGCGCAACTGTAAATAATGCCTCGGACGGGGATCGAACCCCTACTCTCCGCGTTACAGGTCAATCGCTCTAACCAGAAGATAGCAAGAATCATTTACGACAAAAAGAAGAACACGAAAACAACAGCTTCCTAGAATAAAGTAAAATATTCTCTGGACGAAGCATTCGCTAGATGGCTCCAGTGTACACGAGGCTTTTGTGAGATGTTGGTCGTTTCGTTGTTGTGTAACCGACGCTCTGTCATTGATAGGACAGACGATTAACGTCGCCCTCCTCGCTTATCCAGGCTTCGAACATGCAACGGAGATTACGGAGAATATTCTCAAACTACCCTATAGGTAGCTCACTGAATCGCAAGAGCCAGGGAACTTTACACAACTGCCAAAAGTAATTTTCAAATTATGAAGTGAAAATGCATTAAAAAAATTGAAGGAATGCAGGGGTATCTAAATAAATTTCGTTGTTGGGGGTCGTCACATCTTCCCAAATGTTACCAAGGGGTCACTACACTAAAAAAAGGTTGAGCACCCCTGACTTAAGATGAATAATAACGTATTGAAGAAAATTCCGACCATTGCTTTATAGTCGGGTCGGGCCGGTCTGAATCCCCGATCAAGGTCAGGAGGGCCAGCGGCGCCCGCAGGATGTTTTTCTTGTACGCACAGAAATTTTATTTTCGTCGTTAGGTCGCCGAAAAAACTGATGACCTTTTTTTTAGTCATCAACTAAGAATTTCCCAAAAACATACCTTTTCTATCCGCCGAAAAAACTGATGACCTTTTTTTTTTTTTTAGTCATCAACCAAGAATTTCCCAAAAACATACCTTTTGGGTCATCGCGCTGTACGCACTCACCTACGTGCGTACGTCTGCGGGCGCCGCTGCTGTACGCACTTGCGTAAGTGCGTACGCCTGCGGGCGCCGCTGCTGTACGCACTTGCGTAAGTGCGTACGCCTGCGGGCGCCGCTGCTGTACGCACTTGCGTAAGTGCGTACGCCTGCGGGCGCCGCTGCTGTACGCACTTGCGTAAGTGCGTACGCCTGCGGGCGCCGCTGCTGTACGCACTTGCGTAAGTGCGTACGCCTGCGGGCGCCGCTGCTGTACGCACTTGCGTAAGTGCGTACGCCTGCGGGCGCCGCTGAGGAGGGCGACGCTAATCATCATCGACATGACACGACGTAATCAGATATAATATTATACTGTGTATGCCGAAAGACTGGTTTCACTTAAACACCTTTATGCTTATTTCTTATTTGCTAAATAAAGCAAATTAGACCTAAATATATTGATCTTGATGGGGCAATATCACTATAATAATTCTGTGCCGTGGTGTCTCGCTTGCAGAACGATAATGACTGAGACTTAATTAATTTTGTTTAAAAGCGGCAGGGCTAATAATCAACATCAGCAAGACAAAGACAATGACATTCGGGAGAAAGGAGAGTACGAGGGTGGTGGAGGTGGAAGGAGTAAGCCTAGAGAACGTGGAGGAATTTGTGTATCTGGGAAGTCTGCTGACTTGGGACAACGATTGTGGGAAGGAGATAAGGAGAAGAATAGCGAAAGCAGCAGGAGCAATGGCGGCTTCGGAAGTATCTGGAGGAGTCGAGAGATTAGTATACAGACAAAGATAAAGATCATCAAAACATGCATATTCAGTGTACTGCTATAATATGCATGTGAAACATGGACGCTACGCAAGCACGACAAAGACAAACTATTAGCATTCGAGATGAAATACTACAGAAGAATACTACGCATCAGATGGCAGCAGAAGATAACAAACAAGGAAGTGAGCAAAAAGAGTGAAAAACACCCGAAACATAATACAGCAAATAATGGAAAGGAAACTCAATTTTTTCGGTCATGTATGTAGAATGAACAACCGACTAGTAAAGCAGACCATATTCGGAATGATCGACGGTACGGGAATTAGAGGAAGACCAAGTAGAGAATGGTTGGACGATGTCAGGGATTGGTGCGGTATGGACATACACGGACTCAGCCTGTAAGTACAAGAGAAGAATGCATGGAGACAAACAGTGAAACTTGCGATTGACACCAACGGGTGTTGAACCCACGGACGACGACGACGACGACGACGAAGACGACGACGACGACGACGATGACGACGACGACGACGACGACGACGACGACGATGATGATGATGATGATGATGATGATGATGATGATGATGATGATGATGATGATGATGATGATGATGATGATGATGATGATGATGATGATGATGATGATGATGATGATGATGATGACAGTGCAAAGTGTTCAAAAGTAAGTGAACGAGAAGAATATTTTCGCGCCTACTTGGCGGCAGTGGCGTAGCTACCATGTGTGCAATGTGTGCAAAGCACACGGGCCCACGACCTCCAGGGGCCCACAGAGATTGTTGAATTATTAACCTAACCTAATTGGTAATTCACATTATTTTGCGAATAAATGAAGTTTCTGTGAGCACACTTGCATTAGGCTACTTCATTAAATTGCAAGACAAGATAAGATAAGAATATTCTTTAATATACCAATTGCTATCCGCATTTTGGTGTACATACAAAGTATAATAAACAAACGTACACAATTTCTATATCCAATCAATGTCAAAGTGTTTTAGAATAGCATAAAATCCTAAGTCCAAATACAATATAAATTTCAAATTTAAAAAAGAAGTTCTTTTAATGACCAACAATTTATGCTGCACTTTGGTTTATATAGTATTACATTTAAATATGATAAAGCATCCTTGTTATAAATGATTTCCTCGTTAGGTTGTCCGCCCTAGGAATGATTCGGTCATGTAGTCTTGGCCTCATGGAATAAGGCTGGGGCCTCAATGGTGGGAGGAGTGGGTTTAATACATGTCCTGGATTAAGTAGGAGGGCAGCGAAGAGCCTCCCGTCCGCCGTGCTACACAGAGCCTCGAATGTAGGATTGTCCTCAGGAAGATAGTGCAGTCGGATCAAACGGTCCAATATGGCCTGCAGTCTGCCGCGTTCCTGTTGCCCTGCAAATTTCCACCATGCCGGGGCCGCAGTGAATGTGAACAATAATTAGTCTATAAGAATTGGTCCAACACGGTTTTAAGTTGAGAACATGAAGACATGGCATGAATCTTACCGGCATCAGATTTTAATTTCTCCAAATCGCTTTCCTATATATATGCAAAGGGAAAGGGAGTGTCCATGCGGTCTGGGATTAGTGAAGCCTAATAATCAATTATAGGCCTATAGACCAATATATAATTATGTCCAATTGTCCATCTGTCACTTTCGAGTATTGTAGGCCTAATTAAACGGGGCACCGCAGGAACCTCATACCGGTACTTGTTACAAGCATGCTCGTGTAATCCGGTTATTTGCTAGCCTAGATAGTAATGGCAACGGTATTGACTTGACATTTCCCTCAACCAGGATGGTAATTTCCGAGGGTTTGAGGTGGTTCGACCCTCGCTAGTCTTTCTTATGGTCAAATAGTTAAATCTTCTTTTCACTTTTTTACAACCCAACTCCACGTGGATCATAGTCTGACCTAAATTATTTTTTATACAATAATATTCTCATACTCCTCTCAACTCCTTTCGGCTCACAATTCAGAATGAAGGAGACACCAAATTGAGCAAGTGAGGGAATCACGTATTTCCCCGTATTTTTGCAATTGCAGGGAATATTGATAAAACTTCTTTTTATGAAGGTCTGCTATGAAAATTAATGATTGTGTTGCCAATCACGGACCAGAATTGATAGATGATTGACAAGTTTCGATGAACAGAATGCTAGAGAGAAAACTCTTTGATGCGATTACACGGTTTTATGTAGACCTACTAGTTGACCTAGGCTAATAATAAATAGATGAGTCTGCAACGTGATAGATTTCAAATTTGGAGTAACAAATCAGTGCAATCAATACTAACACTATAATTTATCTGTCTCATTCTTGCGACATCCATGTTTATTTTGTGAGTGAGTTGTATTGCATGTGTTAGGTTTAATAGTCATTGATTAGTTTTGGTGATCTGTATTGCACGAACGCGAAGATACCGGCCTTACAAGGCCAAACAGGGGCCCACATGGGACCTCTGCACACGGGCCCATGAAAAGCTAGCTACGCCACTGCTTGGCGGGAAAAATTACGGTAAAAAAAATCGAAACTGTTTACAAATAAATTCAATATGGGAAAATTAACAAAAGAAGGCGATCACTTGACACATCTACCGGTTCATCGAAATGAACAAGACAACTGACGAAGAGAATAATTCTGGCGAAATTTCAACATGCAAAAGTAGGTCTATCGAAGAAAGGCAACACTCGCACACACAACAAGAAATCAGTGAAATCAAATCAACAGCCGGTGAGCCAAATCATCCAGCCTTCTTTGTGAGTGATTTCTCTTCTATTTAATATTTATTCAATATTTATTTATTTATTTATTTTATATTTATTTTATATTTATGTAATACATATCTAATATTTTTTAATTTAATATGTATTTCACATTTATTTAATATTTATTTAGTGCTTATTTATTATATTTCATATTCTTCTCACGGATCTTTCTTCACACATGTTTATTTAATGTTTATTTAACACGGTTCAGTATAATTCCTCTCATGGCTCATTCTTCATCCATGACTTCAGACAATCGCAAATGGCTTTGAGTTGACAAGCAGTGACAAGCACAGACGAGCTAGACCCTCAATACGACGTCAGACGAAACAGAAAAGCTGCAGATAATGGTATGTGGGTAAAGGCATGTCTAGTATATAGATCCCGCTTGTAGGCTACTCAGATACTTGACAAATCGAGGAATTCGGCCTACGAGGTGTCAAACTATTTACTTTACATTATGAAAACCGACAGACCTGTGTTCCAGCGTTTATGGAACTCTAGTAATCAAACCGTGGCACATAAAAGCAAGTACAAGCGCCGAGGCTCTGTTAGAACTCATACAGGAAACAATAATAATTATTATTATCAGCTGCCGAAGCTGATAGTAGCAGTTGCGAGCGAGACACGCGATTACGGAAGAGAGTGGCGTTCAATTCATCTGTTATAGCGACACTTCAGTAAACTATCGCAACACAATATAGTCACTAATGGCTTAAATATATTTTATAAATTTGAACGCAGTTTAGTGAGAGGTTGACAAAATCGGCGGCCAAGAGATGTTGCTAAGCGATAGAATAGTACTGTGCTCATTTACACACCTTTTAGACGCTTCCCACTCATGGTTGAAATGAAGCAAACGCACGAATATCATAGTCTGATGATAAAAAATAGATATACATGTGTCATCCATAGAGTAATGTCAGTCTCATTTACCCAACCTAAATATGATGTTTCTAATAGCAACAGCAGAATAAGTGCGGGTAGTTTTTGAATAAGTGGCAGTAGTATTTGATAATACAACATTATTTTCTTCTCTACCTCACTCAGCTTCTTTCTCAGCCCTTCCTCCTCTGAAGCACAAATCAAGCATTGGAGAACTGAGAACAAAGTAGGAACACAATCATGACCCAAGTATAATACAATGCAATAATAGTCTTACAATACAATTGAATTTGAAGCGATCTTCTTACAATGTTCAGAAATGCACTCAAGTTTCAAAGTGCTTACGCGTCTGACGGGGCATCTGCAAATATCGCCTCGGATGGGATTCGAACCCGTACTACCCGCTTTAACCTGAATGAATGAACAAAGAGGACCGACCCCGATAGCATTGATCACTTGCGACAGAATAATTATGAAAGACAATATTAATTTATCTTTGACTCAATTAGGATCGCCGCTGAACGAAGCATTCGCTAGATGGCTCCAGTGTACAAGAAACCACGGGACAGTCAATCGTTTCACTGTTGTGAAAACGACGCTCTGCACTGTAGGCTACAGGGCAGATGATTACCATCGCCCTCCTCGCTTATCTAGGCTTCGGACTGGCTTCACTCGATTACAAACAGTTCTGCTAGATATGTCTATGAATCTGGGCGTCAACGTGATCTTGCCAGCGATTTAGGTGATGATGTATTATAATTGTGATAACAGCACAAAGAATTAAACGCGTTTTCTCAAATTTATACAATCTGATAAATGCATTAATGAAAAATTTACATTTACCACTCTAAATGCACTAGAAAAATTTAAAATTTAAAATCTAATTTAAAAATAAAAATAAAAATTTAAAATTTAAAATCTAAAATTTACCACTCTAAATGCACTAGAATGCACTCTATGCTTGAACACATTTCTGTTTTTGAGTTTGGTTTTAATCTTGAGTGGTGTTTTAATAAAGGATGAAATAATAATAAAAA
Source organism: Lumbricus terrestris (assembly GCA_949752735.1). NCBI lineage: Eukaryota > Metazoa > Annelida > Clitellata > Crassiclitellata > Lumbricidae > Lumbricus > Lumbricus terrestris. Next base: position 11,620,295 of record OX457048.1, on the reverse strand, counting down.
AAATTTTTTTTTTAAATCTGATAAATATGTTTTAAAGGTGTTTATTCTGTTTATTCTGTTACCGGTTGTGTATCGCCATCTTGCTGAAACGATACCGCAGATATCGCATTACCATGAGTAACTTCTAAGTCGGGGATCGAACCCGCACTCTGCGCGTTACAGGTCGACCGCTCTAAACAGAAGAGCTGAAAAAAGAGACCCAACATCTTAGAAGTTAGAACGAATAATAATCGTCGGTGGACAAAGCATTCGCTAGATGGCTTCAGTGCATTCGAAACACGAGACAGTTAAGAGATTGGTCGGTTAGTTTCTTTGTATCCGACGCTTTGCAATGCACTGGGAGATGAATAACGACGCCCTCCTCGATTATCCATGTTTCAGACAGGCATCACTCGATGACAAGCAGTCGTATTATTCTATTAATATCGCATGACCCTCAAATGCCTTCAACGTAATCTCACAGGCGAATGAGGTGATGACATTTTGTTCGATGAGTGAAATAATTTTTTTCCCATATATTTAGCGTCGTCATAATTATGTCATCATTGGCTGTTGACGACAAATGAAATTATATACAGGCATAAATCAAATACTTTTCATATGATGATTATTACTATTAATCAGGAGTTTAACGACATCTTATAGCTACAAAGGCTGTTGACGTCTTTAAAGATTTTAACGTATGTCCATTCACTTTTGTTCAACTGTTCAGCAGTTTTTGTCCTTTTTCTCTCTGTTTTCTTTTCCTTTTTCCGAGATGTGATGGCAATATCATTATACATTTTCACATTTCATGATGTTTACATAATACAACATCTACATGTAGGCTACTTAGATTAACTCTGATATCTATTGCTTGTTTACAAGCAAGTTTGAACATTCATTGACCCACAATGAAAATATTTGCAGATTAGATATTCAACATTAAAATAAATAAAAAATCAAAATCAAATTTTGGTCGCGTTTTCTGGAATTATACAGTCTAAAGAATACGTTTTAAAGGTGTCTAAAACAATCAATCTGTTAACGATTGTTTATCTCCATCGTCTAGAAACGATTACGCGTATATCTCATTACAATGCATTCTAGGTCAATGTATCTCTTTAAAGTCTAATCTAATAATAATATTTCTTGTTTACGACGTTTTTTCTGAATGCACTCAACCGTTGTGTGAGAAGGGATTGCTCACGAACCATACGTTAGAACTTATAAGAATAAAAATACAGTGGCGGCGCCAGACACTTTTTGTAGCCAGGGCAGTCACACAAGTAACCAGGGCAGAGGGTGAGTCGCATGCTCGGTAGTGCGCGCTTACATAGGTCTATAATTCTGCTCTATATACAGTGCTTGCCATAAATCACACACCTTACATTATTAGGGTTGGCTGGTCAGAGGATCAAATGGGCGAAGCCATAAAACCGAACACTTTGACATTTAAAAAGCAAATCCTAGAAACCTTGTACAGGGTGGGCCATAAAAAGACCTTCCTAAAGTGTTTTGCCAATATCCAGAAGTAAAAAATTAATAAAATTTGACAGGTTTAAAGACAATTCATAATTATTATACGCAGAGTGGCCAGATTTCACCCCAATATTTCAAACAGAACAGTTATATCATTTTTAGTGAGACAACCGACTTTTGACTAATCAAAATCATAATGCAGCTGAAAGTAGCAACAAAGCGATTTTTTATGTCTCATCTCAAATAATAATAATGTTGTTGTTATCAAATTAACGTGACAGTACATAACATCCTGTGTTCAATGTGTCCACCACCAATGCCTACACTTGTTTTAAGAGTTTTGCACAGTTTTGATGGACTTGGTGATGTGTTCCAGAGATAAATCTTCCCAATGAACTCCAACGCGACCATCAATTTTCATTCTCTTATCGTTCTTGGTTGTGGCTGCAGATTGCGGTATTTCCCGAGCAATAGCTCTCCACAGTTGACAAAATCATCTGATTCAAACCCGGATATTTGGAACCATTTGTTCTTCTCAATGAAACCAGTAGGGCCTACAGGAATATTGACGTTGAACCGATTTCCATTCATAGACGGCACATCTCTTAACTCTCAATTTCATGTTAGCTCTTCATTTCTCTGCAATTACTGTTTATCAGATTAGGCGCCAACTATAGCTTTATCTCCAAGGCCTAGCTCATGAAGTGCATGAAAACAAATTTGCGTACCAGCGACACCTTGGGAATTTTGCTTGGATAGAAATTTCGATTTTATTATTTTAAAAACAAAATTACTAATCAGAAAAAATCTTTATTTACCAACTCAACAGTCATCTTGGTAAATGATGTCACAGCGATTTGCAGCTATGCTGGTACCTACTTTTCTAACTAGCCTAATTATAACGATTTTCTGTCAGTAACACGTTTATTTGACACAAATTATTTGAGATGTTGCTTTATAAATTCGTTTTGTTACCTTTTTCTGCGTCATTTTTTTGAATCGTCTCATAGCCTATAGCAGTGAGTGGTCTCATTAAAAGTGATATAACCTTTGTTCTGCTTGAAACATTTTAATTAAATGTGGCCATCATGTGTGAATATCAATTGTCTTTAAGTCTGTAAAATTTCATTTAAAATTACTACCTCTGGCCAGGATTATGAGCACAAAAAACTGTAGGGTCATTTTATGGCCCAACCTGTAGCCCTGCCAGAATTTCGCCCTGCCAGAACTTTTGCCCTGCCGCACAGCGGACGGACGTGAACAGTAAGAAGCAATATGCCCGAACAAATTCTCCTGGGGTAAAATTTATGGCAGGGCAACGACCAGGGCAACAGCCAGGGCAAAGGCTTTTTTACCAGGGCATTTGCCCTGCCATGCCCTGGCGTAGCGCCGCCACTGTAAAAAATACTGTCTGAGACTTTACAAGGCCACGCTCTCTAAATGGATGAATGTATCAATGACGAATCAACGGAACAGGCATGGGCAACCTAAGTGAGATATGGAGAGGCCATTCTATAGCGCTATAACAACCACAAGAAAGGCACGGGTTTATTTGATAGTCGCAGTTGCAAGCGGTCTGAGAGCCCATTGGTGACTTATTATTTAGAGACATTGAACCGCTAACACTTCTCTTACAGTTGGTTCAGTATCGTTAATGAGACATCTGACATGTAACTCGTAAATAACTGTAAACTATTTGTAGAGAAACAGTTTAACTGACATCATATTCAAACAGTGAAAGTAAAAAGACAACATTGCTGACATTTAAGTACTAGTGATACAAAAATTGTGAATCAAGTGCTTTCTGAATATTGATATAGTATATTGTTGTGCCAGCAAGTTTTTTATAGACAAATTGCCAAATATAAAAGATCTGCTTTACAATGGGATTTTTTGTCAGAGAAGAGTCAGAAGACATGGCAGAAGGAAACTGATATTAGTATTATTTTGGTATCTGCAGAAAGTTCTGTTCAAGTCCTTTGCATTTGTGTGTAAAACATTCTGCTACCCCACAATTCCATATTGGAACTGGAAATTGACCTACGTTTTGCAATATGCAATTCAGGATAGCTCACTCAGTATATTCAGTTACTATTTATACAGCCTTAGAATGCACCACTATTGTAGCCCACTCTACGCCGGTGTCACGAAATATAGTATCCCACGTATTAATTGTATCCCCCAAATTAAAAAAGGCGAAAAACCGCTTCCGCGTGTTTGTTTTTTAGCAAATTAATTTTCATCTGCTTTGTTTTGAACAATGACACTAACAGGTATGTTTATTCCTTCTAGATAATTTTTTTGCCCTGCTTTTAGAGCACTTAAAACATTTAAAACACTTAAGAACACTCAGAGTCACTAAATAAATCCGAGTTGCCTTTATCTGAGCATTGCTTAGGAGACTTAACCCTTATAGGGTATCGATTTTTTTCACAGTTGTTGGTAACCGGGGGGTAAAAAAATACCCCCAATTTATTTTCGTCAAATCTATGGAAATGAATAATTATTCTGATAGACAAGGACAATAGAACACATTATTGAATGTAATGAGTAAGAAATCTTGAATTAAAATGATGACTCGTTCTAATATGACTGTCTAAAGCGAAAGTAGTAATAAGTTGTGACTCAATGCTACCATGCTACCAGTTTCAGATACTGATCACTAAAGACAAATGCTGTGTCGTAGGGTTGATTGAAATAACAAACTGCAAGCAATAACAAGCGGCTGTAATAGTCAGTAACTATGACGTTTACAAATTTTCACTTGACAAAACTGACAAAATAGAACATTCAGTGACAAGTAGGTCTACACCAGGGGTGCGCAACCTTTTCGTCATTGTCGGCCGCATCAAAGGCGTACATTTGTACCACGGCCGCCAGTGTGTAATCCTAGTCCCCTCCTCCGGGGGTGGGTGGAAATCGAGTTTTCTGGGCAGGGACAAAGAAGCGTCCGGCGGACGATCGTCGATGTGCGTAACGCCGAGAGGGGAAGGGTTCATTTTTTTCAATTATCACAGTGCAATGGTAGCATTTTTATTTTAAGCTGTCATTTAAACAAAATTGTTGTACATTTTCAGTGCTGATAAGAGTAGTCTAAGGCTTCAGTAAAATAGTATTCTTCGGCCTACAATAATTTCGCTTTGAGTTTTTGAGTTTTTTAATGGTACCGTTTTAAGATGTCACTTTGACGGCGTTTTACAATGTACAGAGTGACGTGAGAGAGAAATTGCTGCATGATCAGTCTCTTTTCCAGCATGAATGCACTTAACTGCTTCCAAGGTCACGAGTTCACCACCTGAATAGGGCTTTACAGCACTGCCAAGACAATATGCCACTCTATTATACGCACTCTGCGCACATTCGTAGCTTTCGCAAAGGTGGCCATGAACGATGTCTGCTGTCGACAATCGCTCTTCAAGTTCTCCACACAAACCTTCTTCGAGTCAACTTCTAATTTAGCATATAGGGATGAGATTCATGACGGCGAAAATGCATTTTGCGTTGTCCGCTTTTAAAGATTTCACTACTTTGCCGCAGATGAGGCATTTCACTGATTGTTTCTTATTAGCTGTCTCCACTACGAAAAAATCGATTTCCCATTTCTCATTGAAGCTCCTCTCCCAAAGTTCGCTTTCTTTTCTGAGACATCATAATCGAGTAAATCGACAGCTCACAATTTGTGATCTGCACATAGAATACAGAAAAATTACGTACCGTATTGGTTCCTCTTCTAAATTCGCAGTGAGTGGGTGACCTATTCATGCACACCTGCAGTCAGACAACCGCATGATCAAGGACTGAACCCCGGCTTAATACGACACCTGTTACGCATACTGCATGACACAGATACATTTGTGCAGGGTAACTTAATATACCTGAAGATTATCAGTGGTGTAAGTTTCTTTGGGCAATGGGCACTTTTCCCGGCCAGCTGACTGTCACGATCTTTCCACGGACTAGTGGAGGAATATTGGTACAATATTGTATGAAGTGATTGACTGTCGAGGGCTGGAGATGGAATAGTATTACTCTGCCGTCCTCTTTGAGCTACATCTGGACGATGCATATGCAGCTGATAGAGGTCTGAGTATAAGGTGCATGCACATGCGACGGACAATGTGTGGCATTCTTGTGTGCATGAGTGCGTGCTTCTAGAGAGAGCACGGGCTAATTCCTACATACACTCAAACAGAGACACATGTAACTAATTACTTCACTTAACCTTAGTTTCAAAACATTGGAATAAAAATATTTATGAATTAATCGGCACACGGCCGCCAGTAGGCTATGTAATAATTAGACCACGCGTCCACGGCCGCCAATTCTTCCTCTCACGGCCGCATGCGGCCGTACGGCCGCAGATTGCGCACCGCTGGTCTACACCCATGATATATTTTACCACAGTTTCAGTGGGCAATCTTATGCATTCGTATGATATACAGTAGTGGCCATATTATTATGGACAAGGCTAATAAAACGGTTTTTTGGTACATATATACATACATACATACATGCATACACACATATATACATACACACATACATACTTGCATACATGCATGCATCGTTACATGCATAAACACATCTATATATACACTTATATATACATATATACATACACACATATACATACATACATATGCACATACATACACACAGGCATACACATACACATGCATGCATACATACATAAATACATACATGCATGCATACATACATACATGCATACATACATACATACATGTACACACATACACTTACTTGCATACATACACGTGTGTATGTATATATGTATGTATGTATGTATGTATGTATGTATGTATGTATGTATGTATGTATGTATGTATGTATGTATGTATGTATGTATGTACATGTATGTGTGTATGTATGTGTATATGTATGTATATATGTATATATTTATGTGTACTGTGCATGTATAAGTACATAATTATGCAACTTCTTTTGGACATACGTGTTGAACGCTGCTGCATCAACCAAGAAATAGTAGTCTGCCGCTAGATGGCAGCGCAATATGGCACAACTGAAAACGACATTTTGAAGAAAAAACATATCTAGGAAAAGTCACAAAAGCAAAAGTCTGTTTTGTTTTATTCAAAAGAAGCGTACGAAAAAAGTAGACTGGGGGTTATTTTTTACCTCCCGGTTACCCTATAAGGGTTAAAACAATTAGAGTCACTCTAAATTTTGATTACAGCATAATTTTTCATTATGCGCATTTTTTCAGAAAAGGAGATAGAGTAGTTTATCCCCCTCGGATAGTATATATAGATCGGTTAATTCCATCCGGGGGATAGATTAATTCATCCCCCTGGATAGCTTTCAGGTGGGATACTCTCTTTCGTGTCACCGGCGTGTTATCCATTACTATACCCACCAATTTGTTGAAAGTGACAATTTTAAGCGCAGTGACCTTCTGCTGATCTTGCATTTTTACTTTTGAATAGCGATTTGGTTGAATAACGCACATGCATTTATACTGCGCCTCTACAATTCCTAATTTTCTTTTCAATGATTCCGATGAGGTTTTGAAATAGTAGTAGTTGTTGCAGATTGACGTCACCCTGTGGCAACAAAGACCATTAGCGACGCCCTCCTCCTTTATCCAGGATTGTGACTGGCACTGTCAGGGTGTGAGCAGTGGAGAAGTTGCGATTAGTAGTGGTTTCAGTTTAGCGACACTGTGTGATAAGAAAGATGATTATTCGGGGATTACCGATTACATATGTAGGTTTTGCACTGTCTTGCACAATTTGTGGGGCACGGTGGTGTAGTGGTTGCGTCGCTGCCTTAAAGCCGGAAGGTTCGAGGTTCGAATCCACCTCGCCGCGTATATAGGGACCTTGGGCAAGTCGATCCTTCACTCGCAATTGCTCAGCGCTTCGGCGTGAAACTCCAATGCAGTGTCCGCGCTGTAGTCTGGAGCGCCTCTGAGTAGCGGTTGAGGGCTTGAAGATGCGCTATAACAAGTGCGCATACAAACAAACTGCCAGAATGCACCCATTAGCGGAGTTCCAACGGCTTCCAATCTCTTTATACATTGACAATATTATGGTATAAAGGGTGTTCCTCCATTTTACGCATATTCGTTGTAAGTATTCATGACAAATTGTTGCATTAGAACTCGGCAGTTATGACAAAATATTTATAAGATCGGTTTATATCATTTTAAAGGTGTCTACAGAGAGCATGCAATAATTATACATGGTTAATTAGTTCTAGCCATCTACAAAGTTGTGCGGATTAAAAGAATGTTATTGCCTTTGTGAGGTTCCAAAGAGGCGCTAAAATAATGGCGAATGATTATTTTAAACTCAGGTCACTGCATGCAGACATTTTCTATACCTGGTAATACATGTACATTGCTTTAAAACTTACTGGCTAATTAGAGATGATTAATCGGTTTCTGACTTATTTATAGGTTTTTGGCATGCATGGACCTCTTTCCTGAAACCACTCTGGTTCGCCTCCTATCAGGTTATGTTCATTTATAAGTATATAATTATATATATATATATATATATATATATATAAAATCAGTGTATTTGTGTTATCATTATGCGGCATAATGATAACGCTCATCCCTTAATCCGGGTTCTGCACTGGCATCAACTGATGGTAGAACCCATTTCCTTTTCATGGTGTTTCATTGACACCATAGCCGGATATTGTCAATGTCACTCAAGGGCGGATACAGACATTTTAGAAAGGTGGGTTCAAAATATTAGGTCTTGGGACAGGAACAAATTTCGTCTTGGTCACCAAAAAATCTGATGATCTTTTTTCCAGTCATTTCGAATTCCCAAAAAAGACCGCCAACATAGTTGATGACCTTTTTCTATTGCTCGTGCAGTGTTCTTAAGCCCCTGCACGGACCTCGTGTACGGACCTCGTGGGGCGTGGGTAGGCCTGCGAAACTGCCCATTGGTGGCACATTAACTTTCCGAACCAGAATAGCTGGTAAAAATTAAAGAAATTTTTAAATGGGTCCATGGCCGGATTTTACCCCTGGATCTGCCCCTGATGTTATTCTATCTCAGCTTTGTTCACTTAATTAGATGTCGCGTTGCAATGGAATATTGAGTGCTCGTCTTAGACACCTTGAATATACTTTCGCTTACGTTATATAAATTGCAGATGACGACGTATTCCTAGTAGAACTGTGTCCATGAACCAAGTCAGATTAAGTGAAAAAGAATCAAACAACACAATTTTATATTCAATCAACTTCACAACTATTTAATAATATGCGGTCAAACGATCCTCTTCAGGATTCTTCCTCTTCGTGCAGCCAAGATTTTCGTCATACCGAGAATGTCGGCAACTTATACTTGAAATACTATTCCAACGACCTGAAGAGGTCCATGACACTATCACCTCGTTTGAATTAATGATAATCTGTGATCCATTCACCTTCTATATCGTCAGAAAGAGGCGACGTATATTAGTAGAATTTGGTCAAAAAGAATCCGATGCGTATCTTATCCGCTATCCCGGTCTACTCTCTCTTAGAACCACGCATCTCTTCTTCTCAGCCGACGATTTTCTATTCATGCTTACGACTAAATAAACCAATCGTTCGATGACATTTTTTGATTGCATTACGATAATGACCATGATTAGCCTATGTTTCTGTTCAGACCTAAACAGTAAAAAAAATAGTAGCTACAAAATAGCAACAAATAATTAAAATGTTTAAGAAAGTAAATTGCAACCTACAGTAAAACGATCTTCTCATCTGGATTAATACACTCGCTTCACCGTCTATCTCTGATCAGAAGGAGGCGATCATACCTGCCATGTCGATGCAAGATATAGTTATGAACGTCAAATGATGAGTCAAGATGATCTTACTTCAGCCAACTTTTAACAGTGATCGCAACATCTGGATCAAAGGTAAAGAGATCACCAGTTAGTTGCTCGATAGCGCGAGGTCTGGCTATCATGGGATGGGAAAGAAAAGCGATGGTATACAGACGATGATCGGAGGCTCATCAGCGACACTCGGTGATAAAGAGGGTGTTACATTTGGATTAGTTCACACACGGCAGATTAATTAACATCCTATGGGTCGTAAATGACGTTTAGAATATCCGACACGACGAGGGACATTGACAATCACATGGATCGGAATATTAATAATGTCAGCTGTCCTCTCGAAACTATGTCCAAACGAAGTTCCACTCGTAGAAGCCGTCGTTCTAGTTTCAGTTTCATCACTGGTTTTGGAAAGACCCATTATGGTTGAATTATGGGAAGACCAACATGTATGGTGTTACAGTAGTCCAGCTCTGGTTCATGCACTGCAGCGACGAACTCCAGCATCATTAATGCTGTGAGCAGGTCATGATCATGAAAAACAGACGGATCATGTGGAAGCAAGGATAGCAGGGCCGACCTGTCAAAGGGTTATTCTTAACTTAACAAAGTAATAATAATGTTATAATCTTCTCATTGTATGACAGAAATTCTAAAATGATCGCTATTCGCAGACAGAGCACAATTGAAAAAATTTATAATACCGGTAAACAGTATTTTAAGGTGTCTAAGGAAACAATCAACTGCAAAACCACAGAGTGTGGTCGCCAGAGCAAGTAAAGACGATCTTAACATTCATATTGTCATTGGATACATTTCAACGCGATAAAATACCATTTAGTCCTAACAACATCCACATATCCTGTTTTTTTCATTCAAATACACCAACATCCATCCAGTCCAACATTAAACCGTCCAATGCACTCATGATCGATCCTATCGTACGACTATCCATAAAATCAAACGCCTACACTATACCAATTCGACGAATTCTACCATAATCCAACCAAACTGACATTGTCATTGAGAAGTAAATGGAGATCACAAAAGACTGTCGTTAAATAATTCTGTAGATAATATGAATTTGTGAGGCACGTATGTCGAATAATAGAGAATTTAATGCTCGAGTGAGACACCTTAAAATGGCTTGTATTAACCCTATATATGTCTATAAAGTGGTTTTTACCACACCACCCATCCCTTTGTGCTTATCGCACCCCAGACTTGTTTTTTGTTGAATTTCAACATCGTGTGGCCGCGAATGACCGCAAACGCCATTGTTGACTTTATTGACATCTGTTTCGGTTTTACAATGCCTCGTCATAACATATTATATATTCGTTTAATGACAAAACCAAGTGACACACCGCACATGGGTATAATTATGAAGATATTATCTAGAATGTAATATAGAAAAGTATATAGCAGAGGTAAACTTATAATTGTGGCGTAACCCCCCTTAATATATTCCCTTCTTACTGGCATCAATAAAAGCTCGAGCAGTTTTCGCTTTCTATCTTTATTTTGTGAACATCAATGACCGTAAGCGTCGAATTCAACATGACACTATGACTCACACGCACGACGGTATTAACTGACATATTTAGGAAATTCGATGTATTTATATCAAAAATGGGTGAAACGTGTCAGAGGTGTCTAGCACGACCGCTGCTCTAACGACTAGCGACATCTAGGTATTTTCGACACAGACGCCAATCTGCGAGGCCCTTGAGTGCCGAACACACGTGAAATGAGCGATGAGAGACCCACATATACAATTATACATGGGCACCAGGACCGGTATGTACAAGACATGGCATAAGGCTATCTATGTTTAGTGCCTAAACGCGCTTTGTAATTCCCGATATAGCCATTGGAATGTATCCGTATGTACGAAACAAAATATCAAACAGAATAACTAAGCTACACATTCCTTGCAGCCGACGATGCATGACGCTTGCTCTTCCCCAATTCAATAGGTTATAACTGAGTGCGCATGCGTGAAAGATATTTATATGCGGTTGTTGACAGCGTGGGGTAAACAGAATCAGACCTAAAGCGGCCCTTAGGGAAATATCGGACGGCTGCCTATTGTTCGCGCTGTCCAGCTAGAGTCGGCCGTCTATTGTTCACAATGGGAGTAGCCGGCCAACTCCTACCTCGGATTTGGAATAACGTTATACCTAGCACAGCTCGCTAAGCTCGAGCCATGCATACCGAATTAACACACTTCTCCCGCATAGACGATATTTAAGCCATCTATAAGAGTTAAGCCCTTATGTGCATACGGGCCCAGAGGCGGAAACAGAAATTTTCGAAATAGGTGGCGAAAATTATCGGTCGCGGGTGGGAAATTTTCGTTTTTTTAGTCATTTGTCGAATTTCAAATAAAAAGACATAATTTTGTCAGCCAAAATAGTTGATGACCTCTTTTTTACAGATAACATTTCCCAGCAAAACCGTTCCATTTTCCCCGCTAAAATAACTGATGACCATAATTTTTAAAATAAAAATCGTAGTGTTCTTATTCTTAAGCCCATGTACGGACCTGGTGTACGAACCTCGTGGGGCGTGGGGAGGGCCTGCGAAATTACTCATGGGGGACAGGTCAACTTTCCGAGCCTGAATAGCTGGTCAAAAATGAAGAAATTTCTAAATGGGGGTGGCCATAGCCGGATTTGCCCCCCTGATCCGCCTCTGATGCATCACGCGCCACAAAGAACCGAGATAACTGATTTCGATGCTGTAAGACATTGATTCCCAACCTTTTGGGACTGTAGGGCCACTTTTGATAAGTTGGAGGACACGAGGGCCTCCTTTTCTTAGTTGAAGAACAATTATAGGGGTCACAAGGCTAAAATTTGATTAATTAAAATAGAATAGAATGTTTGATGTTATTTACGTCAAGATAAAATAATTCGTAATAGAAAATAATTATGTGTTCTGTCCTGTTCAAATCGTCAATTTCTACATATAATTATTTTTTTAATTCGTTGAGATACGAGGACCACTTATTTAGACCTGGGGGCCACTTTTGGCCCGCGGGTCACAGGTTGGGAACCACTGCTAGTAGGCCTATAAGAAATCTACTGTATTATTATGTAATCCATCTAAACGCGACTGAATATTAATTCTTTGATGAACATGCAAGATGTCACTAGAATCACAAAATAAATATAGCTCTCCCTTTAAACACCTTTAAAAAGTCACACTTAAGCAATTTATTTGTCTTCTTCCAAATTTTTTTAAAATAATTATTGACCCAATAATTGTTTTGTATCACGCAATGGCCTGATTTTCACTTAATGAAGAACTTGACTGCCGTTGAACCACCACGGATCCATTCGCTTGTCGTGTCATGCTTCACACATAAATAGAATTGTCTGAAAATATTTTGGGGTGTCTAAATAAAGCGCATTTCTAGACCATCAATAAGAGTTCTAACAGTTGAAACAGCAATTCTAGTAGCATGACCCCTTAATATTAGAGAATGATTTAAATCAAAATAAGTATAAAAACGAAGGAAAGAAGGCTACTAAAACCATGGATACTGGTTTAGTGCGTATACGAGTATTATTCGAACTATAACATACAACAATGTTTCAAATAAATAAGTGTGGTGTAAGAAGTAATAGTTCAAAAACATTCTCTTTGATTGTGATTTGGTGTCATGTCGAGAGCGCCTACGAGGAGTTCTCTTGAAGTGGCGCTATACAAATGCATGATTACAATTACAATTTTAAAAGCACAAAAGAACAACTTAACTGCTATAATATGCAGAAGAACTGAAAGCTGATAGCTCAATGTAATAGCGGCAGGTGAAATGCTGTATGTTGTCATTGTTAGTATGCAGAACAGAGACAAATGATAGAAAATAGTCATAGATAGAAAGAGGTACGGAATAGAGTCCAAGCAACGGTAGAGAAAAACCAGGGAATCAGTGTAGAAAGTGGTGAGTTTAATAGAAATAGAAATTTAGCCTAGAAAAAGTTTTAAAAAAAATCTTATACCAGAATGGATTGAAATGATAATAGTGATGAGTGGAGGAGATGTGCAGACCTACACGATAAGGCTCTCGATGCTGTAAGCATGATTGCATAGGCGTTGGGGACATTTCGGCAGTGGGGGAGGGGCCAAAAATTTGATTTTTGACCGAATATTATACTTTAAATTTTTGGTCGCACGCACCGCGACTTTATTTTTTAGTCCTTTCGATTTCCAATCCGAAATAACTGATGACCTTTTTTAGCCATTTCGATTGATTTCTCAGCCGAAATGACGGATGACCCTTTTCCCAATCGAATTAACTTATGACCCTTTTTAGACATTTCGTTCAAATCTTCAGAAACTATAGCTATTTTACTCTGTGCGCCCGAAAAATCATCCATTGCCTCTTTGCCCGGAAAACAGTTTCGGCCCTTGCCTGTTTTCCACGAAAAATACAATTGCCCGAAATTAGGGTATTGTGAGGAAGGCGGTTCCAACAAATAGGGCCGAGATATGCGAAGCTTCTGGACTGGGCCGTAGCTCCACGCATGCGTGTAATTACATGTATAATAGTTGTATTTAACGTGTTTTTAATTTGTACGTTTTTATGACCCATTGTTACTTCTATGTATTATAATGAGGTTCTATGTTTCGTTGCGAGTTTGCAAGTAGTAATAAAAAAATTCTTGCTACTTACTTACTTACTTACTTACTAACTTATTTACTAACTTACTTACTAACTTCCTTACTTACTTACTTAATTGCTTACTTACGCACTAACGTACTTACTTACTTACTTACTCACTCACTGACTCACTGACTCACCCACCCACCCACCCATTCACTCATTCACTCACTCACTCACTCAATCAATCAATCACTTACTTACTTACTTACTTACTTACTTACTTACTTACTTACTTACTTGCTTCTTACTTACTTACTTACTTACTTACTTACTTACTTACTTACTTACTTACTTACTTACTTACTTACTTACTTACTTACTTACTAGGCTCTACGCTCTGCCTATTATTAGAAGCAATGCATTCTAACGCAAGGACCTCCGCAACTGGTCGCACTCTTCCAGTGCCAGTCACAAGCCTGGATAAAGGAGGAGGGCGTCGCTAATGGTCTTTGTTACTACACACTACACAGTGACGTCAAACTTCAACTACTACTGCTATTATAACTCAAGGAATTACTCTAAAAATATTCCGTTCCACTCCTTTATATATATATATTGCAATTATTGCTATTATAAAAGGTGTGTGATATCAAGCGAAATATTTCAATTTCAGCTGCACCCTGGGATTATTAGTCCAACTAGTATTTTGTCTGCCTAATTATAGTGATCCATTCAGGGCCGATCCTTGTGGTCATTCCCCTTTCAATATGTGACTCGCAATTTATAACTATACAAATTATTGATTGTATACAAAATAAATGATTGATTGATTGAATGTATCAGAATGATGAATCATTTCAAGCATATCAGATGTATTCAATCTGTCCTGCTGATGATCCAGTCTTTGTTCCTCCGTCAAAATCATGAGGATAGATCGTTCGCAGAAAGTCCTACTTATTAAAACTTGTTGGTTTGGCAATTAGAGAGGAGTGAGTCCATTGATTAATTATCTGCCCATACAGATTTTCTAGCGATGCTGACTGACACCGTCTTCTCGCCAATGACTGAAAGTAATATTCAAAGCATCTTTCTTCGTGGTGCTAGCATTTGTTTGTATGTGCACTTGTTATAGCGCACCTTCAAGCTCTCCCTACTCAGAGGCGCTCCCGAATGCAGAGCGGACACTGCATCGGAGTTTCACGCCGAAGCGCTGAGCAATTGTGAGTGAAGGACTTGCCCAAGGTCCTTACGCGGCGAGGTGGATTCGAACCTCGAACCAATGACGCCACCACTACACCACCGCCCCTCCCTAAAGCACTGAATATATTACTTGCGGTATGGAACAGATTTGAGACATCAACGTCAGAAACAGTTGCCACACATTACTTCACATATGGACGAACGCTTTGTAACGTAGCCTAATATAACACTTTAGTGTCATTTGTTATAAATATTTCGAGCATGACCAGGCCTGACGTACCTCGAACCTATAGTTGTCCTTCGCTTTTGCTAAGATTTGGCGTCGTGAGATTCGGTTAGGTTTGGGGTCGGGGTTAGTGTCGTCATTGTGTCCTCTTCAAGCATCATCGCATTAGACTGTTTGACCTATAATTGTGTAGCGACCAGGGGCGGATCCAGAGGGCAAATCCCGCTATGCCCCCTCCCATTGAAAAAAACGCCAACAGAACATGGTCCCCCCATTTAGTTTCAACAAGCTTTCATCGGCATATTTTCGTTGTTTAATAAATGCATAAATTCGCCATCGCTCTAAATTGGGCGCAAAGTCCCATGTATCGATAGATAGTGGTCGACTTAGAAACCTTTATCATGAATTCGACTATTAATATAAATAATGGCAATTCGGTTACTCGCTTAATCGCTCAACATTCCTCGTTATAAAAATTAGAGTGGCCACATTTACTCACGACTTCGATTAATATTCATCTGACGAGTTCTTCAAGCGTTCAGCGACAAATTGTTTGCTTCTCGACAGACAGGAAAAATAAAAGTCCTCCTCCTCCTCCTCCTCCTCCTCCTCCTCCTCCTCCCCCTCCTCCTCCTCCTCCTCCTCCTCCTCCCCCTCCTCCTCCTCCTCCTCCTCCTCCTCCTCCTCCTCCTCCTCCTCCTCCTCCTCCTCCTCCTCCTCCTTGATGGTGTTCCGCATAGATAACCCAATCTGCGCATTTAGTCATGGTGCTTTCATGGTAGGCCTATTACATTGGGTGCAGAAACCAACGAGCTACAAAGACGTTGATGTTCGTATCACATGACAATTAAAGGACACCGATTTTAAGGCCAATGAACGACAGAGATTGGCGGCTATGGTTGAATGTCGGTCCAAAGTCCTTGCGAACTCGAATAACATCACGGCGACATGTTCGTTCGTCTGCACTAGATGCAAACCAAGCTGACAGTGAACAGTACTGATGTATAATTGGTAGAACGGATAGGAGACTCGCATAGAGTGGAATATCGTTCCATGTCTTTGGACAGAACGTAATGGCTACTTGAACAAAAATAACCAAAATTTTATTCTCGTTCACCTCCAGTCTACAACAGACCCAGGACTTTCTCCACGTGATTGGTGACCTAAAGGTCAATAAATGCTGTAGGCCTATTATTCACTCCACGGATCTTTATTGTGCAGACACCATTCAAATCAGGTGGTAAAATCTATTGGCGACTAACATATACGGATATTTATATGGCATGTTGCTACCGTTTTGAAGGTGTCCAATAAGACCATTACATTATCGCCATCGTGCTGCTTCTGTGACCGATGACACTGAAGTCACCTCAGATGGCCGGAGTAATAAAATTGTTGTTGTGAGATTTATATAACGTCAGTAGTAAGCAACGTGCGAAAACGAGCTTACTGGCTGATGATCAGTCAAAACGGAATCAAAGGACATGCGGTGATCAGTCTCGGCCAGATTTCCGGAGATAAATAATTATGTAAGTCTCGTTTAAATCGCAGGGTCCAGTCAAATTCGCGATATTGTTAAGATAACGTTGTATGCAACCTATTGAGATACTTATAATGAATAATTATTTATCAATATTTATGCGTCTCTGAGACATTTTAAAAGCACATAAAAACTGTCTTGTTTGACCATGCTGGAGTCGGGAGCGCCTGTGAGTAGTTTCTTTGAAGAGGCGCTATTTAAACATTTTTATATTTCTCTATTTTTTACCAAGAAACATTGGCCATGCCCGGGATTTGAACCCGTGGCCGAGAGAGTCGTTTTCCACCACGAACCTAAATTTTGGGAGCACTTATATATCCTTCGGAGAATACGTGCAAAAGGTGTCTAAAATGGCCACTGCTCTATGCATTGACTAGCGACACCTATTAGATGGTTGGTCAAAATATTATTTATTACTGCGAAATTTTAGATTTAAACCTTACAACTACTTCTGTATCTTTGCTGCAATAAGACGAAGATAAGCTTTTAAATAGTAATAATTATTCTGTAATCAATTTCCCGTACCGCAATTTGTAATCTGAAAACCGTAATTAGTCGCAACACGCGATGGTCATTATTGAACTTCTTTCATACGTGAAAATGACTTAGGTTATCATGTCATCTAGTCGTTTCCTTGTGATATTATTCGATTTCTTTTCATCCATTTAAATTGTGTAAATTGTGCACGTCACCAAATTCCCTTTTATTTTTGTGATGAATTACTGAAAGTCCAATGAATGGAAAGATGGATCTAGATTTGAGCGATCATGACAACAGAGACCGTTTCCCTCGATAAAAATGCTTTTGCGGTCAAAGTCTTTAAGAAGTCGTTGACAACCATTTTGAAGGTGGCAAAAGAGAACATTAGTTTTTCCAGCTTTCAGCGTTACCGAGCGACCTCCTTATAAGTAATGCACCTCGAATTATTATTTTAGGATAATAGGCTTACAAAGAAAGTTACAGCAGTTATTGGTGACAGACTTTTAGGTTTTTTCTTAAAATGATTTATTTACGCCACTCCATGTAATCAGGATATGAATGATGGTAGAGAAGGTTGCTGAAAAAGTCAGCGGCCGCAGTGTTTATAATCTTTGTTATAATTATTTTAAAGGTGTCTAAGGAAAGCAATAAATTTCCGCCTTCAACCAGACTTTGTCGGCTAGACTAAGTGTCGACAGTGCCCTATGATTCGTGTTGAACATGTATCCTGGCGATCGGTTGATTAGTTGTTTTATATTTATTAATGGACATGTGTCCGATAACATAGATGATTGGTATCGTCCACCTTCCTTCTTTTCTTTTTGTAATTGCAAAGCTGTCTGTTCAGTTAGTAGTTAAGTTTAATTAAGATTACTGCATAACTTGTAAATGTAAAGCGCAGTGCGTCTTGCAGGCGCTCAATTAATGAAAAGATTATTATTATTATTCTCCAGACCTTGAACTGGCACAACCACTGTCTGGATATTGTACCAGTTAATTGCGCTGGCGAAGTTTAAGAGTCTGAAGTCAGTTTAAAAGGTGTCTAAGACGAGCACCATATTCATCCTTCCTTCTAAGCGTTCATTTGTAACTTTTTCATGATTCTAACATGTTGGTTCCAGGAAATAAATTGAATTTAACTTCTCACTGACATTGTAATTGCATTAGCTCTCTCAACGCTCACGAGTCTCACATCTAAAGAGAGGAGAGACTATGTATTAAGTAGGGATCCAGTCTTTGAGACTACCATCCTGTGTAGCTTTCAACCAGGCTACTTTCAACCTTACCATGTGATTCGTGTTGAATCGCTTTCATAATAATACCCACCGATTCTATTTGATATTTTCAGCAGCTGCCACTAGCTCCATTACTAATCGCTCAGACAGAGGGATGGATATGTGGAAAAGCAATTACATGAGTGCATGAATGAGTTAATTGATGGAGCGATGGTTATCGCAATGCTACCAGTTATTGAAGATACAAAAAAAGTATGGTTACTGGAAGTGTCGAGAATATAAGGATGTCTGTTCAACTCATTCAATAGAAGGAAGATGTTTTACTTCTGAAAAAGCGATTGTATAAATACAGTTCACATTAGCGGGGCACAAGATCAGAAGGAGAGACCGAGATCTGGAATGCTAATATCAAAGACTGGATGGAGATACCTTTCGATTAGATGATGATGGAAACAAATTATAGAGAAAGATGGAGAAAACGTGTCCGTCGAGCGACCAACCATCGATCTGAGGATGGTTAAAGACAAGACAACACAAGACGAGTGGACACCTTCAAAACGATATAGAGCGAAGCTATTTTAAATCTGCAGCTACTTAGCAAAGCGATTGCATATTCTACGCTAGCGTGTCAATGAGATCGAAACAACAACATAATCAATAACCCTCTTAGGAATAATGTTTGTCATATAATAATATTATTAGTCGAAGTTAATTACGCATAGCCACTCGTTCTAACAAACTATTATATTGACCGTACTGACATCGCAGAGACGCATCAGATACTTATTTATTAATTTGTTTCATTATTCATTTGATATTTATATAACTCCCATACTGAACAAACTACTCAGAAGTTGTTTTGCGTTCCATCGTCCGAAGTCGATTCAGAAACATTTGGACGTAGATCTATTATTTCCATCGCTTATGCAGTCTGGTGTATGTATGCCAATGACGATTAAGAATGGAAATATCACTGGACTTGAAAACACCACATATGAAACCCCTAAATTTGATGATACAAAAGAACATTTGGCACTACTTCAATCATTTGCCGGTTTAATGTAAGGCAGACGATTAGCTCGTAACCTACCATAATAATTATAAAGCTCTAGTTGCACATAAGTGACTTACCCATTGGATGTTGTGGATTCGGTGGATGATATCAACAGGTCCGTTACACAAAAATAAATCGATGATTGATTCGAAAGAAATAGAAGTCGACATTATAGTTGGGACATTTCGTTATTTCGTTCATAAAACGACACCGTGTTATCATGGGATACTTGACGTCACCCTCTCTCTTAACACAAGCTTTGGTCTGGCACCAATTGATGAGAGACTTTGCTCTTTATCAGCATCTTGTGGCCGCAATTGACCGGTATCGTCGATCTTAACATTATATTGTTAATTTAGACCAGGCACATATCAAATATTTAACGAATCTGTTGAATTTATTAAGTGCGAAGTAAACGTTTATAGGTGTCCAACATAAATCATTAATTTCTGTGAGTGATTTATGGTTATCAATTTATTACGTTGACCTTTAACTTATTTCTGTAAATAGATATAAATATATCATTTTGTGCAGAAATTAATGCTCTATCCAGTGGCGTATTGCAAGTTATGATATCTCAAACCAAACCCAAAATCCATGGGTGGTAACCAACCCCCCTTGATAGTCCATGTCACAAAAAGCTTGGTACTCTGAGGGTTAATCACTCGTAATTAACTTTTCGAATTGGTTAAGTCAGGTGACGTTAACGGTCTTCGTAGACTTCAGATGTCGTAGAACATTCATTCATAAATTCACGCATTCATTCGTTCGTTCGTTCGTTCCATGAATAAGGCCACTTCAGGAAACCTACTCAGGATCGCTCCCAGCTCAGCCACGGCAAAAGGGAATAGACTTCATGAAACAAAGTGGTAATGCACAGCTGCAGCTTTCTATCTATCTATCTATCTATCTATCTATCTATCTATCTATCTATCTATCTATCTATCTATCTATCTATCTATCTATCTATCTATCTATCTATCTATCTATCTATATATCTATCTATCTATCTATCTATCTATCTATCTATCTATCTGTCTGTCTGTCTGTCTGTCTGTCTGTCTGTCTGTCTGTCTGTCTGTCTGTCTGTCTGTCTGTCTGTCTGTCTGTCTGTCTATCTATCTATCTATCTATCTATCTATCTATCTATCTATCTATCTATCTATCTATCTGTCTGTCTGTCTGTCTGTCTGTCTATGTAATTTATATAGCGCTCCTTCAAGGACTCTACTCAGAGGCGCTCCCGACCCAAGCCCGGTCAAAAAGAAAAGTCTTAAGCAATCCATAGAAAGAGCCCGACGTGTTCCGAGGGTGGGAACGCAGGTTAGAGGGAAGGTCATTCCAAACGGAAGGGCCAGTGACCGAAAATGCCCTGCTCTGCATAGTGGTAGTGCGGGCGTAAGGAACCATAAAGTCACCTCTAGAGGCCGAGCGTAGAGATCGGCGACCTACAGTAGTAGAGGTCAAAGTGAATAACTCACAGAGATAAGGTGGTGCTGCGCCCAAGACACAGCGCCAAGCAAAAGAAGCAACCCTGAAGTGGATGCGTGACTGAACTGGAAGCCAATGTAGGACATCACGAATGTAATCAGAGATGTGGCCAAACTTGGGGACACCACCCACCAGGCGAGCAGCCGCCCGCAGGACCCCCTCCAAACCACTCAGACGAACCCGAGGAAGGCCAAAGTAGAGAGAAGAACAGTAATCCAATCGATTAGCAATAAAGACATGAACCAAGGTGGAAGCGGAAGAGGAAGACAAAGAGCGAGACACGACTCGCAGCTGACGCAAATGGTAGTAGCAAGAACGAGTCAGGGCCTTAAGATGGTCAACAAAGGACAGCTTCTGGTCCAGGATAACACCCAGATTGCGCACAGAGGTGGAAAAAACAAATGTGGTTATAGGTGGCAAAAGGGAATAGACTTTATGAAAGAAAGTGGCAATGTACAGCTGCAGCTTTGAAGAAGCACTTTGCATTAGAATGATTTTTACATTTAGGTTTATGAAGCATAGTAACAAGTGAAGTCAGGTGCCGGGAACACCATGCATTTGATGTAAATAAAGTTTAGGCATTCATATAATAAAGGTTAGTAGTGTTTTAAAGGTGTCTAGGACTGCCCACTAGGGTGGATTGAAAAAAATCATCACTATGAAAAGTAATAGCAACCAAAGGTTGCCCAATGATATGTGGGTCAACAAATGTGAAAAAGATTTTTTAAATATTAATGTCTTCAGCCCCCACCAGAGGGCCAAAATTACGAAAAATTGCATCTTTTAGAGACATTTTAATGTTTTCTTAAGAAATATTCGTAGTGCCATACAATTTACCGTAGGAAAGAGCTCTTAAAACTCAGTGGCGCCTCTACGAGGGAGGAAGTGCTTGGGGCTTCACCCCCCCTGAAATCCTGACGCCGCCACTGTTAAAACTAAATAAAATGATGCAATAATTTTGAGAATAGTCCCGTATTTGTCGAAGGTATGAACTTTTAGCCATACCTCCCCTTCGCGACATGTCGCTAAGCCTAAACAGTAAAAGAGCAATAACTTTTTATTTCAACACATAATATGTCATTCGCTTCAGTTCAGAACCGTCTCGTGATGACTAAGTCTAAGCAGTCACCGTGAGGATGTGTGGAAAAAGTCTACATGTTGACGTAGACCGAAGCTGTTAATGAGTCGATTAACCTCACTCGCCCACGAGCATTCCATGTTCTGCATGCGGATGTTGTGGTAACCTGGACACGACCGACTGTAACTTGTATGTTGCCAGCGCTTATAAAATGGTCGTAAACTCCAGAATAAACAACGGAGTAAACGTCGAAGAAGACAAGTCATAAGCGATATCGGTCGGTAGACAGCGGCGATGGTAAGCGTCCTCGAGATGTTGAGAAGAAGTTCAGAAGGGCCCCGAGCCCCCGAATGTGCATAATAAAGTCACACCGAGTTGAATCCGTTTCACCCGAAAGTGCTTTCGATGGAAAATCGCAACTCCACCACAACCACCCATATGAGGAGTGATTAATCTCGATTCCGTACGCGGGTGATCGATGATGTCAAAGCCGGGTGGAGCCAATCTCTTCAGAACGACATCGAAGACTGTTGCCACATGTCTATGCGGCAATCAAGACATCAATGCTGTCGCTGTCGATGGCTTCAGCCACAGAAGTCGATTTGTTTCCAAGACTTACAACGTTCCACGTTCGTAATCGTAATCGCAAACTCGAAATTTATAAAGCGCCACTCGAAAAACAAGCGCGGGGCACCAGCTTATTCACGAGAGCTGCGTTGAGTTAGAGAGTGGTTCGAGTTGATCCGGGTCGAAGATCGATTGTAGGACCACGGTGCACTGAAGAGTCGTCCCAAGTAGATAATATTTCTTTTGGTAGAGATAATACTTTCAACGACTTTGTATCACAAAGATGGTCATTGAAATCGCCATCCTGCTACAAATTATGATTCGAACTGGTCCGATTAAAGGATAGAGCCGTAGCACAGGATCTCTTTCTCGCGCACGAGGAATGAATGATCGGATTTCTTGCCTCTAAAGGCCGTCAGCGTCGACTTTTCATACCTGTAAATTGCCGTGCTCTACGCAAGTATGATTAATTTATTATTACACGCATTTATAGAATTTATATAAAAAATATGGTCTATGATTTTAAGGTGTTTTAGACAAACGCTGAATTATCGGTTACTATATCTACATGTTCCATTTTCTGACTAGTACGATCTGCTGAAAGTATGTAACCTCTCATCATCCTATGTTCTAAATAGATAACTCTTCTATTGCTCTGGTAGTGCCAGGCGCAAGTCTGGATTAAGAGAGGAGGGCGACGCCAATGATAATTGATGTCACATTGTGTCATTTAACAGAAACTATCACTGCTTCTAATTAGGTAAAGGTAAATTATCTAACCAATCGGATGCCGTGTCCTGCGGACTTACTTCATCTTTGTCTTAATGTAGCTCTAAATAAGGAGAGAGAGAGAGAGAGAGAGAGAGAGAGAGAGAGAGAGAGAGAGAGAGAGAGAGAGAGAGAGAGAGAGAGAGAGAGAGAGAGAGAGAGAGAGCTCTAAATATGAATTGCATCATTCGATGACGCGTTGAAGTTTTCATGATGGTCCGCAATGAGTATAATGCGATAACGACTTCACTTTCTTTCCATTTGCGTCGGTATTTCATATGCATTGTTTACTTCCTTGCCGTCTGATATATTCATCGTAGATGGTTGATTTGACCATGGGTGGTGTTAGGGGCAGTAGAACCTTGACAAAAATTGTATAGGCCTACGTTACATGCGTGTATTTGGCCACCTGATCAATACCTCACCAACAATATTGCATCTAAGATTTGCGGATGGTTGGTTGTTCAAAATGTGTAGGAATTTCACAGGATTATTGTGAATGCTGTCTTTCAGAGGAAATGACAAAGGATCAAAGGTGCATCTAGATTAAAGGTTGCCTGCCATCTCCTGGTCATGTTTTTGTGCTTTATGTTCTTTTCTCCACTTCACATTTCTATTGATTTGCTTGTTGGTGGGGCAAGAGAGAGGCTGAGCGAATAGAGACATACACAGACAGCTGGACAAATGCCAGACATAGGGAGATAGACACAAACAGACACCAATAGCGATATAGGTTCGGAAGACATTGACTAATGTAGAGTGTCATCTGGCAGAAATTCTGGCGTAACAGCTTTCTAATAATAGGCCTGTGACTCTCGTTTGCAAACCCAGCCATGCTGGTGATGCATATAGCACTGGTGCCACTGTGGTGGATAGCAGCAACTGTTGTCAAAAAATGGACAACAAAGTGCTCGTCTTAAACACCTTCAATACGTATTCTGCCAGATATATACATAAAGCACGAACCTTACTTCTTTAGAAATTGCCTGCAATGGGTGATGCCAGTCCAAAGCATTGATAACAGGGGATGGTAACCCCAATCATTCGTCACGGGACACGACTTCAGTAAACATCGATAAACATCGTTCACATGAGAGAAAATCTCGGTTACTATTATATACATATCGGTGGTGCCAATCTAAAGATTCGATGGAGGTGGGCGACACTAATCATCTTTTGCACAGATATAAAATACAGTGGCCGATTTATTGGAGCGGTTTCCTTGTATGAACAACGTTTGTGAACGTCAAGACATTGTCTTGCAATTAATTATACATTGGGCGTTTTAGACACCTTAATATATTTTCCTCAAAGTTTTAAATAAAGTAACAACGCTGAAAAAGAAGCCCCCAAGTGCTGTAATATGCCAGGCAAATTTCTGTCCAGGGTAACGACCTCTGTTGTCATAGACCCTGGTCAAATCCGATCCATCCATCCATCTCCAAATGCACTGACACCAAGACAAGGTTCTCAAAAACAACAAAATAAGCCAAACTACTTCATGGTCTGTGACAATAGAGGCAGGTTAGTGAGTATAGAAATTACGATTTTTGCCATGTTGCTCTGAGAATTGAAGAGCGCTTTTCTCACAGACACCTCTTAAACGTTTATAACAAATGTTATCTATACAGAAGATGGCGATCCAAAATGGTTAAAATTTCAGAATGAACATAATTATAGGTGAAGTAACTGGAAAATAATATTGTTACTATCAACAGGAACGATTGTTAAAAGTCGGAGTCCACAGTAAAAGAGATTTGTACGAATGCCACATTCAACAACATCTTTCTAATTAGTTTCCACTGTGCATATGCATCGTGGTTAAAAAAAGTAAGCCAAACTGTTTTTCATAATTATTATCTAGTGTCTGATAATCATTATAAAAATGTCCCAATATTTAGATAATTCATTTATTGAAGCAACAATATGATACAAGCATACCAAGTCATAAATTTAAACGGATATGAAGACACCATGAATCTTTTAACTTCATCTCCCGAAATTTATGTTTTCAGCAAGTTCGGTGCGGATTCGAGGTTTCGTCGTTCCCATTCGATCTTCAGTGATCACGGAGTAAAAAAAATAACTAATTGTTATCTGCTATCACAACATCTTCAACCAGTAATCAGAAATCTATAGCCCCAGAAAGGTATTTTCTTTTTCAACTGAACAGTGCCCCATTCCATGGAGGCGCTAGCAAGAGGGATCCCACATTTAATTTCTCCTTTATCATGTTCTAAGAACAGTCCAGGTTTAAATTCTGACGACTAAGACGTGTGGTCGTTGTGGAGTGTGATGCAAAAGCGAATCTACCAGACAGCAATCCATGATGCAAACGATCTGAAGAAACGCTTATTTGAAGTGTGAGATGGTCTGGATCAGAGGAATATTGACGATGCTGATGCCAAATGATGCCAGCGCCACCAAGTCTTGTGTGCAAGGTGGACAACTTGAACATCTTTATTCAAATAATCCACTCGTACAACTTAGAGTTTCTTCACAAACATATCATAAGTTGTTTGATCAATATTAATTAAAGATGTTTAAAGTACTGTGTTTCTAATAGAAAAGAAAACTGCTCGTAAACTCGGTGTATAAAAAGTAAGAAAAGAGCGCAACGTATAGGCGTGTTTTGTTGCACACCTGTTTTAAAGCTTTCCGTTCTAGTATTAATACCATATGATGGCTCGGCCCTCTGTCTCGTCAACTTAGATGGCTTGTCGACACTAATCATCTTTGAAATGGCAGTGTCGTTAAACATGTCATAACACACTGCTAAAGTTATGCTGTTCATCATTCTAGCATTTTAAAGTGTAACCTAATGATTAATGGTTCGATGGGTATCGCTTCTTGCGATCCTATACTCAATGCGCTGATGTTTATGGGACCAGCGTAATGTCTCCCGTATAATTATAATTCGAGACATGGTCACATAATTATTATGGGATTTGTCAAATAAGACGTTTCCATTGGAGATTGCAAGATGTCGCTTTGGAATTTGCAAACTAGTGAAGCTCTTAGACACTTTTACAACGCTTTCTTCCGACACAAGTAAACGTGCATGAGCTTCGCTCACTGAACGATTTATTATGTGTTGAATAATTACTTTATAAGATCGGTTGACATTGTATTTAAGGTGTCTTATGAGCGCCTGGAATTTTGTTTGTATGTCCACTTGTTATAGCGCCCCTTCAAGTTATCTACTCAGAGGCGCTCCCGACTACAGAGCGGACATTGCATGGCAGTTTCACGCCGAAGCGCTGAGCAATTTGCGAGTGAAGGACTTGCCCAAGGTACCTACGCGGCCACTTTGGGTGTATTCGAACCTGCAACACTGGTGGAATCAAGCATATTCAGCCTACGAAGGACGTTTATTTGCGACTTTTGTTGAGATTTCAAAGAAAAAAGGACACTGAAATTTTTTAGACATTGGCATTTTATTTAAAAAAATTATCTCTCATCTTATCAAGGCTGAATTTCTTGACTAAAGCAAATTTGAGTAGTTTGCGACATTTGTTGAGACTTGGAGGAACCATGGACACTGCAATGCTGTATGCCTTGCCAGTTTATTGATATGATATTTGTTTGCATCTTTACTGACTGTTTTTAAAACTGAAACAAGCACAGTCCTTAGCCTGGAAGCAACGATTTTCCACCATTCGACGTAAAGCAATGATAATTATGTTTAGATTGTAAACTAACTTGCCCCAAGCAGGCAACCAACTTATTCGACCGATGGAAATGTTTCAACGGTGTCTAAATAGATCATGAGCGTCGAGCATGAAACGCAACCAAAGACCAGAGTTCAATGCTTAACGACTAATTAATTATCATAAGCACAGGGCTTTTTATCGTGGAGTTGTACACAACACGTGCAGTTCTAAATACATTTTGTACTGTCAATACAAAGTATAAACCGTATTCTACTTTCAATTTACCGACCACATGTAGCGGTGGCAAACAAGTCTCCTTTGTTTACGCTTTCAGAACGTTCGAGCCAAGACATGTGATTTTGAAATTTAAGATATATATAGCATACTGTTAGAACGTTCGAAAGGTGTCCAATGTCATAGTCAAATTTTATGTTATTGTCACAATTTACTTGCACACGTCATCTTTTGATGGACTGTAGCATGTTCCCAATTATACCGTCCATGTACCCACGTGCTGCTTTAAGCAATTTCTATATAGAACTGAATTCTTATATCAGCTTTTAGTGCTTCTATGGTTATCTGTTTATTAAATTGGCGACAAACAACTAGTCTATGCGGAAAGTGACAATTGAATCTTCACGAGATTACTCTAAACAACAGTTTTGAAATAAATATCCGTTGGGCGGATATGCTTTGTATTCTGCTATTAGCGCCATGCATTGCATGCTGTCTGTTCAGTTAGTACAGTTGGGAATTGTATATTCTGTTATATCCGTTCTTGCGAATTGTTTAGACTGCATAATTGTACACTGTGACCGATTTCGGTCTGTCACCCGGATTGTTGAATAAAGATAATAATAATAATATTTTTCTTTTTAATATTTTTTTATAAACAACAAAAAAAACAGGAAGTACGCTACACTAGGAAAGCTGTGGCTATTTTTTTTATCTCATCTGGAACCGGTTCAGTTAAAGTGTCTGGAAAGGTCACCTTATATTTTATTTATTATTACTGAAATTACAATTATTAATATTATGATTACAAGATGCGCTTGTGAATAAGCCGCAGCGTTAGGCTATTGCTGCGCCCTTAAAAAAATGGTGGTCGACATTAAACACCTTTTTAAAATGTCAAAATTGCATTAATATATAAATTTAACGCACAATATTTTTCCAATATTTCTTGGCTGAAGGTGTTAGGTAAAATATTTCTTGGCTGAATGTGTTAGGTAAAAATTAGTGTGCGGTAGTTGCTGTCCATGGTGACCTAGTGGTTCCTTTCACTCGCTCTGCAACAATGCAAAGGCGTTCATTCACTGTGTTGTTCCAACAACCTGGAACGGACTTCCCTTGACTTTGCGACACCTCTCAAGCTGTTCTCAAATTCACGAACTGTTGAAGACTGTTTTTTCGCTTGATCTCAGCCGGGAGCGCCTCTGAGTGGGTACTTTGAAGGGGCGCTATATAAATTACGATTGATTGATTGATTGATTGATTCGTTGATCTGATTCAATCTATGAAAAGTTTTGTTTTTGTCATAAACCACATAGACACCTTTTAAAGTTAATTAACTTGTCAATAAATAATATGGCAGCTAAAAATATCCAAATTGAAACTTTGATTGAACTGAAAATTTTGCTTAAAATATAAAGATCATCAAAACTTCGAAAGAAGAAAGCTCTTAAGTGCTGCAATATGCAGAGCAAATTTCTGTCCAGGGTAACGCCCTCTGTTGTCATAGACCCTGGTCAAATCGGATCCTTCCATCCATGAATTTGTATAAATAATATTTTACATCGTTAAATAGGAAATAGCGAAAGTCTTGTAAACTGCTCAAATTGTGATAAGGGCTACCTGGTTGATTGTTCGTTAGGGGGTATTTCATTGGATAACACGCTGGTTTGGAGAATGAGAGGTACCGAGATCTAAATCAACGGTGCGGTCAATTACTTTGGTAAACATGGCTATTTAGTTATTATTATTATTCTAGTTATTTTCTACTGTATAAATAAATTGAAATGACCTAGTTTCACATTTTCAGCTAGAAAAAATCAATTTGAGCAGTCTGGTCATTTAAAAAAAACACTGCTGAATGATAATGATAATGGATCATTGCGCTGCCTCCTCGGACCACCAAGAGGGAAGGTAGTCACCCCCTCGGTTTTTTCCAAATCAAACTTGCTCCGTTTGGAATAAAATTTTGACGTGTTAGGTAGCTGTAGAGGGTTCATTGGCACACATTTTTTCCATGGAGACCACAGATGTTTGGAGCAACATCTATGGTCGCATAACTTTGAAGTATGAATTAAAACACTCTAAGTATTCCATCGTCTATTGTCTTTGTTGTTTGTCTCTCTGTCTTTCTGTCTATCTCTATACCAATATCACTCAACCATTCCGTACAAATTTAACTTCCTCGGTTTGTTAAAATTCGTAAGTAGATAGATTAAGACTATTCTGGGACATTTGACCTTAACTATGGTTCAACTTTTCCAAATCACCCTTAACCATGGTTCAAAAATGTGCCGACCCATAACCACAGGTCAAAAAATAAACCACCCATAACTATGGTTCAACTTTTTCCAACACACAAATTTTTTTTTCTCCTATTTTATAAAAAACACAAAAAATATTTTCTTGCCAATTTCTGCCAACTACCCAAACCATGGTTCAAAAATTTGTCAACCCATAACCATGGTTCAAAAAATATGTCGACTCATCAAAAAATTTGCCACTCCATATCCACCCCAGCACGCGCCTATGACTCATCATGCGGGGAATTTCCAGTAGTTTCGATGATGAGTCATAACGTGATTGGAAAATAACCATCATCACATGGTCACTAAGTCTTCATTATATACCCACGAATTAAAAGACTCTGGATATCCAAGCCACTTCACGAGTGATTTCTTCCCACGTTTCCTGATAATCTTTTCTATTCTAAATATTTCTTGAGTCGTTTTCTGTAGCTCCTCTTCATAAAAACTACCTTGTATTTCCTCACCATTAGAATCAGTAATCTTATAAGTTGGCGGAACCGTGTATTGAATCTGGGATACTGTAAATACCTCCTCAGTCCATCGGGGTGTGTATCCCTTCTCAAAAATGTTCTTCTTCTTAGTTATTCTGACCTTATCACCAATTGAAAACTTTGGTACAATAGGCTCTGAAATCTCTTTACCGTTTAAATTCATAAATACGACCCTTTCATTCACTTTCATACTAGCCTTGGTGGGAGTCATCTTAATAGAAGAATGCCTTGTATTATTATAATTGATAACCATTTCATCTAATATATCGATATATCTTCTCGTTGAATTAGCTGTAAAGTACTTGAACATTTTATCTTTCATCGTTCGGTTCCATCTCTCAACAACGCAAGATTTTTCCTCATTCTCGGTAGAGTACAAATCAACCAAATTCTTGACGTCCTTGTTATAAAATTCTTTGCCTTTGTCAACCCACACTTTTCCTGGTTGGCGTCCACCCTCGAGTATCTTCATAAAACCGTCAGCTGTAGATTTCCCACTCTTATCTTTCAATATCACAATCCAACCGTATTTAGAAAAAACATCTATAACGGTTAATAGGTATTTCACCCCATCGTTATCTTTAGCGAAGCTCTGCATGTCTACCAAATCAGCCGCCCATATCTCATCTATCCCATTAACAATCACCTTCCTCTTCCTAAAATGTCTAACCACCGGTTTATGTAACTCATCAGCTAATTGATCAGTCCATTTCACTTCAGAGCTTTTTTTAAACCTAACCCAAGACTCGCTTTAGTAGATAATATAGGTTTAACTATGGCCCTCTCCACTCGTTCACGCAAGCTCGGGTTAGAAATATTGTTCAAATCATTAATCATGGCTAAATCCGCAATATTCCTAGAAGCTGTATCAGTATGTTGATTGTAAGCTAAATCATGGTAATACGCCGCGTTATCTACTCGATTAATAGGTTTACTCCAATCTTTGGGAGTCTCGTCAGGATTCAGTCTCAAATCTAGCCTAGTACCGGGACCGAGAAACTGATGCCCTGGTAAATGCATCTCGCCGGGAAACTTAGCCCATGGTAACTTAATGTTACTAGTAGCTGCATTCAACGAACTAACCAGGTCTCCCCCTTTCTTAGCTCCTTTTACGAATTGAGTTTTTGTTTTCCCGCATACAACGCAAACGCCCCGAAGCATAGGTCTTCCGTTATTCGTCACGACGTTTTGTACATCTCTCGTTTCAGTCTGTTTTTTACACTTTACGCAATACATCTCGCTTTTTTAATACATAAATAAAATGGAAATCAAAGATTTGAGTTGGGGATCTGCGCTATCGAAAAGATTTAATAATCCTTTGCTACCCAAAAGTATACGGGGGCTCATAATCGGAAAGTCAGGCTGCGGAAAAACGACGCTTCTTCTGAATCTATTACTCAGGCCAGGCTGGTTGGACTATAATAACCTCCAGGTATTCGGTAAATCTCTGTTTCAACCTGAATATCGTATTATTAAAAAAGCCTTCGAAGAAAAATTACCGAAAGAAGCGATCGTTGGATTATTCGAGCTTCAAGAGGAAATCATGGAACTAAAAGCGCCGCCAGCCCTCGTTATGGAAGAAATGGCCAAAAGATCAAAAGCCAAATCCGATATAATTGCCAAGTTCTTTGAAAAAGCCGATGATGTACCGGACCCGGGAGCTATGAGTAGTGGAAAGAAGAATCTGATGATTTTCGATGATTTACAATTGGAAAAACAAAACAAGTGTGAAGCATATTATATTCGGGGGAGGCATAGTAATGTGGATTGTTTTTACCTAGCACAGAATTATTTCAAACTGCCTCGGCAAACGATCAGAGAGAATGCAAACTTTATTTGCCTGTTCAAGCAGGACTCGAAAAACCTCGATCATATCTATAACGACCATGTAAGTACAGACATGCCGAAAGATGAATTTAGAAAACTATGCAAAACGGTATGGGAACAACCGCACGGATTCCTCGTCATCGACCTCAGTAGCGAAAAGTACAATGGCAAATACCGCTGCGGATTCGACCTATTTTATGTAATCGAGGATCCATTGTCGTAAAATTATTGCGTAATCAAAATGGAATCATCGCTTCTCAAACAGATAGCTGATAATACAGAAAGGACGGCTCGTAACACGGAACCAAAAACGTCATTTTACATTACGGCAAGCGAAAGGAGTACACGAATCAGATCAAAGTTTAATCCACCTATTGAACTAGACAAAAATAAAAAATACGAAATGGCCTTCGTAAATCTCGCAACATACTATTCTTTTCCAAATATCGACGCTA
Source organism: Lumbricus terrestris (assembly GCA_949752735.1). Lineage (NCBI taxonomy): Eukaryota > Metazoa > Annelida > Clitellata > Crassiclitellata > Lumbricidae > Lumbricus > Lumbricus terrestris. The sequence goes on along the minus strand of OX457048.1, from coordinate 11,587,778 downwards.
CAAACAACAACTTTAGGTATTCGCCGAATGGTGTGAGCCCTTGGTTTAACATAGAAGTACCGGAGGGATGCTATGAAATAACAGAAATCAACAACCACATACAGAAAATCATGAAGGAGAATGGGCATTACGACAGGGTAAATTCAGAGTACTGTATCTCAATAGAACCAAACACCAATACGCTGAAGGCTGTGTTAAATATAGCAGAGGACTATGCGGTTGACTTTACGCCTCCTAATTCGATTGGAAAGGTTTTTGGTTTTATAAGATATATCTATCTTGAAGGATATAACGAATCGAAGGAATTGGTAAATATAATGAGTGTCACCGATTTACTAGTGACCAGCGATATTATCGGGTCTTCGTACCTTAACGGAAAGGCGATAAACATGATACATTCTTTTTACCCGAACACAGCACCGGGGTATAAAATTATCGAAGTGTCACATAATTTAATCTATATCCCCATTACGCTATCTACCATTTCTTCGATGACAACGGAGCTCACAGATCAAGATGGGAAACTGATAAATCTTAGAGGAGAAAAATTGTCGATTCGTTTTCACATCAGAGAAGTTTGAAAGTTTTTTTGTAAACTAAAATGAGTCGCTACATAGGCTATAAAGTCAATATTTCAGAAGGACAACGAGACAAAATTCAAAAATCTCTTCAAGCGGGAACTGGTGTGAGTATCAAACTGGCGCACGATGATTTTAAAGGCAACGATATGTTCGCTTTCACGCAGGGGCAAATCAATAAAATGACAAAGGCGTACGAAAAAGGAACAGGCGTAGTCATCAAAATGAGTAAAACGCAATTGGAGTACAATAAGAAAGTCGAGGGAGGATTTATAGGCGCCATTCTTCCGTTTCTAGCAACGATAGCGAAAACCCTTATACCTAGTTTAGCGATGGGGGCTATGAGTGGCTTAGGTTCCGCGGCCACGTCGAAGATTGTGGATAAAATCAGCGGATCTGGAGTAGTGTACGTGAAGAAAGGCGATATGGCGTATAAGATAAGATCAGCTGGTTCCGGGTTGTTCTTGTCCCCCTGGCAAAAAGGCAGCTCAATAACAGGATCTGGGTTGTACTTGAAAACAGGGTCGGGGTTGGTGCCTATAGGTGAAGGACTTTTGCTGGGCCCTAATTCTCCGTTTGCAAAGATTCCATTTCTCGGTTTGTTATTATAATTTAGTGTTTATAAAATGTCGGGATACGGAATGCCAATACACAAATTTGGAACTAAACCACCTAGGAAGGACGAGTTTAGAATGCAACCCATGCAAGTCCATTGGAAGATTACGAGGGGCGTTACCCACAGTCCAATTAGACTAGTAGAGGGCGTAAGGTGGGAGATTTTTGCGCAAAATGTTATAACGATACAACCAAAGACGACAACTACGCTAACTCTTGGACTCGGGGTAGAAATGAGTGCAGGACTTTGTCTCATTTCCCTCAAACAGAGTATCAAAGAACTAAGATGCAGTCTACAAAACGAAGTGGTTTCGGATGATGTGGTTGATGATATCATAGTCTCTATTCAAAACAACTCCGATTCAGTGGTAACCATTAACGCGGGAGATTCGCTATGTCGTGTAAATTATCTAATCTAAAAAATATATCGCGTAAATAAAACGAATGGAATACGACGGCATCAAAACAACACAATCACTCTATCCGAAGCTTCCATCGGCACCGGAAGGAGAAATACATATCGTCGCAGGGTCGGCACAAACGTATCGACTCCAAAAGATTGGTGAAATTAAGAAGGAAATCGAGCAAGTACGCGATAAAAGAGCAGCGTTGAGTAAAAAGTACCATAGAAGTGTAAGCGTAATCAGCTCAGTAGGCAGCGCCCTCGTAGTGGTTGGGACGGGGCTCGGCGCTGCAGGAATCGGAGTATTATCCACTATAATCGCAGCACCCATCGTTATTGCTATGGAAGGAGTGGGAATAGGTATGGGGTTGCTAGGTTTAATCGGTGTCTATATCAGTAAGAAGCTTGCGTTGAAGGGTGAGAAGCATGAAAAGATCAAAACGCTAGCCGATGCGAAACTCAACACAATCAGCGATCATATTTCAAAAGCTCTCATGGATGATAACATTTCGAATGAGGAATATTCGTTGATTCTGAGCGAGATTGAAAAATTCAACGGCATGAAAGAAGAAATTAGGAGTAATATTAAAGTTGCGATAGACGCGATGGATGAGGTGACGAAACAATCACTCATCGATCGTGGAAAAGATGAAGCCCGGCAGTACTTTCAATCTATGTTTGAGAAAAAAAAGACTAACGCAAACATACGTGAAAACATGTAGACGTATGTTGTTACGTCTGGAAATACGTCTAACATTCGCAAACATACGTGAAAACATGTAGACGTATGTCGTTACGTCTGGAAAATACGTCCAACTTATGTTTTGAAACATGTCGAAAAAACACGTCTGAAAACATTATATTTTTTTCTACTTAAAATGTCGTTTCAAAAAATAACCGATCCCGCGAAAAAAGAGTTTATCGATGGAGAGTTATCGGAGAGATCGGGAGAATTGGGGCTGCGAAATGTAATCGACAACTATATCAATCAAAGGCTGATGACGACAGCTGAGATGGTTGAAATAATGGAATCGGAAGCCGTCATGAAAATCTTCGCGAACAAAGATCCTAGTACAAAAGAAATCATAGTTGAGTTAATTTCAAGTGCGAATGGATCGTTCCTCGACGAGTTAGAAGATTACGGAAACAATAGAGACGAGAAACTCAACACGATCAGCGACCTTATTTCAAACTATATGATGAATGTGACGGAATATTCTCGGCATCTTATGCGAAAGAGGAAGAGAATTCGCCAGACTGCACTTGCAATCGATGTTTGAGGAAAAATAACGACTAACACGAACATACGTGAAAACATGTAGACGTATGTCGTTACGTTGGGAAATACGTCCAACTTATGTTTTGAAACATGTCGAAAAAACACGTCTGAAAATATTTTTTTTTCTTTTACTTAAAATGTCGATTCAAAGAATTACCGATCCCGCGAAAAGAGAGTTTATAGTTGCGGAATTTCAGAAAACAAAGAGTATTTATCAAAACTTTTTATTAGATTTATTTCGTGATTTGGAGACACAAAGTATAATCGATAGCTATATTGATAAAAAGCGGAGGATGAAATCTGAGATGGTTGAAAAGATCAACACGCTACCTGTCATGAAACACGGCAGGATCAACGATCTTATTACACAAGATTTCATAGGTGATATCATTTCAGTTGAGATTGATTCGAAGCTGAGCGAGATTGAGATTGATTCGATGCTGAGCGAGATTGAAAAAATTAGGAGAAAGAAGAAAGTCATGATAGACAACATGGAAGCGAAAATCTCACGCCTCAATCAAGCAACAGAAGAAGTCAGGCAGTCCTTACACTCAATCTATCAAAAAACGACTAACGCAAACATGTAGAACTATGTCGTTACGTCTGAAAACATTATATTTTTTTTACTTACTTAAAATGCCGCATCTAGAAATAACCGACCCCCCGGAAAGAAAGTTTATAGTTGCGAAATTTCTGAAAACAAAGAGTATTCATCAAAACTTTTTATCGGATTTATTTAGTGATTCGGGGCTGCAAAATATAATCGACAGCTATATCGGTAAAAGGCTGATGACGAAAGCTGAGATGCTTGAAACGATGAAATCGCTAGCCGACATGAAATTCAGCGCGATCAGCGACCATATTTCAGACGCTCGCATAGATGATATCATTTCAAGTGAGAGTGAGACGATGCTGAGCGAGATTGAAGAATTCAATAACAAAAATAACTAATCTATCAAAAAAGACTAACATACGTGCAATCATGTAGACGTATGTTATCATGTCTGGAAATACGTCCAACTTATGTTTTTTTCACACGTCCAAAAACACGTCTGAAAACATTATATTCCTAATTTTAAAATGTCGTTTTATAAAATAACCGACCCAGCGAAAAGAGACCTTCTCGTTGCTGAATATATGCAAACAAAGCAGAATATTCGGCAAAAAAATTTATCGGAGAAATTAGGTGATTCAGGACTACAACAAGATTTAACCAAGTTCTTCAAACCTATCGTCGATTCACAATCCGCAATTTCCAAAGAGCAAAATGTCTTATTGTCCGCTATCAATCAAAATTCGGTAGCTACTTCAAACGCGCTACAAGCACTTCCCGCTTCGTTACAGGGTCTTCAATTTCCTCAGTATCCCTCGATAGAAGCGAATAGCTCCGATCCGACTGAGGATATCAGAACCCTGTATTTAGGAGATGTGGCAAAGATGTACCTTCGTCAATACGCCTCCGATAAAAAAATCACTGACACGACGTTTGGAATAAAAGACAAAAATAACCAATTCTACATCGGTGACACTCCGATTTCGATTCAAGGAGACGACGTGACGGTTGGAAATAAGACTTACAGAGGAACACCCGGTCTTTGGGAGTTGTTGACGATGAAAGAGCCGGACGACGCGATATACGATGATAATGATGAAGCTGATTACGCCGAGATTCTGTACGCGACGAATGCTATAGCACAGCCGAAAAATCCTAACAGTACTAGGGCGTCTTCAGGTGCTAAATGGAATGACATTATCAAACCGATATGGAAAAATAGACCGCATAGTACAGTGGGTAAAGGCGTCGGCGTAATCGTCATTTCCGAAGACCCTAATGTATTGGTGGAACAGCTGGATTTAAGAATTCATAGCTTCAATGCAGGCAATACCGGGGTAAGAAACGAGATCGTAGCGATGTGTGATGCGTTACTTAGACAAGGAGTGTTGGGTAAGGATGCTTATAAAAATATAATGTCGACATTATAAAATGCCGATCGTGAATACAAGGAGTTACAGGAAGCAATACGTTATCGGTGGATCTGGAATATTTGATACTATTTCGGGATTTTTCAAAAGACTAGTTACATCGAACGCTGCCAAACAGCTAGCAACGAGAGCTCTTAGTGCTAGTAAAGACGTGGCGACAGAAATTGGAAAAAAGGCTATCGATGTCGGGAAAACAGCCGCAACCAACGCTGGTACAAGATTAGTAGAGAAAGCTGCGACAAAACTGTTTACTACTCCAAAGAAACCACTTACGCAAAAAAATAAAGATACTTTAGCTCGACTAAGTAGCATCGGGACGAATGTGGCGGATACTAACATCAATAATCTGATGATGGGGGATGGTTTGAAAAATGTCCCGTCGATCCAAGATTTAGTGCGTTCGCGAAACGGCGCGGGAATGAAGGTCGCGTAAAAAAAAATATTATTCTACAATAAAATGCAGTCTGATATTCTAAACTTTGCCGAACAACCTCTGATTGATGAGGGTATCGAGCGCTATGAATGGCATGAGTATGATCCGATATCGGGAGCGAATCTAAACACCGCTGGAGAGATTAGAATCAACATCGAACTTCAAGATAATTTCAACCATCCAGCGGAATCTTATCTATTATTCGAGGGCAGATTGTTGAAGGCGGACAACGCCCCGTACGCTAATGCCGATGCTGTAGCTCTTACGAACAATGGACTCATGCATCTGTTCAGTCAAATTTCGTATTCACTATCGAATGATGTAATTGAATCGTTATTTCACCCAGGTCAAGCAACAACGATGCTCGGTTTACTCAAATACCCGAATGATTTTCAACTAGCTCAAGGTTTGAATCAGCTGTGGTATAAGGACAGTGGCGCTACAGCCTCTATCGCTAATAATCAAGGTTTCGGCGTACGACAGTCGTATCTTATTCAAAAACCGGGTGTCAAAGGCACGTTTAGTTTTATCGTTCCATTGAGGCATATTTTTGGATTTTGTTACGATTACAACAAGGTTGTTTATGGTTTTAAACAAACGCTAACTCTTGTTCGTAAAGCCGACGACGACGCAATTTTTCGAGACGGTGGTGCGGCTGCTGGGAAAGTCAAGCTAGACAAAATCTCATGGTTTATGCCGCATGTTAGGCCGGCTGATATGGAGAGGCTCGAACTGATGAAAACGATCGAATCGAAGGCTTCGCTGCCAGTTGGGTACAGAGCACGTCAATGCGATACTATAACCGTTGACCAGGCGTCTACTTTTAGCTGGAGACTTAGCGTCAAGGCGTCACCTGAGAAACCTAGGTACGTAATTATTGGTTTTCAAACGGATCGTGACGGCAATCAAACTATGAATCCTTCCGTTTTCGATCATTGTAATCTGAAGAGCATGTACGTGATGATGAACCAGGAACGATACCCAGCCGTCGACTATAACCTATCATTCCCGAATCAACAGTTCTCGCGAGCGTATCGAGAAGCGGCCACGTTTAGTGAAAAATTCTATGGAATGAGCGAACTGATAACGCAAAGTAATATCACTCCAGCAGACTTCAAAGATCTGTTCCCAATAATGGTGTTTGATGTGAGCAAGCAATCAGAGCGTATGAAGCTATCAGTAGTCGATATCGTGATCAAAGCTACTTTTAATGATGTGGTACCAGCTCGAACGCAAGCGTATGCAGTGGTGATTTGTGACAAGTTACTAAGGTTTCAGTCGGATGGTGGGAAAATGAGCATTGCGTACTAAAAAATTGTAAATTCAAAACTAAATGTGGTTTCGAATTTAGGGTCTCAAGTACGCCGCTGAAAAATCTCGAACCATAATATTTTCATTAACAGTCGAAGTAACAAACATCTCGAGATAATCGGTATTAGTTAATCGAACTATGGTTGTACCCGTTACACCTCTACGCACTGCAGCCGTACCTCCACCGCCGGCAATCAACGTGTAAAGTCCCCCACTTTTGTACAAGCCAACATTACAGGAAATTCCGGCACTATTGTTACGAAATTCCACATACGCCGTGACTATATAACATCCGGTTTTCTGAGGAAAGAAACGATTCGAATTGACGAGACAATCGTCCGGATCGAATTTTACTGCTGGAAATTTTACTTGCGTTGTAACGTTAGCTGGGATAGCCTGAGCAGCGAGGGCGTAAACACTAAACGCCGGAACAAATGCGGTCGTATCGGAAGAAGGCAATTTACCATCGACGTAATTCTTAGTGGCTACGTCTTGAAGATCGGTAGGATCCGCTACATTAATTAGCTTGTTAGAACCCAAGTCGATATTTCCCGTCGCAGCGGTCGCTCCATCTCGTCTTAGAAAAGTATTGTTGACTTGGGATAATGTGATACCCCCTGCTACTACTCGTGGCGCTGATCCACCATCCATTCGTCCAAAAATATCAACAGGCATTTTATTATCCTAATATTTTTAGTAGAAAAACTCCGTCTACGCCAAAAAAAAATTAGTTATGGTCGTAAGAATGCGATGGAAAAGTCCTTAGCTACTAAACCTACATCGGCGGTTGAATAAACACCTATCTCGAGGTAATCGTTTTCGGTTAGATAAATTATAGTACAACCTGTTGCATTGATAGCATCGGCAGTTGACGCACCCTCTCCACCCGCAATTTGCATATGCACCCCTCCATTTTTATACAGGTAAACGTAACCCGAAGTATCAGCACTGAATAAACTAACAGCACCTAATAAACGAAATTCTATGTGCGTTGAAACTAAATAGCAGCCGGCTTTATCAGGAGAGATCTTATTCCATCCTACGCGATGGCGAATATCTCTTTCGAATCTTGCTATATCGAAAGAAACTTTTGTGTATGTATTGGCGCTTATAGCTTGTGTAGCTGTCGTGTACATGCTAATCGCGGGTCCGATTGCTTTCGTGTCGACTCATTTTTCAGCCGTTGCATCGACGTATTTCTTATTAGTCAAATGATTGTCGTTCGACGGTACATTATCGTGATTCGTTATCAAATCTATAGCTTGCCCCCGACTTAGAGCCTCATCCATTCCCGCTTCCGGAGTACTCGTTGTAGGGAGACCTTTTATCACGCGGCCATTCATATCTAGATCTCCAGTAACAGGGTTTGCTCCATCTGTCCTTAGAAAAGTATTGTTTGCTTGAGTTAATGTGACACCGCCCGATATTACTCGTGGCGCTGATCCGTTATCCATTCTTCCAAAAATATCAACAGGCATTTTATTAGTATAAATTATTTATAACTTCCTGAAATTTACAACCGTCTGACACAGTCTTTTTTAGAACGTAAAGGCATAAATGGCCGCAAAAGACTTCATTATCTGGTTGAACGCGTTCGCTGTTGTAGTAGACGGAGCTGCGTAAATACTTTAACAATTCGGTAGGAGGGGGTAGGCCGTAGCTGTCAAAATATATTTTATCCTTACCATTCTTTAAAAAACAGCACCAATGGGTCCCTCTTCCTTGCGAGTCGTCCAAGTTTAGTATCCCGCACTCATTTCGGTTAGGTTTCTTCGGTAGTTCATCTCTGAGAAAAACGCCTCTAAAATTCAGGATATTCAGCTTCTTAGCAGCATCGATCAACTGAATGTTGGAAAGTGGAGAATTAGGAAGAACTACGCCTTCAACATTTATATCTTTGTATGTCTCAAAGCTCATTTTTATTTGTTTCTTCTAAATATTTTATAAAATTATACGCTTTTTTCACCTGTGAGATTTTGTTCGCTTTTTTGCATATTTTTTCCAATAGTGCTGGGCATATATTCAACCAATCCACAGCTTTATGAAGTTCTTTTTCATCGAACGATGATATTGGTGAAACAAAATCGAGATGCCAAACCGAGCCGAAATTGTCCATAGTCATACCCTCTTCAAATTGGAACTCGATCCATTTCGTAAATGTTTTAAGACCGATACCGAGTTTACTTTTGAGACATTCTGGGATTTCCATTTCACATTTTGGGTCTGTCATTTTATCGCGCCGTTGAGCTTCTATGCGGGCTAGATAATATTTATGTCTACAATTTTTGCAAACATTAGCATATCCGTCTTTTTGGAATCGATTTTTATCGTATTCCGATATGTTCTTCTCTATTTTACAGTCGCTGCAAACTTTTCTTTCCTTTGTTTCTCTGTTCTCTAGCATTGCATATTTATGTGCACGCTCCTTTGCTTTGGTATTATGACACGTTTTACAGCTCGTATAAATTCCGTTCCTTTTTGTTTTATCTTTATGAAATTCGTTAAAACTTTTTTCAATCTTACAGCAGCAGCAAACTTTTTTGTTTTTTGTTTCCCCCACTTCAAGCTCTGAGTATTTTTGTCTAAGTTCCTTCGTTTTGATAATGACACACTTTTTACAAGAAGCAAAATAGCCGCTCTTATTACGTTTGTTTTTGTAAAATTCAGTTAAGCTTTTCTCCATTTTGCAATTGGTACATAATTTTAAGTCTGCCATTTTATATTAGGATATTTTTTTTCTTAAGTAGATTTCAATAAATAGTGTCCATATGCTAACGTGCTTATACCATCGTTCATTATTACTCTTTTATCATCTGCAGCGGATAGTGCGACTTTGTTTACCTCTTCTGTATAGATATCGTGAAGATGGGATCGAATCACGTTCATTTTTCTCGATTGTTCTTTCCTCGTAAACAAGCAGTTCTTATAATCTTCATGGCTTATGGATTTCTTAACGACATTTTTCTTAACACCCTTGCATTTTTTATGGTCTACGCCGGCCATCTTATACGAATACAACTTGGATCTAAGCCCCACAAATTCTTCTATTTGTTTACCTGAAGCTTCGTCCTTGAACAAACCGATCACTTTCTTGTTCACTCCAGTTTCAATTCCGGTTGGGTGGTCCTTTGGATAGTCTGACGTGTCAAACATGCTTCGAACATCGGGAGCTATATCAGCGTAAAAGTCAACGGTTCTTATTTCATAGGCTAACGAATCCGTATCAGTGAATAATAGCTTTGCCCTATCCCCATACTTGGTCTTGATGTAATTGTAGTGAAAATCATACATGAGCGTTTTACTCAATAAGGTGGAGTGAAAATAATGGTTGACTTTTTTTTAAATTTTCTTAAACTGGCAGGGTATGCAATAGTTGCTATACCATAATATAAGCATTCTGGCAAAGTCTTAGATTTCTGACATTTTTTCTTCATCGACCCCCACGGCATCAAAGATTTCACATAATTCAGCATGTACGGCAATGTCATAATGATTCGAATTAAGAATTGTTTTCAAGGCTAAGATGCAGAATTGCAGATTCATGAGTACATTATGTCACAATATCACTGAAATACTCAATGATTACTCAATTACTCATGCTTTAAAGAGATGTTAACAATTTTTGTATAGTTCGTGTTCATCAATACTTTCAATAGGTACCGGAAACTTCAACTACCTTTACCTTCGTAGAAGTTCGTACCTACACACACATAATACTACACAGTACACAACTACACACTGTACAGTGCACAGTGTACACACTACACACTACCAAATCGATATTGGGACATCGTGTTAAAAGTTTTCATAACCCTTCTTGATTCTAGTCTAGATCGAATAAAGCCATCTCTTTGCTGCTGACCACACACAGCAGCCGACGATTCTGTGACAAGTTTAACTTGTCTCTCGACAGCCTGAGTGTGACACGGAAAATGTTCAAGTGTGACGACATCATCACCGTTTGCAACAAAACCACGAATTTGTTGGTCAGAGAAACCGTCCATCACTGGTGGAGCATGCCTGTCTATATCCTGCCAGGCGACAAGGTCTACATAATCCTCTGCTCCAAAGTTCAAAACTGGCACTCGAAACTGCCGGACCAGTGCTGAGGACGAATGTTCCTTTCGTGCGGCAATAATTCTACGATGAGCCAGTTCCCGAATATGCTTCCGACTGTCCGTTATCATCGCCAGGAGGATATTCTCCAAGTGGCCAAAGAATCCGTTCCTCTGTATCACTGGATCTACTATTTCTCGCAACTCCGGTGAGAGATACCGTGTGTATTTGATTAGTCTCCAGAGATGTCGTGCCCCGTCACTACACAACGGCTTAGTTTTTACATGAAACCAGATGGGCGCATATACCTTCATCACATACAGCACTAGAGTTTGCAAGTTGTCACTGGGGTTGTTGGTGGCCACGTATAAACGAAGTACTCTGTTAGCCATTGTTAACCACCGTGAATGTACAATCGGTCCTGGTTTCTGAAGAGCAAGATCTGGGGAACATTGTCCACTGGATACAGCAATACACATATCATACATATATTGCTGATCAGTACTGAGATCTGCTCCATCCAGAGTTGGACAGTTTTCAAACATGATGGTACTGTACTGCACCACTGGCAGTTGCTCGCATGTCTGGAGAGCTTTGCCAATGAAGCCTGAAAACACAATTGGTCCTTGAGTGCCACCATCAAGTTTCTGCATCAGGTGTCTGAGGGGCAACTCGTTTGCGTGCAATAAGCATATTAGCCATTGCAGTGGTCTACGCAACGTCAACTCCAAGAGTCGGATGACTCCTCCAACTGCACCCGTATTGACGTTTGTGCCGTCGCAACCAATCGCATGCAATTCATCTGTGTTAATGTTTTTGTTGCGGAGGAAAGTTATAATGTCATTTTCAATTGATTTTGATGCACCAATCGATGGTGTTATATGCTCAAGATACACTGAATTTGGCTCATAAACCAAAGTCACATGCTCCTCCACGATTGTTTTGGCGAAATTCCTGCAATAATTACTTAGAAAATGCGCCTCCTAGAAACCCGACTTTTCATCAATTTTTGCCACTTTTTCTAGAAAATGTGCAATGTTGTGCATGGCTGGGGCCAATGAAGAATACATTTTAAAATTACAAAATTTTGCACCTACACTACTTTACATATGGAACAACTATTCCCACCCCTGCCAGTCAAAAATTTTAACTTTAGTTTTTTCACTCCACCTTATTACTCAAGTCTAGGATGCACATACCAAGATATATCGGCTTGTTATAGACTAACGAAGTCTTCTTCATGTGAATAGCAATTAAATTTTCATCAAAAATAGTCCGACTGCCGTAGCTCGTTTTAGCCGCTAGTTTTATGGCTTGCTTCTCGCTTGAAACTAATTTTATATCTACGCGAGACTCTATATTTTCGCAAGTCTTACCAAACACACTGTTGTTCATAAGTTTGAAAAAGTCTTTCTCGAAATCATTGGTTGCTTTAGTCCTCAGGTTAGTATTTAGGTCGATATATTTTTTCAACCAGGTGCTTTCTTCAAATTTAATTCCTCGATGAATTTTAGTAATCTTCAAACCTAGGCTTTCATACTGCTTCAAATTTTCGTAATGGGTTATGTACTTTACTTTATCATTCAGATTTGGGATGAGTTTAGGTACAGTCGAAGATTCGGGTGTAATATTCTCAGGGGCGAGAGGGTAGTCGTTGTGAAGATCGTGTAAATCTTTAGGGTATTCCAAGTCCACCTCCAATATACACGGTATCGATCTCCATGCGTTTTGCTCATCATCAGTCATCCATTCGAAACCGTGAGTTGGTAGTTTCTTACACATTGCCCAACCGTACAAGTTGTTAGCGTCTAAATAGGTTATAAATGATGAAGGTTTGCTATTGTCAAACGTGGACATGTACTTGTTATTTGCTTTCCCATAACGATGTGAAATTGTGCTAACACCACCTCTTATCCCATGCTTGACCATTAGTATCATATCGTAGTCGCTTAATAATTCCAACTTTACTCCAGTCAACTTTAATGAGGCATCCCATGCTAGTCCAGGAGAAGTGTAATACCAGGCGGGATCCAGGTTGTAGTTCTTCATACAAACGTCTCTAAAATTCTCAAAGACATCGGCTAGTAGGAGAACATCGCTCACGTTATATAAATCATGATATTCTCTGAATGTTTTGAAACCGAATTCTTTCCATACCTCCTGTGCGTGGGTGTAGTCTTCGTCACTGATGCCTGAGTCGTTTAGTTTCGAATAGAATGCTGACTTTAGCGGTAGTTCTGTTTCATTCAATTGATCGATGGAACTAACGTGGTCGTACGGATATACCCCTTTTCTAAGCAAGAGATCGAGTCGATTACCGGAGTAGTACTTGCTTACATTTTTACACTGGTCTTTGCTTAGATTCTTCGATAAAGCGTCGAGACCCGCTGGCATGAATCTAAAACTATCGATGAAACGTAATTCTCGTTTGACCGCTTTCTCTTTCCCTTCTTTGTTTATAAACTTATCGACTACGATCTCTCTGCTAAATGAGATATACTTTTCTTCGTTGCAGGGTATGCATTTAATCTGTTCATTATTACCACCCCGTAATTTCTTCACGAATAGATGGCTATCGTAGCCGGTTAGATTATGGAATACTACTGGGAAAAACTTGGGGACTTTATACTTTAGATTACAAATCTTATGAGCTGCGCCTCTGAATTTACCAGTAAGATGACAGTGGTCCCTTACTCGCATGTTATTGTCACTATCATCATCAACAAAGAACTCGCCCCCGCATATCGAGGGCTTGGAGCACAGACGTCGTATGTGCAAAAAACAAAACTTTTCAGGAAGTAGAAAAAACTTTTTTTCAAGATACATGTTCCTTTCTCATAAAAAGTGAGATAGCCAAAATGTTTATTTTGATTCAGCAAGTGACATTGTCAGTGTCTTTTATGCAGCAGCATAACGAAAAGACTTTTTCAATGTAATTAATGGCCAGATACGACATCTGTGCACTAGATTATGTCGTATGTGTGGCATAAATTACTGCACAAAATGTCGTATCTGTTGCAGATACGACGTTTGTGACCTTAAAAATGCAGATACGACATTCAGATTCTAAACGATATGAACGATATCTTAGTGCCTATTCGTCGTATGTACATACAACCTTTGTGAGGCTGTGAAGAATAATTTTACGCATCGAATAGCGTCAAAAAGTGATTTTCTGAAAAAATTGCAGATACGACGTCTGTGCTCTAAGCCATCGATATATGACAAACAGTAGCCGAGTCGTATAGCTCCTTGTCGTCCTTTCCAAATATCATTTTCTCTGGAAATTTAAATCGATTATAAATATCTTTTATATCCACTATAAGACTGTCAATAAATATCTGCGCTACATCATCGTCTTCGCTCTTCGCTGTGAATGTTACGGGGGCTTGTGAATATAGGTCATCGTCGAAACATTTTATGTGGTAACAAAACGAGCTAGGAGTATGTTTCTGGTATTTATTGGTGTAAGACGTGCTGGGATCGGGTTGGCATGTATCGATCGGTTTAATGAAGGATTCGAAATCCGCATAGATAATAAAAGGTACTCGCATTTTTCGATAATAATTTTTAAAACTCAACATAGTTCCTGGGTTTGGGAGTTCTATTCGTTGAGCGTCATGTTGCGAACAGTACTCGATGTGTTTTTCAAGCGAGTCTTTCGTTCTGTAACCGATTAAACATCTTCTACAATAGTGCATCGAATTTACAGATTTTTCTGTTCGTGCCGCCATCAATCTATTAAAGTTCTTGATCCAACAGTAATGTTTCTTTTCATCGTCGGAAATAAGCAGTAGATCTACGCAGGTATCGCTTTCATGCTTCGATATGTATAATGGGTATACGCTCTTTTCAAAGCCGAATACGCTAACGCTAATGTTATTACAACGCTCAAACTTATTTATAATATTAGCATCAGCAGCAACTGGGAACACGATACCGCTCCAATCGAGTTTCTTAGATTGTTCTATCAGATCTTTAGTGATTCTTTCAGGGTGTTCATCAACTGGATTCAACGCTCTAGTAATACACCATTTGAAACATTCGTCGTCGTTGTTTTTCATGTTAACAATAGCCTTTTTATTAGCTAAATACTCGGGAAGCTGAATATATGAACTACCTTTCAATGGCTTGTATACCACTGTATCGATATCCAACTTCAAAACGGCCTTGAATCGCCAATTACTACCCCGCATCTGATAACTCGCCATGCTCTCCTTAATTTTATCCACTGCGTTGGTATATATTTCCTTCACATCGGTTGCTTCTAAAATAATATCAGTCTTTGATTTGAAATTAGGCTCAGCCGTTGCTATTTCACCGGATTTTATGTCTACTTTCTCCATTACACACATGAGATTGAGTTGAACTTTTACTCCTCGATTTTTCGCTAACAGTCTAACTACCTGCGATTTTACAGCCTTGAGAAAAGATTCAACATCGATACCGCTGGTTCCTTCGATCGTGTATCTTTTTGTAAATCCTTTGATGGCCGTCGCAGTCTCTCGAAGATTGAACCTATGAACGGGTGGTTTGATTTGAGGGGGTAACTGACTAATCTCACTAGTCAACCAATCCGAAAAAGTAGCTTTATTTTTCCCCACATATTTCCAAGTATTCTTTTCCAATAATGCCGTAAGTTCCGCTATTCCTAATCTTGAGTATCCTCTTTGACCTCTCCGTTTCGCAATTTCTCGCAATTCTCGTATAGTACCATGAGTACGCGTTGGAGCCTTGATGACTGGAGCCCAAGCGCTTTGTCGATCTCCCTGCTTTATGAACGCGATGAGTTCCGTTTTTGGTAGTTTTGAGTATCCTTTTTGTCCTCTCTGTTTAGGAATTTGTCGCAATTGTTTCAGATTATACGCTGTGTAGTCCATTTTATATTGGGATTTTTTGTCTTTAAGTCGAGATGCATATTCCATTTCTCAGTTATTTTATATACACAAGAGAAAAAAATATTTTGATCGAGTGACTCATCATCGAAACTACTGGAAATTCCCCGCATGATGAGTCATAGGCGCGTGCTGGGGTGGATATGGAGTGGCAAATTTTTTGATGAGTCGACATATTTTTTGAACCATGGTTATGGGTTGACAAATTTTTGAACCATGGTTTGGGTAGTTGGCAGAAATTGGCAAGAAAATATTTTTTGTGTGTTTTATAAAATAGGAAAAAAAAAAATTTGTGTGTTGGAAAAAGTTGAACCATAGTTATGGGTGGTTTATTTTTTGACCTGTGGTTATGGGTCGGCACATTTTTGAACCATGGTTAAGGGTGATTTGGAAAAGTTGAACCATAGTTAAGGTCAAATGTCTCAGAATAGTCTTAATCTATCTACTTTCGTATTTTAATATTTCCGATAATTTCGAAGAACGGCGCCGTGTGATCTTCTTAACTACGTCGCCCTTGACGGTGGTCTAGGATGGGTCCCTTGTTCGGTGACGACAATCTCTTTGATGTACATACTCCGCAAGTTTACTTTTCTTAGGTGTCTTTGGTGAATCCTAGTGAGATCCCGATTCGTTAGCATTTGCCGGTTGTACTGACCACCCTCAACCGTTAATATGCTAAGTATGCCCGAATTCGAAAAGGACGATCTGCAGCTGAACTGGCACGTGGCGAGATAAGTCTCATTAAACCCTCGTTTAAGTCTCTAAGAATTGTATAAATATAAATTGGCGAGTACAAAATGTTAATTGAATACCGGTAATCGTTGGGTTTTTTCAGAAAATCTTGGGGTTTTCGATTCAAAATTGGGAAATGGGTTTTTATCGACAAGAACTTGGGTTTTTTGCTTGGGTTTTCGACAAGAAAAAACCTGACATTTTAGACATTTTCGGAAAATGTTTGACATCTTTCGTAAGATTTGTGCTGGATGAAAAAAAAGGTCATCAGATTTTTCGGATGGGAAATCTGGAAACTTTCGAAATATTTGCTGAACTTGGGTGTTCTCGGATTTTTTCGTTCTTAAACTTGGGTTGTTTCAATTTTTAGAGTGGCAACGCTCACCATACCGCTCTAAATAATTGCTTGCATTTTCTTCATCTGCTGCATAAGGACGTGAAACTTTGGAATAACGCTAATTATATTAATAATAATTTATTGACAACCACGCTGTGGTAAGTTAGATACCGGTAGACCTAAATATGTTCTTTCTTGAACCTCATGTATACGCACTGCGGGGAATAAATTTATTGTGCGTTCTCCGCACTGCAGTCCATTAAACTTAAGTTTTAACTTTGTCTCTGCTATACATATATGTTAAGCTTTCTCCATAAATTTTCTTAAATATGCAGAGCACACCTCTTTTAAGTTTTCTATAGCGTATAAATTATAAAGGACAACCTTACTTTTCGAAATGAATCCTTGTTGTTGATTATTATACTCGTTGGGATGTGAGCCAAGATTAATATCAATAAATGGCCACATATACTTATTTGCGATCCTCTTCCACCTTAGCCTTCCATGACTTCTTGCTGTACCCTATCTCGATCCAGGGCGAAGCATGCTGAACAATAATGACATATAATTAAAAAATAGAAATCAAACTAATCACAGCGTTGCTAGAAGCAAAACAGCGTCACTTCTTGAGCGTTGCAGCAACAAAAGAATCTAATGATTGTTCATACACTGTGTCGTTGAACTGAGATTAACATTTTGTCTCACGATAAAATCTTTAAAAACATACACACCTTATTTAAGTATCAACTTAACCAATAAATAAATATGGATGACCATGCTTGTTGCATCTTGCATCTATATTTCCTATAATAAGCATCTTCCACTCTCAGCTCCGATCTCTCGTATCCAAGGCACCGCATCAGAGCAACCGTCACCCAGACAACGATCGTCATGCAGGCGTTGCTATGGTAACAACGAACACCATCGCACAGCAATGATCTTAATTACGTCGCGTCCCCACTAACGGTCGTCTAGGGTTAATTCTTTGATCGGTAGCGACAATCACTTTGATGTACCGACTCCGCAAGTTTAGTTGGTTCATATTATATGTCTTTGGTGAATTTGAGCGCGATCCCGTTTCGCTAGCATTTGTCGGTAGGCCTCATCCTGACCATCCTCGTTTAAGCTCCTAAGAAGTGTATAAATAAATATTGGCGAGTGCAAAATATTAACTTCTGAACACTGCTTGTTTTTCTCGTAAGTTCTTGGGTTTTTCGATACGAACTCGGGAAATTTTTTCTGAAAGAACTTTTGTTCTTTTGCTTGCTTTTTTTACGAGAAAAAACGTGAAGTTTTATAAATTTTCGGGAAATTTTTGACACTTATTTATCAGTTGTCATTCGACGATAATAATTCCAATTGCTCCCATAATTCAAAGGACACTCAACAAACGAAACAAATGTTGCCCCATCTAGCTTCTGACAGTCCATCTATTCTCACTCAGCCACTCACTTATCCAATGGGCCCCTACCAGCGGGACCTCTCCCTTCAAGTGTGCCCTGCTGTTCCCAATTAAATGTACTTAAAAATCTGCTATTTTAATTGTTCCATTGTTACTTTGTTTTATTGATGCACTGTCTTAACTGTAATAATGTATATATCATGGGTTCAATAAATGAATTGAATTGAATAATAATTATTTATTAAGCAGGTTTGCGACGATGACGAGCAAGCTCTATGTTTTAATAATAATATAGACGAAGCTGTGCAATGTTAATTATAGGTGAGCTTAAACATTTTAAAAGGTGTTTTATGTCGTTTAGCTATCTTTATAAAGATTCGAATTCGTATGGATCCATTAAAACGTTTGAGCGGGGGACCATCTTATTCGATAGCTCCGATGTTGCTGCTACTACTTCTACTATACTA
This sequence comes from Lumbricus terrestris, assembly GCA_949752735.1. Lineage (NCBI taxonomy): Eukaryota > Metazoa > Annelida > Clitellata > Crassiclitellata > Lumbricidae > Lumbricus > Lumbricus terrestris. The sequence continues at coordinate 11,569,287 of OX457048.1, read as the reverse complement.
CCACTAATACGGGCAAGATGATTATTAGCTTTGAATAATTTGCACGTCCTTTTACCCAATTACTTTCTTTTTAGCCGTGGCTGGGCTGGGAGAACCTCTAAGTAGGCTTCTTGAAGGGGCGTTACATAAATGTGTGGAGTGCATGAATAAAAGAGAATGAATGAAGGGAATAACAAACTTAGCTAATTCGCGGTTGAGAATTACCGAACATAACCTTCCCACCCGCTCATACTCCTCCAATTCACTCACCCCTGTATATAATATTTCCTTTCTACTTTCCAGATCCATCCCGTTGCTCAGCGTTCCTGTCGGTCGGCCACGCACGAGCCCTGTTCACCAACCTCCTCCTCATCGGCGATGGAGGCGGTGGTCCCCACCTGGGAAGGGCGAAGGAGGAGGAGGAGGCGCCGCCAGTGACCCGCTGCCAATGTCCACCGCCGCCAGAAGAATAAGAAGACAGCCATCTTCGAGCTGAGCAGATCGTTGCTGGTCTGATCGTCGTCGCCTAGATGTGTATATGCAAATTTATGTAACGCCCATTCAGGTCTACGCTATTACAATGCAGCAATGCTTCAACTGAGTCGTGACCTTATGGAATTCACTGGCAATTTTGGACGGTACTTATCGAACTGGTAACATTGCTGAATGGTCACGACTGTGCGCGGCGCTATATAAATAACTTCTTACTCAACATTACATTACATTACATTGATCCATCAAAATAAATAAATAAGTAAACGTCTTTTGTGGCTAGATCGCCCTCTTGATAAACGGTGAATGAATATTATTTCCTTTATAAATAAAAGTAGATATATCCGTTAAAAAGGTGTATAAAATCAACCGTTGCTCATAACCGGCTTGTTCTTAAACCATACAGGTTCATTTTTATTCAGCGCTAATATTTTCAGTGTTGCGACACTAAATGTATGTATGTACAAGAATATAATTTCGCCACTGGCCGTGCTGTTGCATGCAGTACCAGTCCAAAGCATTGAGAAAGAAAGTGGGTGACTCCAACCGTCTTTGGTTTTCAGACCGCATTGAAAATGAAAAGATTGTGTCAGAACAAATTACCACCTACTTAAGCACAAACAACTTGCTTCCGAAATATCAGTCTGGCTTTCGCAGGGGCCATTCCAGTGAGACGTTGTTGCTCCGTTTGCTGGCTGACGGATATGGGGCCATGGATGACCCTTCTAGCCCGTTTCAACGTTAGTGCAGCGTTCGACACGGTCGATCATGATATATTAATTAAACACCTCTCTATCTTTTTTGGACTCTCTTGCCATCCATTTGAGTGGATCACAATCTTTGTTAGCAGGACGGTCCAATTGTGTGATTTTGGAGGTCACCCTGGGCCCCGGCTCCATTTGGTCCCCCACAAGGCTCTGGTCTGGCTCCCTTGCTTTACTTGCTTTGCACTTCTGACATTGGCACGCTTTTAGCTTCTTACGGCGTGCTACACCAGCTGTATGCATAGGCGCAACCACCCTATGGGACCCACGGGACGCGTCCCCCCCAACTTTTTGGAGGCTTGGGACGGTCCCCCAAATTTTGGCGAATGGTCCCCTCCCCAACTTTCGACGAATGGTCCCCTCCAACTTTCGACGAGAGGCTTGGGACTTTTGCAACCGACTACTGCTAATAGCCATTTCAATATAGACTAGCATATTAAGAACGTATAGCTTCTCAGCATTAAGGCTGAATCAAGAGTGTTTTAATCCTGCCTGTAGGCCAACATCTTAACTCGACAGTGTTGGCGTCTCACACAGATAGCACGTGAAACCACGGGCGGAGACCTAGGGGGGAACAGGGGGGACGGTCCCCCCAATGGAGCCATTGGGGGGACGGCCCATGCATTTGTCCGCCCCCATGTTTAATCGTTAGGGCATGTACACACACACGTCAGTAGAGTTCTAGAGAAAGAAAACTTTAGCAGATGAAGTTCATATTTCTAATGATATGAATTCCCGGGCAATCCAGGCTCTAACCAATAGTTATTTAGTCCCACGTTGAATAGTTTCCGAACATTATACTTTGTGGATAAGATACCTCTTTTAGCGTATTACCAATTATTATAAAAACATTGCCAACACCCAACGTCACAACTGATATAAAATTAATGGACTCCATCAGGAAAAGAGAAGTTCAAATTACCCGACTTAGGATGTGGCATGTCCTTAATAACACTTGGCTGAAAGTGTTAGGTAAAAGCACAACAGACCTGCGTTCTAAATGCCAATTGCCTGAAACAACTGAGCATAGGCTGCTTGCGCGTATAAAGAATGCTAATATCAATCTTACTACTTAAAAAATGCGAGGAGAAAAAGTGGAATGCACTGTTAAAAATCTTTAAAGACGTCAACAGCCTTTGTAGCTATAAGATGTCGTTAAACTTCTGATTAATAAGAATAATTAACGCTACAACGTCATAATCGGGCTTCTGCTACATTCCCTAAAGGTTTCTTTCAGGCTCGAATCAACCTCGAGTTGGACATTGGGAATAATATGGAAAGTAAGTAAGTTAGTATGTGAGTATTTTGTTTTGTACTCCTCTTGAAAACGAACAATGGGACATAGAACATCGTTATTATACAACGGATCAACAATAGGTAATGAAAACGTACGATTCAAAATCCCAAGTTAAATATAATATAATTACTAAACTATTATCATCAAACAAGTTAACTATTTTTTTTTAACAGAGAATTCCAATTGGAGATGTCTCTTATACACCTCTTTTAACTTTACTAAACTATTATCATCAAACAAATTAACTATTATTTTTCAGCCGAGAATTCCAATTGGATGTCTCTTACACACCTCTTTTAACTTTACTAAACTATAATCATCATACGAGTTAACTATTATTTTTTAAACAGAGGATTCCAATTGGACATTTCTCTTACACACCTCTTTTAACTTTACTAAACTATTTTCATCAAACAAATTAACTATTATTTTTTAGCCGAGAATTCCAATTCAGTCATATTTAAGCATAATTATAAAGTATATATAATATATATACTTTATTATACTTTAATATTATTCTGAATCAGCAAACGTCTGGCTATGAAATCCATATTTCATCGTGATAAATAATTCATTTATGTAGCGCCTTTAGCATGCCAAAGGGCAAAACAGTCATCGATAAACATATTGACACTGCATTTGAACGCCAACATTCCAACAATAGTAATCAAGTAAGCATAATAAGGCGTATATTTTCTGATTCAGCAGATTTCTGGCTATAAATCCAACTTTCACTATGAACAATGGTTATTTTATATAGCGGCCTAAAAATTCCAAAGGTTAAAACAGTTACCAAAGAATAAATCTACGGTGCATTTGAAGAGCAACAATGCAACAATAGTTTACTTGAGAACACACAATAAAATATATGTTTCCTGAATCATCAGACTTCTGCCAATAAAATCCAATTGTCACTATGAAGAATTGTTCATTTATATAGCGCCATTAGAATGTCAAAGGGCAAAACAGTCACCGATAAACAGATCTACCCCGCATTTGAAGACAACATTTCAGCTACGGTCAAAAATAAGCAAGGTAAAATATATATTTTCTGAATCAGTAGACTTCTGGCTATAAAATCGAAATTTCATTGTGAACAAAAGTTGCATTATAAGGAGGAGCAAACAGAATGTATACAGGACAGTCAGCAATGCACAGGACACCGCATTTCTGGTAATATGTAAACATCCTGGTGGAATTGATGTTCCAAGTCTCTGGATTTTTCTGCTTGGAATACAACTGACACAGGTTGGCATGACATCCAAGTGAAAGGAATATCTTCTTGACCAAATTTCTATGTCAGTTCCACTGGTTGTCAGAAGTAACTGTCGACAGGTTCACGACTGAGGAGCGAACCTGGTTGACGTCCTCGACCACGACCCAGCCAGCGACCGAGAGTCCACAACCCTGACTGGCTCCTACTCCTTCTCCTCATCCATTGTCATCTGTTCTGTTGCAGAAGCAGATGTATCCTAGAAATGAACGAAATATTATAAATCCCGAAATAGATAGGATTATTGACACAAAAAATAGATGCGTCTCAAAATCTCGGCAAAAGCGATAATTTTACTCATCTTTCTACTGTCGTAACTCGATAAATATTTACTTTTAGCAACAAACTATATTTTAAAATGTTCGCAATTTTTTCGCAAACGAAACTAATTCTATTTTTAGATAGGAACTTTCGAAACTATATTTGTTTTCTAGTCTGTTTCAATGCCTACCATATGGGGTCACCCGTGACCCCATCCGGCGGGAACATTGTATAATTATGTTAGTGATAATAATAGCATGTAGCTGAGATGACATGTTTCAGTACAGTGACGTTTGCCTGTCCTAATAATTTACGACGATGGATGGATCCGATTTGACCAGGGTCTGTGACAACAGAGGCCGTTACCCTGGACAGAAATTTGCTCGGCATATTACAGCACTTACGAGCAAGGTATTGAACCAGTAATACGACCGCATTTGAAAAAACTATAATAGTATGATCGCAACAGTAAAAGAGGTGTTCGATTAAGGCTAGTGTTATAGCGGCTATGTTACTGGTTTCCAATGTTTAACGTACTGTTATGGCTGACTATGGATGTTGAACATTTAAATTTATTTGCATTTGCAGTAGCAGTAGGTTGTATTTCATAGTTGGCAAAAATGTGAGATAAATAAGTGAGTAAGTATATTCTTTATTTATCCAACTGCATGATCGCACTTCAAAGGATTACATAAAATTAATTATCATGCAACAGAAAATAGAAGTGTCATAATGGCATGGAGGAGCGCGTTTGAAACATGGGTTACTCCTATCTTCCTTTCCACTTTCTGGTTTCAACAAAAATCATTAGAGTTACCGCCGTATTTGTAACGTAATGTAGTGTTACTAGTGATTAATTAAAAAGTGCTATAACCAAAACCATCTTCCGCTTGTTATCGCAATGTTTATAAACAGCAGCATTAATGCGATGCAGTTTGATTATCAGTTTATTGGTTTGTGTAGCATCGCTCAGAGCCGTGGCCATTCAGTAGCGCTCCCAGTGCGATAACCCTTAGGGGAAATAAGTATATATTATGAAGAGAGAGGTGCAGAAAATTATTCACGCAGAGTGGGGAAGAGAATTCCATAAGAAGGTCCAATGATGGTAAAGAGTATGAGCAGTAGTGGTCCTAGCTCGTGGAACAAGTAAGAGAGCTCTGTCCAGACCATTCAGTTGCGCTCCCAGTGCGATAACCCTCAGTTATTAACTACTTCCATTTCCATACTCGGAAACATCATATCCGCCCTCGTCGATGTCAATTGGAGTGGATGGATGGATCCAGATTTGACGAGGGTTTATGACAACAGAGGCCGTTCCCTTAGAAAGAAATTCGTTTGGCAGAATACAGCTTTTTTAACTATTCGAGTTGGAGTCATCTGAAATGTACCAAGTCGTGACGGACAAAGTGCAGTTTAGTGGACGTATTTTTATTTTTATATAAATCACGTACCATATTTTGAAAAGGTGTTTAAGGGTCTTTTTTAAACATTCCTCATCTTGTGTTATATTGTTTATATTTGATCGGTTATAAAGTGCGTCCGATTCTGAAACTTATACAGCGCCCATTGAAGGAAACTAGACATAATAAAGGCTTTCGACTCCAGTATTACCAATATTAGCAGACATAAGTTTAGTGAGGAAGGATTCTGGTATAGAGTAGAGGCGCCTTTGTAACGGCATGTGTTGTGTTACGGCGCCATAGAAATTTTATGTTTATGTATGTAAGCATGTGGCAACTTAAGTTGGATCGAGCCTGCAACCTTCCGGTGTCAAGGCACCGAACACACTCCTACACTTCCAAACCCCATTATTATTAATGTCTTGATAAAATAATACTTCTAAATACTTCTGATGGGAGGTAGTAATAATAATATTAATGATTATAATCATGCTATTTCGAGCAGTTTAAATGAATAGTTATACACCTGGAACAGAGGGCAAGTGATGCAATAAATGGTGATCCAATTGCTGTCAAAGCATTGAAGCTTCGATCGCTTAACAAGATTTGTTTGCGAACTGCATGGGTTCCCATTTGATATTGGTAATGGCCACCACGGACTTTTCTATTCTTTTTTAATAAAAAATTGAAAAAGACACTAAAGTCATAATCATTCGAATAAAAAAATCGAAAAATAAATCAAAGTCATTTTTATAAAATAACATTTTTAAAAGAAATCAAAGCCATCTTAAATAAATAAAAGCTCGAGAGCTGCTCCATTATGATTATTTATTATTACGAAGCTGTTGAGCGCCACTGTCTCCTGAACAACCGCGAGCAAAGGAATTACTAAAGGTCAACGCACACACAATGCGGTCTTAGATAAATTCCATGATGGATGGATCCGATTTGACCAGGATCTATGACAACAGAGGCCGTTACCCTGGACAGAAATTTGCTCGGCATATTACAGCACTTAAGAACAAGGTACTGAACCAATCACTAAAAAATTTCATGTCGCGCTCCATCCTTATATATAGTGGGATCATTCTGGTATAAAGGTGTCTTTAGGCTCGCGCGCTTACCAACCTTACTAATCTTAATAATCCTCGTTTAATGATTCGATCTGACAAACCGCAGAATTATTAAGATAAGATAAGATAAGATAAGATAAGAATATTCTTTAATATACCAATTGCTATCCGCATTTTGGTGTACATACAAAGTATAATAAACAAACGTACATAATTTATGCACGAGATAAATGTCAAAGTCAAATGTCAATGTCAAAGTGTTTTAGAATAGCATAAAATCCTAAGTCCAAATCCAATATAAATTTTAAAAAGAAGTTCTTTTAATGACGAACAATGTATTCTACACTTTGGTTTATATGGTATTATATTTAAATACGATAAAGCATCCTTGTTATAAATGATTTCCTCGTTAGGTTGTCCGCCCTAGGAATGATTCGGTCATGTAGTCTTGGCCTCATGGAATAAGGATGGGGCCTCAATGGTGGGAGGAGTGGGTTCAATACATGTCCTGGATTAAGTAGGAGGGCAGCGAAGAGCCTCCCGTCCGCCGTGCTACACAGAGCCTCGAATGTAGGATTGTCCTCAGGAAGGTAGTTCATTCGGATCAAACGGTCCAATATGGCCTGCAGTCTGCCGCGTTCCTGTTGCCCTGCAAAGCCCCACCATGCCGGGGCCGCATATAACATGCGTGCCACTGTGGTCATCCTACAAACGTCATGCAGGCTTGGTCCCTTGAGGCCGTGTGCAGTCATGATTCGCAAGGCATAAAGCGACTGTCTTGCCTGGATGCATATTCGCCTGATATGGGCTTCAAACCCTAGGTTTTCAGTCACGACAACCCCTAAAATCGTCATACTTTGGACCCGAATAAGACCCGGAATCTCTGCTGGACCGAACTGTAGCATTCCTCGTCCCGGACGGTGAACAACCATCTCCTGAGTCTTTCTTTGATTGAGAGTCAAGTTGCAGCGTTTGGCCCACTCCGTTACATGATCTAGTTCTTCCCTAATCGTGTCACTGTTGATGGCTGGTACCAACAGGTAAGTATCGTCAGCGTATTTGGCCATGCGGTTTCTGGGACGTACTGTTTTGAGTTTCGAAATGGCCGTTAGAAAGTTCAAAGGACCCAGACCAGATCCTTGAACAATGCTAGCGTTGATGTCAGCTGCATCCGAGACCAATCCATTGTATTTTGTTACATGTCTGCGGTTTGTGAGGAAGGTCACAATCCAGTTGTGTACACAGTCCGGAATGGGCAGTTCGGCCAATTGCTCCGCAAGATACGCATGTCTGACCATATCAAAAGCTTTAGAGAAGTCGAGAGCTATCAAGTGAACGTAAAGGTTGTCTTTGAGAAGCTCCAGAAGACCCTCAGTCAGTGATATAAGGGCTGCGGTGGTAGATCCGGTGGGGCGGAAGGCATACTGATCTGAAAATTGATTGCTTGTGCAAGGATCCGTCAGAAAAGGATAAAAGAAACGGTGCGCTATGATCTTCTCCAAGAGTCGGCAAAGAATGGACGTAACAGAGATCGGGCGAAAGTCGACAGCTTCCAAAGGATGAGAGATCTTAGGTACCGGTGATATTGTACTTGCTTTCCACTGCGGCGGAACATATGCATAATGGATCGACGAGTTAAATAGCACTGCGACAGGCTCAGCAAGTAGGTGTGCCGCTCCCTTGAGCATCCACGCTGTTAGTCCATCAGGACCCGCAGCTGTGGCACCAGTAGATGCTAACAACCTGTAAACAGTATGTGCATCCACATACTCCCTTGTTTCATCCATGACTGTTGTTTTTAGCTGAGGAATTTCGTAATGTTCATCTGTAGAAATAGAGCAGAAGTGTTGATTCAATGTCTCTGCAGTGACTTTACAATCCGAGTGGGGAGTATTCATGCGGTCGCTTCCTCGCAGCCGATTTACCTCCTGCCACATCTCACGTGACCCTCGTTTAGCTCTGTCAAAAGTTTTGCTATTAGCTCTGATGATAATTCGGTTTATCCTCTCAGATAAAGATGACGCAGCATCCGTTCTTTTTTGCTTAAGCAGCTTGTTCCGTTTCCTCAACAGGTGCTTGACAATCGGAGTCATGAAGGGCGGGTCTCTCTCTTTAATTGTGATACTCCGGACTGGAAAGTAGAGGTCAGTGGACGCATTGATGTAATCGTAGAAGGCCTCGAAGGCCTTCTCTGGAGATGAGCTCTTTGTGATGAATGACCAATCTTGCGCCATCAGATGGGACTGGAAGGATGCATTCTGATTTGGCGTCCTCGGACGATAGAACTTCACCTGCCGTCCATCAACACGTGCTCCAGATCCCACGGTCTCAGAGTTTGGTGGAGTTGCCAGAATTGCCAAGTGCTTCGTTTTTATTGTTGATTTCACTCCAGTACATGCTTCATACAGATGCTTGACTGAAGCGTATATTCGGTCAAGAGAATGGCCCTCATGCGATGGTCCATCAAACTCAACGGATAGCCCCATTTCTAGAAACCTCGAAGATGGAAGCTGATTAAAGTCCCCAGCAATAATAATTGTCATGTCCTCCGGTTTTGCGTAGATCTCTTCAATCGTGGAGTCTATACTGTCAATGAGGAGGTCAGTGCAGTAGGTTGGTTTTGGGGGATGATAAACAGCACCGACGTAGTAAGGCCGCGAACCCTTTTCAACCCTGAGCCACAAGAGTTCAAAATTACTCTCATAGATGGTTGTGGGTCGAAAGATTGAGGGGAGTAGTTGATCCCTGCAATAAATTGCTACTCCGCCCCCACGCCTTCCCAACCGGTCCCGTCGAAAGAGGCGATAACCAGCAACAGCCATTGAAGAGTCGGTGTGCTAAAGGTACAGGTTCTTCGAAATGCGGCCCACTATAAGCACGACACGCAGGTCGGCTTTACAGCAGTGGGTTCGGTACCTTAACTCTAATAGCCTAAGTGCTGGATCACTCCTGGCACGGCCAGGCCAGAATGAGGAGCACATACACCAACAATAAGTCACAATTTACATGAAGCTCATAATAACAATTTATTCAATAATAATATTAAGGTGTGTTCGGGTTCTATAACATGCAGTAGAAGGGCAATATTTTTGACTGCATTGTATTTGTCTCCTGATTACGATGGATGGATCCGATTTGACCAGGGTCTATGACAACATAGGCCGTTACCCTGGACAGAAATTTGCTCGGCATATTACAGCACTTAAGAGCAAGGTACTGGACCAGTTTGTTTTTACGACTTCTGAATTCTTATAATGGAACCGTATATAAACCTTAAAAGAGGTGTATAATAAAAAAATTGTTTACTCTTGGGATTACACACACAAACGAAAAGTCAGATTTTACCAGAAATTCTTAATGACACAAGTTAAATTGTTCTAAATACTGGACAACCAGTTTGTGGGGCGCGCTGGTGTAGTGGATATGTTCGTTGCCTTGCAGCCGGGAGATGCAGGTCCGAATCCACCTCAAGTGGCCACGTATACGGACCTTCGGCAAGTCCTTCACTCGCAATAATTGTTCAATGTTTCGGCGTGAAACCCCGATTAAGTGTCCGCGCTGTTGTCCGGAGCGCTTCTGAGTAGGTTCTTGAAGGGGCGCTATAACGAGCGCGGTGACATACACTGTTAAAAGAAAGCACTCTTAACCTTTCTGAACACTTTCTCAATGTCTTCCAGCTAAGGCGTTTCGACGCTAATCGCAGATAAAGTTTCAGCTTCGACATTGTGCATGCATTATTTTGGATTTAGGTTCATGTAATTCTATCCTCGATGGCCTTCTTATCGTTAGTCTATCCCACAGTCTACAGTCTGAGTTCAATGGTGTTCGTGACTTGGGCTTCACTCTGGACAGAGTTCTTTCTATCTCGGACCATATTAACCGTGTCTCGCGAACATGTCTCTACCATCTTCGCCAACTGCGTACTATCCGTCATTCACTTTCACCGCAAGCTATTAAGACGCTTGTTCACGCCTTAATCTGCTCTAGGGTTGACTTTGGGAACTCTTCATACGCCGGTCTTTCTTCTCTCAACCTCTCTAAGCTTCAGACAATACTCAATGCTGCTGCTCGCCTAATTGCTGGTCTTCCCAAGTTCTCTCACATTTCTGTCTTTATTCGGGACACTCTTCATTGGCTTCCTGTACCACAACGCATTGAGTTCATGATTCTGACACTTATGCGCAATTCTCTTCTTGGGGTTGCTCCATCCTACCTCCGTTCTTTCTGTATTCAGGTCTCCTCTCTTCCCGGTCGCTCTGCCCTTCGTTCGGCAGCTAATGGCCTCCTTGTTGTACCTCGCATGCGTGGGGCTACTGCCCAGTCCAGAAGCTTCGCCTATGTTGGACCATCCTGCTGGAAAAGTCTTCCAAATAAACTAAGTCTTGAGCTTCTCAGCCTCTCTCTCCGTGTGTTTAGGAAGCGCCTGAAGACTATACTATTCGTTAGCTAACTTTGGGTCGGGAGCGCTACTGCATCTGTGAGCGGCGCTATACAAGTGTTCAATTACGAGTCTCAATTGGGTCTTGCTCGTTTGTGATGTAATGTAAAGTAAATCTTGGAGAATTTCTCAGCGCCCACAAAAGCCACGTCAGGGAGACCAGCTAATTCATGATCTCACGCTTTGTCCCCTCTCTGCTGATCAACGTTATAGAAATCCACAGTGTGGCAGGTGTAGTGTCCGCGCTGTCCGCACAGGCAAACAGACAGAAAAAAGAAGGACGCGTGTTATTAGAACGATCGAAAGAGAAAAAGGTAGACAGATATGGACAGACAGCCCTCTACTTCCTTTTATTCACGGCCCTGTTTACCTTTTTCCAGCCATGAGCAGCAAAGGCCGCAATTAAGCATCACACCCCATCAGCCACATCTCAGTTAGATTTTGTTTACCCTCTCTATTCGTCCCATTGTTTTCTATCCACCATGTCCTCTGCTTTCAAAAGCCGTCGCCAGCTGGCAGCACCAACAACTCAAATGACGCATTCTATGCAAGAATGTCGTTTAATAAGTATACGACGCAATTTACGTATCAGACGCAACGCATTAATGATTTGCATGGCTGGAAGATTCAGACATCAGCATCTTCATTATTATTGTCTAGTAGCTAACTGTTGTCGTAGATGATGCTGACGATTATAATGACGATTTAACCCGAATTTTACGGGTGGCGGAAGTCGGAGTGTGGAGGGGTTATGTTGTGGTCGGGAGCTGGTCGAATCCTAAATTTATCTGGCACCGCCGGGAACCCCAGCTAGTCTTACATGTTTATATAGCACTAATAAGGTCTATTGATTATTCTTCAACTTTCAAGTCGCACTTGGCTAAATTTAACTCTATGCAACCTGAGACGCTTAAACGTCGCTAAACAGTTCATCTGACATTCGTTTAGATAATTATTTCCGTGCGTTTGGTTTTGGTTCAGGAATCGCAAGAGAGATGTCTTCCTAATCCATCTGCTGCCTTCTCCTTTCTATCTTCACACTGGATTCCGTGGATCAGGACCACTGAAGACCGAAGAAAAGATTCGGGAAGACATCGGAAAGGACCGACCCTCCGTTCATTGCGGTAATTGGGTCGTCTAATTTAAATCTGCCATCAGCGCATAATTGTAATATCGATTTCTCTGAAATCGCCATAACCAGTGACATCACAATATACCTTTTTAACGAATTTAGATAATTCTATATAAGAGACCAGAGATCGGGAGTTAACATATCTAATGATCGCTTTAGCTAACACTAAATCGATAGGCAGACGTAGGTAAAAATAAATTCCGATTCAAGATCCGTTTGTTTGTCTGTATTGTTTGTTTGTAAGCGCACTTGTTATAGCGCCCCTTCAAGCTCCCTACTCAGAGGCGCTCCCGACTGCAGAGCGAACACTGCATCGGAGTTTCACGCCGAAGCGCTGAGCAATTGCGAGTGATGGACTTGCCCTAGGTCCGTATACGCGGCGACGTGAGGTGGATTCCGCGCAGGGTTGATTTATACGTTCCGAAAGCGACCATATCGACCAAAGCATAATTTGAACCGACATGAGTAAAAGGAGGACGTGGCATAGTAGCGGGTATAAAAGTAATTGCTCGCTACGCAAAGGCCAAACGACGATTCTCAGCAGAGCCATTTTTTAAACTGAAATCCACAGCGAAGCAAACAGACAGACAGACAGACGAGGAAGGACACTGAGCCATACAAAGAGAGACACGACCATACAGACAGACAGGCAAGACCGTAGCTAGAGGGGTGTTTTGGTTGTTTGAACACTCCCCGAAAAGGAAAATGTTGCGGTACCCTTAGTATACGATGTGGTTGTGAGTACATGGTTGGACAATACTCACGCAAAATATACCATTCGATGCCCAAATGGTTGCTATAGGAATACCATAAAGCATTTTTGCATATCTAGAGCCGTTAAAAAGTTATCCAAAAAAACGGGCCTGGAGGCCAAACGACGATTCTCAGCAGAGCCAATATTTTAACTGAAATCCACAGCGAAGCAAACAGACAGACAGACAGACGAGGAAGGACACTAAGCCATACAAAGAGAGACACGACCATACAGACAGACAGGCAAGACCGTAGCTAGAGGGGTGTTTTGGTTGTTTGAACACTCCCCGAAAAGGAAAATGTGAAAAATAATAGTATGCCTATGCATTTACGAGCACACGATGTAAAAACCATAAAATAAAACCATTAAAACAACCACTGAAATGTAAAAATGTAGAAAGCAGAATTAATTAATGGGTGACATTTTTTGAAGATTTCGGCTGGATGACTAAAAAAAGCCGTAGGTTTTTCTGGAAGGGAAATTGGTGACCTATTTTGAAGGTTTCGGCGGGATGACTAAAGAAAGGTCATCAGCTTTTATGGAAGGGAAATTGGTGAAACACCCCCGAAATCAAACCCTGGCTACGGCCTTGCAGACAGGCATAGGCAGAGATAAACAAATGGATTGAACGATAGACAGGCACAAAGAGACAGAGGCAGACAAACAAATAGACCGTCAGACAGAGACATAGAGAGAGGCATCTTGAAATTTTCGGACTTGAAAGAAAAAATGCCTCTGGGGTGTGTCACACCCCACCTCACCTCCGACGGGTTAATGATCTTGCACTAGCGTTGTGCGGAAACCAAGCCGCAGCGTTTACAGGTCCACGAAGCAGCAAAGACTAACTATCAATCATCAGAACTTATATTGCGTCATTTCAAGGCGCCTACTCAGAGGCGCTCCCGGCTTATAGATCAAGCGAGAAAAACAGTATTTAGCAGTGTCTGTAATTTGGAACAGTTTGGGAGGTGTCGCATAGTCAATGGAAGCCCATTCCAGGTTGTTGGACTAACCACAGAGAACGAACGCCTCTGCATTGCTGCAGAGCGAGCGAAAGGAACCATTAAGTCACCATGGACAGCAGAGCGACTACAGACACGAAACGAGTCAAGGCCCTAGCGTAGCGCGAAGCATAAAGCGTAATAGAAAGATAACTTCATGACTTCACAACATTTCTATATATTGACATTATTAGTAAACTATAATACGTCAGAAACTTATCTTAGCCACCCCACTTGCATCCCTCTGTCTCCCCGAGGTGTTGTCATTCCCAGTTTCCTGCGATTTCGAACTGCGCTGAAGAGACCGGAATTTCCACTCGTCTATCCATCCGTGGAATGGCTGCTTATCTAAATCCCTCTTTTGCCAGCGTTTAGCCACTGGTTCAGTCTGGTTGCACTCTGCCAGTGCCAGTCTCAAGCCTGGATAAAGGAGGAGGGCGTCGATAATGGTCTTTGTCACCACACAGTGGACGTTTAACTGCAAATGCCGCCGCCAGCGTTTAGCACCATTTTACGACACTGTGTTATAATGTTATGTGTAGAGATCATTGGCGTCGCCCTCCTCCTTCATCCAGTCTTGGAACTGGCACTGGCAGACTGCATGCAGTAGCGGAGTAAAGATAACATCAATTAATAGCTTATAATTATTATGAAAATAATAATCTGCATTTTAAACTATTTGTTATCGGTGACTTTACAAATTGTCTGAAAGTGAGAGAAAGTAATATATAGGAGGAGGATCCAGATTTGACCAGGGTCTATGACAACAGAGGCCGTTACCCTGGAAAGAAATTTGCTCGGCGTATTACTGTACAGCACTTAAGAGCCTTTTTTAAAATAAATTGTAAGATATATTATAATATATCTTATAAATATTTTAAAGGTGTTCAATGTCATTTTAAAGTTACCCTCGACTGAAAGTTGCTCGGCATATTACAGCACTTAAACAGCATCCATTGAGTTAAGAAGCTGACTTTGTAGAATTAGTTTTGTTTTGTTTTGAAGGCCCCCTCACTATGCCCAGAAAAAACCACAATATATACGGACCCATGAAAATTTTTAGAAAACGAGAAACTGAGGCATTTATTGTAAATCGGATTATTGCTGATGAACAAACTGATTGACTGACCGTATGAATGATTGACTCATTAATTGATGGCTAGATTGATTGATGGATAGATAGATAGATTGATTGATTGATTTATTGATTGATTGATTGATTGATTGATTGATTGATTGATTGATTGATTGATTGATTGATTGATTGATTGATTGATTGATTGATTGATTGATTGATTAAATGGTCATCCCTCTACATCAAAGATGTGAATCCACTTTAAATCTAATGAACACATAGCGTTCCGCTTTTATATAGAGTAACTTAGAAGCTTCTACACTAAAGGAAGGAATCCACATTCACACAGCCTCTCGCAGATAATAAACCCACCGCGTTCCGCATTTGTATAACCTAAGTTGGAAGCGTTTAAAAGGTGTTCAAATCAACCGCTCGCGCTATGCAATACACTTTGACGAAATAAAGTCCCTCTAAAGAACTTTCATTCCTTGGCTATGCCACTGTGTGCAGCGTTTGGCTGGTATTTTATTGGGATTAGATCAGACAGGCTTTGCCTGAGACTGGTGGAATTGACCTCTGATTAATATGGGATGAGATATACACGTATTCACTATTCGCTTGTCTATGATTATCTATAGTCAGTCCGTCTTTTGGAATAAGTTATTAGTCTCCGTAATGAACTCCTTCTGTCTTTCTTCGCCCCTTTCCACGAACATTTTAATTTGGTTTGATGCTGTCAGGTCTGGAGCGCCTCTGGGTAGTTTCTCTTGAAGTGGCGCTATACAAATTAATTATTACAATTGCAATGATCGACTTGGATCATCAGATTTAATGGAAACTGGATTCCCTCCGAAGCGCTGAGCAATTATTGAGAGTGAATGAATTGCCCAATCGTAATCGTAATCGTAATCTCGAGACTTCTACAGCGCCTCGAGTTAAGATTACGATTACGATCGGGCAATTCATTCACTCGCCCAAGGTCCCTAACCTTCTAACTACACCACCGCACCCCATAAAAATAATGGTAGGGATAAACGCGATCAGTAATAACATGGCATTCCCGAAAGATAGAATTACCAGAGAGACACTTTACAGTATTCCGATTTGTTAAGACGCTCGTCTTGCACACCTTATAATTGTTATCAATCTAGTTTATATAAACTCTTAGATCTGCGTTTCAATACAATGCATCTCCTCAAACGCATCGGTAATTAACTTTTTGTCCTTCTTTGCTGTAGTTTTTGGCTGTCAGGTTGGGAGCGCCTCTGTTAAGGGGCGCTAAATAAATTCATGATTTCAATTGCGATTTTGCGTAGAATTGCTCCAAATTGCACGTGACATCACTAATGCAGATAACAAACAGTTCAGAGAATAATGATTTGTCTGTATCATTTCTTATTTGTAACTGGCTGCGGTATGTCAGCAAGAACCCAATAAAACGAAGGCTATCAATCAATCAATTATTCAATCAAGCTATCAAACAATCACTCAATTAAATTAATCAATCTAGCTATCAATCAATCAGTCTATCAGTTTATTCATCAGCAATAATCCGGTTTAAAATAAATACATAGGTTTCTCGTTTTCTATAAATTTTCATAGATCCGAACAAATTGTGGTTATCCTGCAGACATGGTTCCAGCCCCCCCCCCCCCGTCCACGAATTAATTTCCAGGTTTAAAAACAAATTCTACAAAGAAAGGAATTGACCGAAAATCCAATGAGCCCACCGCGTTCCGCATTAGTTAGAAACGTTTAAAATTGAGGATACTATAACTTTACCTCAAAACTGGAAAGACACCCTTTATGATGCTGAAACATCCGGCAACCATAGGACTCTAGAAGTGTCTCTATGCTGTCTCCGTAATGATCTTACCTTATTCCCGAAAGATAGAATCACTACGGCGACACATACAGTATTCCGATTGGTTAAGACGCTCGTCTTGCACACCTTATAAATGTAAGCAACTGAAGTTATTTAAACACGTAGATTTGTTTGTATTTCGATACGACGTGTCTCTCAGTAATAAACCTCTCCGACGGGTGGCGACACTGACAAGTTTCTCTTAAACTGGCGCTATATAAATTCATGATTAACTACACTAACTGAATTAATGACAGACATTGTTATTTTGTTATTTTACATTGTTCTATTCTAAAACACTTTGACATTGATTGAATATAGAAATTACGTACGTTTGTTTATTATACTTTGTACGTACACCAAAATGCGGATAGCAATTGGTATATTAAAGAATATTCTTATCTTATCTTATCTTATTTTCACAATGTTTTTTTCCGACGCGAACAATGAGTCAGAATTTCACGCCGGAGCAGTGGCGGCGCCAGGATTTCAGGTTTGGGGGGGCTGAAGCCCCAAGCCTTCCTCCCTCCAAGAGACGCAACTAGAACATTTTCTTCCCAGGTCGGTCATATTGCAATCGTGCGAAGGGTTTTACAAGAAATTGTGCACTGGCACAAACGCGCTCCACATAAATATTCTATTGCAAGATGTAGTTGGAGATTGAGTGGGTTATTTAAACGAAGTCAGCAATTGTTGAGGTTTTTTATTTTTAGTTTATCCGGCCGCAAACCTAGATTAAGTTCCGAATTATCATAAACAAAGGTGTCCAACCAAGGTAGCAAAAGATAATGGGAGGTCCTCAAACGCGTCCGCGTGATGTCTGTGCCGTGCCAGCGCTGTCAGTACTATACCCCGAATTTCAGTCATCTGAGCCGAAAGGCAATGCATTATACACAGTGCGTGTGCACATAGCAGCCCGAGTAGCTATGTGGTGCAGACAGTGAGGTAATGTAAAGTCCCTATTGTCTTTGATATACCGATATGCAAGCACTCAAAACCCACGTTGACTAGAGTTCCAAGTTATCACAATAAGATGTGGATGTATCCGATTTGACCAGGGTCTATGACAACAGAGGTCGTTACCCTGGACAGAAATTTGCTCGGCATATTACAGCAGTTATGAGCAAGGTACTGAACCAGGTTTTTTTTCAGAGGTATCCAACACCGCATTAATATTCAGAAATTCCACAAAACATTGGTGGTCAATTCAGTATTATCGCATAAAAAGTCAACCATTGACACAGTTTCGAGATACAAGTTGTCACAATAAAAGGTGTCCAACACAGTATTGATATTCAGAAATTTTACAATAAAATGGTGTGCAATTCAGTATTATTGTATAAGAAGTCGACCATAGACACAGACTCGAGATCCTAGTTGTCACAATAAAAGGTGTCCAACACAGCATTAATATTCAGACAATCCACAATACAATGGTGTGCAATTCAGTATTATCGTATAAAAAGTCGACCATGGACACAGACTCGAGATCCAAGTTATCATAATAAAGGTGTCCAACACAGTATTAATACTCAGAAATTTTACAATAAAAAAGTCGTCACAATAATGGATGGATCCGATTTGACCAGGGTCTATGACAACAGAGGCCGTTACCCTGAACATTCAAATTAAATAATCACAAATAAAAATAAAACACAATAAAGGTGTCCAACAGCATTCACTGGACACTATTATAATTATCTGCCTGCATATTACTAAGGACAGAAAACAGTTAAAGTTTCCTTAATACAAAAATATGCATGCCTAGATATATGCACACAATTATTTTATAATTATAATTATAATTATCTGCACACAAATGTTTTACATATATATGCTATTAGCACTAGGACTTCTTAGTTGACCATTATATCAAACGTAGGCCTACATTTCCAGACAGTGGTGGTTTACACAACAAGAATATAATAATTATTATACCGAAAATTACAAAAGCGCACACATTTGAGGTGTGTAAGAGAAACATGATGCAAATCTGACAACTACATTGTTGTGTAAAAGGCATTTCTGGATAAAACGCAATCTTCTGGATAATCAGCAGTCTGTAATATTATTTTCATGCATGAAGTGCAGTACATATGCAACACCACGATGCAAGACTTAAAAAAATTCACATATTGCAGAGCTGTAAGTGCACTTTAAAGAGACTAGCTCACTTTTGGTAAGGTTGACAGCTTCCATTCAATAAAGAAGAAACGGTTTACAGTAGGCAGCTACTAAATGCAACAAAACTGGTTCACTAAATGTGTAGCATTTGCAATACAATGAATGAAATGACCTATAAAACTTAATATATATATATATATATATATATATATATATATATATATATTTATATAGAATATGTATATTATATATAATAAATTATATAGCTGATTTCGATGCCATTGACCATTGTCTAGCTTTCTTATTACGAAATAAGCCGTTATGGATATTTTCTACTTTTTGCTTTGGGGGGGGGGCTGAGCCGCATTTAGAGGCTATAACCCCTAGTCCTCTGACGCCGCCACTGGCGCAAGCATCTACGCTATGATTATATAGTTGATTGCAGACGATGGTGACGATGATTAAATTTGTGAAATATGCGAAGAATCAAGAGAATATACAGCTTTGCACCACTTTTTGAAGGACTAGGCATTTTCGATATTTCTATACGCCTAATACTTATAAAACGGTTTCAATCTGAAACGAGGTGTCTAAGAGCCATGTTGTTTCTTCGACAATTTCGACAACTCTGTCCCGTTGTATGGTCAAAAGGTAAGGGCGCAAACTTGTCACCCGTTTTCATAGACTGAGGCCTAGAAATGAAGTCGCTAACTTCATCCTCAAAGTAGATTTCGATGTCGTTGATGATTGTCTAGTTTTCTTATAACGAAATTAGCCGTTATAGACATTTTCCGCATTTTGCTTTGGGGGGGGGGGGCTGAGCCGCATTTAGGGGGGGCTTAGCCCCCTCCAGCCCCCCCCCCCTGGCGCCGCCACTGCGCCGGAGCGCTGAGCAATTGCGAGTGAGTGACTTGCTCAGAGTCACCGATCCTCCGACTGCAAGGCAACGAACTTACACGACCGCAACCCACAAATTAGTAAGTTTGTAACAATTATTTGCTTTGGTTTATTATTTCAAAGTTCAGTTGACGGCAATACTATATCGTTGTGAGGTCGAGAGCATGAGGATGGATAAGAAGAGGGAGATGGTTCTGAGAAGAAACCAAAAGGTAGTCAATCAATCAATTAACCAATCCAGCTATCAATCAATCAAACAATCATTCAATCTAGCTATCAATCAATCAATCAATCAATTAAATCAATCAAGCTATCAATCAATCAATTCAATCAATCAATCATCCATATGATCAGTCAATCAGTTTATTCATCAACAATAATACGGTTTAAAATAACTACCTCGTTTCTCGTTTTCTATAAATTTTCATGGATCCGAACATATTGTGGTTATTCTGCAGTCATGCGAGGGGGCTTTTTAATTTCCAGTTAAAACACTAATTCAACAAAGTCAGTTTCTCGACTCACCTTATAGCTAATGAACTCACCGCGTTCCAATATTATATAGCGTATTTTATAAACGTTTAAAAGGTGTTCAAGACGACCGCTCGCACTCTATTCTATTCTATTCTATTTTGGGATTTATAAAGCGCCTCTCACAGAACAACCTATTCAGAGTCGCTCAATATATATTTTCAGATATAGAAATTTAAGTCTACAAAGTCAGCTTCTTTCGTCATTGTGTTTCTGAGACTGCTGATGCTGCCCTCTTCAAAGCTATAATTATGTTCTTCTTAAATTTTTCTCTTATACACGTCCTGGTAAATACAATCTGCGCCCTAGGTCGCATCCATTTGAACTAATCAATCAAAACAATAAAAACTTCATAACCCGGATGCTGTATAAAAACGTTTACTAGGATTTATTCGCTGCTGCTTTGTGCTTGCTAACTATCGCGTTATATCGACCGGTTATTCTGTCAATTAATCGAATATCTATTATATCTCAAACTCAAGGAAGGAATCCACATTCATTATGATAAACCTATATTGTTACCTTAAAAGCAGATAACGAACCAAATGCATTGTGCGTTTATATAGGATAACTTCAACCCGTTCTAAAGGTATTCAATTCGACCGCTCGAACTCTGCAATGCACTTTGACGAAGTAAAGTCGCTCTTAAGAAATTTCTTTCCTGTGTTCAGAGTTTAGCTGGTATTTCATTAGTGATGGATTGTAGCTATTATATTGCGATTAGATTAGACGGGCTTTGCCTGAGATTGCTGGTGTTGATCAGTCAGCCAGGACTTTATTTAGTCATATTTTGTCAATAAAACGAATATATATTGCATTGCAGAGCGCGAACGGTCGACTTGAACACCTTTTAAACGTTTCTAAATTATGCTATATAAATATAATCGTAAACTCTATAATTATTATTAGTCGGGGATGTTAGCGAAAAATTGTGCATATTGGTGCTACAAGCAAAAGAAAGATATTTTTGAGTTCAGGAAGAAAAATGTGACATAGTGCCATTTGGAAAAATGAGAAAAAAAATTCCATTTTTCACAGTTTTTTCCCATTAGATTTTTTCCAGGAACATTAAATAAAAATGTTGAAATAGCTCATAACAAGCTGAAATTTTCAGCATAGGTGTAGGAATAATAGTAGAATGAGATGCTAAAAGTGCCAAACAATCCTTCAAGAGCTCTTTCCGAAATCCAAGATGGCGTGCAAAATGGCCGCCATTTCCCAAGGTTATTAGTCAGCACATGGAAAAAGCTCGTAACAAGGTGAAATTTTCAGGATAGGTGTAGTAGTATGAGTAAAATAACATACCAAAAGTGCCAAACAATCCATCAGAAGCTCTCTCTGAAAACCAAGACGGCGCCCAAAATGGCCGCCATTTTCCATTATTTTTATAGTTTTGCAATCTGAGAAGCTAGAATCACAATGGCAGTGACACGTACCCTGGCTCGGTCGACGAATGTTGTTCCTCTGGACATAATTACCTGCACATTATCTCTTCCATATAGGACATTAATCCCAGGGTATGATTTATTCACTCCTGGGTAAGGCATTATCAATAAATATAATTACGCTAAGTCGTAGCCTATGCCGGTAATTACATATTGGATAAATATTGCAAAAATATATCAATGTGTATATCTGTATGTTATTGCAATAATACATACGGATAATTATGTTAGACTGCCATCAAATAATAAGATAATGATGCAATATTATTAAGAAATATTTATAATTGCGATACTGTGCGCCATATCCGTTACACAATTTCATGCCCGTAACATGCCCGTAATAAAGAGACTTTGGTTGGCTATTGATTATCGATTTGACCATGGCGACGCCCTCCTCCTTTCCTTTTATCCAGCTTTAGACTATCACCATCAGAACACTGAGTTACGTATACGTATGTATATTGACCATTTCTACTATGTGGTGTTGAATTACACCACAGCGGATAAAATTGACCTGCACAACGATCACAATCAAGCATTGAATCTCTTAGCACATTTTATTGTTTATAGCGACGATGAAACAGTTTTAAAGGTGTTCAAGAGAGCCGCCAAATCGACAGCATCACAACCATTAATTCGTTTTAAGTTTCAGTTCAACGGTGTTGTGATTTCAATTATTATTAGGCCTAAGCTTCGTAGGTCGAATTGAAATACAATATGATGAACACTTATCATGTTTAACATTTCTATTTTCTAACCTAGAAACAATAATTATTATGTATGGTTTAACAAGGATTACTTTTGCCATTTTATATTTCTTAGTAGCTTTGACGGTTCAGGAGTTATTGTTGAAAAATCCAATTTAAGCCACCATTTTCAAGATGGCGGCTCGAGAAGAGCTCGAATTTATGGGTCAATGTTCCTAAAATTCTCGCATTAATATTTCAATGCAGATGGCTCATGATTGAATCGCTAAACAAATTTGCTATTTATAGCCCTGTTAAAACAGTCTTAAAGGTGTTCAATAGAGAATTAAAATTGACAGCTTCAGGCATGCTGGCATCACACACGATTGATTCGTTTTAAGCTTCAGTTTAATAGCGCCGTTGTGAAATGCAAATATGATAGTTTCTGATGCGATGGGTGCGAGTGAATCTAATCTAATTTAACCTCTGATCTGAAAGGCAGTCCCACTGCACCAAGTGCCCATCAAAACCTACTCTTGACATAGATGACTGCGTTGCTCTTTATTAAACTAAAAATAAAGTTCTGGAAGTAGTATGTGAGTAAAAGGTCAGCATTCAGTTCCAAGTACCTAAGCTCTTCTAGCATACTAGGTGGTTAGTTGCTGGTGAACATAAACTAGTAATATCGGCATTTATTGGCATAAATACGATACTGCTACTGCTACTGCTACTGCTATGGCTACTATACTACCACTGCTACTGATACTGCTGCTACTACTACCGCTACCATTAACACTACCCCTACCGCTACCACTAGTACTACTACTACTACTACTAATAATATTCGTTTATTCAAATTCAATCTGACACACCGCAGAACGATTACGGCTACAACAGGTTCGGTAACTTAACACTAATGGCCTAAGTGTTGGAACGCTCCTGATCGGCAAAGCCAGGAGTGGGAGGGGCTAACTTATTTTTTCAACAGACCCGAGTCAAACAACACAACAGAAAGCGCCACTGGCAGCTAACAGAAAATGCAAATAAATTTTTGCCCTGAGCGAGACTTGAACCCGGGTCGCGATAGTGACTCTCAGTTTATCGGTCAACGCTCTCTCCACTGAGCTACGGACCCCCACTACTATTCATTAACATTCCTTCATTAGATGCATTTATATAGCGCCTCTTCAAGGAAGCTACTCAGAGGCGGCCATTATAACTGCCTTGAGATGAGAGAGGAAAGCCAGAGAAGGATTTCTATAAAGAGAGCGGAAGGTCAAAGGAAGACCATTCCTATCACCAAGAAAGCACGGTTCTGCATAGTGGAAGTTCGAGCAAAAGGGACTGAGAGCAGACTAGTAAATTTTAAAGAAAAAACCTACAAGCAGTTAAATTTACATTATCTGCTCTATTATTACGATTATTCTATGAAGAGTATTAACTCAAGCCTGTCCCAATAAACTAAGGTTTATTATTTTTACTATTATTCCAAGGTTTAACATCAAAGGTCGTTGACGACAATATAAAGTAAGTGTTCATAACAGTAAAAATAAACTTATGACATGCAAACACGAACATCTGCGGAGTTTTACAATCTCAATGACATTCAAGTTTTAGACAACATACAGTAGTTCGTCTGATAGTCGCTCTGACTTACACATTGTTGTTACAACAGAATCTAATATGCATCACTTTTTTGGTTCCTGGGAAATAAGCGCAGTATCTTTGTCCAGCTTATAAAGAACAGCCTTGTAATGTTTTAAAGGTGTATAATGTATATTCCAATTCGCTGCGTCGCGATTTTAACGATATTTTGCGACTGAGAAGGCCGTTGATGTCCGCAGAAATTTTGCGCGAATTAATTGTCAATTATAACTGAGTTCGGTTGGTTAGTCCTACTTTACGACATATTGTCAGAATAAAATGATTAGTGTAACATTGATCTTTGCTCGAGACCTTGGTAGTGCTCAATGGCGGATTTTATTGTTCTTGAGGTATAATAGATATAAATAGATTGCTTGAGTTTTTATACTGCAATTGG
This sequence comes from Lumbricus terrestris, assembly GCA_949752735.1. Lineage (NCBI taxonomy): Eukaryota > Metazoa > Annelida > Clitellata > Crassiclitellata > Lumbricidae > Lumbricus > Lumbricus terrestris. Next base: position 11,544,760 of record OX457048.1, on the reverse strand, counting down.
CACCATGGAATTGGCTCATACTGTATATACCCATTAATTCATTCATCAAGTGAATTTGTTTAAGCACATTTTCAGGGGACTACTCAGAGGCACTCTCGACCACAGGGCGGCAAAAATAAAACTGTATAAACTACATGCTTTAATAATTATATGATACATTTATTGGGTTTGCACAGACGCTTTGATTTGTCGCAGCCTCAAAACCCTCGATTTCAGCCGGGGATTTGTTGGTATCCCTCTTGAGTAATAACCTTGAAGGTTCGCTATGTAAATCTTCGCAATGGGCGAATCAAACGAATTATTCCAGCCAGTGGCGTTGCATAAAAAATTATCCTACCGGATTGGTTTGATGGTTGTTTCAATCTAGCTGCACTGCACTTTGAAACACCTCTTTTTATTCAAATCATCTGGTTATATATATGACCTGTCTACAGCTAAAGTTCAATGATCTCTTTACATGTACACTTGGTTATCGCGCCCCTTCAAGATACGGACACTGAATCGGAGTTTTTCGCCGAATCGAATAATCAAAAATTATTGGGAGTGAAGGACTTGCTCATGGTCCCTATGCGGCGGCTTGAGGTGGATTCAAACCTACCACCCATCGGTTGCAAGGCACTGAACCCACCACTACACCACCGCACCCCACAGCATCAATTTAGTGTTTCGCTTAAATTGATGTGATTATTGCTATTAGTGTTGTTATTGTTAGTTTTTGTCTTGTTTGCATTGTTGTAACTATTGTTGACAGATTGAAATCGATCAATTTTTGTCCTCTTTTATTTTAAAAGCTTCCTCTTCTTTCACTGATATTTCTTGCGAATTGAACTTATCATCTAGGCTTCTACTTTACTTTCGTGTGTCTCTTCCTATGATACAATATAATAGGGCTCTATATAAAACTTCGTAATTAGTGAGCTAATAAATTATTCCAGCCACTGGAAAAAACAAGCAACTTTTCATTTCTAAAGACTGCGGCTGATCAGATCATTTTAATCTCTGGTTCAGTACCTTGCTCTTAAGTGCTGTAATATGCCGACCAGATTAAATTCTGCCCTAGGTAACGGCCTCTGTTGTCATAGATCCTGGTCAAATCGGAGCCATCCATCCAGATCGATCAAAACCTACATTATTTCCAAGCCTGCACTGGCAGATGTTGGGTAGTCGAAGCTTTTATATCCATTCTTTTGTGTTCCTTTATTTTATTTAATATCTCCCTGTTTTTCCCTTTTATTTGTCCCATGGTGTAGAATGCGTATAATCGTAGTCTACAGTCGGGGTTTGGGTCGGGAGCGCTCCTGAGTAGTAACCTTGAGTGGATCAAATAATTTTAGAGTTCTTTAGAGGCCATCACTGAATGTTCCCAAACTCTTTGCAAATTTATGGTTTGTGGTGGATTGACTTTGGTCGAAAATTTGAAAATCACAATATTTAAACACCTTTAAAACATATTTAACAGACGATACTTATATGACCCTTTCCGTATGCAGCTTTATATGAAAAGGATGATTCGATATTCTGATCTATAAGATTATAAGTATGAAAGTTTGTCCCTTTTTGCATTTTGACTCTTCGTCCCAGAATATGCTCCGAAGTTACAGAGCGTCGGTTTTTAAAAATTTGCAATTGATTCTTACCCAAATAATAAGGTCTATTTTCAGTTTTTAATTCACTTTAAAACCAGAGTTATTAACAGCTTTAATAAGATTTTGCTGCCGCTGCCGCATATTAAAGAGTCAACAGTCCGCACGACATCATTCCGTTTATTCAACAATCCGATTGGCAAACCGAAACCGGTTGCAATAATAGGCAGATCACAGAAAGACTAACTTTGCTAACAGAACAGAACAGAGCCTCCCCTTATATTGGTTTCAGTCGTACCTTTCTGAAAGAACTCAAATGATTATGTCTGGTGACTTTCGAACCCACTGGGTTAATGTTAATCTGGGTGTTGCTCAAGGTTCAGTTATTGGGCCTCTCCTATTTATTCTTTACACGGCTGACATCTCTTCTCTTTTTCCGATCTGTAGTGCTGCTGGCCATCTCTTTGCTGATGATGTCCAGGCATTTGTCCATATATATATATATATATATATATATATATATATATATATATATATAATATATATATATTCTGTAATCTGAGTTCCTGTAAATTATTTCAACTGCATAATTGTACATTGCAACCGGTTGCGGTCTGTCAACCGGATTGTTGATTATACGAAAATAAAAAAATCACAAAGAAACAATGGCGGAGTTTATGCTAATCAGGGTTGTCCACATCACGACCATCCGCCTTCCAATCCTGAACTATACCCAACGTAACTTCTACTATAATATCCTGCAGACCCATTGGACACCGCACATTGACAGCTAGTTGACATTCTGCGGCGTCCGTGAATAAGCACATGTCCATATCTTGAACGAGATTTTCTTCTTCTTTAATAAATGTTCAAAATATTTGCAAGCAAACTACACGATCGACTTGAATTATCGGTGTAACAAGTATGCACTGAAGCGATTTACCATAGCTTTGAATGTTTATGCATTACGAATTTTTATTGTAGATTACGATTTTTACTGTAGATCATGATTACCGTATACTATCGTATAGCGTCGAAGCCACGATCTTTGTTACACGATTTCATATGACAATTCCAATGAATAAATTGCGTAAGTGGGATCCATTTTAAAGGTGTGCAATTCAAGCATTATTTTATTGTTATTCGTATCTAACGCCATCTAGTGATTGTGATCACCGTCGTTCGTTGACATCTAGGCTATTAGCCTACTGTGCATAAAGTTGCTCACATTCTAACGTTTTGTAGTATAGTAGTTTCGGTTTAACGACACTGTGACAAAATAATAGCGACTATAATATTATTCATTACTGAATGCAAACATACTTTATGTGTAACAGACTTTCGGAAAGACTCATTGCACCATTAAATCATTAGTGACGTGTTTTTTATCACATGATGACTATCCAGTGATCCCTCCAGCGAGGACAAAGCGTTTTGTTAGGCATATAAAAAAGCTCGATAATCTCGCGATTTTCGCTACTTTTTGTCGTGATAATCTCGCGATTTTCGCGACTTTTTGTCGTGATCTCGCGACTAAGTTTTTCCGAAATCTGGCAACCCTGATTACAACTCTGCATTGTAAATTGATTACGTTGCTGGGCTATTTAGACGAAAATTAGGGCTTCAATTCTCATCATTTTATTGTTTCGTGTGTAGCAAGTCCTACGTAGTATAACGATTGCTAAGCGCCATCGATTAGTGCCTGGACATTAAACATTGAATTTAATAATTGCACGAACAATGTTATGAGCATACATCGGATGACAAGTGAAAGACGAAACTGAGCCCGTGACAGCGTCTTAGACACCTTTAAGAACAAAAATCAATATGCTATAAATTATGTCAGCGCTGGAACTAACGCGTATTCTCTCTCGACATCCTGGATCAGCCATTGACGGCTACACTTTGTGATTAATGGGGAACCTGATCTAAAAAATGGAGCCGCCAGGCCAAAGTCGTTAATTAAGGAGGGTGACGCCATTTGTCGCTGTTGCAACTCTGCATTGTAAAACCGAAGTTTCCGATACAGTTAATAATCAGAGAGAAATTTGAAAAGAAATGTCTGTCTGTCTGTCTGTCCGTCTGTCTGTCTGTCTGTCTGTCTGTCTGTCTGTCTGTCTGTCTGTCTGTCTATGTGAAGCATGCAATACCGTTCGGTGAGCTCTGGCGATCGAAACCACTTCGCTAGCACGACTGACAGTAGCCGCAGGTCAAAAGACACATGGCATGCCTGAGGTAGGTGAGGGCTGGGAGACGCATGTGTAGGGAAGGGAGAGGTAAAGAGCTTGTAGCTGATGTATGGAGGGGGAGTACCAGCCACTTTTGCAGGGCGCGGTGGTGTAGTGGGTATGTTCATGGCCATGTAGCCGTAGGGTCCCAGGTTCGAATCCACCTCAAGCCGCTTCGTAGGGACATTTGACAAGTCCTTCACTAGCAATTGCTCAGCGCTTCGGCGTGAAACTCCAATTCAGTGTCCGCGCTGTGGTCGGGAGCGCTTCTGATTAGCCATCATGAAGGACGCTGCAGCAAGTGATCATACTTACATGCATACATATAGTACAACGGTCGATGGAGAAGTGGATGGAGCCAGTACACATTGACTAACAGGTTGCTCGCTTACACAAAACTAAGTTGATTATGTAATCTAGGAGAATGTAGTTGGAGGTGGGGACAAGACGGGGAGATACAGAAGCAAGCGAATGGATATGGAGTGACGTCTGGATGTCATGATGACAATTTCCACGTTTTTCCAATGGGCACGCGAAACGTATATCGCTCTCCTTCTCCTCCCTCTCCTATCTGTGCATTATATTGTATAATTATGTCTGATATTTGTTCGATGATCTAATGAGATATGAAGCTGATGTTCAGAATTTTATTGCTTACTTATTGATCTGTGAAGACTAATAATTATTATCAACTATAATAAAATTATAGTAACGATCGATTCACGCGTTTGCTTTACATGGTATTATAACGAAAGAAGAAAACGTATTGGAGGTGTATAAAAGAATTCCGCATTATCTATTGAATATAATAATAATATTAGGATCGCCAAGGGAAATAACATCGACCTCACTTTAAATTACGTGACAAATAAAAAATATCTCAAATACATATGATGTGGCAAGGATGACCAACATAGCCCGTGTGTTATAGGCGGTCTGAATGGCATAGGAATCTGCGAGGCAGCGGGACGCGGAAGACTGCTGACCATATTGGACCGTTTTATCCGATTGCATAATATTCCTGAGGACAACCCGACCTTCCAGGATCTACGTAGATGTGCGGACAGAAGACTCTTAACCTAACATAACATAGGTTTTATATTTATCCCAAAAGAACACAACAAGATACAATTTCCAATCACTGCTAAGTTGTAATACAAACGGAGGACCTAATGGGACTAGAGTCCCGCTAAGCAAAGTCACCTATGTACCAGTATGAAATAAGCAGCCTAATGCACCTATCAGATCTTAGAATATTAGTCTGATCAGGTGAATCTATTTAAGAGGTGACTCCTTTCCATACAGTCGGACAGATAATAGAAATTGTTATGCCAACCGCTTAGACACCTTTGAAACGATATTTATTTCCCTTATAAATAATTCAGCCGCGCTGTAAATAAGGTTGATGAAATCACAAAATTAATCAGTCTGGTTTTAGAAAACATAAAAGTACAATAATTGATCAAATACTGAAACTTCAGGATTTTATTCAGAAAAGACAAAAAAATAAAGAGCATCTCTTAACCGTTTTTATTGACTTTGAAAGGGCTTATGACATGCTTCATGTACCCACTCTTTTAAGGAAATTTCAGAAATTGGGAATAACGGGCAATACATATAATTGGGTTCAAAATTTTCTCTCTAACAGAACTTTCCAGGTTAAAGTTGGAGCTGAACTTTCTGATAAATTTAAACAACAGAATGGTACTCCTCAGGGATCTATAATATCTCCACTTTTATTCCTGATAATGATTAATGATGTTCCCACAGGGGTTCATGGTGTAAATATGTCACTTTTTGCTGACGTTTGCGCAATTTATTTAGGTCATAGATATATCAAAATTTCAGAAATTAAAATTCAAATATCAGTCAATTTAATACAAGATTGGTGCAATGAAAACGGGTTTGAAATATATATTAATAAAACTACTGGAGTCCTTTTTTCCAAGAGAAATGATCTATCAAAGATTAAAATAAGGATTGATCAGAAGAAAATAAAGATGGAAGATAAAGTCAAATTCTTGGGAGTAATTTTTGATAGCAAATTGAGTTGGAAACCCCACATCGATTATATTATTGATAAATGTAAAAAGAGGTTAAACCTCATTAGAGCGATAAGTGGCTATAGTTAGGGAGCTTGTAAGAAAACTCTTTTAACTAAAATTACACGGAGCTTTAATCAGGTCTATTTTATATTATGGCGACGTTGCTTATTCCTCAGCTTGTAAGTCATAACTAGATAAATTATTATCCACTATCCAAACTGAAGCACTAAGACCATGTTGTGGTGTTCCAAAGGGAACTGCTGGATTGGCACTCCAGAATGATTGTGGAGAGTTGCCTCTTCATTTAAGACGATTAAAAAATTCATTAAAATTTGGGACTAAGATTTTGGGAACTAAATGTCACCCTACTAAGACGATTATGGAAAATCACTGAACAAATGTTTATAAAACTTCCGATACGAAAGAACATTCTATCTATTATACTTCTGAATTCTTTAGTTCATTTAATACATCATTTGTTGGTCCTTCCTTCTCTTCTGCCCCTCCGCGTTGTAATGAGAAAGTTGACTTATCTTTGAGAAAATTGATCAATAAGAGAACTGATCACCCGGACTTTTTCAGGCAGGCAGCTCTTAAATTAATCTCTATGTATGATGATTGTATGCATGTTTTTACGGATGGGTCCAAAGCAGGTGATCTTGTTGCAGCTGCATTCACAGTACCAAGTTTGAATGTGGATAAGAAGTTTAGATTGTGTAATGATTCAAGTGTCTAATAATGTGCAGAAGTGTTCAAGTTCAAGTCGTCGTTCTTGTTATAGTTTCTGCAGAAGTTTTATGATGTATAATAATTGTGGCGTCAACAGCCGTCGTTGACTTTGTAGCAGCATTATGTTTTTCAGTTTTGCAATAGAAAGAGAGAAATGTCTCCCGATTGGAAATTCGGCCGTGGTGTTTACTTACTGTACCTATCTATGACAACTTGACAGTATAAATAATATCTTATAAAGCGTTTTAAAGGTTTGTAATAATTTGATAGAACGTTATCAATTTTCGACATCAGTTTTAATGGTTACCGTTTAATTTTTGGTGTTTAACGACATCTTCCACTGGCAATGAGTATCATCAGCAAAGATTTGGTGGAGGAGACCCCTGTAAAGGTTTCAAATTACCCCCTCCTAAACATTACCCCCGGTAACTTGAAACCGGTTTCAGATTACCCCCCGGAAACTAGATTTGCATTAATCATCGCATTTATTACACTGGCAATGACGCTTCCAATAGCCGTTTGTGTTTGTCAATGATTTCTAATGGTCCCGATCGCAAAAAACATAGTTATTTTGGAGTATTTGGAATAATGTATTTCGTGGGTCTGTACCCGCAGCCGCCTAGATAATATCGTGTCTTACATCTGTCAAACATAGGCGTAACGTTCTATTGTGACGGTGGTGTCAAGTCACCACCACTTTTAAAAGTGGTGGTGACAGTCACCACCACTTTTTGGTCCGACAAGGAAATATTTTTTAGAAAGATAAAAGCATTTCTCTGTCTAACATAATACAGGCCATTCATGATTCATGTGAAGCAATTCTCTCCCACAAATCGTTATGGCTCCGAGGCAGTTACATGGCATGCCAACAGCCTCACACAAACTTCTGGAATCACTGTTGTTATTAAAGAAAGATTTCTTGGAGGGACCTTCGTACCATTTGTGAAAGAGCTGTTTTAAATATTGATCTAGTTTTCCGTGAGTGGAAAGATCGTGGAGTTTACCAGCGAGAGAGACGAAAGGGTAAAGAGTGAGAATGGGGAAGGGAGTGAGATAATTCTCACCTGAGTTCATACTAAATTTGTATATTTGGAAGGAGTACAGCGCAGCGGTTCTCAAACTGTGTACATGGGGTACGCCAGGCGCCGGTTAGGGGTAGGACCTAGGCGAAAAATTCCAGAAATGTATTTTTTGTGTTAATGGACTTTGTGTCCATCTTTCTCTGATTAGCAAAGATTTTTAACGTTGCAAAAATACCATGTAACTAGACTCACATGCTATATAGGCCTAGTGCATGCATGTATGGATGGATCCAGATTTGACGAGGGCCTATGACAACAGAGGCCGTTGCCCTCGACAGAAACTTGTTTGGCATATTACAGCATGCGACATATTTTGTTTGGGTACCGTACAACAGAGGAAAGATGGAAGACACTCAAAGATGTCATTATAAAAGAGACAACAGAAACAGTAGGTCACCAAAAAGGAGCGCTGCCAAGGAAACCATGGATAACGGAGGAGATGCTACAGGGAATGGAAGAAAGACGACAGTGGAAACATCAGAGTACAGAAAAGGCAAGGCAGGAATACAAAAGATTAAACAATAAACTGAGAAGAACGACAGACAAAGCGAGAGAGCAGTGGTGGGAAGATCAGTGTAGGGACTTGGAGGAATTACAGAAAGAGGGGAGATATGACAAAGTGTACGAAACAGTGAAGAAGATCACTAAAAAGAAGACAACAGGAGGAGGAACCGCAGTGCAAGATAAGAATGGAATGATGCTGCAAGATCCTAAAGAAGTCAGAGAAAGATGGAAAGAATATGTGGAAGATCTATACCAGAGCAAAAAGAGACCCACGCATATTATGGAGGAAACGATAACAGAAGATATACTGAGGGAGGAAGTACTAGCAGCCATCAAAGATATGAAAGATGGTAAAACAGAGGGAAGTGATAACATACCGGCTGAAATACTCAAAGGTCTAGGAGAAAAAGCAATGAAGGAACTTGTCACACTATGCCAAGACATATACACAACAGGAATTTGGCCGGAGTATTTCCTAGAAACCATTATGATTCCAATAAAGAAAAAGCCAAATGCAACAAGATGTGAGGAGCATCGTACCATCAGCTTACTAACACATGCTTCAAAGGTGATGATAAAGGTGATAACAAAAAGGTTACAAGCTAAAGCAGAAGCAGATGGATGCCTTGGAGAAGACCAGTTTGGGTTCAGAAAAGGCAGAGGCACCAGGGATGCTATTGGTGCCCTAAGAATGCTAACAGAAAGAAGTCTCGAACATGGAATGGAGGTTTGCATATGCTTTGTAGACTACGAGAAGGCATTTGATAGAGTGGATTGGAGGAAGTTGATGGGTGCTTTGAGAAGGATGGGGGTCGACTGGAGAGATAGAAGACTCATTGGGAATCTGTACATGGGACAAAAGGTCAGAGTCAGAATAGAAGGAGAATATTCCGAACCGGGACAAATTGGTAGAGGAGTGCGGCAGGGGTGTCCGTTGTCACCATTACTGTTCAATATATACATAGAAGAGCTAATAAGAGAGGCAATAGATGGAACAGAAGAAGGAATTAAAGTAGGAGGAAAACTGTTAAGAGCTTTAAGGTTTGCGGATGATCAAGCGATGCTGGCAGGAAACGAAAAGGATCTGCAACGAATGATGGATCGGCTAAATGCGACATCAGAAGATTACAACATGAAAATTAACATCAAAAAGACAAAAGTTATGAAGATCAGTAAGGACAAGGAAACAACTATATGTATCAAAATAAATGGAGAGGAAATTGAGCAGGTGAAGGAATTCTGCTACTTGGGAAGCCTAATATCAAGCGACGCCAAATGTCATAAAGAGATAAAGAGAATGATAGCAATGGGTAAAGAGGCATTCTTAAAACGGAAAGAATTGCTAAGAGGAGGGCTAAATAGGAATCTTAAGAAAAGAATGGTCAAAACATTGATATGGAGTGTGACGTTATATGGCGCAGAGACATGGACAATGAGAAAGAAAGACACCAAGCGGTTGGAAGCGTTTGAAATGTGGGTATGGAGAAAGATGGAGAAAATTAGTTGGACAAGGCATGTTACGAACGCGGAAGTGCTGACGATGGTAGAAGAGAAAAGATCTCTGCTAGATGCAATAAAGTCAAGACAAAAGAATTGGGTAGGACATTTGCTGCGAGGAAACTCACTACAGAAAGAAATAATTGAAGGAAGATTGGAGGGGAAAAGATGCAGAGGAAGACCTAGGCAGAAACTGCTGGACGGGATAATGGAAAAGGGCTACAGAGAACTTAACCTTCGCCATACGCGAACAAAAAAACTACGTCTTCTATGCTTGGGGGTCCAAATGACCCCCAAGGTATACCTGTTCCTGGGCATGGAATTTCATAATTTTTGTTTCGTTTCTAAAGTTTTATGGGTCAGGGAATTCATTGCAGCTACTGCCAAATGCGTGACCTTCACGGATGACATTGAAATTCAAGGTCACATGATTTTTTACATGACCATACCTATCTCTGCTACTATACCTGTTAGAACAACGAAGTTTTTTGGTTTCTATGGTTATTTGGTACAAGGAACTCAACAAAATATAAGCAAGACACAACTGGAATATGTTATGTTACATCTTATGTTACATAGTTTCACTTCTCATAATTTGTTTATGACTTGTTGCCAGTGTATCTAACTACAGTCGGTACAGGTAAATAATTGTGTGGAATGGTTACCACAAACAAATTGACCACACGTGCTGCATCTGTGCTTCGTCTTGGTGTCATTCTTTCGATCGCACATGTGACATCGATGAAACGATGTAACATAAGATGTAACATAACATATTCCAGTTGTGTCTTGCTTATATTTTGTTGAGTTCCTTGTACCAAATAACCATAGAAACCAAAAAACTTCGTTGTTCTAACAGGTATAGTAGCAGAGATAGGTATGGTCATGTAAAAAATCATGTGACCTTGAATTTCAAGGTCTTCCGTCAAGGTCAGGCATTTGTCAGTAGCTGGAGTGAATTCCCTGACCCCTAAAACATTGGAAACAAAAAAATAATCTTCAAGATACCTTGCGTAGAAGCAGAGATACACCTCATTGTATGGACACTAATGATATGGACATGAATTTCACTCTAAGATCTCACCAAAATGACGTCACAGCGTCAGAACTAAGCGTCAACGTATGACGTCACTCATACCATTTTGACAAGGAGGAATTTTTAGGAAAAGTCACCAAAGGAAACTTTTTGGTGCCCATATTTTAGAAAGTTACAGATGAAAATATACCCCTGGGGGTCTATTTGACCCCCAAACGTATGGCGAAGGTTAAAGACATGGCACAACAGCGGGAAATATGGAGACATTGGACGTTCGGACCTGCCACTGGGCAGAGAACCTAAAGAAGACCGTATATTATTATAATTTTTGAAACAAACGGTGTTTAAATGTGAGCAAGAAATTCTCTAGGTAGACCTTTAGCCTATAGAGCTCAAAATAGAGCTCAAAATAGGGGAGAGCTGAATAATACGGTATTGGCCTAAACATAAATTTATTTCTGGTCGAGTTTCTAAATTTTTGATTCCTTTCAGCACGTCATATCTGTGTGAATTGTTTTAAAACTCTTCTTCCTGTCAAAGACAAATATAGCCTTAAAAATCTCCGTTTGAATTTGACAAATATTAAGTCAGATATTTTAAATCTGCGCTAGAGTAAAAACAAGCCAACAACACCACAACGCTATAGCTTAGCTCTTTCTTACAGAGGTTATAGACCAATTTTGCCTTTTTGTCAACATGATTAGGCTTACATGATTAAAACTATACATAAATTTTAAATTTTGCTCCTTAATACAACTGTAATACACGGGGTGAGGACAATAAAGATGAAGTTAGAGAACCGCTGGGGTACCGTACTGTAACAGGAAGCCGAGGGGAAAAATTGAAATGAGGAGTTGTGTGCCAAGGAATAGTCACCACCACTTTTACAGGGAAAGTTACGCCCATGCTGTCAAATACTCCCACGTGTGTCTAACTGAAATATAATTGCGTTGATGCTGTCTCGATAAATGACTTACTTACTTGCATCACAGCGTCTTCCTTATTAATGCGAATGCTTGGATTGTGGCAGAAGCATCTTTATGAAATATCGATTTTCTTTAATTCATCTTTCATGGTAATAGGATTTCATGACCAGATAAAGGTGTTGGTTAAGTGTTTTAGGTTTAAGATGACAAAATGAGTAACTCTGTATTTTGAATGAATACTCATTTAATTTAAACACCCTTAAATAGTATCCTACACCGTCAATAATAATTCTTCATCGATAACTCTGACAATTTTCTGCATCCTTGAATGCCCGTGACATCCTGAATTCAACCATACTCAAAGCTGATCACTCAACAGTCATCATAGAGGGTCAATAGAGTACGCTCAGGCTCATCAACACCAGATTTAAGATTGTAGTGAAAGAAGAGCAGTCTCAGTTAAACGATTGGCATAAAAACCGGACAGATTTGCTCAAGATAAAGCATCAACTCATTGGGATAAGACGTTCAAGAGTCTTAAAAAATGAGAACTTTGAGATAGGACGATAGTCCGGCGATACCGTAACTCCAACGAACCCTGTACGTTGACGTATGTCTCCTTGATACCAAACGCAGTCAGCATAAATCCAAACTATCAATGGTCTAAGACGTTCCCAGACCTCGCGACGAGGAAGCATATTGTCAAGGAGTTTCGTGACAGTGGATGTGTAGAGGTCAAATAGTTGAGCAACCGTGTGCTCGTCGAGGGTAGAGAGAAAAGTGTCGCGTAGATCATCTCTGCATGCGAAACGAAGGAATCGGTTGGCGAAGGGTGGAAGGAAGGATGAACTGGATACCAAATCGGTTGCGTCCAATGCACAAGATGTATCAAATGATGTTGCTCCACCTAACTAAGGTCATTTTTGGTCGTGGAAATACGAGGAAGAGGATCGTCACACCCCCCCCCCCCTAATATGCGGAGGCTAGGAAACTGAGGACTCACTGTCTGTCTGTCTGTCTGTCTGTCTGTCTGCCTGTCTGTCTGTCTGTCTGTCTGTCTGTCTGTCTGTCTGTATGTGTCACTCTCTGTTAAAAGGCAAAGCTGCCGTCTTGCAATGCGAAGACATGGTACGGGAAAAGTACACCGAATAATATGGCAGAAAGTAACAGGGACTACGGCATCGTTGCTGTAAATGAATTGGTATACTCACAAAATTAATTAAGCAGCAATATTAATATTGGTAACGATGATGTCAATGAGAACGGCTTCTGTTGTTATGTGGACGTCTGTTTTAGGCAAATTTAAGAACGAAAACCAGCACTGTATAAAATCAGCATTCTTAGCCTCAATATTTCCCAAAGAAATGGATAATTGAGCGCTCGTTTTATACACCTTTAACACGTATACAACAGCTGCTATAAATAGTCAAATTTGTGAATCGTTAGATAATAATTTTTTTCTCAGGTTGCCAGTATCAAAAATGAGCTACAAAATAAATTGAAAAAATAATTTATGTTGCGCCAACAGTTGACATTCAGCTCAAGATTTAGTTAATATTAAGCCGACTGGTAACCTGACAGTGTCAGTCCCCCAGTCTGAAAAAGAAGGGGCGACATTATTGATCCGTGTTATAACACAGTGACAGTAAACGTTGCTGTGCAACTTCGCGTCTATCAGTTAAATAAATTGAATAATTATGTGTACTCGCTTATTATAGCATGTTAAAAATATCTCCTGTCGACGACTTTTATTGTTGTGATACGCTGTCGTTAAACTATGCATCCCTCCAACCGTTGCAGCCAAGTTTAGTTAATCGAACTCGAAAGGAACGTCCATGTTTATTGGCCAATGATGCGGTCACAACAGAGCTAAAATAACTGTCGGACATCGGGTAGTGCCAGTCCAAAAGAGTTATACAAAGGAGAGAAATTTAGTCACTGCTAAACACTCAGGTGATGCCAGTCTGAATATTCGATAAAGGAGGGCGACGCTAATAATTTACGACAAAGAGACACGGTATATCCGATTTGCTGGAGAGCTTTTATTGTAGTTGCGGTCTAGCAACTAATGAAACGGAGGTAATCTTAGACACCTTTAATCTGATTCTCAATAGTTCTATAAAAATTGCTGATTACATTCTTGAACCAGATTAGACGATCATGTCTTCATTTCAGACGTGTACAACTGTCATGTCATTCCGCCATCGTCGCTCTGCTACGGTTGGCTGCACGAATGGATGAGCATTTTCCACAGTTGTATATCTCCTGCTATGTTCATTAACCTCCTCCCGAAAGTCCAGTCCATTTCAAGATGTTGTCTATCCATGCCATTCTTGGTCTTCCTCTTCCCCTTTCTCCCTCCATCAGTCCCGTCATCAGGTTGTTTTCTGTGCTTTCCTTTTGCTGTCTCATGACGTGTCCGAAGTATCGTAACTTTCTTGTTTTTAAGTGGGTCAACAGTTCTTGCTTTTGTTCCTGCTATGAAGTACACCTGTTCGTTGGTCAATTCCTAATTCCTAACACCGGGTGAATAATGAATAACAGTTATGTACTGCACAACGCAAGATGTTGTCCAACGTTGAAAAACGAAGTGCAATGCCAGGTTTAGTCTTACTTTGATCGTATATATTTAGTTTATTTATTTCTACATTTCCATAGGGCCCGTTCAAGATACCTACTCAGAGGCGCTCCCGACTACAATGCGGAAATTGCATCGGAGTCATGATTATATTCATTAAAACATATTAATTTCGACTCGGTTTTAAAGGATAACGAAACCGCAGTAGGAGGAGAAATAGAGGAGGATGAGAAGCAGGAGGTGGTGGTGGTTGTTGTTGTTGTTGTTGTGGTGATGGTGGTGGTGGTGGTGGTGGTGGTGGTGGTGATGGTGGTGGTGGTGGTGATGGTGGTGGTGGTGGTGGTGGTGGTGGTGGTGGTGGTGGTGGTGGTGGTGGTGATGGTGGTGGTGGTGGTGATGGTGGTGGTGGTGGTGGTGGTGGTGGTGGTGGTGGTGGTGGTGGTGGTGGTGGTGGTGGTGATGGTGGTGGTGGTGGTGATGGTGGTGGTGGTGGTGGTGGTGGTGGTGGTGGTGGTGGTGGTGGTGGTGGTGGTGGTGGTGGTGGTGGTGGTGGTGGTGGTGGTGGTGGTGGTGGTGGTGGTGGTGGTGGTGGTGGTGGTGGTGGTGGTGGTGGTGGAGATGGAGGATGCGGAGCAGAAGGAGGAGGAGAAGGAAAATGAGGAGGCAGAGATGGATTTTGTTTACAGAAAGCGGGAGACAGAGTGAGGCAGAAAGGGACCGAGACATACATAGTAGTCGTTTATTCGAACCCATCTCGGACAAATGATTACAGTTGTTTTGCATCTAATACAAATTTCGCTTTTCAACATTACCCGATGGTCAAATCTGGACAGTGAACGAGTTGTAAATCAACTGCTCTTGCGCAATTTATTGCAATAGTTAAACGTTGTTTAAGGTGTAATAAATAAAATCATCTGAAACATTCGATAATTCATTCGGAAATTTATATAGCGCCCCTTCAGCACTTCTATTCTAATCTTTTCTTTTTCATTCTAGCTAAGGTTTATTTCGTTTTATTCCTTTTCTTAGTTAAGGTTTGATAGCTTAACAACATCATGTTGTCTTGACTGCGAATGTTTATGTTTTTAGCTAAGACTGCATCATGTGTATATCCAGATTGTTAATACTTACTTGATACTTGCCTATCTACCATCTTGAATCTATAAGCGTGCATATAGGTAGCCCTAGGTGTGGGACTTCTAATCCCTTCTGGGTTGCCGGTTGTAACCAACTGTTATGTATAATTTATATACTTCGTAAAAATGTTTTTCTCATATTGGTGCAATAAAATTGATGCCTATGGTTATGGTTATGGAGAGAGTAAGTAAACGTTTAAACAATTCAGTTCTTATATTGAGCCTGTCTAATTTACAGTACAACCGGTTAATTAAGCATCGAAGGGACTTAATACGTAAATGGAGCTTTTCATTCTTATAAAGCACAATTTTATAACGTTTTAAAGGTGTTCAAGGGTAGCCCTCTATACAGTCACTTTGAATGTTGAAAAATTGAGCTTCCAATCAGTGTGCAATGAATACTTTTCAAAAATGGATTATTGTGGTGTTTATCCACAATCACTGCGCCTTCTGACCTCTGTCTTCGATCCTTAATTGGAATTGAGTTTTACCCAATGTCTGCCTATCGATTAAATTTTATCTGAGGAAGCCTGTCCAGGCATGGAACTAGCACTGGTAGAGTGCAACCAGATTTAAACCAAAAAGTGGAAAGGCAGATGGTAGTCACTCGTGTTTTTTTAATATATTCGTTTATTCAAATTCAATCTGACACACCGCAGAACGATTACAGGTACAAGTTATACGAAATACGGCCAGCTTCGCACGACACGCAGGTCAGCTACAACAGGTTCGGTAACTTAACACTAATGGCCTAAGTGTTGGAACGCTCCTGATCGGCCAATCCAGGAGTGGGAGGGGCTAGCTTATTTTTTTCAACAGACCCGAGTCAAGCAACACAACAGCAAAGCGCCAATGGCAGCTAACAGAAAATTCAAATAAATTTTTGCCCTGAGCGAGGCTTAAACCCGGGTCGCGATAATGACTCAGTTTATCGGCCAACGCTCTCTCCACTGAGCTACGGGCCCCCCAAACGCGCTCCTCCATCCTAATATGACACTTCACTTTTCTGTGTGTTTCTTGCAAACCGCATGACCGAATGAATGATCGTTACACGAGGGTACAATGAAAATGTTAAGAGCAAGACGTTGTATGATAATTAATTTTAAATCCAAACCAAAATCAAAGTGCGATTGTGTCGACGGATAAATAAAAAATATACTTTCTTACTTGTCTACCACACTTTTTTGCCAAACATGAAATACAATCAAGCCTGCTGCTACTAAAAATGCAAAAAATAAATTAAGATGTTCAATATCCATAGATAGTCAGCGACAACAGTACGCTAAGTAATGGAAACAAGTAATGTAGCCGATATAATAATGGCCTTAATAAAACACCTCTTTTACTTTTGATAATCGAGCTATATTATATTTGGTCAAACGCGGTCATACATTAAGACAGTTATTCGTCAATGTACTGAAACATCTCAGCTACAAGCTATAATTATATCACTAACAAAATAATATAATTTAAATTCCAGCACTGCCAGAGCAATGGTAGTTCCCGTCCAAAGCAAGTGTTCTGCGTTATTCACAACGCTTAATTCTAACTCCCGGGTGAATAATGGATTATAACAGTTATATCCTGCACAACGGAAGATGTTGTCGAATGTTGAAAAACGAAGCGCAATGCAACGTTTAGTCTAACCGTAAACGTATATATTTATTTTATATATTTCTCAACCTCTATAACGACCCTTCGAGATACCTATTCAGAGGCGCTCCCGATTACAACGCGAACATTGCATTGGAATCGATATGTCTGCGTTAACGTTTTTCAGCAGCTACTACTTGAGAGGAAGGGGTTACATTCTGGTAGCGATTTCGTTATTTGATATGCCCAGAATGAAGATAAATGACATTGATTCATACCGGTCTCTGTGGTGATCATCTAATTTCTTCTTTCTCTCGGTTCTCTGTTGTGGATTGAATTCTTTCACTCACGTCTTCATCATCATACAGAGTCGCTTAATAACCGCGTAACAATAATATTATATAATCGCAATGTACAGCAGCTGCTTAATCCAACTTAAAGGGTTTTTTCGTCTTTTTTAGTGTTAGTAAAATCACGAAGAGGGCAATTATATCGTATGTAAACTCGGAATTATCTTAGACAATCATGAAACACCGTAACCAAAATGTCACCTTCTGCTCCAACTGCTACGACTATTCTCTACAAATAATGCGAATAAAAATTATAGTGTACAAGTTACCGAAATCTAATTTGCATTGCCGTGGATGGGTCAAAAGTGCTCCTGAGTAGCTGAAGGGACTGGGGCGGTGTGGTGTAGTGGTGGCATCAGAGCCTTTGAGCCGGAGGGTTCCAGGTTCGATTCGACCCTGAGCAGCCGCGCATACACTTTGAGCAATGCATTCGCTCGCAATTGATCGTGCATTCGACGTCAAACTCCTATGCAGTGTCCGCGCTGTAGTTGCCAGCGCCTCTGAGTAGTGAGCTGAAAATAGCGATAAACATACATGGAGAAATAGAAAAATAGCTCACATTCTTAATAACGAATAAGGAATTCCTCACTAAAAGTGATATAACTTTTGTTCTGTTTGAGACATTGTGATGAAATTTGGCCATCATGTATATATATATATATATATATAATATTTATAAAAAGACTAAGAATCACACCGGGAATTTGGGACTCAGAAGTTCGTTAGATGGTGCTATACGCTGGAAAATTTTAAGTTCTTCTTACACACCTCTTAAATAATTTCTTAAAGCTTTATAAATAAATAAGTCGCGTCTTATGGATTGTGTAATATCCGATTCCTGTTATTATTATTATGGTGCCCTGTCCGCATCCATTCAATTCAATCAATTCGCTTTATTGCAACCAGAAAACAAGATGACATCAAAAACAGAAAATATGCATGCATTGTCTACAAAGGGGGACCCTAAAGGGATTGACATCCCGCTGGGGAGGGTCACCGAAGTAAGAAAAAATACCAAGAAATATTGCACAAGAGAGCCAAAAAATTTAAAAACATTAACTCAAATTAGGTGATGACAGATTGCAAAAAGTTTAAATTGTAAATAGCATGTAGAGGAACAAACTTAACTATATACATTGCCTCATTCTCATCGATACCACTAAATAGCTTTCATCTCTGTTGCAATACAGCGACAATTGGCTATGGTTGAGCGGAAAGCAGACCAGAGGAAGACCATTCCATGGCGTTTGATTGACGAACTGATGAATATATCTACTGGAAGGGATACCATAGTTTAATGTCAGCTTAATGACAACAGAGGCGTTGCTGGATGGGTGGATCCGATTTGACCAGGGTCTATGACAACAGAGGCCGTTGCCCTGGACAGAAATTTGTTGTTTGGAGGTGTTGATGTTAATATTCATTTAATCACTCAATCTGACACACCGCAGAATGATTACAAGTACATGTTATACGAAATACGGCCCACTATTATAGCACGACACGCAGGTCGGCTTTACAGCAGTGGTTTCGATAACTTAACACTAATGGCCTAAGTGCTGGATCACTCCTGTTCGGCCAAACCAGGAGTGTGAGGGGCTATCTTTTTATTTTTAGCAGAACCCGAGTCAAGCAACACAACAGCAAAGCGCCAATGGCAGCTAACAGAAACTTTAATAAATTAATGCCTTCAGCGAAGCTTGAACCCGGGTCGCACGGATGACTCAGTTTAACGGTCAGAGCTCTCTCCACTGAACTACGCAACTGACTTATAAACAGTATTGGAATGACACTAATTATTAGAGGTGTCCAAAACCCATAGTATTGTCCATCATAAAGCGCATTCTAGCGATCAAGTTTCAAAAGTTTTATATACAGTGAGTTTCTGTTTGAAATTAATCTTTTTTGCTGAACAGGGTGCTTATGCAAGAGCTGCGCGTAGGATTATTAGACGAATTAATTCCCGTATTCTTCCCAATGACTTGACTCAGATTATTTTGTGGGACGCGGTGGTGTAGTGGGTATGTTCGTCGCCTTGCAGCCGAAGGGTTGCATATTCGAATCAACCTCAAGTCGCCAAGAAGGAACCTTGCACAAGTCCTTCACTCGCAATTACTCAGCGCTTCGGCGTGAAACTCCGATGCAGTGTCCGCTCTGTAATCGGGAGCACCTCTGAGTAGCAGCTTTTCATGACTCTTCTTTTCCTATGCTCTTTCTTAGTTGTTTGTATCACGTCTGACTACAGATTTTTGAGGTGAGAATTTGCGCGCAGAGTCCTCAATCTTCTGTTATTGTTTTAACTTGGTTAGCGATTAGGTTGGACAGAGCATACCAGCGTTTTATAGTTCTTCATTTTTCTTTGTATCATTCGGATGTAATTTTTCATGGTCAGTTGCAGTAATTTTCTATAAAATTGGATTTTGTGCCTCATGAATCTCAGCTAAATAAGCGATTGAAATATTTATAAGATTCATGAAAATCTTTTAAAGGTTTCTAAAAAGGGCAAATATTATCCAGATCAGACGCCATCTAGCGATCAACTGACCATTGACGCCGATCAAAGCTACCTTTATAAAACATTTTTATACGGTGTTGATAAAATATACATCGTTGCACGAAAGGATTTCATCGTTTATGTCTGGGAGTAATAATATTGATCGATAGTAGCATTGCCAGTCACAAGCGATTATAAAGGAGGAGAGCGTCGCTAATAATCTTACTATCACAAAATCAAGTTAAACCGAAGCCTCCTACCTAATTTTGCTAAGAGACTATTGATTTATCCATTCTTTCAGAGATTTATATAATTATATGAAATGTAGGCCTATCATGATCGACGTTGTCGAAAGTCGCGTTCACTTCAAATAGTGCTAAAAGGGTGACTTGTGGCCTGTCAATTGCCTCATGGATATCAGAAAGGAGGCGAACTAGCAGGATTCCATTAAGAAACCAGTTTCAAAACTAAGGAGTAAATTGTTTGCATCAAGATAAGCTCTTTACTATAAAGCAACTATCTTCTCAATAGCTTTGTAAAGAAAGGAGACGTTCGCAATTGGCCTAAAGTTGGCAGAATCAGACAAGTCCAGTTCTTCACGCTTCGGCACAGGAACAAGAATGAACTTCTTCCGCGATGAAAGAATAACTCCCTCTTGAAGATAGCGGTGACTGTAAGAAAAGGAAGGAAGATGTCGACGAACTCTTGTTGAAGTATTGATGGAAGAGGAACGAGGTCACAGGTTTTAGGAACTGAAGCCAAGATGATTCTTCCTCACTGGATATCGTATACATTAAGAGTTGGGGGAGAGCATCCCGCAGGAGGGAACTCTGGCGGATGAGAGCCAGTCGTTTCCTTGTGAACCGACCTGACCTTCAAGGTGAAAACGTCCAGGTAATAAATCTCACACCTCGTATACGCTTTTTAGAACTCATAGGCACAACCCTCTAGCCACCTGTCTGTCTCTCTCCTACGTGTCTGTCTATCTGTCTCTCTTATGTCTATCTGTCGGTCGGCCTGCATACCTGCCTCAACCGATTTCTTCTGCTTTCCCCCAACGCATTCGCCAGAATATTTAATATTGCTATGACATACAACTGGCTATTAAGTCGGGAAGACATAATAGTAGTCGTGGGTGGAGACTTGGTCTACAACTTGCTGGGGACGCACGAGTGGCCGAAGGAAGGACGCAAGATTTTGGGCGGACGAAGGCTGAGTCGCCGACGCAATTTCCATCATTTTGCCGACCAAAATTTTTGACGACCTTTTTAGTCATTTGTTCGAAATTTTCTAACGGCTGACGGCCATATTTCTTTTAGTAATTTCGTCATTTTTTCGAAGAGGATCTCTTCTTACGTTATAACGTCATCATTGTGTTCGTGGAGTGTTTATGTACTAACACTTTGCGATTGAGGGACAAATGCATGGACGGTCCTCACCGCATACATTGAGGGGGACCGTTCCCTGGATCCCCTATGTCTCCGCTGATGGAGCTGTCATAAAGCCAGAATCGAGGTCCAAGACTATCATCATAAACTTTGAGAACAGCTGCTTCAGTAGATTGGATGCCGAGGAAACCAGACTGAAGAGGAGGAAGAAGAGAATAGGATTCAACGTAATTTGAAAGCTGCCTGTGAACTGCACGTTAAACCAGTTTGGAGAGGAATGAAAGATTAGAGATGGGACGGTAGGCCTAATTAGAAGGAACAGTAAGGACAATGCCTGGCATTTGATGCGAGGACGGATATTACCACGATTGTGAGAGAGAGGCAGGTAGTGTAGCCTTTAATGCTGAACAGCTTACTAGCAAGACAGTAGACTAGGTGGGACAAAGATACGGCGAGGGACTATGGCACAGGAAAAGAAATAAAAAATCATAAGGAAATGACTGCATAACTTAATAACCTGAAAGAGAGGTCAATAATAAAAATAATAATGATTTCTAAGTTGAAGACGACTAAAATAGGTGCTGATACCACACAAGATGTCGCTAAACTTCGACAATTTAGTGCTGAATTTAAACACCTTTTAAAAGTTTATTACTGATTGTATAAATTTAGCCATTTTGTAACACGCCCATGGTAAATTGCCTGTTGGTTAGATAGGATAAACGGCATTTGGCGGCCACAAGACTTCTCAACTCAACTTAACGGCAATGGGAGAATATCATTGGGAGGAGGTTCCCGTCTGAAGACTGGAAAAGAACAAGAATGAAGCGAATCAGTTTCAATGCGACACATCGTCGTTAGAATTAGATCACCGGCTTTTATAAGAGAGGCTCTGAATCTGTGCAATGGTTTTTGCAGTTGTCTGATGTTCTCATCCAAGAGTATTAAGTTGAAATCCCCATAGAAATAACAAAAAGAAAAACACTTTCTTATGTTCAGTGTGAGAGTCAAACATGGATGAAATATTCACTGTTTTAATTTCTAAGTCTATCAGAGCGAGTGACCAATGTACTTCATCGCCGTCTGATCCTCCCACCAGCAGCATACAAAAGTGTGTTCGTTATAGCTGAGTTGGTTAGATAGCGCATACATGTAGTATCCAGTTCTGAGGTAAATCTTCAGCACCGTCCGGAATTGAACCACGAACTCTTGCTTTTAGGTTCGGCACTTTAATCACGTGACAGTCACGTGTTGAGACTACATACGGTTCTCAGAGTACGGACAACGGTTCTGGAAATTGAATGCAGAATGACTTTTATTACACCAAAGTTTAACGCCGTGCTATGACAACACTATTAATAATATTAACGACAATTTACATTGGGCTGTCACGTGGTCGTGCCTGTATACAATGGCACCTAAGGCTGTTGACGACAACAAACTACCGAAGTAGTACTAATTTCAGTTTATCGACACTACGTGATAGCAGCGAGCATTAGAGTCACCCTCTTCCTTTGTCCAGGTCTGGGAATGTCATTGCCAAAGTGCAAGCCGTTGCGCAGTTAAGATGTGTGTAATAATTTTCAAACAGTAAATAATGTTTTTTTTTTCCAAATCACAGTTTAGTGACTCAACCATATAGATCAGAATAGCAACATATCGAAGATGTCACTTTTATACGTTAGGTATAAAGTATTTAAAGGGTGTCTAACAATATATACCAGTACTGCAACATGACATATCACGGGTTGCATGATTTACACAGCTACACAATAAGTTCGGCTGCAGATTGACCCGGCTCATAGGCGCACAGACAAAAAAGCTTGGTAAGCAAGTATTATGGGATCAGATCGGTTCAAGGTGAAGATTCCAAAGTGTAACAGGTCGATAATCGGATGGTAACAGTGTGGGGTATGAAAACCCCAAAGGAAAACTTCCCAGTCTGAAAATTAGAGGCGACATTAATGGTCTCTGTTATAAAAAAAGTGAAGATGATTTTAGCTCAGAAACTTTGCGTCTATCAGTGCAATAAATTGAATAATTATATGCAATCGCTTTTTATAACATGGTAAAAAAATTTAGTCGACGACTTTTATTGTCACACGCTGTCGTTAAACTATAGTATGCAGCCCACCACCTTGAAAGGAACGTCCATGCTCAAAACATTGTCTACTGGCCAATCTATGCGGTCACAACAGAGTGACAAGAACTTGGAACTGTTGGACATCGGTTGGTGCCAGTCCAAAGCAGTTATTCCCGAGGATGGGACGTCGGTCATTCGTTTAAAGTGAGACATCGTCGCCAAACTATTGTCCATCAAAGAAAATAATTTGGCCACTGCTGTACACTCAGGTGATGCCAGTCTGAATAATCGATAAAGGAGGGCGACGCTGATCATGATCGACACAGAGACACGGTAGCCGATTTGTTTGGTAGTTTTTCTTGTAGCCTAGTTGCGGTATTTGGCAATTGGCAGCAACAGGATGTTGTCTGGCATCTATTATAGTGATGCAGAAGTTATCTTAGACACCTTTAATCAGGTTCTAACAGGCTTTAGAAAATCGAATGACCGCAAAACTTGGCCATGTCTTTGTCCTCAACACCATAAAATTGTTCACTAGAATTTCACCATACAAAGTGGTAACTAGAAACTGACAACTAATTAGCAACAATGTCACTATGTTGGTTACAATTCAAAACGTGTACATCAGAGGAAGCACCCGTTTATTGTCGCATACTCCGGTGATGCCAGTATGAAGGTTTGTTGAAAGGAGTGCGACACCAATCATTATTCTACATAATAGATACGCGGTAGCCGATTTGATGGAAGGTTCCCAATGCATGAGTGAATTATGATAATTGATCTTAACGTGCTGTCCGTAATCAATTCGTGACCCATTGATCGTTTTTAGACGCCTTTAATAGGCTTCTATTGATTTTTATATAAACGGTAAACGACGTAGACATAGGGTGGTATGACAGAGGTTAAATAAAGGACATCATTGCAGAAACGGGATAAGGAACCGTCCGTTTAAGATTTCTACAGAAATGCGCTCTAAACTATTTATTTACAGGCTCTAAGTGAAAAGAAGTCCATAGACACACGCGAAGACAGAACTGCATTCACATGACGACGTCTTTGTTCGTTCCAATAGTAGGGTCAATCATGGCGAGGTTGCAGTGCGTTGTGAAAACATGGGTGGAAAATACCTTCGGATACAGATCAGTGTAAAAGTACATGGGCAACAAAAGCACTTGTATCGTAAATGCAATGGATATAACAAAAAATTATGTAGCGCAGACCTACATTCATCCTCTAATAAGATGTCACTCTTTTCAGCATTTTTAAGCGCCATCGATTGATGCTAATCTGGCATAAACAGAGAAATTACGTGAAGAGTGTCATCCCATTGTCATCTTCAGGTCATCCATTAGTATGAGTGATCGCCATCTAAATGATGAAAACCGATTTCGACTCTTCTTCCAATAGACGTTCTCTATGGAATGACTATTATTAGTCATTCACTCAATGTTGCTCCTCCATCTTCTAACCTCGCGTGCCTGATAAATGCAGCGCTAGCAAATTTTAACTTCGTGTAAATAGAGACTAACAGCTTGTTTAGCGTGACCATGTCGCTAATTATGCAATAGAACATTTTGGTGTTCACTAAGACACCTGTTAGACGTATTCAAAAGACGCTATAAAAGAGTCTAAACATTCGTCAAAGCATTCATCCCTTTCCATGAGGCTTAAACGATCACTACAATTATTATGCTAATAGCAAAACTTTTGACAGAGCTAAACGAGGGTCACGTGAGATGTGGCAGGAGGTAAATCGGCTGCGAGGAAGCGACCGCATGAATACTCCCCACTCGGATTGTAAAGTCACTGCAGAGACATTGAATCAACACTTCTGCTCTATTTCTACAGATGAACATTACGAAATTCCTCAGCTAAAAACAACAGTCATGGATGAAACAAGGGAGTATGTGGATGCACATACTGTTTACAGGTTGTTAGCATCTACTGGTGCCACAGCTGCGGGTCCTGATGGACTAACAGCGTGGATGCTCAAGGGAGCGGCACACCTACTTGCTGAGCCTGTCGCAGTGCTATTCAACTCGTCGATCCATTATGCATATGTTCCGCCGCAGTGGAAAGCAAGTACAATATCACCGGTACCTAAGATCTCTCATCCTTTGGAAGCTGTCGACTTTCGCCCGATCTCTGTTACGTCCATTCTATGCCGACTCTTGGAGAAGATCATAGCGCACCGTTTCTTTTATCCTTTTCTGACGGACCCTTGTTCAAACCATCAATTCTCAGATCAGTATGCTTTCCGCCCCACCGGATCTACCACCGTAGCCCTTATATCATTGACTGAGGGTCTTCTGGAGCTTCTCAAAGACAACCTTTACGTTCACTTGATAGCTCTCGACTTCTCTAAAGCTTTTGATATGGTCAGACATGCGTATCTTGCGGAGCAATTGGCCGAACTGCCCATTCCGGACTGTGTACACAACTGGATTGTGACCTTCCTCACAAACCGCAGACATGTAACAAAATACAATGGATTGGTCTCGGTTGCAGCTGACATCAACGCTAGCATTGTTCAAGGATCTGGTCTGGGTCCTTTGAACTTTCTAACGGCCATTTCGAAACTCAAAACAGTACGTCCCAGAAACCGCATGGCCAAATACGCTGACGATACTTACCTGTTGGTACCAGCCATCAACAGTGACACGATTAGGGAAGAACTAGATCATGTAACGGAGTGGGCCAAACGCTGCAACTGGCGCCGTAACAAATGCGCGCAAGCAAAAGCGCGCAGACAAATGCGCGCAGACAATAGCGCGCAGACAATAGCGCGCAAAGCGCGCAACAGGGACTTTCCCGTCAAAAGAGCGCAAAAAAGAGCGCGCAAAAAAAAGCGCGCAACAAAGAAAATGATGAGAATAATTAAAAAGAACAATGTTTCATAAATGTTTCATAGGCTCTCCATATGTCTTTGAGTTGAAGATCGAGAGGTATCGTTCTGGATTTAGACACCCTGAGGCTTCAAAATGTAAGTACGTGCGTCTCAATAGACGCCTTCAGGCGTTGGTTCCAACGTATGGCACGATTCCTTTGGACGATTTTTTGCGTGGGGTGGCTCACAACGTTAGCCTATAAACTTATAGAACTTGAACTCTATATCTTCTTAACATTTCTAGCGAGGCACTATTTGATTTGATTCGATTTACTTCGTTTCGTCTTTACTACATTGCGTTTAAGAACAACAGTTACTATTTCATTGCGTTTAGGATTAAATGTTGTGTTATTTCACACAGTTAGTTTCCTTATGTTTAGATGCTGATTCAAAAAAAAAATTATTGGGTCTATGTGTGTTATTTGCGCGCGCATTTGTCTGCGCGATTTTGTTACTGCGCGCATTTGTCTGCGCGCATTTGTCTGCGCGCTTTTGCTTGCGCGCTTTTGACGGGACACCGCTGCAACTTGACTCTCAATCAAAGAAAGACTCAGGAGATGGTTGTTCACCGTCCGGGACGGGGAATGCTACAGTTCGGTCCAGCAGAGATTCCGGGTCTTATTCGGGTCCAAAGTATGACGATTTAGGGGTTGTCGTGACTGAAAACCTAGGGTTTGAAGCCCATATCAGGCGAATATGCATCCAGGCAAGACAGTCGCTTTATGCCTTGCGAATCATGACTGCACACGGCCTCAAGGGACCAAGCCTGCATGACGCTTGTAGGATGACCACAGTGGCACGCATGTTATATGCGGCCCCGGCATGGTGGGGCTTTGCAGGGCAACAGGAACGCGGCAGACTGCAGACCATATTGGACCGTTTGATCCGACTGCACTATCTTCCTGAGGACAATCCTACATTCGAGGCTCTGTGTAGCACGGCGGAGGCTCTTCGCTGCCCTCCTACTTAATCCAGGACATGTATTGAACCCACTCCTCCCACCATTGAGACCCCAGCCTTATTCCATGAGGCCAAGACTACATGACCGAATCATTCCTAGGGCGGACAACCTAACGAGGAAATCATTTATAACAAGGATGCTTTATCATATTTAACCCTCATCCGAACAAGCTAAAATGCAACTTAATTTGAACAAGGGGGGGGGGTCTGGCCAGACCCCCCGTTTTGATGTGGGTTTTTCATAGGAAATAATAATTTTTATGTGCCAATTTTGTAAGATGATATCAGACTAACTCAAAACAACATTGTATCAGTCTCTTTATGGAATATAAATAAGTTTTATGATGAATTTGAAATTAAATGTTTAATTAAATTAATTGTCACGGTTTGTCGTACATGTTCATCGTCGCAACAGTAGCCTATGCATAAAATTTGGAAATCAAAATAAAGAAACCATAATTTTAGTAAAATTAGTACTGAATGCTCTTATGATCAGAGTCAGCATGACTGTTTTCTAGAAAATATCCATAACAAATAATGGAATAGGACTAAACCTAAAATGTAAATACGTAAGCTTATCATACATAGTCCGTTAGCTGTTGCTTTCGGGTTTGTATGTCGAATGATGATGTCTTTCATCTCAGCTGTTATAAAACTGTCAAAACTATCTTGAATATTCTCAATGTATCCGTATTATTTTATTCCGCATCTTCTTTTACTGCATTGTGCAACAGAGCACGTCCTATTGGAATTGCTTTTGACCGCCACAAATTATGCGGATCTTTACTTGTATTTAGGTCTCTCGGCTTCAATAGATATAGACAATTTCGTCATCATTATCTTCACTATCAGATCCAGTCTCATCATCGTGTTTATCATCATCTTCAATTTCAACATTGTCTTCATCATAAGAATCACATGAATGTTGTTCTTCAGGCATTGGCATCTCTTCATATTCACATTCTTTATTGTTGCTCTCACTGTCCAACCTGTAATCATTGTAGTCTCGGCCAGTATTATCTTCATAATTTCCATATCACTAAACCGATTTGGTCGCTTAGATGTGCTAATTGTAGCTCATTAATATAGGAACAAAGTCATAAAAGCAATCTGAGAAAATATCACTCCTAAAAAAGTTATGCAGCAATTATATGGAGGGGGGTCTGGCCAGACCCCCCCTTGTTCGGATGAGGGTTAAATGTAATACTATATAAACCAAAGTGCAGCATAAATTGTTGGCCATTAAAAGAACTTCTTTTTTAAATTTAAAATTTATATTGGATTTGAACTTAGGATTTTATGCTATTCTAAAACACTTTGACATTGTTTGGATATAGAAATTATGTACGTTTGTTTATTATACTTTGTATGTACACCAAAATGCGGAAAGCAATTGGTATATTAAAGAATATTCTTATCTTATCTTATCTTATGCCCCCACCTCCGCAACAACGCTACATAAATTTAATACAGGGAAGGTTAAGCGTGAAAACTGCGGCTAATCATCCTTCAAACGACGCCATTAAACACCAACAAGTTAAAGCCTACCCTAGAACGCGACATTCATACTGATGAATGCTGTGACATGGGCGGTTGGAAAGCAGACAGTTTCTTTACTCGGGCTACTGTACTTTAGAGCATAGTAGACAGTTTTGAGTTGATGTCAACTACGCTGAGGCCACCGTTCGACGAAGATTCGATGATGATTTTCAAATCACTAGCTCTGTTCGATTGCTACAAATGAACTTGAAGACGACCTTCTCCATTTCTTTGATGGTATCACGTGGTCTTCGCCATTTCTTTGATGCCGTCACGTGGTCTTCTCCATGCCTTTGATGGTATCACGTGGTAAGAAGGTGCATCTGTCGACACATACCACAGCTACGAGCAGATGACTTTATTCACGACTGTGGTCTTGGTCGACATCGTGAGTTGTCTTCATCGGTGAAAGTCATCAGTTCTTGTTAAACTTGCAAGCATAGTGTCGATCTTACCTTGATATTTATTATTACAAAAAGGTACGAAATGTTTAAAAGAGATGCGTTTATGCCTTATTTATAAGGCTGATGCAACACGTATTCAAGGTGTTTTGGTACCAATATGTGGCTATCAAACAGTAACAATTACAACTTTAGTGACATTTATTGAATGAGTTGACCAATAATTGCATTGTTAGCCCTATATTTTGATCGCAAGGACTCTTTCTCTTTAGCGACGCTTCATTCTACATGCGCGCAAAGTCAGATCGATGGCGCTTAACAACTGTTAGCGAAGAACTTACTCATGGCAAGTTACTTGCCAAATATCTATCTAAGAGGGATAGTACAGAAACGGTTGTCTTGGCGTTGAGAGTCGTTTAATGTGAATGCAGATAAGCGAATCCAGTTTTGAGTTGATGTCAACTACGCCGAGGCCACCGTTCGACGAAGAGTCGATGATGATTTTCAAATCACTGGTTCTGTTTGATTGCTCCAAATGAACTTGAAGACGACCTTCTCCATTTCTTTGATGGTATCACGTGGTAAGAAGATGCATATGTCGATATACCACAGCTACGAGCAGATGACTTTATTCACGACTGTCGCCTTGACAGTGTGAGTTGCCAGTCATCTTTGTAGGTTATCAGTTTTTTTTGTTAAACTTGCAAGAACACGTCGCTCTTACGATGATAATTATTTCAAAACAGTCAGTGAAATTCCAAAAAAAGATGTGTTTATGCTTTGTTTAGAACGTTTTTGTAACGCGTATTCAAGGTGTTTTGACACCATTATGTGGCTATCAAAAGGTAATGATTGTAACGTTACCTTACAATTAGTTCTCTCCTTCGACATACCTGAAATCTGTTTAATAATTATGATGCATCCACTGCACTACATTACATTTTGGAAGGTTGTAACTGTTTATCAAAGCTGTTTCACCACGTAATAGCCCTTCTGCGTTTTTCTAATAATTTATGCCTTCTCAATGCCCATGGCCTACATGTATGCACGATCTCCTACACTAGCTGTCATATCCGATCGCTGCTTTAGTTTCATATAATGCTGCATCTTCGGTTGTCCTCCATCATGCCTGCGCGCTCTCTGTCCGCATAGGCGGAGACCTGGTCCAAACTTTGGGGGGGGACGGACGAGCGGCCGAATGACGATCGCCGAGGCACAAAGCGCCGAACAAGGGAGGGTTTGGGCGGGGAGATATGCCCCCAAACGTCGAAAAATTTCGATTTTTAGCACTACAATGGTAGCATTTCTGGTAGTCATATTAACAAAGTTCCTCATCATTTTAGTGCTAATAGTCTTTGTTTAAGACTTCAAAAGTGCCCTCCCCAATTTCGAAATGCCTTGAATTTAAACACAGCAACTGTATCATTTTAAGCTGAATAGGCGGAGATTTGGCCTCAGGGTTAGGGGGAGGGGGCGATCGATCGACCGCAGAACGATCGCTGAGGCGCGAAGCGCAGAGTTGGGGAGGGGTGAGGAGGTTATTTTTTAATGTCCACATCTAATTGTAGAATTTTTAGCTGTTATCCAAAATCCAAAATGATCCATTTCTCAGTCCTGATGGAAGTAGTTCCAACTGTAATTTGCTATGAAAATAGATAGAATGGAAAATATATACCTACTATCAGAGCTTTCAAAGGAAGTTTCAGAAATGCATAACTCTTTCTCAACCTTTCGATCCTCCCTGGTTAATACCTGCCAATCATATGACAATGGCTTTTTAAAAACTATTTTAGCTGCGAGGATGTCTAAATCCATTTATAGCTGCAATTTTTTAGAACTGCACATCTTTGTAGAATTACTATGCATAGCCTAAATCCGATCAAGAGACCCGAGACAGTTGTTAACGAAATTATTATTTTTTTAATAAACAGGTAGATAGTCTACTCAAGTGTCACGGGAGAGCACTGAAACAACCTTTAGACAGTAATGGTCCTACGCTTTGGAGAAAAAATAAGAGACTCTTCTCTTGATTCCATCACAGGGAACCAGCGTGTGTGAAAACCACGTATTTGCAGAAACCGCATGTCGTACTAAGCAAGAACCACGTATATGCATTTGCGTTCGTTTTGCCTAGTCTTGAATTTATGTGAGCCGGCTAAAGTTAAAAGAGGTGTGTAGGAGACATCTCCAACTGGAATTCTCTGTTTAAAACAATAATAGTTTACTTTTCTGATGATAATTGTTTAGTAAAGTTAAAAGACGTGTGTAAGAGACATCTCCAAGACTCCAACTGGAAATCTCTGTGAAAAAAATAGTTAGCTTGTATGACGATAATAGTTTAGTAAAGTTAAAAGAGGTGTGGAAAGGACATCTCCAATTGGAATTCTCTGTTAAAAACAATAATAGTTAACTTGTCTGATGATAATTGTTGAGTAAAGTTAAAAGAGGTGTGTAAGAGAAATCTCCAATTGGAATTCTATGTTTAAAAAAAATAGTTAACTTGTTTGATGATAATAGTTTAGTAAAGTTAAAAGAGGTGTGTAAGAGCCATCTGAAATGAGAATTCTCTATTTAAAAAAAAATGATTAACTAGTCTGATGATGTAATTGTTTAGCAAAGTTAAAAGAGGTGTGTAAAAGCCTTCTGAAATTGGAATTGTCTATTTTAAAAATAATAATTAACCAGTCTGATGATCTAGTGGGGCGCGGTGGGGTAGTGGTGGCGTCGTTGCCTTGAAGCCGGAAGGTTCGAGGTTCGAATCCACCTCAAGTCGCTGCGTATGGATCTTGGGCAAGTCCTCACTCGCAATTGCTCAGCGCTTCGGCGTGAAACTCCGCTGCAGTGTCCGCTCTGCAGTCGGGAGCGCCTCTGAGTAGAGAAATAGAAGGGGCGCTGTATCAAGTGCACATACAAACAATCAAACATCTAATTGTTTAGTAAAGTTAAAAGGGGTGTGTAAGAGACATCTCCAATACGAATTCTCTGTTAAAAAAATAATAGTTGAATTGTATGATGAACATAGTTTAGTAAAGTTAAAAGAGGTGTGTAAGAGAAATCTCCCATTGGAATTCTCTGTTTAAACAAATAATAGTAACTTGTTTGATGATAATAATTTATTAATTTTATTATATTTAACTTGGGATTTTAAATGGTACGTTTTTATTACCTATTATTAATCCGATGTATAATAACGATGTTCTATGTCCCATTGTTCGCTTTCAAGAGGAGTAATAAACAAAATGCTTACTTACTTACTTATTTACTTTCCATATTATTCCCAATGTCGAACATGACGTCGATTCGAGCCTGAAGGAAGCCTGAAGGGTATGTAGCAAAAGTCCGATTATGACGTTGTGGCGTTATTTATTAGTATTAATCAGAAGTTAAACGACGTCTTATAGCTACAAAGGATGTTGATGTCTTTAAAGATTTAACGTATGTCCATTCACTTTTGTTCAACGGTTCAACAGTTTTGTCCTTGTTCTCTCTGTTTTCTTTTCCCTTTTCCGAAGTTTAATGGCAATATTATTATACATTTGCACATTTCATGATGACCACATAATATAGCATCTAGGCTACTTAGTTAAATTAACATCAAATATTTAACGCATGTTTACAAGCAATTTTGAACATTCATTGGCCAACAATGAAATTAATGGCAGATTAGATATTCAACATTAAAATAAAAAATCTAAGTATTCATCCATCATTTAGAGCCATGAACAATAATAGCAACAACAATTTTTTCAATGTCTGTTAAGTCAATTACAGAATTATTTAGAAAAAACACCCACACACACACTCAAAAAACAATAAACACGATAGAAACAAATCCAAGGAAATTATAAATCTTATTAAGCATTAAGTTTATCTTTGCTCAATACTAAAATGAAGCAAACCAGGTAAAATTATAATTCACATACACTTCACGTTGCAAGCAAGCCAGTTATTAATCTATTTTTATTGGCAAGGTTTTTATAATAACCTGTAATACGTTAAAAGAGGTATCTTATCCACACAATATAATGCTCGCAAACAATTCAACGTGGGTCTAAATAACTATTGGTTACAGCCTCGGTTGCCCGGGAATTCATATCATTAGAAATATGTACTTTATTTGCTAAAGTTTTCATTCTCTAGAACTCTACTGACGTGTGTGTGTGTGTGTGTGTGTGTGTGCATGCCCTAACGCTTAAACATTGGGGGGGACAAATGCATGGGCCGTCCCCCCAACGCCTCCATTGGGGGGGACCGTCCCCCCTGTCCCCCCTAGGTCTCCGCCCATGCATGAATGCAAGAAATTGACAAACCGGTTGCTTGCTTTGTTGGGCATTTATTTTGAGTTGTTGCTGATGTATTTTGTGTTTCCAAAAATCACAAAGTACAAATCATAGATCCCAGGTTTTGTTGAGTGCCCACGCTGGCACAAGATGACGGGGGCAAGTTGGCGGAATACGACCAGTGTCAAACCTCGTGACATGAAGCGTGTTTAGCCTGGGATGGACGTGACAGTTTTATTTGCGATTTTTTAGACTTATAAGAACGAAGGACACCGCATTTTTTTAGACACTGCTATTTTATTCTAAAACTTTATCTATCATCTTTATCAAGACTGAATTTCTTAGCTATATTAAACGTAAATTTTGAAACTTTGCGCCTTTTGTTGAGAATTGGGAGAACCAAGGACACTGCAATGTTGTATAAGCTTACCTTCCCAATTTACTGATATAATTTTTCTTACATTTTTATTAATGCTGCATGTTTTAAAACTGAAACAGCTATAGTCCTTGCCACCCCCCACTAACGTTTGTTCGGGAACGTCAAATGGCCGCTATATAAATTCCAATTAATCGATTGAGTGCACTCACTATAATAACGACTAGGGTTTGGGACGTTTGCTAAATAATAGAAAGAAACATCGGTCATGCCGAGGATTTTCACCAGTGACCTCTATCGCACACGCGCAATTTAACTGCCCGGTAGCTGCGTTAAGCGCCTTCGTGAGGTTATTGTAAGGCGCTATATAAATGTTCATATACAACGTTAGTATTAGGTAAACAAATCACAAGAATGGTTTTCCTGCAACGTAGAGTGAACAAACTTAATACGACATAGCAGAACTGAACAGTCGATGTTTCAGTGACAGAATGGATGGATCCGATTTGACCAGGGTGTATGACAACAGAGGCCGTTACCCTGGACAGAAATTTGCTCGGCATATTACAGCACTTTAGAGCTTTTTATCACTACAGTGACAGAATGCGAATAAGTTATAACTGTATAAATTTAATAACTTTCGTTTGATAGGTGTCGAAGTATAATTATAGAATTTTCGGGCGCCTGATGCCATCCTCTGGACCGAGAGCTGCTATTTGTCTTTCATGTTTTTTTAAAGCACGATTCTTCAGCTTTTGACGGCAGGATTTTAGTTTAATTTTCTATGATTTATACATCGACACCCTGGATAATCAGATCCGATTTTTATTGCATTAAGAGTAGATAATGTTATCATCCTTGTCATAGATCATATCTCGCCGTCTGGTCAGTTTATATTTATGACCGAACCCCCAACATTGTTTGCAAATAAAACAGTTTGCAAATAATACAGATGGCAATTGTAGCTTATCCAATGGAATTGACATGAATGCACCCAACTGACGTGCTGTGGGGTTTTTAGAATACTTGGCGCTGACGTCAACGTCACTCATGATATATTTTCTTCAATCCAGCTTCCAATTAAGCTGTCTTTATGGTGTTAAAGATTTTAATAAATTTACATGCTGGCGCCGAATTGTCTGGCGCCGAATTGTCTGGGCGCCGAATTGTCTGTCGCCAAACTGTCTGTCGCCGATATGTCTGTCGCCGAATTGTCTGTCGCCGAATTGTCATGGAACCACAAATCTGGTTGCGTGTATTTTTTCTCTGTGTTTTCCTGTTGTGTTTGCTACTGTTC
The DNA here is from genome assembly GCA_949752735.1 of Lumbricus terrestris. Lineage (NCBI taxonomy): Eukaryota > Metazoa > Annelida > Clitellata > Crassiclitellata > Lumbricidae > Lumbricus > Lumbricus terrestris. The sequence continues at coordinate 11,509,768 of OX457048.1, read as the reverse complement.
CTTAAAATTGTCCTTTTGTTTCTTAGTTAGGTAAAAATCACAAGCATTCCAATGTTCCCTACAGCTTTCACTAGTTAGACCGACTGACCATCGTTTTATTACACTACTTCTCAATGGTAATTAGGATACTATAATTATTATCTATTCCATAATAGAGGTTTAGATGAAATGGTGACAATCTGGAACAAAAAAGCGCTCTCAATTCCTAGCAAATTCCATAAGATCGACTGAGTCTGCCTTCCATTCGACTGATAAATAAAACAGAAGGTCACAATCGTTGTCTGAGTAAAAGGAACTTGAAAGACATTTCCTAGTTTCTACATGACGATGCTCTGCCATAAATATAATCAGCATATTTAATCCTTTGTTGATCACCACATTAGTTATGGCCTCAAAAGGCCGTTTCTCGTCGAATTTTTGCGCGACCAATGGAGTCCTAAGCCCAACTGATTTTCCAAATTAATCACCATTAGATGGGTACGTCTTAAAGGTGTTTAAGACGACGTGACACCGATAAGACGACACAGTATATTTAGGACTAATAATATTTGAAGAGTGAATCAAGCGATTTTTAATAGAAAATGTCTTCTTTATGTGCTTGACACATATTTCTTAATAACTTAGAAATATCTTCTTTTTACAGTCAAGTAAGAGGTAGTCGATTGTCTCAGAATGTTGAGTGGAGGAATTGAAGTCTGGACGAACACAATAATAACACACGATGCTGGCACTTGGATGGTCAACAGTTATAATATTAGCAGTTCGTTTATGCTATCTGATAATTTCACAGCCACGCAAAACGCTCTATCTGCAAAATGCAGATTTCAAAGTGATAAAATTATGATTTCCGATAAATCTAGAATCAGTGGCGGCGCTAGGGGGGCTGGGGGGGGGCTAAGCCCCCCCTAAAGGCGGCTCAGCCCCCCCAAAGCAAAATGCGGAAAATTTCTATAACGGCTTATTTCTTAATAAGGATACTAGACAATGATTCAACTACATTATCAAAGCGTAGATGCTTAAGTCAAACGCTGCTTTTGTTAGCGACCCGTGAAATCCGGACTGCAAAAGCACCGGTCTTTAAACACCTCTAAAACGGTGTCAACCACTGCTTTTATGCGTATGGGACCGGAAGAAAAGCGCAAGCCTTAGACACCTCTAAAACGGTGTAAACCGCTCCTTTTATGCGCACGGGACCGAAAGAAAGCCTATAATATGTTGTTTTTATGTGAACATCATAAAATGCGCAAATTTATTATAATATTGCTATCAAACTTCGGAAAAAGGAAAAGAAAACAGAGAGAAAAAGGACAAAAACTGCTGAACAGTTGAACCAAAAAGAATGGACATACGTTAACACCTGTAAAGACGTAAACAGCCTTTTTAGCAATAAGATGTCGTTAAACTCCTGATTAATAAAGCGCAGACCAAAACACCTCAAAAACGGTTTCAAGCGCTGCTTTTATAAGCGACCCGTGAAACCGAAAAGTCGAACCAGGGATTTTTAAAGGAATTTTTAGAACTGCACAACTTACATGGGCGAAGTTTGGTTGACGATCTTGGGGGGCTAAAAAAAAAATTTCTTGACCAAAGCAGTTGATGACCTTTTTTGGTCATCGAGTTGAAAATCTCATAAAAACATACCATTTTTCCGAATAGTGAAAGTTCTTTTTAAAGTCCATTTTTTTAATTGTCCATAATTAAAATTATAATTTTAAAAAGGTGTGCAATTGCAAATGTGTGCGAAAATTAAATATTTCAGTTTTCTCAAAAACCTGACGTGCTACAAGAAAAACAAAAACACCACTGCATTAAGCATTAAATGCAATTATAGTAAAAAAAGGTGTGCAAATGCAAATGTGTGCCAAAATTAAATATTTCAGTTTTCTCGAAAATCAGACGTGCTACAAGAAAAACAAAAACACCACTGCATTAGGCAGTAATTGCAATTATAGCAAAAAAGGTGTGCAATTCCAAAAGTGTGCCAAAGTTAAATATTTCAGTTTTCTCGAAAACCAGACGTGAAACAAAAAAACAAAGCACCACTGCATTCAGCATTAATTGCAATTATAGGAAAAAAGGTGTGCAATTGCAAATGTGTGCCAAAATTAAATATTCCAGTTTGCTCAAAAACCTGACGTGCTACAAGAAAAACAAAAACACCACTGCATTGAGCATTATATGCAATTATAGTAAAAAAAGGTGTGCAATGGCAAATGTGTGCCAAAATTAAATATTTCAGTTTGCTCAAAAACCTGACGTGCTACAAGAAAAACAAAAACACCACTGCATTGAGCATTATATGCAATTATAGTAAAAAAAGGTGTGCAATTCCAAATGTGTGCCAAAATTAAATATTTCAGTTTTCTCGAAAATCAGACGTGCTACAAAAAAACAAAGCACCACTGCATTCAGAATTAATTGCAATTATACTTTTTAAAAGGTGTGCAATTGCAAATGTGTTCCAAAATTAAATTTTGCCCGATTGTCTTTAACAAATATGTCATATGAAGCTTTAAATTTCAAAGCAACGTTCACAAACTGAAGAACTTTCCTTTTTCCGCGTCCAAATATTTATACAGCGTGGAGACACATGAAATAATTATGCGGAATTTGTTGAAGCGGCAGCTAAAAATGTTACCGTTACTGTGTGGATATTTATTAAAAATTTCCAAGTTCTCACTTTTGAGATCTTAAATCACGACTTTCAGCACTGAAATGATGAGCCATTTCGTTAAAATGACATCCTAAATGCTACTACTGCAATGTGGAAATTCAAAATTTTTTCAGGACTTAACCCTTCCGAGGTGAGGATACGAATTGCAACGCCAGAGGTGAAGTGGGGTATGACATACCCAACACATATTTTGATTTTCAGGTCCCGATATCGTATGGAAAACGTTAATTTGAGTTAATCTATTCTTCTATGATCAATAATCGACTAAACAGGTGATTATCACGAGCAAATATCTGTTTTCAATCCTTATTAGATGGCCAGACGGTGAACCCATCCAATGTGTACTTAGCCCATGCAAATTTGAGTCCTCATGCGCAGCATTATCAAATGCACGAAAAGCCATATTTATTTTCATACAACATAAAATGTTTTTAGTGATCATTATAAGCCTTCTCAATGCCATGCATCAACACGTTAATGGCGTTTTCAAGACACACTCGCACGCTAAACGAATGGCCCATAAAATCAACACTTATAACAGTTTGCATACGAAAAAATACAATTTCATACAAATATGTGACAAATTTAAAAAAACCGGTTCGTTCAAAATATCTGGAATTGTGGTAAAGTGTCCGTATTTCTTATTCACAAAGGTAGAAACAATTTGAGCTGGCTCCACGTTTTCCGCTAAAAGTTTAAAGTGGAAAACCTTTGGGGTGTGTCATACCCCACCTCACCTCCGACGGGTTAAACTTTCACAAACAGCTAGCAAACAAGAGCCTGTAACGTGCTCTAGTCAATGTCAACAGCCAAAAAGCGTTGGTTTCTGGGGCTCCGCCCCAGGCCCCGCTGGGGGAGCTTACCACGCTCCCCCAGACCCCCTGGTCGGTATATGCTTCGTTCATGCATTCGGAGATTGCATTATGGGAAGAAAATGTTCTAGTTGCGTCACTGGGAGGGAGGAAGGGTTTGGGGCTTCAGCCCCCCCAAACCTGAAATCCTGGCGCCGCCACTGTCTAGAATAATAATTATTAAATTTTTATAAACCCGTGCAAATGGTTGAACGAAGTCTATCTGGATTGGTGTGCTGTGAATGACATTCGGCTTGACATCATTTTCATTTCCCGAAGGAATATTTGATAATTGCAGATGGATTGCATTGCATACATAGGCGCAACCACCCTATGGGACCCACGGGACGCGTCCCCCAACTTTTTGGAGGCTTGGGACGGTCCCCCCAAATTTAGGCGAAGGGTCCCCTCCTTAACTTTCGACGAATGGTCCCCTCCAACTTTCGACGAGAGGCTTGGGACTTTGCAACCGACTACTGCTAATAGCCATTTCAATATAGACTGGCTTATTAGGAACGTAGCTTCTCAGCATTAAGGCTGAATCAAGAGTGTTTTAATCCTGCCTGTAGGCCAAAATCTTAACTCGACAGTGTTGGCGTCTCACACAGATAGCACGTGAAACCACGGGCGGAGACCTAGGGGGGCAGGGGGACGGTCCCCCAATGGAGGCGCTGCGGGGGACGGCCCATGCATTTGTCCCCCCCCAATGTTTAATCGTTAGGGCATGTACACACACGTCAGTAGAGTTCTAGAGAAAGAAAACTTTAGCAGGTGAAGTTCATATTTCTAATGATATGAATTCCCGGGCAATCCAGGCTCTAACCAATAGTTATTTAGTCCCACGTTGAATAGTTTGCGAACATTATACTGTGTGGATAAGATACCTCTTTTAACGTATTACCAGTTGTTATAAAAACATTGTCAACACCCAACGTCACAACTGATATAAAAATTAACGGACTCCATCAGGAAAAAAGAAGTTCAAATTACCCGACTTAGGATGTGGCATGTCCTTAATAACACTTGGCTGAAAGTGTAAGGTAAAAGCACAACAGACCTGTGTTCTAAATGTCAATTGCTTGAAACAACTGAGCATATGCTGCTTGCGTGTATAAAGAATGATATATCAATCTTACTACTTAAAAATTGCGAGGAGAAAAGAGTGGAATGCACTGTTAAAAATCTTAAAAGACGTCAACAGCCTTTGTAGCTATAAGATGTCGTTAAACTTCTGATTAATAATAATAAATAACGCCACAACGTCATAATCGGGCTTCTGCTACATTCTCTAAAGGTTTCCTTCAGGCTCGAATCAACCTCCAGTTGGACATTGGGAATAATATGGAAAGTAAGTAAGCTAGTATGTAAGTATTTTGTTTATTACTTCTCTTGAAAACGAACACTGGGACATAGAACATCGTTATTATACAACGGATTAACAGTAGGTAATAAAAACGTACGATTTAAAATCCCAAGTTAAATATAATAATAATTACTAAACTATTATCATCAAACAAGTTAACTATTATTTTTTTAAACAGAGAATTCCAATTGGAGATGTCTCTAACACACCTCTTTTAACTTTACTAGACTAACACCATCAAACAAATTAGCTATTATTTTTTAGCAGAGAATTCCAATTGGATGTCTCTTATACACCTCTTTTAAATTTACTAAACTATTATCATCAAACGAGTTAACTATTATTTTTAAAACAGAGAATTCCAATTGGAGATGTCTCTTACACACCTCTTTTAACTTTACTAAACTATTATCATCAAACTAGTTAACTATTATTATTGTTTTAAACTGAGAATTCCAATTGGAGATGTCTCTTACAGACATCTTTTAATTTTACTAAACTTATATCATCAGACACGTTAACTATTATTTTTAAACAGATGGGAGATTCCAATTGGAGATGTTTCTTACACACCTCTCTTAACTTTACTAAGCTATTATCGTCAAACAAATTAACTATTTTTTAACACAGAATTCCAATTGGAAATGTCTCTTACACACCTCTTTTAACTTTACTAAACTATTATCATCAAACAAGTTAACTATAATTTTTTAAACAGAGAATTCCAATTATAGATGTCTCTTACACACCTCTTTTAACTTTACTAAACAATTACCAATTCATAGCATTTCGACATTGGGGAGGGCACTTTTGAAGTCGTAAACAAAGACTATAAGCACTAAAATGACGAGGAAATTTGTTAATATGACTACCTGAAATGCTACCATTGTAGTGCTGAAAATCGAATTTTTTCGAAGTTTGGGAGCATATCTCCCTGCCCAAACTCTCCCCTGCTCGTCGATCCTCCTTCGGCCGTTCGTTTGTCCCACCCAAAGTCAGCACCAAGTCTTCACCTACGGTCTACACTGTTAGGATATGGAAATGGGCACATGTTTCCCATTCCCTAGTTCCGCTGTGTGCTCATTTATATGTGCATTTGAATCAATGTATAATTTGGATATTTGTTGCACGACTATAATTTTGGCACCATTTTACCGTTTCTAAGATAGATAGCTTTCTCTAATAATACTAGAGTAGTCCAAAAAGATCTCTAACCTTTTTCAGGTTAGACGGAAATGAGCACTCATGTTTCTTATTCTTTGGTTCCACTGTGTCTTAGTTTATGTGTAGACCTATATTAAAATCAATGGATATTTATTGCATGACTTCTGTGCCTTAATGGTAGGGCGAAGCTTTGCATCCCCAGAAGATGTGCCATTTTTTGTAAGCAATGTCTAATGTCAATACAGTCAATTACTATATGGCTCATTAAGAGATTGATTGACTGATTTAGATTTAGACTTTCACAGATCGAGATAGTTTAGGTACTTTTATTCCGATATCATCGTTGCAAAATTTCAGGTAAACTAGAACCTAAATGCACTCGGTTTGGCATCAAATGCTCAAAATTGCTTCGGTTTCTGGGGCTTCGCCCCAGACCCCGATGGTGGAGCTTACGACGCTCCCTCATACCCCATAATCGTTTGGGGCTTCTTGCCTTCGGTAATCGCAGTTTCACGCGCTTCGCGCTCGCTATTATTACTTCTACTCAAAATTTTCTTTTGTTCCCTGGTCCCCCCAACTTTTAGGACGTGGTTGCGCCTATGGTTGCATAAATACTGTGTTGAAATAATTAAATCTACATGTGATGTCAGTTGACATGCTCCCATGCACTTGTTGCTGGAATTTAAACCCAAGGACTTATACTTGGTATCCATGTCCTTTCCTGTGGCTTTTATAATGACGTGACATGCATGGTCGCCTTGTTCTACGAGTAAGATCTACTTTGGTCAAAACTCGAGCATTTGCCTTCATTAGCCGTGCAATTTGGAATCAGATTTATCCATTCATACGATTTCGTTATTAAGTCTTAACCCGAGCACATTGTTATTTTCGCTTACTCGAAAACTTCATTCTTTTCCTTGGGTCTTTCGCACAGGGAGCGCCTCTGATTGGTGTGTACATGGTGATATGCTTTATGAATTATTTATAGATGCAATACGATGCAGTTTTCTTGATCCTACGCAGCGGATTCCGGTGTGCTTTCACTCAAATTATGTGGTGACAAAATTGATTTGCATCCATCACTGTCCATAAGATGTGGTTACCATTCGTGGATAACTGAAAATAATTTCAGCACAAGAGCAACCTATACTTTCGGATGAACTAAATTTTGAAACCATAATATTATTCCTGTTGCTTTCAGTTCTACACATTTAACCTGAGTCATTCGCTATCGTAATAATTACCTTTCTGAAACTGCCTGTACACCAAAGACTGCTTCTCTGAATTAGCGCATTGACCTTCCGTAACTGCATTTTTACCTGATTACTGGTTGACTATAATAGGCCTGCACACGATGTACACAATGATTGTGTAGCGACATCTCGTGATTGTCAAGGAGTAGGTCTATCACAACTCGATTTTAAAATATTTGTTTCGATGGGTTTGGCATTTGTTTTACGATGTTGTGTTATGATGAACGTGAATAGCGTCACCCTCCTCATTTATAGTCAACTTCGGACTGGCTCCACCCAATTGCAGCCTTTGAGCATTTGTTCATCATCAACTTGTGGTTGTCAATATCAGTACTGAACTGTTAACATAGCCATTCCTTGTCAGTCATCTAAAATCCCAATATCAATTTTTTATGTATAGCTTTTTAATTCAATTTTCTAAGGGTGTCTAAACGAACACTCTTCTAGAGACATTTTACGTTTGTCTAAGTCTTAATTTGTTTTTGTAGTGGCTGATTGCTCACATTTACAACGTTTTAATTATTTATAATTCCACTGAGAAGGGTTGGTTCTTTTTAACGATACTGGGGGACGAAGCAAATGTAAGCGAAGGACCTGATCGAGGCTCAATGTTTTTATATACAATAACTAGCTGGTATACCCGGCGTTTTAGGATTCAGGCCGTTCCCCGCCAATCCCTCCCTCCAAATTATTAGAAATTTTACCATGGAGGTCCATGACAACGCTGTCGAAAATTTATGGATGTCGTAAACACCATTAAAACACTGTTCATAAATGCTATAAATTTGTTGATTTCTGTGTCAAGCTCAATGACTGGTCTAGTACGGTAACCTTGCTCATAAGTGCTGTAATACACCAAACAAATTTCTGTCCAGGGTAACGGCCTCTGTTGTCATAGACCCTGGTCAAATCGGATCCATCCGTCCATCAAGCTCAATGTAATCAGTCATGATGTACCAGGAACCTGTATTAAATTTTGCTATGTTCATAGAAATTATTGGACATATTATCTGCATGGTAATAACTTTGGACGTCTAGAAAGAAAATGGTTGATTTCAAGAAACATTGCGATACGAAAGAAATGGTAATAGTCGCCCTCGTCCATTCTTGTGGCTTTGGACTGTTATCCTTCTGCCCTTATATCATATCCTGAGTATTTCACATCCATCTACATCCTACGCCGTTTCAACTCTAAACTCTAAACTCCACCTTGTCTCTCTATCTAACTTCTCGTCTGACTTTGCGGATCTTGACCCTGCCTATCGACTTTTGCTTTCATTAGCTGCAGATAATCGCAGAAACATCTTTCACACAATACAATTTTCAATATCAATGGCCATTCTATGATGTCAGTCACGTGACCACGCTTTCAGTAAATTTAAAAAAAATACCGTATTAAGCAAAAAACATCTATGAACAAATGCACAATAGCGCAAAGCGTAATTTTGAAGCAGCCAAAAAATTCCTATCATTTCATATGTTACGCAGCAATATGCGAGATTTGATATTTCTCATTGTGTCGTTGAACACTAGGGTATAGCAAGAAAAATGTTTTCGTTCAAAATGAACTTTGGCATAACTTAAAATTTTGCTCCAGGTCCTAATTGAAAGAACTGAAGAAAAATTGCATCAAATTTATTGCATCTAATTTTGCCGCCGAGCACCTGAAGTTTAGTCTACTTTCGCGGCTGCAAACCATGGCAAAAACACATACCATGCAAACGCGAGAACTATGGTCATGGAGAAATAGACTGAAAAGAAAGAGAAAGGAAAGATAACAACAAGAAGTATTATAAATCTTAAGGACTGTGTAAAGCACAGATGATACACCAGACAATGATTCTAGCTGTGATACCGTTGACTCCGATTCCACAGCGTCAGAATCGTTATGAGGGCGTTTATATGCGATCTGAAGGAAAAACATGCTCTCGCTGCACCAAGTCACTTCCAGCTTTGTAAAGGGAATGTGACAGATTTAGTTTCCCCAATGCACTTGCAACAGAAGTAAGTCTACTTGTGGACTATGGAATTATGACTGATGACGACCAGAGTTAAGCTACTGACAGATTGTTGGAAGAGAGAGAGAAAGGTTTCGTGAAACATTATCCGATGGAAGAAAAGAAAAACGTGAAGCTACAGCATTGTATTTTGATGGTAGGGCATATATATAACTGTATGTTTACAGTCGGTCGGTCATAAATATCAAATAATGAAAGAGTATACATTTTTGATACGAGACACATCTCACCAAAAGATTAGCCGCAGGAATTTTCGAAGCAATGCGCGAATTCTTGTCTAAAAGGCCTAATGATATTTCTTTCAGTTCAATAATAGCTGTTGGCTGTGATGGAACGGCGGTAAATACAGGAATGCATGTTGCAGCAATGGAGTAATAAGAAAGCTGGAGTTGCATGCAAGGCATCCTCTCCAGTGGTTCATCTGCATGTTCCATTTCAATGAATTGACGTTACGACATTTATTTGCTCATCATGGTTCAAGCTTCCTACGATACTTTGAGGGAAAGGTTGTTGATAAATGTATTCAAAAGCATGGTTACAATGGTTACCCAGAAAATGTTCAAGTCAATATTATGATGATTGATGATAAATGTTCAAGTGAATATTATGATGATTGATGATAAAAAAACACCTGCAAGAACAGACTGGTAGCCAGAAGAATTAAAATAGCAAGGGAAACTGATCGCTGTCTATTAGCAATTCAGGTGATATTAGAACATTCACAATACCAAAACTTAATTAAGAAACCACTGTCTACTGTGTTCTAGTTAATTGGTTGGATGTTTCCAGACTTGAGCCTCCAATAACTTGCATGTTTTAAGAAAAAATGACCTTAAGGAATACATTAAAACTGGCAGTATGTTAGATCTTGAAAAATACCATTGCCACAAGCATGCAGTCAAAGTTGCTACAGGTAGTACAGACGCAGCAAGGTCAGTTTGTGACAAAGAACGTAGAGAAGGTCACATTCGAAGAAAGCGCGAATTCTTCAAAACATGGTCAAATATACCATAAAAAGTGAGCGGACTATATAATACGAGTGAAATGCATTTTCAGCATGTGAACATTTTGTGAAGCGTAATTAAGGACCACGAGTTTTTCTCAACTTTAATAATTTATTCCGTTTTTTAAGTTAGAATAATGCATTGGGGACCGTCCATAAATGACGTCACGTAACTGGAAGGGGAGAGGGTCTGTGGTCACACATCTATGACGATTTGTGACGGTCCAATGGTCCATTGCTAGATATCTTGTGACTTTTGTTTTAACGTGTGACGAGGGGTCAAAGGGGATCGCCCTAGATTGCGTGACGTCATTTATGGACGGCCCCTTGCCTGTGGCTCATGGATGTCGGAACTGCCAAGCAAATTCACATGCTGTGCCATAAAATGTGGCACACCATATTCCTATTTTAAGCCTAATTACTACTTCAGATAAGAAATTAGTCAAATTTCAGCAGTGTTAATGCAATGCTCAATAGTGCGGTATACTTGAATAACTTCAAGGTCATGGCAGCAAAGTTAAGCAGCACATCAGAAACAAAATTTCTATACCAGACACTATTGTATGCATAGGAGCAACAAATTAATATATGCCAAACATAATCCTTTCTGGTCACTATGCCCTAACACAGCACCCAGTTACACGTCAAAGCACATTAAAAATTAACCACGGCAAAAATGACCTCCAACTTAGATAAAGTGCACCCAGAGTAAAAAAAAGTTTGTGAACCACTGATCTATTTCTATGGTGAGTTTGAATGTCGACGCAATAGGTCCTATGTCCAGAAACGTCACTTAGAAATTGATGAGCTGTAACAACTAATAAGACACCTTTTAAACTACTCATAAGGTGGTATAACTCGAGCAAATCCTTATTAATTCTAGATAATTGTGTGAGCATAGGTTAAAAAAACCGCAGCGGTCAAACTGCTCTGTCATCGCTTGATGCCAGTCTCACGCATGGATTAAGAAGGAGGGTCACGCTATTTCTGTCACTCATAATGACGCTGCAATCGATCATATTTCGCACGTCGCTGTCTGATAGCAATAGCGGGTAGCAGATGCTGTCTGCCTGCCTGTCTGTCTGTCTGTCTGTATGACTGTCTGTCTGTCTGTCTGTCTGCCCCTTTATCCAACATGATTATTGCTACGTTTTAAATTATTGGTGCGTTTATTGCAAACTAGTTAATCGAATCGAAGGTGTGTTAGTCGATAGAGTGTGTGAATGAGTGAGTGAGCACTTGCAGTTTAACGACACTTTGTGGTAAGAAAGACCATTAACGTCGCCCTCCTCCCTTATCCATTCTTGGGACTGGCGTTGTCAAAGTGCAACCAGAGGTGGTGTTTAAGTCGAACTGTGTAATGAGAATTCAACACCATTCATTTTATATGAGTACTTGTCCGATTATTTATGAAATTTGAGGCCTGGTCTAGTGATTATCAACCAAATTCATTAAAGTTATAATTCAAGTAAAAAGCGAGTAAAAGGTGTTTAAGATTTTAGAAGGTTTTTGAGGTCTGGTTCAATGGCTATCAACCAAATTCAATTTATTTATAGTTTAAGTAATAACCGAGAAAAAGGTGTTTAAGATAATATCGACTGTTTAGTGAGTCACGGTGGCCGTCAAATATTACATGTTGCGCCATAATTTATCTTCATGGCGTCATATATTTCGTATCAGTTTTTTGTGTTATCAGTGTGTCTTGATTTCATAATTATATGTTATTTTCATCATTCATAGATTCTGCTGAAAGCTGCAGCGTCCTAATACATATAAGTTCCTCCTTAATCCATGCTTCACACTGGCATCAACTGATGGTAGAACCATTCATCATTTTTTACAGATGTTTCATTGACGACATGGCCAGATATATATTGTCAATGTTACTCTATATCAGTTTTTTTGCACTTTAGATGTCGCCCATCAATGGATTATGTTATGGTCGTCTTAGACACCTTGAATATACTATTCCTTACGTTATAAAAGATGCAAAACGGTATCGTTTGGTACATTTACTGCCCACAATAACGCGCTGCAGATAAAGAAAGGGAAAACGATTAAAAGAAAGTTTATTATCCTATTGCGAACGATTTCTCATTGCTTCCACTTCATCCATACACATTGACTTACATGTAATAGGTGAATGGTGTTCATTAAACATGACCATTAAACGAAGTCGTTCTCTGCAACCGTATTGCATGACGTAGGCAATTTAATAATGTTATTTTTGACTAAGTCTCAAACAACGCAATTATCTGACATTCAATCAACTTCACAACTCTACGATTATTTTATGCTTCTGTGTGGTCAACGATATTCTCGATAAGATGCTGCTTCCAATTTGTGTTGCCAAGATTCGCGTTTGACCGAGGTTGTCATCAACTGCGTCGTCCACCGTCTTAACTGAACGACTTCTTCAACGACATACATGTACGTGTATAGATATCAATCTAATCGCCTCGCTTGGAGCAATGAACTGATCTCCAATCACTTTCTCCATCGCCAGAAGGAGGCAACGTACTGTAAGGATTTGGTCAACATATAAGTAACTCAAAGTAAGCCTATCCTAAAAGTAACTCTTTCTCTATATCCAGTCTGCTTGGTCAGTCCTTTCTTATAACTGCGAATCCATCCGTCTCAGCATATAATTTTCTACATTGATGCTTTCGACAAGCTTAAACTGAACGGTTTCCACAGCTGATTCGCAACCTCAATTCTACACTGCTGCTGAGTCAATAGTCAAGTACTGTTGACCCATCCTCATATCAATTTGCGTCATCTTCACTCTACTTCTAAGGGGATGTCCGTATAATATTCGTACACAGTCATGTAATGTGGTGATAAGATTCAGGAGATTTTGCAATCGGGAGCGAGTGAGGACGGAAGATTCTTGATAAAATTAACAGGAAGATCAAATAATTGTATACACGGACATAACTGTTATAAAAATTGATCAGTATGCGAAATTCATATTAATAGTGTTTGGTCATACAAAATATTATTCGATAGGTGGCATTTTTGAGCAAAATGTTCGGCAATCTCACTTCCGGTGAGAGTTGCATTTCTAAAGTCGCATAATTATCTTAATGAAAAGCTTATGGTTGCGAAGTATCGTTAACGTAATTCTTATAAAAATTAATTATTTTATTGTGGCAAAAGCGAAATAATAGCATCATTGCGATTTAAACCTATTTATATGTCTGGTAGAAAGGTATCTATGTAGAATCGATTGTTTGGCGACACACAGCGACCGCCAATGCCTATTACGCTACCTGATGTTGTTTATTTCACAATTCATTCTGAATAATATATGTGACCGAATAATCATGAGTCACCTTAAATATTATCTTCTGTAATAAATTCTCAGACTGTGGGGCCACATGTGGCATTGGATAACACACTGAGATGGAGATCCGCGAACTCGAGTTTTTCGAAACCCACGCAAAGTAGACATGCCCTGAAGGCTACTATTAGCGCCCTCACACAGCATACCGTCAGCTCTGTTAGATATGCGATTTGTGTGTTCTTTTGAATTTCGTCAATAATTGTACCGTAACCGGTTGCGGTCTGTCAACTAATTGTCAATATAGGAAATTCTTATAATATTATTTCTTAATATGTATCCATCTATTATTATTATAATTAATATTTTATTATTATAATATTCTGTAGGTTATCATTTTGGCATTTGTAATTATTGGATATAGTTTCTAACGCTGATTCAGACTGAAGTCGCGGCGTCCTAAACGTCGGGGTTAGGGTAGAGTAATGGTTAACACGCTGCCGTTGAGAGCGAGAGGTAGCGAGTTCGAGCCCCCGTTGGACGGATTTGCTTTGTAGGCTGCTATTAGCACCATGTATTGCAGGCTGTCTGCTCAGTTAGTATAGTTAAGATTTGTGTGTTTTGAATTGTTTAAACTACATAATTGTACACCGAAACCTGTTGCGGTCTGTCAACCGTAATGTTGAATAAAGAGATTATAATGCAATAGGATAAACATCGCTTCTTTTCTGTATAATCCGGTCTTCGGACTGACATCAACTGTTGGTAGAACAACTTTCATTCGCCGTCAATTTTATCTTGCCACAAAGACCCGTTAATGTCGATTTTATTTCATGTGAGCCTATTTTTATTCAGTCTATAGATGTCGCTTAACAATGGATGACGTTGTGCTCATCTCAGACACCTTAAACATATAATGTACCTGTAGATTAACAGTCGCGAGATTAGCAGCTAAACGAAGCTTACCATTACTATTACCACAATTTTGCTATGTAATCTATTGGCCTCGTTAGTCGCGTCACAAGACACGTCATGAAACCATCAACGAGACATTTAGAAGGCAGCAGGCGTAGTTTTCACCACAGGCTAGCAAGAGAAACTCCGAAACCGAGGAACTTGTATTATTCATTAAGTTGGCAGCACCACATATGATTCAGAGAAGATATAGTGAAAGTTTCAATCTAAATCCGTCAATTTATAAGGATTCATATCGTCCACGTGGCGACCTTCGGGCGACTCGAAGTAGCCTAAAAGCGCGAGGTCACGTGGACAAATTTCTCAGTCTCAGCGCTTTTAAAAGGAGCCCAAATGCTGCTTTTCGCGACGACATGGCAACCATGGTAGCCTCCAATTCCCTACTAGCGATACTATCGACCTTCATCATATTATCCGTTTTTTACTCAACCTGGCAAATACCTCAATTTCCTGAATTTATCATACATTTTCGAAAACGTTTAAAGGGTGTCTTATTAGTCGTCAATTTCTAAGCGATGTTTGTGGACATCGAACTTTCTACATTGACTTATAACTTAAATAACTTGTAGATATGCCAATATTTACATCTGTAGTGGTTTTTATGGTGATTCAAACTATCGCCGAGGACGAATTTCTGAGTCTCGAGCGCTTTTAAAAGGAGCCCAACTGCTGCCTTTCTCGACGACCTGGAGACCCTGGCAGCCTCCAATTTCCTGCTAGCTATAATAATTATGACCTCCAATAAAGAACACTCTATACCTGGCAATTGTGGATGTATCCGATTTGACCAGGGTCTATGACAACAGAGGCCGTTACCCTGGACAGAAATTTGCTCGGCATATTACAGCACTTTAGAGCAAGGTACTAGACCAGTTTTTAACTTGCAATTATAAAAATTTCCTTAATTTATAATACATCTTGAAAACGTTTAAAAGGTGTCTTATTAGTAATCACTAGTCATCAATTTCTAAGCGACGTTTTTGGACAACGAATATACTACATGATTGACTTATAACTTAACAAATACGTAGATATGCCAATATTTACATCCGTAGTTGTTTTTATGGTTAACGACGCTGCTCATTAATAGAGCTTGTCATTGTCTCCCTCTTTAACTAATGCTTCTCCCTGACACCACCCGAGTACACGCCAGTGACCGAGATGTACTTTCGTCCATTCGCTGTATAAGACAGTTTTATTTGGACGTGCTGAGAATGGGAGCGTCTCTGATTAATGCCTCTGAGGAGGTGCTATATAAAATTCGGTGCGCGGACGATTGATCACCGGACGATCAGAGAGTTTACTATTGATACAGTAACTGTAACAATGACAATGACAACAGCAATAACAATAACATTAACAATAGCAATAATATTAATAATAATAGTGTTAGATGTAGTGAAGTCCTCCCGGTGAGATTATTGTTTTCAATCTGGCTGAAAATTGAAAACCTGTTATGCAGGAATTGAATATAGCGCATCAAAGAATCAGTGTTAAAGGTGTTTAAGCACATCACAGTGTTTCTTAGCGTGGTTGCTGGAGTCGATCATATTGCTGTACGGCTGATAGCTAGGCTAATTATAGGCTAGACTGCGCGGATGACTGTACAGACAGTAATGCTCTCCTATAACATACACTCGATGTTGACACGCATTCTTACATTGATATATTAAAATGGAAGACAAATGCACGACTGGGTAGATTATCTTGATGCCTGAAGGCTCGCTTTTTTATAAAAGGGGATTTTAGTGGAATTTCGCAGCTGAGCTTCGGAGGCCAGAACGAGGCAGTTGTTGTGGATGGCTGCCCAATATTTCGAGATGGCACCAACAGAATCGAAATGAAAGGATCGCTAAGCGGAGATCGAGTGGCCTAGCTACTGCTTAATGGTCTCCATGACCTCGTCTCAGGCTCTCAGCCATTACTCGTTCAGCTTAAGGTCTTTCGAGTGTTTATATTGTTTAATCTAGAGGATGTATGGGTTAATTATTATTCCTCATGCATAAAATAATTTTATCGAGGTTATGTTGACTCTCGATAGTCGCTATCTGTAAGACATTTATTTTGAACCTGCTCAGTCAAAACTCATGACCCTCTCGACCCTTTCCAAGACGAAAAGAAAAGTCTGGAGCAGCTGGAAGATCCGAGAAGCATACTCAGGTTGAGTGATTTCGTTCCAGAGTTAATTCCATTCCATGCCATCGGTCAGATCACGGAAAATTCCAACCTCTACACTGTGGCAAGTGGCCACGCGAGTTAAAGGAATAGACATATCCATTGGGCAGAGTCACTGGGAAGAGCATAATAATGAAATACAATGAAATCCTGCCGTGACCAGAGGATTTTATCAATAGCGTGTGATATCGTTTGTCAACATAGGACTTTTCAAAATAGCTGAAGAAGCAACCTCCATTATGATTAAACGCGGTAAAATATAATGCTCTCTCAGACACCTTTACACTATTTTGATGGTCCTTATAAATACTCACGGAGGCGGATGGTGTAAATTTTATATGTCTTTTTTCTAATGACAGGGCCAATTATCTATGTCATGGAACATAGAAATATCAAAAATTTTGAAAATTAAAATTCAGCTATCGGCTAATTTAATACAAGATTGGTGTAATGAAAACGGGTTTAAGATATCTATTAAGATACCCGCGGAGAAACAGAGGCCTCGCAGATAGTGTTTGGCAAAACCCAGCTAATATTGCACTGCCTGATTGGAAGCCAGTGTAATGTCTCCAGCATAATGTTATTATAGCTGGAATCATGACCTAATTTTGAACGCAATGCTAGGAATTTAGATAATGCCGACTACAAGACTAATGAATGGGAGAGAGCGATGATCATCGATCATCTTCTACGATACAGAGTCGTCAAATAGTCATTGACCAACTGATTATTGACAACTTCTGATCCGTAATAATTATCGTGGAATAGGTTATGTCGACGATGTCAACGGTGTTTGTTGCATAGGACGTTGTTACACTTTGTATTATCTTTTCATCCAATCGCTGCAGCAGCCGTCCATAGTCAGAACTGATTGTAATGTGAAATTGGCTTGAAACGTTCTGATATCCAAACGCTGCACGTGTTAAACGCCGCTTACTAATAAACGATGTGTGCAGTATGTTACAGTACGGTGTCGTCGATAACACCTTTAACCCGCATTCTTCAGATATTATAAATTGATAAAATGCGATGAATCGTTAATGTTAGTCCGATTACACGAAGGAAGGTCGATGATCATAGCCTACAATTAGTTAACGATCATTTGCTGCCACATGGTGGTAATTGTAGCGAACCAGGTTGCTACAAGCTACCTTACTTATTTACTTAAGTAAGGCCGCTATTTCTATTACGAATTCATGGGTGCTATGCTTAGCACTGATCGATGCGGTCATCGCTATGTTTAGCTTCCCATGCATTTTTCAATGGAACTTTCCGCCACGTGCGATTTTTGATTGGTTAGACATCACGCGATGTTTTAGGCGCTAAAAAGCGCTCTCTTGCGGCAAATTAACGCGCAAACCTTCAGTCGGGCTGCAGAATTGAACCGGTTAAGACCTACGCTTGTGGAAATCGTGAAACGTGGTGAAATTGATGGTATTTTCAATTCTGGCAAGTTTTCTCAGGTGGAAGACGAGGTTCTTCCGATGTCTTGTGAATCGATGTGTAATTAAGAAGATTTCCGGCAACGATTAAATTAATAATACGCTTCCGACGGAGAAATTCTGGCATCGGCCGACGACTCAATAACTTTCTACAGGACGGAAAACGGTGGATCGGCTGTCCTAAAATATCAATGGGAACAGGGAAGTATAAGCAACCTAATCTATAGAGCTCGAACCTGAACTAAGTGCAATTAGATAAAACTTGTATCGCTATTTTGGTGCAAATATTAGTTGTGGTGTATTCAGTCTGTGAACTGATCGGATAGGTGTGAAATAGTCAGTCTGTGAACTGATCTGATAAAACTTAAGCTAGTCAAGAGACATAGGCGTTTTAGGAAGGCCTTAATAGTGAATCTTTAATATTGTTTCTATTTTATCGGCTGTGTAAATAATTGCTAATGAACGACAGACAGTCGCTTGATTGATTCTACAATAAATGAAACTTAAATAGAGAACTGTGAAGTGATTTCTGCTATCGAATTATAATGGACTCCGACGGGAAAACGGACAGTGTCTTGGGGACAGGACAAGAGGAAGATGAGTTATGTCCGAGAGAAACCCTTGAGTTGGGGACTACAGACAATACTGATGACTTAGACCCTGCTGTATTACAGAAACAAATGACTACAATAGAACAGTTTATGGAGCGCCAGAGTAGCATTTTAATCGGTCTAGCTGAAGAGCTGAATCTGGTTTCCATGCAGCAAGCCCAATTAAGTTCCCGCCAGAAAGATTGTGAAACAATGGTGAAGTCGGTAGCTGAAGGTAAAGTGGGTGATGGAGCTTGGGGGAAAGTTGAGGAATCGAACCCAGATAAGCACCCATTTAGTGGGGCTGTTGTGAGCTTAACAGCCACCGCTGACATATGTCCAATATCGGCCCATCCTGAGGAATTTGGTAACCAGAGAAGCTCACACCCTAGGTTAGGATTCGAACCCGCTACCATTGACACCAAAACCCTTGACCTAGGACCCAGCTTTCCTCAACCGCGCTTAAGGGGGCGCGCAACAGTAGAGCCCATTAATTTGGGGGCGGAAACGGTAGGACAGGCGGCGCCCCCGCGCGTCACAATTGGTTCCAGCAAGTGGGATGAAGCTACAAAAGGTCATGGGTCAGAGGGTAAAATAATAATGGATCCCAGATTTGGTAGAACAGAAGATTTATGGGAAGAAGTGGAAAATGGAAAAGAAAATTTTTCACAGGATGATCCAAGAAGAATGGATGTACAGATGAAATACTTTGGTGCTAGACCAAAGGATTTACAAGGTCAAGGTCAAAAGGTAAATGACTTACAAGGTCAAGGTCAAGGTCAAAGAGTAAATACAACTGACATGTTGCATGGTCAAACAATGTATTATTATGATACAAATGTTTTGTATAGAGATTTTGACTTTGAAAATTACATGCGTCGAAAACAAGATAAATTAGTTAGAATTGGAATCGAAAATAAATCTGAAGACGATGATTCAGAAGTTACCGACTTGCGAGCGCTACATAAATTCGAACTGGAAACAAAAGCGTTAGGCGTTCGGCAAAAAGATAGTAAAACTTGTACTAATCCTAGATTTTTAGTTTCAGATGGAAAAATGGGGGATTCTTCGTTGCTGAGCGACGACCACGTGGGAACATGGGATGCACATCCTCACCGGTCATCAGCGACTGCTACCCCATGGGCTGCCACCTTTCCCCCCTCGTCGGTTCCTGAAACAGAAAAATTCCGGTCACCGAGCAACATGCTGTCACAAGTGACCGCTTCAGTCACCTCGACTGCTTCTGATGTCCTGTTCTGCGAGTCGAAAACAGAACCCGGAAGAACCCTCCCAGTCTTCGCATCAGTTCCTCAGATGTTCGCGTACACATCTGCTCCGAGTCGACCGATCATGTCCATGGTGTCCCTGTCGTCGGAAACTCGAGTCACGCACAGCTACGAATACATACATTGGGCTAATGGTCAGCCCGTGTATACGCCTTACAGTCAGAAGATGGTTCCACCTGTTCCAGTCTTCCCTGTCTACGCGGAAGCAGTTTCTCTTCCGATCCAGATGCAACCGTGGCCCATGACGAACACAGTTCTGGAAAACTCTGCCAAGGTCATGCAACTGCATCCATCGTCAGAAAAGCTCAGCTCAGCCAGTGTGAACTGTCAAGATAACTGTCTGAAAACAGCTGAAGGAAAGACAGTCAGTCTTTCTTTCCCAGCAGTGCAAGTTGCTGCTGAAAGTCGAGCATCAACTGGTGGTCATGCAACTCCATCAACCAACACAGAACAAGAAGAAGCTGCCGACTCAACAAGGGAGAAGGTGAGATCGCACATGAAACTAGGTCATTATAATGGGAAAACGTCGGTAGAGGTGTTCCTAAAAAAATTTGAGGTGTGTTCCAAGAACAACCGATGGACAGAAGACGAAAAACTAGCACAACTGACCTGCGCACTGGTCGAACCTGTAGATCAACTTCTCTATGAATTTGACTCTGACACAATCACCACATGCGCTGACTTGATGGACAGGTTGAGGATAAGACATGGGAGCACTGACCAAACGGTTTTGTACCAGACTCAACTAAGTGCTCGCAGACAGAAGGTAGGAGAAGATCTGGGTTCTTTAGTCCAAGACATAAGACGATTAATGATTCTGGCATTTCCAGGACCGAGGTCAACACACAGTGAAACTATAGCGATCAAAGCTTTCCTTGATGCCTTACGAGATAAAGTGCTAGCCTTAAAAGTGAGAGAGAGGGAACCGGTCACCCTAGACAATGCATACAAAACGGCCATGAGACTGGAAGGCTACCGCAGAGCTGATGAAGATGGCATGGACCGCCAAGAACGACGTCCAGGCCGAGTCAAAATTGTGAAGGAAAGTAATGAAACGGAAGATTGTGATACGAAAGAATTTCGCGAAGACATCGCCCGTCAATTAAAGCAATTGAGTGACAGAATGGACTGCTTGCTAAATACTCCATCAACCGAAAGACACTATCCGCCATGGCAACCGCAACGCACCTCGTCAGCATGGAGAGGCGCAAACTATCGGAATCAACGATGGAATCAGAAACCGAATGAAAACTACCGAAGAACAACTCCTGACAACCGACGCTGCTTCGAGTGCAACCAGGTTGGACATTTGACCCGGGTTTGTCCTCGCAGAATAACCTCTTCGTCAACTGGAGAGCAAGGTGAACCTGAAGGACCTGGGGTGAGTAACGCTAGACATGTAAAAGGAAACAGTGACGCTTATCTGTCTGTGACAATTAGAGGAAAGAAATTGCTAGCTTTGTTAGACTCTGGCAGTGAAATGACATTATGCCCTGCGTCGTTAGTGGACTCGAAAGAAATTATCGGTTCCAGTCAACTATTACAAGCTGCTAATGGGTCTGCAATTCGGGTAATGGGGGAGACTGTACTGAAACTGAAAATCGAAGATCAGGCCTTCGAAATTCCTTGCTTGGTAACTGAGCAGGTTACTGAACTGATTCTCGGACTCTCTTGGATGGTGAAAGAAAATGTCATGTGGCATGTAGGAAAAGGATGGATCCTTGTCCGGAATCTGCGGCTGAATGTCCTGTGCAAAAACAGTTTGAAACAGCGTCAGCGAGCGAAACAAACTGTCTGTGACCTGCGAAATTCTCCGAACATTGAAACGAGCTGTGAAACGAATGTCGGAAATCGAACAGTGCTGCCAGAGACGAAAATCACGAAAGAAATCTGTACCGTGCAAACCGAAACCCTCGAACCGGAAGCTTCGTGTCAAAAGAAGACTGCTGTCCAGTCCAATCGCTTCGGAAATCTCTGTCCTGCTGAGGTGGCAGCCCGAATCCCACGTCCATCGGATGTGCATCCTCGGGTCGATCCCAATAGTTCCTTCCGGGGTGGAACTTGCCTTCCTCCAGTGACGCCATCTGTCGAATCAATGCGAGTGGAAGAGTCAGATGCACTCTACATGGTCACTCGCTGCCCAAAGTCTGGTGTCGACCAGAGGATCAAACTCACCGGAGGAAACAGACTCGCAATGCTGGCGAGACTGTGGCAAGCGTAATGTGATGTAATGTGATATGATAGGGTAGTCCTGTCGCGTAATGGCGATAAGTTGTGAATAGGGAATAGAATCTTCTCTGCTTTAGTTGTGTTTTTGATGATATTATATGTGGCCTTGAGATGTAGGTTTACATTTTTCTTTTAATGTGCTTTGATATATTGTGCTTTCTTACTGTGTAAAAATGTGAAAGTTGATTACAGTAATGAAGTGTAATATGATGATATAGGTTAAGTGAGAATGCATAGTTTTATTAGTGTGAAGTGTAGCTTAAGTATTTCAGATTATATGTGTGTCCTCTGATGATAAAAATAACTAAGTAAATGAGATGGATAATAAAGAAATGAGATAAATAAGAGATAACCAGGTAAAGCTACTTGTACTTGTCTCGTGTAGAATCCTTCCAGGTCGTGTAATGGCGACGAGAGTAAGCGATGGGAGAATAGAATCTTCTCTGTTTTATTTGCTTTTTGATGGTATGTGACTATGGATGTGGGAATACATTGTTTTATTTTCTTGTGCATAAATGCTGTGCTTTCTGATGTAAGTTAGTTGGCTGTTACTATGTGAAAATGTTTACAGTAAGTGTGTAGTAGCAGTTACAAGGAAGTAATGTAGAGTGATGTGATGCTAATGCTTAAAGAGTAGTCCTTTAGTTGAAATAAAAGGTAGTTTTAAACTCAGTTTAAATATTTGAATTGCTTCTTGTCGCCACGAAGAAGGGCAAATTTTGTGCTTGTATGTTATGTGTATAATAATGATTGCAAGTAAAAAAGATTATGATTATAATATGCTATGGTAGAAGTAATTAGCATTCTGCGTGGGGGTTGAAAGATAACCTTGTGTGATTGGATGAATGAGTAACTTGGTGATAATGTGGGGCTAGATTGTGTAGTAAGGTTGAGTAAAGCACCCAATTATAAGCATCGCCCTGAGAGTTAGTGAGTAAGTTGGATTATAGACTTAGAGGCAGAATCACTGTAGCAGGCAGTGGATTTTGCATGCAATGGTGAAGCTGTGCCTGTGGATGAATTCGTCCAGTCTTAGACTACTTCCTGCAGGGGTTGTAATGTAATAGACTATTATAGGATATGGGAATAAATCCTTTATGCCTTGGGTATGCTTAACTGAGCAGTAATTCCTTCTTCGATCCAGGTAGCTAAGCCTTGATGTAATGTTGAAACGTGTGCATGTTGGTATGCATTATTAGTAGCCTAGGTTTATGATCTGACGTTGCTTCATCTCTGTAACAGTGGCTTGTTGTAAAAGGAGTGCGTGCCTGTAAAACACAGCTTAAGTTTTAAGTTGCTGTATATGTTTGGCTTGGGGAATGGGTGAACCTTAGTTTCGGATTGCAGTAAAAAAGATGGTTTGTGGAAATCAAACATTGTCTGAGGGATAGTGTAAGGTAGTATGAATGAGAGTGACTGAGTGTGCTTGAAGATACAGTTTCTCATTTTGTGGCTTTTGATAACAAGTTTAAATGGATTAGGGCCTCAGATTGTTGTGTGTCTGAGATTTAGTATAGGATCATAACCATAAAATTGTGTAAGGTATTGATTCTTCTATAGCGATTCTTGTTGATTTTGATTATTATATGTGAAATTCTAATAATGCTACTGCTGTATAAAAATGTAATAACGGATTAATATAAGATTTGGCGCCGGAACATGACTACATGTGTTAAGAGGACTTTCTCTCGCTAGGGTTCCGTGCAATTGCTGGAAGTAGTAGGTAGTTAAGTTTCATTGTGAATAATTGCTAAAAGTAGTTAAGCTAAGTGATTGTAATTATGTGTAGTTAATAGGGGTTACGTTAAACGATTAACCTTCTTCTTACAGACCGAAACAACCATTTGGCATGGAAGATAAGATTGACATCTTGGATTTGATATCCCCTTGGGTAGGAAGTCATGAGGAGGCGATAGTTATTAAGAAGGCCGCATGGTTCTGGCCATTCCTCGTTTAACGCTACTGAGTTGGTTGTAAGCAGTGATGTTATCGCTTAGATGTACCAGGCTCCTATAATTTAGCATCGTGGAATTTAACACATCTAACACTAGTCGTGAAATGAAGATATGATTTCAATTGGTTATTTTATGTGGACTATACAATTGTGTTACTGAGTTGTCTTGGAAATGCTATGTCCTGCATTGCTATGTTTTACCTTTCCGAGATATTATTGCTATATGATGTACGTAATCTGATGGCAGGTATTAATGATAAAAACTGTGACAGTTTATGTGAATGAGGAGATTAGTGAGACGTTGTTGGTCAGTTTGAAGACCTCGATTAGTTAAGAGCTGTTGTTGGGCATATGTGAACCCTTATGACTGACTAATAATCAGTCATTGTACAAATTTCTATGCCAATTGATGCAACTTCTGAGACATTGTAAGCTGTAGCATGCTAGATGATATACAAGTACTATGTATCCGGTTCGAGCTCCGAAGTATTATTAAATTTACCAGGGTACTGGTAAATTTAAGAGTAAGTTGTGGGGGGTGTAGCGAACCAGGTTGCTACAAGCTACCTTACTTATTTACTTAAGTAAGGCCGCTATTTCTATTACGAATTCATGGGTGCTATGCTTAGCACTGATCGATGCGGTCATCGTTATATTTAGCTTCCCATGCATTTTTCAATGGAACTTTCCGCCACGTGCGATTTTTGATTGGTTAGACATCACGCGATGTTTTAGGCGCTAAAAAGCGCTCTCTTGCGGCAAATTAACGCGCAAACCTTCAGTCGGGCTGCAGAATTGAACCGGTTAAGACCTACGCTTGTGGAAATCGTGAAACGTGGTGAAATTGATGGTATTTTCAATTCTGGCAAGTTTTCTCAGGTGGAAGACGAGGTTCTTCCGATGTCTTGTGAATCGATGTGTAATTAAGAAGATTTCCGGCAACGATTAAATTAATAATACGCTTCCGACGGAGAAATTCTGGCATCGGCCGACGACTCAATAACTTTCTACAGGACGGAAAACGGTGGATCGGCTGTCCTAAAATATCAATGGGAACAGGGAAGTATAAGCAACCTAATCTATAGAGCTCGAACCTGAACTAAGTGCAATTAGATAAAACTTGTATCGCTATTTTGGTGCAAATATTAGTTGTGGTGTATTCAGTCTGTGAACTGATCGGATAGGTGTGAAATAGTCAGTCTGTGAACTGATCTGATAAAACTTAAGCTAGTCAAGAGACATAGGCGTTTTAGGAAGGCCTTAATAGTGAATCTTTAATATTGTTTCTATTTTATCGGCTGTGTAAATAATTGCTAATGAACGACAGACAGTCGCTTGATTGATTCTACAATAAATGAAACTTAAATAGAGAACTGTGAAGTGATTTCTGCTATCGAATTATAATGGACTCCGACGGGAAAACGGACAGTGTCTTGGGGACAGGACAAGAGGAAGATGAGTTATGTCCGAGAGAAACCCTTGAGTTGGGGACTACAGACAATACTGATGACTTAGACCCTGCTGTATTACAGAAACAAATGACTACAATAGAACAGTTTATGGAGCGCCAGAGTAGCATTTTAATCGGTCTAGCTGAAGAGCTGAATCTGGTTTCCATGCAGCAAGCCCAATTAAGTTCCCGCCAGAAAGATTGTGAAACAATGGTGAAGTCGGTAGCTGAAGGTAAAGTGGGTGATGGAGCTTGGGGGAAAGTTGAGGAATCGAACCCAGATAAGCACCCATTTAGTGGGGCTGTTGTGAGCTTAACAGCCACCGCTGACATATGTCCAATATCGGCCCATCCTGAGGAATTTGGTAACCAGAGAAGCTCACACCCTAGGTTAGGATTCGAACCCGCTACCATTGACACCAAAACCCTTGACCTAGGACCCAGCTTTCCTCAACCGCGCTTAAGGGGGCGCGCAACAGTAGAGCCCATTAATTTGGGGGCGGAAACGGTAGGACAGGCGGCGCCCCCGCGCGTCACATAATCATGGTGGTAATAAAACTAAAACATGTTTTTAATCAAATCTGCGACTTTTTTAGTAGTAGTGTCCGTTTATTGACAAAGCATAAACCAATTACAAAATAACAGCAAACAGTACAAACTCAATGACTTTCGAGTGATTGGTGCATAAGTCAAAGGATCAATCCAAAAAAGGTCGTATGGACCCGCTGAGGCTGGATTGACCCTTCCTTTCTCGTTACCATTTGGCTGTTGTAAAACAGTGCAAAGAACAACATGTTATACATGAAATGACAACAAACTGAAACGAAATGACAAACAGAAGAAAAAAACCAATAAATGACCAATGGTTTAAATCTTGTAAACTGATATTAAACAGTCTTTTATTTTTTTTTATTAAACATGTTAATGGTGGGTATAAGTGTAACATACTTTGGAGGATTATTCCATATCATAGGGCCAGAACATTTACTCGAAAATAATTTCGTCCTAGTATGTGTAATATCGGTGCAGTAGTATAACAGAGTTCTAATGAAATGGTCATGTACAGCAATTCCCTGACACAGAAATAACCATCAAATGATTTAGACTCTGAAATCATGTTTCCATTGCATACATAACTTCACTTATAGCCATTTAAGATTCTGGCCGCCATTTTGTCCGCCATTTTGATTTTCCTGCATTGCTGCATATGTTACTTTGGTTCCAGTGCATTCTGCGAACCTTCTATAAATAACTTCTTTTAGTTTTATACTTGAAAATCGGAGTTTATCATAGGAATCATGCGAAGCACAGTGGGGGTATTTTTTTACCCCCCGGTGACCAAAATCGGTTGAGAAAAATCTAGACCCTATAAGGGTTAACTGCGGTTTTGCTCATTTGAAGCGAAACTAAATTCTATGAATCAGAATCGATTCCGATAACGTTCGACTATAGAGAATCAACGTAATAATGCAATATTATACTCTCACAGCGAAAAGATATCGCTAAACAGTGGTCATCTTCATGTCATAGCATGTCGCCATTGTCGCATCGCGACGGTTGACTACATGAATGGACCTTTAATGCCCATAGTCATCTTAGACACCTTTAATATAAATAATAAACATTCTATATATGCAATCCATCATACGCTTCAACAACTTCGATTCGCAGTATACTTTATCCTCTTTAGCACATGGTTCGAAAGTTGGACTCTATAATAATTGATCAAACACTTATGATTCTTCTATTTTTACTGGAGATGCTAAATCCATCACCGTTTATGTTCACACTAGCCTATTGCTACTGACTATTTCACGGCTCTAGTATAATGCCCGTTGAATGAATAGTCTGAAGTCATGCAAAGTAGGCCTACGTGTTCCATGCTCCATCCATGCTGCTACAGATAGAAATTCTACCATTGCGATTATTTAGTAACTCAGAAAAAGCGTCGTCTAAAAATAAACGACTCCCGTCCATGGCTATCCATCTATCTACCTAACCACGATTTCTAGGTACAATCAAACCTCTGGCTAGGCCACTTGCATCAAAACGGTCTGTAGTGTCTGCCACTCTTGCAGCAAATAATATTGTTTACAGGGTTTCGGCACTGTTGCGGCGATGTTTCATTGGCTTGGCCCCTGCCTATCTCAATGATTTTCGCCATCTCCACATAATGGACTATTTCGTTACCTGTGTTGGCTGCTAATGACACCTCTAGCTCGGTCCAACGCAAACCTTAAAATTGTTCTCTTTATCCGAGGTCGGGTCTGGACTCTGGAGCGCTCCTGAGCAAGTAACCTTGAAGCGGCGCCGCTATACAGGGTGGTCCAGCATAAATGTCCCGATTTTACACGCGTATAACTTCGCCAATTTTTAACATTTATTTATATTTTATGCGTCAAAGTAAAGGTATTTTACTCTAGTATTTGCACTGAAAAACTGGAACTGGTATAGGTTTAGTTTGCGTTTTAATTATAAAAAAGTGTGGATTATAAAGGAGGGTTTCGGTACTTAGCTATGGTATGACGCTGCATTGGAAAGCCGAAACTCCCAAAATCATAGATGAAACAGAATCTAAAAAATTATATCAGGACAGCGAAGACGGCTTGGTTTTTGACAGCCACACCATTGTCAATTTCGCATTGAGCTAAATATATAGCCAATCAAAGGCATCGTGAGGTGACCATTCTGGACACCTTTTACACGCATTACACGGATTCTATGAAAAAAAGCAAAAATAATAGATATAAAGCTTTATAGCTTGAAGTCGTGACGATCCTAAGATCTTAAGTGTTGTAACGGGTAACGGCCTCTGTTGTCATTAACCCTGGTCAAATCGGATCCATCCGTCCATCGTTCCCCTACGGAAGTTTCCCCTTCAACGGCCTCTGACATTCCTAAAAGATTGATAAGCATCGGAAGCTACTCCATCATTTTAATAGTACCAATGCAAAGTGTGGATTATAAAGGAGGGCTACGCCATATAGCTCTATTATAACGCTGCATTGGAACACCGAAACTACCAATGTCATATATGACAATTGTATAAAAAATATAAAATCAGGACACTAAAGGCGAATAAGCTGTTGACGGCCACACGGTGTCGCTAGACAATCGATCATTTAAGTGTTTTCTTGGGAGGGGCGAGGAACATTGAATAGCACACTTGCATGTAGATCAGAGAAGCTGAGTTCGATTCCCGAAGTCCTCGTAGGATATACTTGCTTTGCACGTTGCTATTAGCGCCGTTGTATTGCAGACTGTCTGTCAATGATTAAGATTCATGCTAGTTAAGATAACTGCATAACAGTAGGCCTACAATTATATTATAGGCCTGTATTGCTGCCGGTTGCGGTCTGTCAACAGCATTTCTCAATAAACGAAATAATTTTATTATTAACATTCGGTATTCGCCTTAGGCACCCTCAACAAGTAAAATCGTAGGCTATTAATAAGATAAATAATCCTGCACCGATAATAAAGTCATATTTCACACTTTATGGATGACAAGGTCATAAATTATACAGCAAGAATATGTACTTGTGAGAATTAAATAAAGAGCATATTGGAAAACTTATAAGGAAATAAGTAGCCTTTCGTTTTACAAAAGATATTTTGGTTGAAAAAATTGTGATGATACTTTCAATAACTTTATTGATTGCATTTCTGTAATCTGAGTTCATGCAAATTGTTTCAACTGCACAATTGTACACTGTAACCGGTTGCGGTCTGTCAACCGGATTGTTGATTAAACCAATAATTATTATTACTAATTTGGCTAATCAAACAATACCTAATGAAAATCTTAGGAATGCAAAGAAAAAGGAAGAAGAATAGACATCTGCCATAAATTATTGGAATGATAAATATAGTGAAGTCAGTTATAAAAGAAATCAATGAAGAAATAACATGACTAAAACAAGAGAATTAGGTGATTATTTGGAATATAACAAGCAAGAAGCCATTGTTAAGAAACCCTGAAAACAGAAGCAAAGTCTTGTTGGCAGACTATAATTGCTCAGAGCTTACAAATCAAACGAAATAATTGGGTTCTGTGTGGACTTGAATGATTGGTGTAGCAACTTATAGCACCATTTTAGCTTTGAATTGTAGTGGATCAATAGCCAAAACAATCAACTATTTTAGCTAAAACTTATGAGAAAACTAGTAATACAAAGAATTATAGTGAACATTTTTTTAGCTTACATAAAAAACGATCATTTGAAAATGGCCCTTATGGCATTGCCAATAATTCTGTTCATGAAATGGATAATCTAAACGAGAAGTTTGATATTAATGAGCTGAAAAAAGCTATCAAATCTGCAAAAATAATAATAAGTCACCAGGTGACGACAAAATACCTTATGAATTAGGCCTATTGAAGCATCTTCATAGGAATGCTCTAAATTCTAAAAGTTCTGTTACCTGTTACATTTCGATAACTTAACACTGCGCTCGGTTTTAACACCTTTAACAAGTGGAAATCAGATTCTATAAATTTGACCATCTCGTAAATGAACAGTGTGTAAAAGATGGGCATAGGAATAATGGTCATTTGTGGCCACAAGGTGACTGCTTAAACTCAACGATAATGTTGCTTACCATATGGAAAGAAGATGAGTAAGTAAATTGATTATTGAACCAGCTGCAAAACGCGCTCAGGTTTACATGCATGCAAAATACACACAGGTAAAAAATCACGACCAAATTAATCTGGCAATCAACAACGGCGCCCAGCCCGCATAGCTCAAGCCTATAGGTGCTATCAATGGTAAAGTCACAACAACAGAGTCATCCTTAGGCAAAACGTCGAACTCCTACGCGTTGGGCACACGAAGTTTCCGGCCGGAAGTTTCTCGTCCGATGACAATGATAGTTTAATAGCAGTTCATTGTCTACTATCACAGGGCCGAGAAGCATAAAGTCCGAAGAGCAAATAATTATAGATAGCGCCACGCTGGAAATGTGGCACCACTTCGGAGGGCACGGTCTTCTGTTTATGGTGCAGCGTCAAGGCCTCTCTTGTCTCATTCATTATCATGTGTGCGATCATTCGGTGATCATTCGGCGATAATCACGTAGCCAATGAGGCCGAGAGAAATGGACCAGTTCAATTTCGATAAACAATGACGCAGGCACATTGACAATTCTTACGAATCAATTTACCGTCCAAAAACTGACAAAATTTAAGAAGAAAAGCCATAGTTGCAGAATCGACATCAGTAGACATCATTGCTTTACTTTAAACGTATCAGTCCCACCCTTAGAGAAAACAGGGACTATGCTAATGATCCATCACAGAGTCGTTACACTGAAGTCATTGCTGCTTTTGTTGATAACACATGTTATAACGAGTTCTATGCAAGACTCATGGTGACTCTACATAATTATAGATGATATGTGACAAAGTTCGTCTAAATTTCTAAAACACCTTTTACACGATTTGTACCTAATCTATAAATTCAGTCTCTGCGTTAAATGTTAGCTTCGGAGGTACATATCTTACCTTAATAACCGAATGGGTCTTCCTCAATTAATTTAATACGCCATTGGCATGGAGTCGACATAAGAGGTCATTTCGAGGCCTGTAGTGCCACCTTTGGACCTCGGGTCACGGCTTGAGAGCCACTGGAAGGCTATACATGTAGATTGGTGGTCAATTGTTATCTTGTGGATAAAGTAGTATCCAGGTTTGACGGGGGACAACAGAGGCCGTTGCCTTCGACAGAAATTTGTTTGGCATATTGCAGCACTTCAAGTATACTTTTGTCGATAAAATGATTTGGCTCATTATGTTGAGTCTAGAGGAACAAAATGAATGAAATTTAACAGCTGTTCATATTTTATTTTCCTGCTGGAATAGATGATTTCGTTCTAAAGAAAACCAAACACATTTTTTTTATATGTGGCGAACCGTCAAATAGTCTTTTCGGATCTCTGCAATAAAAACAAGCAGATAAACGAATTAAAAATAAAACGTTATATTGATACGATGGACACCTTCAAAATGAGTCTTTTCGACGCTATTAGATTCTTGGTGCTCCAACTTAATAACAATTATAATTATTCATCACTGAGTTCACTGTTGGTTTACAATCATGTATATCGGCAAATACATAATAGACACAAATTGAATCAGCAATAGCTTTTGCATATTGATTTACAAAGATTTTGGTAAATATTTTGCGTAAAAAATCTATGCTCAATTTCTCGGTTGTTAAAAAAGTAATGTTGTCTGATGCGTGTAATAATGCTCATACTATTCAAGCGCCGACTATTCTTTGCTTTTCGAAAGGCTGTAATGGAGCACAGCATCAACAAAACTTCATAATAATATGTATGCATGTATGTATGTGCGCTTCTTTTAGCGCCCCTTCCAGATTACTACTCAGAGGCGCTTCCGACTACAGAGCGGACACTGCATCGAGTTTCACGCCGAAGCGCTGAGCAATTGCGAGTAATGGACTTGCCCAAGGTCCATAAGAGGCGACTTGAGGTGGATTCGAACCTGCCACCCTCCCGCTGCAAGGCAACGAACATACCCACTACACCACCGTGTCCCAAGAACTGTTTACATCCTTGTAATTAATACTTTGAACAGTTTTCGCCATAGAGTTATAACTCTCGGCAGCCACAAGATGTCGCTTAGACACTGAAGTTGGGCGAATCTCTAAAGACAGTTAATTCTCGATGGCGTCACCCTCCTCCGTTGCTAAGTCTTGGGACTGACACTGCCAGAGAATGATCGGCTTCACAAGAAACGAAGTGACATAATTTTTTATATTATGCTAGCCGTCATTCCTAATAATTATACATACCAGGTAACAAAGGATTATGTTATGCTCGTATTAGACACCTTGAACTTGCTCTCTCCAATTCTATCAAATTTGCAAGAGACATTGATTTGCTAGCTCTGAGGTCATGATCAACCGTTGTTGATAAGCAAACGGAAAATAATAATAAAAACAATAAAATCATAAAATATATGGCGCTATATAATGTAACTGCATATACGTCATTACAAATGCGACTCACATGCAACCAACAGCAGGATAGGCTATGCGGTATAAATAAGTCTTGAGACCTGATTTGAAGAGAAGTCAACTGAGTCATCCGCTCACCGGTCGGGAAAAAGACTGCTCCAGCATCTTAGGCCGGTGTCACGAAATAGAGTATCCCCCGTATTAATTGTATCCCCCAATTTAAAAAAGGCGAAAAAATCGCTTCCGCGTGTATTTTTTTGGGCAAATTAATTTTAATCTGCTTTATTTTGAACAATGACACTAACAAGTATGTTTATTCTTACTATATAATTTGTTTTACCCTGTTTTTGGAGCACTTAAAACTTTTAAAACACTTAAAAACAATCAGAGTCACTAAATAAATTCGAGTTGCCTTTATCTGAGCATTGGTTAGGACACTTAAAACAATTAGAGTCACTTGAAATTTTGATTACAGCATAATTTTTTTATTATGCGCATTTTTCAAAAATGGGGATAGAATGGTTTATCCCTCCGGATAGTATAGAACGGTTAATTCCATCCGGGGGAAAGATTAATTCATCCCCCCGGATAGCTTTCAAGGGGGATACTCCGTTTCATGACACCGGCCAATGAGAAGACAAGGTCGTGAAAACGTGTTCTCATCCGCCGGGCACCCCGTCAAAATAGCCCCGTCAAAACAGCCCCGTCATAATCGCCCACCGACAAAACAGCCCCGTCAAAATCGCTCAGCGACACAATCGCCCCGTCAAAATAGCTCCGTCAGAATAGCCCGGGGCTATTTTGTCGGGAACCGGCAAAGTCGCGGAAGAACACAATTTTGGTAAACAAATAGACCGACGGAAGCCGAATTGATGAAAATAATGCTTTAAAGTTTAAGATGGCTTTCGGAAATGATCGTGTTGGTAAGTAGAACTATTAATATAAGTCGGATTTAAGCCTTTTCGTCAATCCAGACTCTATTTAAGATCTATAAAACTTTCATCCAGCTTCGATTTCTCAAGCGTTTTATTATCCATCCAGCTTCTATAATATATAAATACCTTCATCCCGCTTTCATTTCTTAAGCGTTATGTGACTCATCAGGCTTCTATTTCATATATATGAAAACCTCGATCCCGCTTCCATTTCTGAGCCGTTTTATCACTCATCCAGTTTCTATTTCAGATATATCAAACCTTCATCCAGCTTCCATTTAGGATATAAAATTTCGAAGCTGGTTGAAGGTATTTTATATCTGAAATAGAAGCTGGATGAATGGTAGAGCGCTTGAGAAATGGAAGCTGGATAAAGGTTCTATAGATCTTAAATGGAAGCTGGATTAATGTTTTTATAGATCTGAAATAGAAGCTGGATGAATGATAGCACGCTTGAGAAATCGAAGCTGGATGAAGCTATTTTGTACGTCTGAAATATAAGCTGGATGAATGATAAAACGCTTGAGAAATCGAAGCGGGATCAAGTTTTATTTAATATAATACAGAAGCTGAATGAATGATAAAACGCTTAAGAAATGTAAGCTGGATGAATATTTTTTTATTATCTGAAATAGAAGTTCTGGAACTGAGTTGTCGGTGGCGTGTTTGGCTGGACTATTTTCACGGAACTGTTTACACGGGCTGTTTTGACGGGGCTATTTCGACGGGGCTATTTTGTCGGGAACTACTTTTTCGGGGCTGTTGTGTCGGTGGGCGA
This sequence comes from Lumbricus terrestris, assembly GCA_949752735.1. Taxonomy (NCBI): domain Eukaryota; kingdom Metazoa; phylum Annelida; class Clitellata; order Crassiclitellata; family Lumbricidae; genus Lumbricus; species Lumbricus terrestris. The sequence continues at coordinate 11,475,362 of OX457048.1, read as the reverse complement.
TTATGACGGGGCTGTTTTGTCGCTGGTCATCACTCTTTTTAGACGAAAAATTAAACACCCTTTTTAAGATTTCGCACGAATGACTACAAAAAGTCTTCAGTTTTTTGGATGCTAAATTAAACACCTTTTTTGAAAATTTTGCACGGAAGACTATAAAGTCATCACTCTTTTTAGACGAAAAATCAAACACCTTTTTTAATATTGAGCAGGGATGACTATTAAAAGTCATCAGTTTTTTTGGATTCTTAATTGAACATCTTTTTTTGAAAATTTCGCACGGAAGACTAAAAAGTCATCACTCTTTTTAGACGAAAAATTAAACACCTTTTTTAAGATTTTTTAAGATTTCACACGGATGACCAAAAAATGTCATCAGTTTTTTGGGAAGGAAAATTGAACACCCTTTTTGAATATTTTCGGCGGATTACTTAAAAAAGAACATCTTGTTTTCGGGAAAGAATTTTTTAAGTAAAGTCTATATTTATTGAGACCTTATGGCACTCTTATTAGCACTGAAAAGTACAGCTATTTTGTTAAGATAACAGCTTAAAATGCTACCATTGCAATGTGAAAATTCAAAAAGTTTCTGGTGGGGAGGGGCATATCCCCTCCCCACACCCCTCCCACACCCCTCCCCTACCACTCTCGGCGCTGCGCGCCTCATGATTGTCTTGGGACGGTCAATTATCTACCCCTCCGGAAACCTCAATCCCCCAGAGGTGCATGGGGGCTAAATTAAACTCTGGCTTCGGTCAAAAACGACAAAAAAGTTAATTTTTTCGACCTCAGTCCAAAAAATTTTTGGCCCCCCCTTCAAAACGTTCTGGATCCGCCACTGGGAGTTTGGGACAGTTTATGGCAACAAATGCAGTTATCCTCGACATATATTATGATCTTGATAATAGCCTTGATTACGATCTAGTAGTAGATATCGACCCGTTCCCACACGCACGTTTGCCTCTTGATACATCGCCGCCTGAGAACTATAATGCTCTATCATGCATTTTTGAAAAAATCGAGTTTGGTATCAATTTCATCAGTGGAGCATTTGCTCTATCATTAGACAAAAAAGCTAGCTGATTGAAGCGGTCGTTTTTTAGTTTTAAGTCAGTGTTTAAATGCTCTATCATGCGAAACTGTTTCCAATCTAGACTTTGTTAGTATTATAATGCTCTATCATTGGCATCCAATCACAAGGCTGGATTCGTCATGTTACAGCAAAGCGTTACTGAATAGACTTTGTCAGTATTATAATGCTCTATCATTGGCATCCAAATACAAGGCTGGATTCGTCATGTTAGAGCAATACATTACTGAATTATAGTTTTCTGTGGCAAAATGGTTCATCGTTGAAATATTTTTTTTTGCACAACTAATAATGGACAATACGTTACAAAACTATGATAGAGCAACATAATACTCGGGACGTTATTAAATAAACGCTGCTGCATGTTTAACTTAGAGCATTATTACGACTACATGTACTTTGTCGTTTGGAATTATATTGCTCTAACATGCATTTTTTGCACTTTTTTGCTATTTTCTATATTTTCCCACTTGTTTTCATGAAAATAAGCATTATTTTTGTAAGTAAGTCACCAGCGGGTACCTAGAAATGATGATATTATCCTTTAAAAGAATCTAGTTTAGAATTCTTGGCTTAAAACAGTGCCAAAACTTTGAAGTCGTTTTTCTCGGTTTCGCAAAAGTGTATGATAGAGCATATAATAGTTCTAAGGCGACGACATGTTTAACGACACTGCCATATCAAAGATGATTAGTGTCGCCCTCCTCCTTTATCCAGGCTTGGGACTGACACTGGCAGAGAACAACCAGTGGCGGAGTTGTACGTCTGCCGGCAAATGGTCTATATAGATGGTCATTCGCCATCTTTTCAAAGGTGTTTAAGTAGAATTTTGCTTCGTTCACTTTCGACTCATTTAGAAACAGATTTACCGATATATTTTACCGGCAGCAAAGGTCATAATTAATTTCCATTTTGTTTCATGTTATAGTAACTGTTATGTTCGATGATTTCTGCTTGCCAAGACCGTTGACCTTTTCACTTCTCCGCGTTTCTAATCGAAAAGGACTCTATAATTTAACGACAGCTTATAACAGCAGAGATCGTAACTGTCGGCTTTTTTGCATATTTCAGCTCATAACGGACTGCTAACGTTACCAGACTTTCTGGATTTGTTACGTCATCGTGAGACATCAAATGCTTTTGACAACAGTACTAATGGTGAGTTGGGAGGAATTCTAATGATCTTTGTTCAAGTTAACTCGGACAATGGATGGATCCAGATTTGTCGAGGGTTTGTGACAACAGAGGCCATTTCCCTCGAAGAAAATTTAATGTGTTAGGTATAATTACTACAGTTCTTTTCTCGTACAAAAATGCACACAAGACAGATGTAGTATTGGATAATATAGCGATAAAGGTGTATGGCCAATGTCTTTGCATTCATTTTCACATTTTCAGTCAATTCCAAACTTCAGTGACTTGGATAAACCAATCCATAATCAGGAAAAGAACAGTCTGTGAGACAAAAAATGAGATAAAATATTTATTTCGAAAGACACCCTTGCAACGCTTTCTATTTTTGCCATAAATAATTCCGATTTATATTTCTTTTACTTAAGTTCACACACTGTTCTGCAACATAGAAAAATCAACTGACAATCACGAGACTAGAATTCTACCACTGCTGGCATTATGTATATTTAGTTCGGAAATTTAACATAGCGTCTCTTCAATGAACGCTACTCAGAAGCACTCCTGGCCCAAACACGGCAAGATTGGACAGTTTTTGAAGTTCCTAAGAACCCCATTTGAGCGCTCACAGGGTACTAAGGGCAGTGCAACAAGGAGGCCATTCCAGGTTGTACGCACAGCGACATAGAATGAATGACGCTGTCAAAGAGCAGTCCGCGAGCGCTGCCAGTCCCACATACGTGTACTACCCGTGCCATAGTGCCGATCTGGACCATTATATGACAAGTTGAGTGTCACTACCCCCGTTGTCTGGGTTATTCCATTGACTGAAGTGTTCAAGTCAACGAAGATGCTGGATGCTGCATACAAACCTGAAGATGACATTCCGTAATTGACAAAACTCAAACTACAAACTCCATATTGTTATACGTCCTGAGGAGCGTTCCGTTCTCATGGACTTCAGCTTATGTCATTTAACGGTCAACTTAAGACCTTTTAAAATCAGAATAAAAACAGCCAACTGCGGCAAGAATCGATGATGTAGACAGAAATTGTATTGAACATTATTCTATCGCATTTCGTGTGAAATCACATCTTATGACTCACCCACCATATCATGTCTCTCAGCGGATCGATATGTTTGATGCTGATCTGATTATGTTGTGCCATCAGTCGATACTTTGTGGCTTAGAAGCTAACATCATAACAACATTTATTTTGGTTCTTGTTTTTTTTATCCGACCACCAAAATTTATAAATTCGATGAAAAATATTTTCCGACGAAATAGAAGCGGGATTTAGCGCATGATGGTGGGCTAGGGCTCAGGCTAGGCGTCGTGACGGTCGGTTAGGGTTAGTTTTAGGGTTGATGGTGAAGACGATGCTCAACAGCGCAAAAGGAAAGAGTGCTGATGGATTCGGGTTTTCATCACCTACATAGGCAGATATGATAAGGAGAAGACCGAAGAAGAAGGAGATGGAGAAGGAGAAGAAGAAGGAGCAGGAGGAGAATGAGAAGAAGGAGAAGGCTGAATTCTGCTGAAATTGAAGCAGGATTGATGAACAATAATTTTCAATGAAAAATTGATGAAAAATATTTGCTGACGAAATAGAAGCGGGATTTATCGATCAAATTCTTGCCTAAACAGAAGCTGGATCGATTAGAAAGATTTTCGACAAACTAGAAGCAGTGATATTTTCATGAACGAAAAGTAAAATTAGAACTGAAAATATTGATTTCCGTTCAGTATAACTTTAACTGTAACTGAAATTATTTTGAGAACGAAAACTGAAATAGAACTGAAATTAAGCACAGTGAACGAAAATTGGAATAAAAACGAAAATTATTTTTAGAACGGAAATTGTGACAAAATTGGAAATTTTAGTACATAGCCTTTCCTAAGTAGCTGAGTTCGCATCTAAAAGGCGCACATACTTTTCTGACACTTAAAACTTTGGTATCTTTGGCTTAGCATGTGCTTCCGTGTGCAATTTATTATGGTCTTTTGTATTTGAACCTTTTCTGTAAGTTAATAATTTTCAACTTCATGATAAGAATGTGGTTATGTGAAAAATCACGTTGAATACTGGAGTGCAAATATTTCAATCATGTTAACTTCGCGCAGCTTGCTCACTGGGCTAAATGAAAAAAATCATGCATTGGATTTTTCAGCAATTTAATTTGTCTTCTTCAGTGAATAAGCGCACACAGAATGCTAATAAATATATTCATGGTTGGCGCGAAACTTTCAGGTGACTGATTCAAGTCAGTGGCTTCACAACGGATCAAGCACAAGCGCTGCATAAATGAGCAAAAAAAGAAAAGTAACGTGGTCGAACAATTCAATGGAATATTGTAAAGGGATGTGATTAGCTATTGTGAACATGTTAGCGGATTGGTGCCATCCAGCAACTAATGCCAATTAATTTTTTAGGAAATTATACAAACTAGATCTGGAGTTCAAATTGCTTGGTTTTTTTAGGCCTATAGTAAAAATTACGCATAGTTATTATTGGAGGGAAAGAAGTCAACTTAGTCAAGTGTACGGCAGCACTGCGCCCAACTTGCAGAAGATGCTGAAGCTCTGGCTTTTCAAACTTATAGAAGAGACAATTTTTTCTGGGTGAAGACTTCTAATAGGTGCAGTGGGAGAATAAACTGTCCGCTAATGTCGGTGAAAATAGGAGGTTCTTTAAAATTAAGAAGCATATCGATAATGAAAATGCTCGAACTTGGTTTAATTTGAAGCAAGTCCTAGGCCTATAAAGAAGTAAAACTTAAATTATTTAAACGCAAGAACTGAATTGAGAACTGAAATTATTGTAAAAACTGAAATTGAAGTATAACTGAAATTTTTGGAAGAACTGTAAATGAACTAGAACTGAAATTGAGTACGTCCGAACTGAAATAGAAGTAAAACGAAAATTATTTGCTGAAGTAAAATATCACTGACTAGAAGTTGGATTTATTAAAGATAACAACGCTGCAAGGTTAGTTCTTGGTGTCTTGGTGGTCGGATAAAAAAAAAACCAAGTATCTTTATTTTAGATCACGGAGAATCTCGGCATTGGCCCGTTACGAAGAAGCTTCGTTTATATTACTATGAAGACTTTCGTTTCTATCTCATTATTGGTACTCTTCGTACGCCTTTGAAGCAGTTAACGGGAGTTTCTATATTTTGTTTGGAAACCGGAATTGTATCCGAAAGACAGAAGGGATATTCGATCCTGTATTACGATTCTTATTTATTGTGGAGTTAACGGTATACTCTCAGTTGCTACGATATAATTATATTCATGCGATGTCGAGTATGAAACAAACGTAAAGTCACAAGCATAGAGTTAGAAGAGTGATGAAATTTTAGAATTTGTTCAGTAAGACAGTTCCGGTTATAAAAGTTCATTGGAGACCACAATATGAATTACGAATTACGAATTTACGAATATGTCGCTTTGCAAGTACCCATGAGATACATCTACTTAAAAACCTTTAAAATGAAATGGACTGATGTAATAAAAGCTGCGTAAGCGTCTTTTGATCAAAATAGTTGTTTACGGTTTTCCCACATTCAGCAGTTCTATTCAACTTTCATCAAATAGCCAAACACACCTGCAACGAGTGAAGTGATCGTATTCTCTTGGAGTAGGATGAGACGGTGATGGAGGGGAGTCTAGTCAACCGACCTACGTGTAACATTGGATGGACGGTGGAAGATTGGATTGGATGCACCAGACAATATCAAACCTGTCATGTGTTGTCGTAGTGCGTGGATTCGGACATTATAATTATGCAGAGTCGGAGAGGCCGGAAAAACCAAGGGTGTTTGGAATGACGGATGGCATTAAGAGAAGCTGAAGATCACACATAGAATGGAGAGACGGTATAGAAGAGTGGCTTGGAAAAGATCTACAGAGATTAAAACATCTGCTAGATAGACATTGGACACCAACGTGCACTCGTCCACTGGTTATTGTTGATGATGATACGCAACAGCGCAGGGCTGTTTTTAAGGAATTTTTAGAACTGCACATACTCCTCTCTCCTTTCTCATCCGCCATGGTAAATTACTCCCAATCTGAGGAAAATGACCTATTTTTACTAGTTTTAACTGCACGGAACGTGACGGAAGTGCTTCTACAACTGCACGAATCCAATTAGAACTGCACATTTTGTGTAGAACTGCACGTTAAAAAAGCCCTGCAACAGCGCAAACGGTAAAAGTGCCGAGTGATTTGGATTTTCATCATCTTCATAAGCAGATATGATTTATCGACAGCTTTAGACCGAATACATATAATCAAATGTTATTCACCATTGCAAAGAGATACTGGGCTCAAAGTGACTCGTTGGATGGATGGATCCAGATTTGACGAGGGATTATGACAACAGAGGCCGCTGCCCTCAACAAAATTTGTTTGGCATAATACAGCAAGTGACTCGTTGACATCGCCGAAAGACTTAGCATTTTCCAATTTTTAGTTGACATTTTTGTGCCACTAAAACCCGTTAATGACATGGGTATTATAATACAGAGACGTCGCACAAAATGGATTATGTATTGCTCGTTTTAGACACCTTAAACACGGATTCTAAGGTCGCCATAAAGACCAGCGAACGCTTAAGCGTTCAGTTACTAGGCAGCTCCATTCGCTGGTGTTCATGGCGACCTTGGAATCTGTGTTTAAGGTGTCTAAAACGAGAAGTAACGAATTCCCTCCCTTTCTGTGACGAACAGAGGTTATCCACCGTGGTTCAGTATAATAATAATGCAGGCCAAATTGTTTTTCATAAAATACCATACATGTAAGATCTAATGCCTGATAATTAATTATGATAAAATTGTCCAGATATTCAGATAATTGAACCAAGAATATGATTCAAACATGGGCCTAATTATCATGTCATAAAATTGAACATAATATAGATAGATATGAATCTTTAAGCTTCATCTGCAGAAATTTAAGTATACGAGCAGTTTTTCTTCTGAATTTTGTAACAAAGTACCTCAAACATAAAACACTCTTTAATATTTTTGTGAAGAAACTCTAAGTAGTATTGGCTGAGTATTTAAAAAATGATGTTATAGGCGACAGGATTTAAATCTGGACTTTTCGGGGGAGGGCGTATGGGCGGATTGCTGTGTTACTTTCATCATTAAAAATTACTATATGTGTGGCTCTTGGTGAGCCGCAAGATTTGCACACAATGGTTAAAACGGCTGTGATTACGACGACCATAGCGATGTTTCTCTTCTTAAAATTCTCTGACTTTTAGGCAGCTTCTTCCAATGTCCAACGTCGTCATCACACTTAATAACCTAGCACTTATTCCATATCCATCTGCTATCGTCAAATAAAACAGCATCTGTCTTGGGTCTTATTCTTGTTCGAAGAGATGGGACAATTAGTGAAGGAACCCTGAAACCAACAAAAAGATAAGAGAGACAAAAAGGATCATGCTTACACGCCCACAATAATATCTAACATCACGAAAGTTAATGGTCGAGATATTAGTTACTCACCTCGTAATTATATCCTATGAATTTGAAACGATAAAAATGAAGCATGTAATACAAATTATTAGCTTTTCTATAATTATCGTAATCAGTTCACACCTTTAATTGAGTTAATATTTGTGGACAGACCTCACTTTATACACCTTTAATATGCAATCACCAGGATCTAAATAAACAACCAATACTGAAAAATAAAATTTCTCAATCATGCGACTTCATTCGGTTGAATAACTTTCTTACTTGACATTATTTACTTTCGAATCGATTTAACTGCAGGCGAACACAACCCCATAATTGACTGTGAGCATTAAACTCTCCAGCAATAATTTATCTTTTCTGCATAAAAATACCCTGAATATCCTCTTTTTAAAATTTACACGAAGGTGTCATGTAGCAATTAAAAATCTTCAAATGACCATTTAAGATTCTAATTTCGATACCTTGAATTTCAACATTGGGAAATTCTTCTAACTCCAATACATTAAAATTCAGTCCAATTTGCAAGTACACTGTGTCCGCATGAAAAGTAGTACACAACTAAAAGTGTCATAACCCGGTCAAAACTTTTAGGATTTGTCTGAAATTTTAAACAGGGCAACAGTGACCATATTTACACGAGATCCTAAAGCCGATTAGAAATATTCGTGAGTTTGTCAAAGTTATAAACGTTTAAAATGCAGCACCAAAAAATTGAACTTTCCAACATGGAAAACCTGAAAGGAAGTGAAATTCAGCTATATAATTATGGTGCTCAAAATGTCCTTCTTGTTCACAGACACACTACTGTAGACGTAGCAGTTGTCCAGGGATGCACTCGGTTTTATACCACCCAGCTGTGGCCGCCCAGCAGCAATCCAGGCCTCGATACGGAGTACCAGGTGCATTTACTGGAGGAGCGCGTTTTTCGTTCACGCGTATTCATGGCATCGATAACCGTATAGGGCGTAGGGCGCGTCTGATTGAAGAGTGGCAGATGTTTGACCAGGTGATCATCGACCGGACCATCAAACAGTAGCGTCTACGTCTACAGTAGTGTGTCCGTGAACAAGAAGGACATTTTGAACACCGGATATAGCTGAATTTCACTTCCTTTCAGGTTTTCCATGTTGGAAAGTTCAATTTTTTGGTGCTGCTTTTTAAACGCTCATAACTTTGACAAACTCACGAATATTTCTAATCGGCTTTAGGATCTCGTGTAAATATGGTCACTGTTGCGCTGTTTAAAATTTCAGACAAATCCTAAGGGTTTTGACCGGGTTATGACACTTTTAGTTGTGTACTACTTTTCATCCGGACACAGTGTATATAGCTAAATCTCCCCTTTCATTACTTAAACAATCTTGACGTATTATACATTTGCGTTGTAGTGTCACCATTCATATGATGGATTGACGATACTTTATAAATCTGTTATTGATGAAGGCGAGCGAGAGCGACGAAGGATGGGGGAGATTGCTAAAATTTCTACGTTTATTATTTTATTACTCTGAGTGAAATTGTTTTGGAGGTGTCTAGCTTCATTCGTCATTTGCTCGACTTTGCCTAGTGTTGAGCTTCTTTAACGTCGAATAAGAATTTGTTAATTTTTCAATCAGTTATCTAAGTCTAATCACAGAATCTCTCCTGTGGCAATTCTTCTTGAAGGACGATATGCGGCATAACCATGATGATGAGTGTCGACCTCTCATCATAACAGCGCTGAAGATGGCGACTTACAATACATGCAGAGTTGTCCATGAAAGGCGAAACTTTATCAGCAGCGTTGACTTCAACCGTTTAACAACTTCCAACACAGCAACCATCGGTCGTTGCGAACGAGAGTAAATAATAATATTATTACTTTCGTTTAAGCGTCATTGTTAGTTTTGTTGGCGTTACTCGCTGGTTGGCGACATTCATAGGCGGAGACCTGGTCCGAACTTTGGGGGGGACGGACGAGCGGCCGAATGACGATCGCCGAGGCACGAAGCGCCTCGCAGGGAAGGTTCTGGGGAGGGAGATATGCCTCCAAACTTCTAAAAAGTTTGATTTTATGCACTACAATGGTAGCATTTCAGGTAGTCATATTAACAAATTTCATCGTCATTTTAGTGCTTATAGTCTTTGTTTAAGACTTCAAAAGTGTCCCCACCAATGTCGAAATGCTTTGGATTGATAATTGTTTAGTAGAGTTAAAAGAGGTGTGTAAGAAACAACTCCAATAGAAATTCTCGGTTTAAAAAAATAGTTAACTTAGTTTGATGATAATAGTTTAGTAAAGTTAAAAGAAGTGTGTAATAGACATCTCCAATAGAAATTCTCGCTTTAAAAAAATAGTTAACTTAGTTTGATGATAATAGTTTAGTAAAGTTAAAAGAGGTGTGTAAGAGAATTCTCCAATTGGAATTCTCTGTTTAAAAAAATAATAGTTAACTTGTTTGATGACAATAGTTTAGTAAAGTTAAAAGAGGTGTGTAAGAGACATCTCCAATTGGAATTCTCTGTTAAAAAATGGATGGATCCGATTTGACCAGGGTCTATGAAAACCGAGGCCGTTACCCTGGACAGAAATTTGCTCGGCATATTACAGCACTTTAGAGCAAGGCACTTGAGTCACTTGACCAATTGTAAAAATAAATAATAGTTAACTTGTTTGATGATAATAGTTTAGCAAGTTAAAAGAGGTGTGTAAGAGACATCCAATTGGAATTCTCTGTTAAAAAATAGTAGTTAATTTGTTTGATGATAATAATTTAGTAAAGTTAAAAGAGGTGTGTAAAAAACATCTCCAATTGGAATTCTCTGTTAAAAAAAATAATAGTTAACTTGTTTGATGATAATAGTTTAGTAATTATATTATATTTAACTTGAGATGTTAACACGTACGTTTTTATTACCTATTGTTAATCCGATGTATAATAACGATGTTCAATGTCCCATTGTTCGTTTTCAAGAGAAGTAATAAACAAAATACTTACATACTAACTTACTTACTTTCCATATTATTCCCAATGTCCAACTGATTGTTGATTCTAGCCGGAAGGAAACCTGAGGGGAATGTAGCAGAAGTCGGATTATGACGTGGTGGCGTTGTTTATTATTATTAATCAGAAGTTTAACGACATATTATAGCTACAAAGTCTGTTGACGTCTTTAAAGATTTTTAACTGTGCATTCCACCTTTTTCTCCTCGCATTTTTTAAGTTATAAGATTGATATATCATTCGTTATACACGCAAGCAGCTAATGCTCAGTTGTTTCAGGCAATTGGCATTTAGAACACAGGTCTGTTGTGCTTTTACCTAACACTTTTAGCCAAGTGTTATTAAGGACATGCCACATCCTAAGTCGGGTAATTTGAACTTCTCTTTTCCTGATGGAGTCCATAAATTTTATATCAGTTGTGACGTTGGGTGTTGGCAAGGTTTTTATAATAACCGGTATTATGTTAAAAGAGGTATCTTATCCACACAGTATAATGTTCGCAAACTATTCAACGTGGGACTAAATAACTATTGGTTAGAGCCTGGATTGCCCGGAAATTCATATAATTAGAAATATGAACTTCATCTGCTAAAGTTTTCTTTCTCTAGAACTCTTCTGACGTGTTTGTGTAAATGCCCTAATGCTTAAACATTGGGAGGAGGACAAATGCATGGGCCGTCCCCCCCAACGCCTCCATTGGGGGGGACCGTCCCCCCTGTCCCCCCCTAGGTCTCCGCCAGTGGCGACATTCCACGAGGAAGTTCAGTCGGAAACCACGTGCAATTAATATAAACAAAAATCACATGATTGCTTCAAGCCATCACTTCAATAATTATCATAATAATATATTATGATAACATTTCCACATATTATGTGGAAATGCAATTAACATAAACAAATTACATCAAACCATCACTAAAATAATTATCATATGAGTTAATGCCAGCCCTTGCCGACAGAAATGCGGAGGCGACACTAATCGTTGCAGCTATTGGTCTATACGAGTCTATACGAGTGTCGCTAAGTAGCAACTCACAACGCTCTTAAGTGCTGTAATATGCCGAGCAATTTTCTGTTCAGGGTAACGGCCTCTGTTGTCATAGATCCTGGTCAAATCGGATAAATCCATCCAACTAACCAAACCAACGCAACGTCAGTAACAACCGTTGCATGAAAATTAATAGTAAGAATAAAATTATTATCTGGTTAGTCCACACGGATAAAAATGAAATGAACATCACTGGTCTCGGAGACATTGGTACAAAATTGTAAAATGGCTTTCTTACACTACACAAAGGTTAAATTATTGAGATAAAATATTCAGCATTAACCAAACGAGTTCTCAAATCCAGAAACATCGACTTGGATGCAGGATATCACTATAATCCGTGAGTTTTACATGGGCACCTTTAAACCCGTTTTTACCAATGCTATAAAATAGGATATTTTTAGATATCTTTAAAATCGTTCGCAAGAGCAGCAAAACATGACCAGGCATCGTTCAATACACATCAAATTACACGCTTGAGTGTTTTTGTTATGAGCCGTACGTTAACCCTCTGGCTACCAAGGGGGGTGGGGTGGTTGCCACCCCCCCCCCTAGGTTTTTCGCAAATCAAACGCGTTCCGTCTGGAATAAAATTTTGAAAACATTGGTAGCTGGTAACTGTGTGGTAATCACGATGGGCGCAATAACAAATGCAAATGCGTGCATAGCATACTTCGGCAACACCGTGGGGCGCGGTGGTGTAGTGGGTATGTTCGTCGCCTTGCAGTCGTAAGGTTGCAGGTTCGAATCCAACTCAAGTCACCGCGTACGGACCTTGGGCAAGTCCTTCACTCGCAATTGCTCAACGCTTGGGCGTGAAACTGCTATTCAGAGTCCGCCCCGTAGTCGGGAGCGCATCTGAGTAGAAAGCTTGAAGGGGCGCTATAACAAGTGCACATACAAACAAACAAAAACACAATAAGTCGCGAAACGATTAATTAATTATTGCATGATTTCTTGAACACCTTCAAGAAGGATTTTATCTACTTTATTTATAAGCACATTCATGATATTATTGGACTTTTACGGTCATATTTCAGGCCACAAACAGTCGATTAACTAGGAAAGAACTTAAAACATTTTGTTATTGCAAGTCCAATGCTTCCAATAAGGAAGAGGAAAACGATAGATACTCTCATATTATATCGTCGTTAAAAACATAAATGAATTGAATTATCGAGGGGGCGGTAGCGCAATGAATAACACGCTGGCGTACAGGGCGGACGTGCTTTGTAGACTGCTATTAGCGCCGATTATTGCAGGCTGTCTGTTCTGTTAATAACAGATTTATGTATTCTGTAATCTGAGTTCCTGTAAATTGTTTCAATGGCATAATTGTACACTGTTACCGGGTCGCTCTGTCAACCGGATTGTTGAATAAAGAAATTATTATTTGAACCGTGATAATCTCACTGTGGTCTGGCGCATTATTATTTAAAGGGTCTCTACTGAATTTATAAATTCAGACAAATGAGTTAGAGCTGTAGTATGCCAAAACAAATGTCTGACCGGGGGAGCGACCTCCGTTGTCATAGACCCTGGTCAAATCTGGATCCTCCTCCTATATTATGCCAAACAAATTTTTTCGAGGACAACGGCCTCTGTTGTCATAAGCCGTCGTCAAATCTGGATCCACCATTCATTATTAATCAGGAACCAAAGTAAATAACAGACTGGCTATGAAATCATAGTTGAAGGTCGTGTTCGATAATGCCGATGTCTTCGAGTACAGATTCAAACCTGCTCTCCTTGGGCGATTACAATCTAGGCATCTTGAACAATAATTTAACTTAATCCCATCGATGAGTATATTCAGCATATGGGACGCGTTGGTGCTTTGGAATGTTCGGTGCCTTGGTTTGTGACCAGAGAGTCGCAGATTCGAATCCTCATCTAGCCACTGTGCTGCGACCCTGGACAAGTTGCTCGCACATAGCTGTCTCTTTTACTCAGAGGTGCTTCCACAGCAAGAAGGTTAAAACACACGGCCCGCGACCCGGACATACATTTCCATCTTAGCGTAAGAAATGATGACAGGCATTGAAGTAACCACGCAACGCTACTTTGTGGGGCAAGTAATGCTTAGTTAAATCTATCAATGTTTGTATATGTGCAATTGTGCAATTGTTATAGATCCCCATCGCGCTTCCTACTCAGAGGCGCTCCCGACTGCAGAGCGGACACTGCATCGGAGTTTCACGCCGAAGTTCTTAGCACTTGCGAGTGAAGGACTTGCCCAAGGTCAATACGCTGCGACTAGAGGTGGATTCGAACCTCGAACCTTCCGGCTTCAAGACAACGACGCCACCACTACACGACCGCGCCCCACATGATGACAGATTTGAGAGGGAACTTCGTGGTGTCTGAGGATCGGACCCGCTGGCGAAATTTAGTCAGCTCATTGGTGGAGTAGGCGACGAATGATGATGATGAATTTATCATCTAAAAATGGACTGATCTATGCTATCTTATATGTGAAGAGATATCTACACTGCCTTGCAGGGGCGGATCCAGGGGGGCCAATCCGGCCATGCCCCCCCCCCATTTAAAAATTGCATGGAACGTGCCCCCCCATTTGGTTTGAAGAAGCCATTAAAACATGTGCAGTGACAGAGAAAAACAGGACATCTGCCCCCCTTATCACAAAATCGTACGAGACGTGGCCCCCGTTCGAAAATGGCATCTTGTTTTCGCCCCAAAAATTGGCCGATGACTAAAAAAAAAAGTCATAAACTTTTTTGGCGGATGAGTTGGTATATTGTGATGGATGCTGTGTCGGAGCATGTAAGGAGAGAGGTGCCGTGGGATATGCTGTATGCGGATGATCTTGTGCTGGCGGCCGATGCAGAGGAGAGGATGCAGACACGTTTTACGGAGTGGCAAACGGCAGTGGAGAGCAAGGGCCTCAAGGTAAACATAAACAAAACAGAGATCATGGTATGCTCAAAAACAGCGGAGACAGTGGAGATAAAGAGCATCAAGGGAGAACCACTGAAGCAGGTGGAAACGTTTAAATATCTGGGATCGACGATGAATGCGCAGGGAGGATGCGAGCAGGACGTCAGGAACAGAATCAGAGTAGCGTGGCAGAAGTGGAGAGAACTATCTGGAGTGTTGTGCGACTTTAAAATGCCGACTCACCTGAAGGGAAAAATCTACAAAACGATGATAAGGCCAGTAATGCTATATGGAGCAGAGGCCTGGGCATTAACAAAAAGGGACGAGAGTTTGCTGGAAAGAACAGAGATGAGAATGCTGCGATGGATGCTTGGAATATCACTGAAAGACATGAAACGAAGTGAAGACATCAGGAAGACGCTCGGTGTGGCATGCATCACTGACAAAGCACGGGAGACCAGGCTGCGATGGTATGGACACGTAATGAGAAAAGAGGAGGGTAGCTGCGTCAAAAGAATCATGCAGGCGGAGGTATATGGTCGACGCAGTCGGGGGCGACAGAAGAAAAGATGGGAGGACGTGATACAACAAGACCTGATGCTGCTCAAATTGAAGAAAGAAGACACCGGAAGCAGAGACAAGTGGAGGAGAAGGATCCGAGTGGCTGACCCCTCGCCAGAGGGAATAATCCTAGCCTGAAGGGAAAGAAGAAGAAGAAGAGTTGGTATATTTTCCCGGAAAATTGATAAACTTTTTCCCCCCGGCGAAAATCGCAAATTTTTTCCCTTGTTCCACCCACAAGACCGAAAATGTTGGCCCCCCTTCGAAACGTTCTGGATCCGCCACTGCTGCCTTGTATGATGGATGGATCCGATTTGACCAGGGTCTATGTCTCTATGACAACAGAGGCCGTTACCCTGGACAGAAATTTGCTAGGCATATTACAGCACTTAAGAGCAAGGTACTGAACCAGTGTTTTATCTGATCTAGACAACCACGAAACAGGAAGAAAGTATGTGAAGAGAGTTGCACAGAGAGTTCAGCTCGTTATAAGGATACGGTAGCTGATTGGCTAAGAGCGTCCGCCTTGAAAATGATGATAGGAAGTGGTTCGATCATTATTATATAATTAATATATCCAGTCACGTAGAGCTTTCCAGTCAAAATAGTTTTTAATCAGAAGATTGTAGAGAAACAATTGAAAGTAAAGTTTTTCACTGAGACACCTTTAATACGCACACAGTCTGCCAATATAATGACCAGAACATGTACTTAATTGTTGATTAGTAGAAATGCTTAAGTTAGAGTAGAGAAATATAATGGCGAAGAATGGACAAATTGCACAACATGGTTCCAGTCAAAAGCTTATTAAAAGAAAGAAGTGTGATGCTGGAAAGTTATTCACTCACCACGAGAAAGGAGGACTATTCTGCCCTGAAAAGGCAAAACACAGTAACTCGAAAAAAATTGTTTTTGATTTTATTGCATTTTTACGCTTAAGATGACACTATCTTCATGTCCTGTTAGTGTCAGAGCTGAATTTTCACTGGTTTCCGAGATTTTATGTTGCCAAAACACAGTAAGTCGGATATTTTTTTATTGGAAATCAAGCCAAAACGCAGCACTGTGTTATAACAACATAATTATGCTAAGCCAAAACGCAGTACTTTGTTTTGGCTTGACATTTTTAGATGATAAATTCATGATCATCATTCGTCGCCTACTCCACCAATGAGCTGACGTTGTACCCAGATATCCAATTTTCTCCAACTGTTCGTGATCTGGGTTTTACTCTGGATCCAATTCTTTCTCTTACTGATCATGTTAACCGAATCTCTCGAACATGTTTCTATCACTTGCGACAATTGCGTACTATCCGCCACTCACTCTCCCTTCAAGCGGTCAAGGCGCTTGTCCATGCTTTGATTTGCTCTAGAGTCGACTTTGGAAACTCTGCCTATGCTGGTCTCTCCTCTCTTAACCTCTCTAAGCTTCAGTCTATTCTTAATGCTGCTGCCCGCTTAATTGCTGGTCTTCCCAAATTCTCTCACATATCTGATTTTATTCGGGACACTCTTCATTGGCTTCCTGTACCTCAGCGCATTGAGTTCAAGATCCTGACTCTTATGCGCAACTCTCTTCTCGGGGTAGCCCCCTCTTATCTTCGGGCACTGTGTAACTTGGTCTCCACTCTTCCTGGCCGCTCTGCCCTTCGATCTGCTGCCAATGGCCTTCTAGTTGTCCCGCGCATGCGTGGAACTACGGCCCAGTCCAGAAGCTTCGCATATCTTGGTCCTACTTGTTGGAACCGCCTTCCTCACAAGCTCCGTTCTGAGCTTCTTGGCCTTTCTCTTCCCCTGTTCCGTAAACGTCTGAAAACTATAGTAGAGAAGGGATACCGTTTCTGGGACAGGGCGGGGCTAATCCCAGGCCCCTCCCCCTTAGGCTGCTAGGCTATAGGCCACGCCCCTAGGGCTGCTAGGCTACTAGGCCACGCCCCCTGGGCCACTAGGCTAAGACGCTAGGCTATTACGTAAGACGCTGGGCTAAGACGTAAGACGCTAGGCTAAGACGTAAGACGCCGGGCTAAGACGCTGGGCTATAGGCTAAGACGCTGAGCTATTACGTAATCCGCCGGGCTACTAGGCTAAGACGCTGTGCTAAGACGCTGGGCTAAGACCCTATTATGCTAATGAGCTATTAGGCTAATCCGCCGACCTGTCAATCAGCGCTAAGCAGTGCCCCAACGACCTGTCAATCAAACGAACAGCCTAACCAATCAGTGCTAAGCAGTGCCCCAGCGGCCTGTCAATCAAACGAGCAATTATCGCGCACAACCGTTGACCGTTTCAACGAGTAATTACCACCTTTCATCACCAACAGTAATTGCCCTGCACATCCGCTCACCGGTCCAACGAGTAATTACCCCCATCCATCACAATTGACAGTAATTACACCTGCACATCCGCTCACCGTCCCAACGCGTAATTACCCCCATCCATCACAATTGACAGTAATTACCCTGCACATCCGCTCACCGGTCCAACGAGTAATTACCCCCATCCATCACAATTGACAGTAATTACACCTGCACATCCGCTCACCGTCCCAACGCGTAATTACCCCCATCCATCACAATTGACAGTAATTACACCTGCACATCCGCTAACCGGTCCAACGCGTAATTACCCCCATCCATCACAATTGCCAGTAATTACCCTGCACATCCGCTGACCGCTCCAACGAGTAATTACCACCATCCATCACAATTGACAGTAATTACCCTGCACATCCGATAGGAAACTACATCCAAGTGGCATGCGAGAATATTGGTAGTGCATATAACATAATTTAAATAAGTATGAAAGAACAAACATAGTAGGTTGATAAATTTTTTTTCAACACAAATCTTTTTCGTTAATATACGTCTTTATACTAGAGTTCGATTATTTACAACACACATAATGTCCACTGCAATACGATTGCACATCGCCTTTTATTTTACATAATGTCAATGTTCGTGATTTTCTGCAGTGTATTGCTACAAATTATTTACAAACGACGAAATATTAACATGTCCGTATGCAAAAGAGGCAGAGGAATTTAGGAGAAATCGCTTATCATCATAAGGGGAAAGTGCCGCTTTGCGCAGTTCGGCGGTGTGTAGTTCATGCTTCCTACTCTGTATAACGCAGAATTTGGACGATGTAACCTTTTCCTCAAAAATACAATTTCTATAGTCAGCGTGTCGAATACACTTCTTCACGAACGCCTTCTTAATTCCTTTAGCGGTCTTCTTTTCCTTATCGTTAGGAAGTAACAGGCTATACATTTTCGAACGGAGGCCACAGAATTCCAACACGGCATCCCCGTTACATTCATCTTTAAACTTCCCTATAACTTTGGAGTTTGTACGGCTATGCAAAAAGTGCCCACAGGGGTAGTCGGACGTGTCATATTCATGCAGATTCCGCTGCATGTCAGTATATACATCAGATGTGAAAATATGGTAACAAAGGCTATCTGTGTCAGTGAAAAGGAGTTTGCAAGCATTTCCATAAAGTGGTATTATATGCTGGTAGTGGAATTCGTACATTTTTAATTTAGATATGTCCAAAATGCACATTCCAGCATAGAGGGGCTTATTCAGATAGACGTTGGACGTTGTCAATTTCACGACTGTTAAATCTTCGTTGATTATGGTATACGACTCGAAAGTCGGGCGGGCCACGAAACGTTTGGCTCGTTTCGCATTCATGACCAGCTTCACATCAAGATGTTTCCTGTTGTTTTGCATGGTCTTACCATAAATTGAGTTGTTCATCAACTTATAAAGATCCTTTTCAAACGAAGATTTAGCAACCTGGCGTTTGGATGTGTTGAAGTCGATGTATTTCTTCAACCACCGACTTTGGCGAAATTCGAGAATTTTGTGAATTTTACCCAATTTCAAGCCCATTTTGATGTAGAATTGGAGATTGCGGTAGTGAACGACGTACCGGGTCTTTGGCAGCAGGTTGGGCACCAATTTTTCGACCCCGGTACCAATTTTAGACGAAATTTTGTGAGAAACGGACTTTGCGTAAGGCGATATCATGTCCGGTCGTATAAGCAGTCTCTCAGGTGCAAGGGGATAGTCGTTGTGGTCGTCGTGGAGATGTGATGGATACTCCAAGTCCACTTCCAACAAATATCCCAAGTCGTCGTCTGTCGATTTAGTGTCCAAGTCGAAATTTTCAATTTCATTGTCGCCTAAGAATCTGAATTTGCCTGTTGGGAGAGGTTCGGACATGGCGTACCCATACAAGTTATTGCAATCCAAGTACATTATGTAGCTGTTTGGAATGCTAGGATCGTATCCTTGAGCGAGATACGGATTGTTGGCCTTTGCGTATCGATTGGAAATCATTGACACGCCGCCTCTCATGCCTCGCTCTACGAAAAGATAAATGTCCGGATCGGTGATGAGCTCCAAATTCACCTTTGTCATACGCAAACAAGCGTCAAAGCTCAGTCCGGGGCTGCTGTAATAGTGGAGCGCGTCGAGTCCATAAAATTCCAACGACATGCTTCGAAAAGATTCGAATACGTCGGCCAGTAAAATAACGTCAGTCTGCAAGTACAAGTCGTGGTAGTCCTGCATTGTATGCATGTCGAACGTCTGCCAAATTTTCTGTGCGTAGTCATAATCGTCCTGTGAAATGTCTTCTTCGGTCAGTTTACTGTAGAAGCAGCCTTTGGGTGGCAGAGTCCTTTCGGTCATTCTGCCGGCTGATGTCATGTATTCGTAAGGAAATACCCCCTTACGCAAGAGCAATTTGAATTCGTTCGGAAAAAGTCGACGTAAATGCAAGAATTTAGAGTCATCTTCTTTTGACAGATTCTTCACCAACACATCCAAACTGCAGTTTAGAAATTGTAACGAGTCCAAAAATCTGATGTTGTTCACTTCAAAAGAAAGATATTTTTCCATATTTGTGGCTATTACGTTAATTTCTTGAGTTGCAAACTCCTTTGTCATGTGTTTGAGTATGAGGTGGGAGTCATAGCCTTTGAGATTGTGGAAGACGACAGGAAGAAAATAGTTGGGTGTCTTCTGTTTCTTGGATTTTGTGGGCTTACGAAATTTCATCTTTAGGTTACAAGGCGAGCAGAGTGCAGAAATAAAGTTGCCAGTCATATGACAGTGGTGTCGAACTTTATTGTGCGGCGTGAAAGCTGCAGAGCAAGAGGGACAGGTAGTGCAAGAATCAAAGTCTAGCCTCTGCTGCTGTGTCAGAGGCTTCATGGGCATGTTCGTAGCAAGTATTTTATTAATTCGGGTCTGCTCAGATTTTACATGAGCAAAGAAGCGGCTCATAACGTCAGGGCCCGAGTAGACGCAAGGTTTGTTATCATTCAAGTGTGGAAAAGATGACACAGTCAGGCAACAGAAGCCGCTAGGAGTATGCGTATCCAGAATTTTAGTTGAGTTGTTGCATGCAGCAGATTCATTTGGAGTCAGATAACTTTCAAAATCTGCGTACAGAACGTATGGGACAGGCATCTCGTGCTGTGTATTTGAGAATTTTAGATTGCAGTTTTCACGAGTCGGATAACGCACGGACTGAAGTCCATGCTTGCCACATTCGTCCATATGCGCATGTTTGCCTGCAGCAGTGGTGAAGCAATAGAGGCAATATGGACAAGGAAAATTTCTGTGTCCTTCAGAATTTCGAGAGAATAAGAGCGCAGAAAGGTTACGTACTACGATATAATGCCGTTTAGCACCGTCATCAAGCAAAAGAAGGTTAGCAATATGTTTCCTACCCCTGTGAGCACTTGCGTATAGAGGGGTAAAGGACTTGTCGTCTGCGTTAAAGTACATGACATTTATGGAATAATCGTCATTCAGCGACTCAAAGAGCGGAATTTGCTCAATCGCCATGGGAAACTTTATACCCTCGGTATAGAGCTCATCAACATAAGTTTTGTAGTGGTTGACTCTATTTGCGTGATCTTTTTGGAAATGTGAAATTGAAAGCAGGCTGTACACAAAGCAAAGATCGTCATCGTTTTGAATATTCAGAGTTGCATGCTTGTTTGCAATATACTGAGGCGTGGGTATGTACGTGGAGCCTCCTACCGGATCGTATACAGCATTGCACAATTTAAAATCAATCACACCGTTCACTACCCACCCGGAGCTTTGCGTTGTAAACGTGTCGACAAGTTGGTCGATTCTTTCGACAGCTTCTTGCAATTGGTCAGATATTTGCGATGGATGAGTCAGAGTAGATGGAACGGACTTGAAGTATCCGATCGTTTGCGCTTCTCCATCTGGGGTTGGTCGTTTGAAATCGACATCAACAGCCACGTACCACTTCACCGGCCTAAACAAATATTAACCAAGTTCGTTATTTTTGTATGCATAATACGCAATTCGAATATGGTTCGAAATTACTAAGTATTCCTTGAATAGAATTCGAACAAGTCTGAATGCAAGAGATTGCATAGCAGCGAATTTGAGTACGACGGACTGCAAGTACCCACACTAAGAGAAATTTCCCAAGTACAAACAGCCTTTTAGAGTTCATTATTTCTAAGTTCTGCGTTTATTGCGAAAATTTTTATGTTTGCAAATCTTGATCCAAATGCAAGTGACTTGTAGTTGCTCTAACAGAAATTTTCTAAGTACAATCAAAAATTTCTAAGTCCAAAATTTTTGAGCGAAAATTTTCTAAGTACAAGAAATAGACTTTGGACCAATGCAAATGCAATGGAAGAATGTAAGAATTTGCCTGGGTTGAAGCAGAATTTTTCCAAGTACAAAGAGCATTTGTATGTAGCACAAACTCACCCTTCGTCTCTGAATGCGTCCTCCAGCGTGTTGACCATTCGCGCCGCTTCTCCCTGCAGCAGGGCATGAACATCGACTGTTTGAGCCGTTGGAAAGGATACGTCGATGAACGTATTCTGCGTGGAAGTTCGAATGGATGGGTTGAGCTGCTTTTTGATGCATGTGACACAGAGATCCTGTCCAGCTCTGTAGAATCGTGAAGGACGCCGTGTCTTACATTGAATGCATTCTTTCCGCAGAATGCAGGTTTGGCAGAGTCCGTTCATCAGATTGATCGCCTTGTAATTTCTACACGACTCGCATCTGCCTAAAGGTTAACAAATAAAGTTCGTCAAGTTTCATATACAAAAAGATGCATATAGTACAAGACAGAGGCATGCTTAAAGAAGATGCATAGAGTACAGTGTGTGTGTTTGTGTGTGTGTTTGGGTAAGATACATAGGAAGATTGTAAAAGCCTACAAGCATAGAGATCAATGCATGTGTGTGTGTGTAACACACAAGAAGCCAAACAATTGTAAAAGATTCATAAAGTACAATGTGTCGGTGTGTGTGTGTGTGTATGTGTGTATAACACACAAGAAGGTATAAAGATTGTAAAAATGCACATACTTGTAGCTGTAGACTCTGCCGATGAAGGTCCGGCACGCGCCTCTGGCGCCGCGGGCGAAGCCAAGGCTGCTCGGGACTCTGCCGCCGCCGCCGCCGAAGATGGCCCTGCGCGGGTCGCCGCTGCCGCCGGTCCTGCGCGGGTCGCCGCTGCCGCCGGTCCTGCGCGGGTCGCCGCTGCCGCCGGTCCTGCGCGGGTCGCTGCTGCCGCCGAAGCCGGTCCTGCGCGGGTCGCCGCTGCCGCCGAAGCCGGCCCTGCGCGATGCTCGCCATCACCAAGATCTGCACAAGAGAAAATTGCCAAGTACATAAAAGTTTGTATTTGAAGAATATGCAAGAATTGGTGTTGTTAGAGGGGTTATAGCACTACTTTGTAAATTATACATGACTTGGTATTATCAGAGGTATTCCGTTACTACTTTGTAACTGATACACTGTAAAAGGGATATGTAAGTCCTTTATGATTACGAATACAAGCAATTCGATCCATGCTCGCTATACGAACACTATGTATGTTACTAAAGTGAAGAATTTATGTTTAAAAAAAATTGTAATGCAAAGTCAAAATCTTCAAAGTTATAATATTTTAGCGATTGAAGCAAAATTATACAGAATCACTAACTTGAGCGCTTGGCATCTCGAATGATATTCGAATCGACCTCTCTGCGTTTCCGTTCTGCAATAGAAATTTAAAATGCTGTAAAATATTTTTGCTGATTTCTTTTACAATATAAATTATTGCTGAATATATTTCGGAAGAAGTCTAGTGTAGCATACAAATTTAATCAGAATCCATTTTGGTGAAATGTTATTTGACTAGAGCTCGAAAATTCGTAAATATTATCTATTTATTGAAAATGTAAATGAAATTAATGTAATAATGCTTACTCAGCTCTTGCAGTCTTGCCATAATTCTCGCTTCCTCCTTTTTGAGTTCCTCGCTTTCTGCACGAAGTTTAGATTCTAGAGAAATAAAAGAGGACCATAAGTTTAAAATATCAAACGTCTGCACAAAGAAATTTAAGTTGATTAGTTTGTACAAGTTAGGAAATCTAAGTCAAATGTAGAAATTTAGAATTTCTTGAATATAATTCAAATTGAGAAATTTCGAAATTCCTTAGATATATAAAAATACTTTTCAGTATTACACTCACGAGAACTCATATTGTAGCTGTAGTAAGCGTCTGACTCTGCGTAAATGTGTAGAACGAATTGCTGATCTCGGCTGTAGAAGATGAAGAAGTCGTCTGTTGAACTCGGAAATTCGTCTGTGTTCAGTCGCTGTCTGAGGCCAGATTTTATAGATCGCTGGAGGGGTGGTGACACAATAAGAGCCGGAAATGGTGAAATAGTATGTCTCTTTGTATCTCTAATTAAAGATACTAGATATTAAAGGTCGTAATTATAGCTTGGGCCGTTTGCCGGATGTGCAGGGCAATTACTGTCAATTGTGATGGCCGGTGGCAATTACTCGTTGGACCGGTCGCCGGATGTGCAGGGCAATTACTGTCAATTGTGATGGATGAGGGTAATTACCCGTTGGACCGGTTAGCGGATGTGCAGGTGTAATTACTGTCAATTGTGATGGATGGGGGTAATTACGCGTTGGGACGGTGAGCGGATGTGCAGGGTAATTACTGGCAATTGTGATGGATGGGGGTAATTACGCGTTGGGACGGTGAGCGGATGTGCAGGGTAATTACTGTCAATTGTGATGGATGGTGGTAATTACGCGTTGGGTCGGTCGCCGGATGTGCAGGGCAATTACTGTCAATTGTGATGGATGGGGGTAATTACGCGTTGGGTCGGTCGCCGGATGTGCAGGGCAATTACTGTTGGTGATGAAAGGTGGTAATTACTCGTTGAAACGGTCAACGGTTGTGCGCGATAATTGCTCGTTTGATTGACAGGCCGCTGGGGCACTGCTTAGCACTGATTGGTTAGGCTGTTCGTTTGATTGACAGGTCGTTGGGGCACTGCTTAGCGCTGATTGACAGGTCGGCGGATTAGCCTAATAGCTCATTAGCATAATAGGGTCTTAGCCCAGCGTCTTAGCACAGCGTCTTAGCCTAGTAGCCCGGCGGATTACGTAATAGCTCAGCGTCTTAGCCTATAGCCCAGCGTCTTAGCCCGGCGTCTTACGTCTTAGCCTAGCGTCTTAGCCTAGTAGCGCGGCGGATTACGTAATAGCTCAGCGTCTTAGCCTATAGCCCAGCGTCTTAGCCCGGCGTCTTACGTCTTAGCCTAGCGTCTTACGTCTTAGCCCAGCGTCTTACGTAATAGCCTAGCGTCTTAGCCTAGTGGCCCAGGGGGCGTGGCCTAGTAGCCTAGCAGCCCTAGGGGCGTGGCCTATAGCCTAGCAGCCTAAGGGGGAGGGGCCTGGGATTAGCCCCGCCCTGTCCCAGAAACGGTATCCCTTCTCTACTAACTATACTATTTGTTAGGGGCGAGCACTAGCTTGGGTCGGGAGCGCCACTGAATCTGTGAGCGGCGCTATATAAATGTTCAATTACAATTACAATTACAATTACAATTACAATTACAATAATTTCCTGCCACGTACAAACGAATGTCAAGCCAAAACAAAGTACTGCGTTTTGGCTTAGCATAAGCGCTATATTATTCCTGATAACTGTGGTGTGAGTCAGCTTGCTGCATTCTAGCCAAAACACAGTACTGCGTTTTGGCTTGGCATAAACACTGTATTATACTGATAACTGTGGTGTGAGTCAGCTTGCTGCATTCTATTTCCGGTTTTGTATACAAGACGCGGGAAATTAAGTTATCAGTACGCAGTGATCTAATATGATTGAGTTTAATATTAATAATTTTATTAATTTCTTCAGTTTAAATTGTCTAATCATAATACGTAAGTTTTAGACCTTGTAATATTTATAACAATATTATTTTTAAATGTTTCTGTTGCTAATTATTGTAATTATAGGCTATATATTTATATCTCAGCGAATATTTCCTATATTTACACGATGTCGCTATTACTAGTAGATCTTCTGCTACGCGTGTGTGAATAATTATAGCCTATACTGACTGAGAGTTGTAATAGGCTAAATGAATTCCTGTTTTTTTTTTTTAAAGTTTTACTCTAAATAAACAACCAAAAATCAATCCATATTCATGTATACGAGTAGTGACGTATGGGCCGATTCTACCTCAGCTAAAAATAGATTTAGACTGGTTCCCTGATCTTCATATGCCTTATACGCTGGCTCCCTGCTCTTCATGGACCTTCTACGCTGGTTCCCTGCTGCCGGGGGTCGCCGGGGGTGCCCCAGCCCCACTTGAACTCAGCAAGGACACCTAGACTGTCTCCCTACTTCAGCAGAGGACGCTGGTTCCCTGCGCTGGCTCCCTGTCTCGACACCAGAAGGGCTGCAGCTCTGCTCTAACCCTAGAGTGTGCATAGGAAGTGCATCTCAAACCTAATCTGCGCTACAGGCAATCGCATTAACGCTGTTTTACTTAACATCTCTGCCCTATAACCCTAGACCACAGATATGAATTCTATCAAATCTAATATTTTGATTACCTAGCCACATTTTAAGGATTTATCACACGATTTATGTGATACGTTTTCACCCAAGTCTTTCAACACCTGTTTTACCAGGATGAAAAGCGGCGAATAACATTACGAGCATTCTGACTCGATTGAATATAAGAAGCGCATGCAAATATAAAAAAGGGGTTGTAAGGACCTCAGAGGAATTATTCTTTATTTCATAGATTTATTTAATCTTCTGGATCTGGCACATCGAAAAATTTGAGAGGATATTTAAAACAGGCAATTTACACTCGAAAGCTCAAATAATAATATAACTTTACACACATTTTTGGTACATTTGTCCGATTCGGCGATCTAATGTATATGAACATAGAATCTCCCGAGCCGCAGCTCGCTAGATGGCAGCAGAAACTGCGCATGTACCACAAGAGCATCAGAAGCATAAGCCCTCAAGCGAGCAAACGCAGCATTTCTCCACCATCTAGTGATTACCTCAGGCCCTCGCGGATAGAGGCTAGTTGATACCATCCCAATAACGTATACAAAGACCAAAATGCTTTGGAGTCCGAGCGGCACGCAGATTAATATGGTGATATGGAATCTAGTACAGCAATTAGAAATCGAGTATTATTAGTAATTAGTTATAATTAGTAATTAGCTATTATTATGCATTATCTAGCCCTAACTAGCACAACAAAGGCGCTTATAACCCTAACTAGTACTACAAAGCTTCGTCAACTCATATAGTTAGCGATTATTACTAACTAGTTAGCTATTATTAGTAATTAGTTAGCTATTATCTACCCCTAAGTAGCGCCACAAAGGCCCTACTAACCCTAAATAGCACTACAATGCTCCTATAACTCATATAATTAGATATTATTAGTAATTAGTTAGATATTATTAGTAATTAGTTAGCTATTATTAGTAATTACTGACCCCTATTTAGCAATACATAGCCAGGCCCACACCATCTCCTCCTCCTTCTCCCTCTCCTCTACCTCCTCATCCCTCTCCTCCTTCTCCCCCTCCTCCTTCTCCCTCTCATCCTCCCTCTCCTCCTTCTATCTCTCCTCTACCTCCTCCTCCCTCTCCTCCTCCCTCTCCTCCTCCCTCTCATCCTCCCTCTCCTCCGCCTTCTACCTCTCCTCTACCTCCTCATCCCTCTCCTCCTTCTCTCTCTCCTCCTCCTCCCTCTCATCCTCCCTCTCCTCCTCCTTCTCCCTTTCTCTACGACACATCACAACATCGACCTAAGCTGAAGCAAGCGACGGTCGGTTACACGCCAGAGGCGATCATCTGCTGCCACCATCCACACGCTTGTCCGAACGAATTCCATGACTCATCCAGACATGTCCAATGTTGCCTTTTTCTGTCCGTCCATGCACTATGAATCACTCGGACCTGCCCAATTTTGTCTGTTTCTGTCCAACCGTGCACAATGAATCACTCATGTCTGGCTGAATTTGACCATTTCTATCCACATACACACACCCACACATCCACCCACACACGCACACACACACACACACACACACACACACACACACACACAAACACACAAATCCACACACACACACACACACACACACACAAACAAGAAACTCCACATACTCTCCATCCACAAACTTCAACCTCAACATCCAACCCTCCATTCCACCCCTCCCCACTCACAAATATTCATTTTACACACTAGAGCTGAACATTACGAAAGCGAGAAACTTAGAGAGACAGCAAACAGGAGGCTATATTCCATAGACATGGCATCTCACATCCTCCACAGCATTCAACCTCCCCCTCCAACCCTCCATTCCATCCCTCCCCACCCACAATTATGCATTTTACACACAAGAACTAGCCAATCAGAAAGCTTGAAACCTAGTGAGCGACTAATCAGAAGTAGTAGTGACGTATGGGCCGATTCTACCTCAGCTAAAAATAGATTTAGACTGGTTCCCTGATCTTCATATGCCTTATACGCTGGCTCTCTGCTCTTCATGGACCTTCTACGCTGGTTCCCTGCTGCCGGGGGTCGCCGGGGGTGCCCCAGCCCCACTTGAACTCAGCAAGGACACCTAGACTGTCTCCCTACTTCAGCAGAGGACGCTGGTTCCCTGCGCTGGCTCCCTGTCTCGACACCAGAAGGGCTGCAGCTCTGCTCTAACCCTAGAGTGTGCATAGGAAGTGCATCTCAAACCTAATCTGCGCTACAGGCAATCACATTAACGCTGTTTTACTTAACATCTCTGCCCTATAACCCTAGACCACAGATATGAATTCTATCAAATCTAATATTTTGATTACCTAGCCACATTTTAAGGATTTATCACACGATTTATGTGATACGTTTTCACCCAAGTCTTTCAACACCTGTTTTACCAGGATGAAAAGCGGCGAATAACATTACGAGCATTCTGACTCGATTGAATATAAGAAGCGCATGCAAATATAAAAAAGGGGTTGTAAGGACCTCAGAGGAATTATTCTTTATTTCATAGATTTATTTAATCTTCTGGATCTGGCACATCGAAAAATTTGAGAGGATATTTAAAACAGGCAATTTACACTCGAAAGCTCAAATAATAATATAACTTTACACACATTTTTGGTACATTTGTCCGATTCGGCGATCTAATGTATATGAACATAGAATCTCCCGAGCCGCAGCTCGCTAGATGGCAGCAGAAACTGCGCATGTACCACAAGAGCATCAGAAGCATAAGCCCTCAAGCGAGCAAACGCAGCATTTCTCCGCCATCTAGTGATTACCTCAGGCCCTCGCGGATAGAGGCTAGTTGATACCATCCCAATAACGTATACAAAGACCAAAATGCTTTGGAGTCCGAGCGGCACGCAGATTAATATGGTGATATGGAATCTAGTACAGCAATTAGAAATCGAGTATTATTAGTAATTAGTTATAATTAGTAATTAGCTATTATTATGCATTATCTAGCCCTAACTAGCACAACAAAGGCGCTTATAACCCTAACTAGTACTACAAAGCTTCGTCAACTCATATAGTTAGCGATTATTACTAACTAGTTAGCTATTATTAGTAATTAGTTAGCTATTATCTACCCCTAAGTAGCGACACAAAGGCCCTACTAACCCTAAATAGCACTACAATGCTCCTATAACTCATATAATTAGATATTATTAGTAATTAGTTAGATATTATTAGTAATTAGTTAGCTATTATTAGTAATTACTGACCCCTATTTAGCAATACATAGCCAGGCCCACACCATCTCCTCCTCCTTCTCCCTCTCCTCTACCTCCTCATCCCTCTCCTCCTTCTCCCCCTCCTCCTTCTCCCTCTCATCCTCCCTCTCCTCCTTCTACCTCTCCTCTACCTCCTCCTCCCTCTCCTCCTTCTCCCTCTCCTCCTCCCTCTCATCCTCCCTCTCCTCCGCCTTCTACCTCTCCTCTACCTCCTCATCCCTCTCCTCCTTCTCTCTCTCCTCCTCCTCCCTCTCATCCTCCCTCTCCTCCTCCTTCTCCCTTTCTCTACGACACATCACAACATCGACCTAAGCTGAAGCAAGCGACGGTCGGTTACACGCCAGAGGCGAACATCTGCTGCCACCATCCACACGCTTGTCCGAACGAATTCCATGACTCATCCAGACATGTCCAATGTTGCCTTTTTCTTTCCGTCCATGCACTATGAATCACTCGGACCTGCCCAATTTTGTCTGTTTCTGTCCAACCGTGCACAATGAATCACTCATGTCTGGCTGAATTTGACCATTTCTATCCACATACACACACCCACACATCCACCCACACACGCACACACACACACACACACACACACACACACACACACACCCACCCACACACACACACACACACACACACACACACACACACACACACACACACACACAACACACAAATCCACACACACACACACACACACACACACACACACACACACACACACACAAACAAGAAACTCCACATACTCTCCATCCACAAACTTCAACCTCAACATCCAACCCTCCATTCCACCCCTCCCCACTCACAAATATTCATTTTACACACTAGAGCTGAACATTACGAAAGCGAGAAACTTAGAGAGACAGCAAACAGGAGGCTATATTCCATAGACATGGCATCTCACATCCTCCACAGCATTCAACCTCCCCCTCCAACCCTCCATTCCATCCCTCCCCACCCACAATTATGCATTTTACACACAAGAACTAGCCAATCAGAAAGCTTGAAACCTAGTGAGCGACTAATCAGAAGGCAAGAAATCCTACACACATGCCACCCCACCCTCCAAACCTCCAAGCCTTCACTCCACACACACAAATTTGGCATACATGTATAAAATTTAAGCAACTAGCAACTGCTAAATCCTTAACATGACCCACTCAGAAGAATATAATTCATACATATTCACTATTTTATTCGAAAATATACATATAACAGCAATAAATACAATTAAATTATACTAAATTATAACATTTATTCAGAATTTGTTACAATACTAAGCAAACTATAGCAGTCAAGCACCATTTTCATATATATTTCTTCTATATTTCTTACATTTCAAGCAAGCACAAAACCAAAAACCGAAGAAACGCTCAACCTTCCAATCCCAAGATGGCGATATTTCTAACTTTCTTGCACACACGAACTCAAAAACCAACGAATCCTGCAACAGGCCTTTTGGAAGATGGCAACATTTCTTACTTCCTTGCACACTCGAACTCAAAAACCGAAGAATCGCTCAGCCTTCCTTTCGGAATATGGCGTCATTGCTAACTTTCTTGCATACACGAACTCAAAAACCGACGAATACTTCATCCTTCCACTCCCATTTCCTTGTACACAAAAACTCAAAAACTTAAGAACCTTGCAACATTTCACTGCCAATATGGTGAAATTTCTAACTTTCTTGCACACACGAACTCATAAACCGACGAATACCTCAACCCTCCAATCCCAAGATGGTGATATTTCTAACTTTCTTGCACACAAAAACTCAAAAACTTAAGAACCTTGCAACATTTCACTGCCAATATGGTGAAATTTCTAACTTTCTTGCACACACGAACTCATAAACCGACGAATACCTCAACCCTCCAATCCCAAGATGGTGATATTTCTAACTTTCTTGCACACACGAACTCAAAAACCGACGAATACCTCAACATGCCAATCCCAAGATGGTAATATTTCTAACTTTCTTGCACACACGAACTCAAAAACCGACGAATACCTCAACATGCCAATCCCAAGATGGTAATATTTCTAACTTTCTTGCACACACGAACTCATAAACCGACGAATACCTCAACCTTCCAATCCCAAGATGGCGATATTTCTAACTGTCTTGCACACACGAACACATAAACCGACGTATGCCTCAACCTGCCAATCCCAAGATGGGAATATTTCTAACTTTCTTGCACACACGAACTCAAAAACCGACGAATACCTCAACCTTCTAATCCCAAGATGGCGATATTTCTAAATTTCTTGTGAACACAAACTCAAAAATCGACAAATACTTCAACCTTTCACGTCCAAGATGGCAACATTTCTCAATTCCTTGCACACAGAAACACAAAAATCGATGTATCGGCTAGCAGTGCTATCAGCCGGAGACAACAGGGCCACCTTTCTACATCATACACACAAGCAAACACACACACGCACACATACACAGCATTTCTTACGAGTCTAAGTCCAAAT
Organism: Lumbricus terrestris; assembly: GCA_949752735.1. Lineage (NCBI taxonomy): Eukaryota > Metazoa > Annelida > Clitellata > Crassiclitellata > Lumbricidae > Lumbricus > Lumbricus terrestris. The sequence continues at coordinate 11,443,539 of OX457048.1, read as the reverse complement.
ATCTATCACACACAAACAACTTTCGCACTACAAGATAATGCACGCTCAATCTTTAACACACACGCACACTCACTCACACACACACACACACACACACACACAAACACACACACACACGCACACATACAGCCAAATTTCCCACTGCAAGGTAATGCACAGGCAATCTTTTGCACCCACACACACATGAGCTCTTATAATTTCTAAGTTACAGATATATACTTTGTACAAGTTTTCTAAATTAAGGTAGTAAGGACACATGAAACAGCGAAGAATGCACTCTGTATAAGACAAGTGCTCGAAATTCATAGTTGCAAAGTTGCAGGAATTGAACATTGGCACAGGCAAAATGATAAGTATGATAGTTGTGCGAGCGAATAGGGCTTGGATTTTTCGAATTATTTCAAAGTCAGACGCATGCCATTACCAATATACGAATTCAAACAGGCAAATTCGCTAAGTATGAAATGCAGAGATTGCATGGGGAACGATGTAAGATGCAAAGCGTGGGGTGGGGGAGAGGGGCACATTCTTCAGTTTGTGGGGGGGGAAAGATGTTCATTGTTTGCAATATGACAGCAATTTTGGCAAAGTTAGGTTTGCAGGCGGCGTAATACACGACTTTTTAGGGTTGAGCGTTTTAAGTTGGAGAAATTTGGGGTGGGGGAGAGTGTGCAGGATTATGATTTGCGGAAACAAAAGCTGTGACGCACATGTAATGAGTCATCCATTTCAGCAAAGTTCGAATATATCGAGCGAAGAATACAATTTAGGGTTGCGAGCGCCATATTACAAGTTGAATTAGGTGTAGCGAACACGCGCCGCTTGGCCGAAACCAGCGTTCGACAAGTCGAAAATGCTAAGTTCCAAAATTTTTGCAGGGCAAAGTTGCGAGGCGGCCCCCCCCTTCGTGCGCTGCGGCGGCTGCGGCGAGGCGCCCCGTCCCTCTCGGGCGACTTCGACTCCTGCTGCGTGGCGTCGGCCGCGACATGCGCTCCCAATTAGATCAAGCTTTGACCCGTGCAAGCTAAAGTCGAATACGCCCCGGCACAAATCTTTCAATAATTTCCATAACCCACAATACGCATGAGACTTTAGCTTCATACGAGTCAAAGCACGATCGATTGGGTGCGCATGTCGCGGCCGTCGCCTCGCTGCTGGAGCCGAAGTCGCCCGTGAGGGACGGGGCGCCTCGCCGCAGCCGCCGCAGCGCACGAAGGGGGGCCGCCTCGCAACTTTGCCCTGCAAAAATTTTGGAACTTAGCATTTTCGACTTGTCGAACGCTGGTTTCGGCCAAGCGGCGCGTGTTCGCTACACCTAATTCAACTTGTAATATGGCGCTCGCAACCCTAAATTGTATTCTTCGCTCGATATATTCGAACTTTGCTGAAATGGATGACTCATTACATGTGCGTCACAGCTTTTGTTTCCGCAAATCATAATCCTGCACACTCTCCCCCACCCCAAATTTCTCCAACTTAAAACGCTCAACCCTAAAAAGTCGTGTATTACGCCGCCTGCAAACCTAACTTTGCCAAAATTGCTGTCATATTGCAAACAATGAACATCTTTCCCCCCCCACAAACTGAAGAATGTGCCCCTCTCCCCCACCCCACGCTTTGCATCTTACATCGTTCCCCATGCAATCTCTGCATTTCATACTTAGCGAATTTGCCTGTTTGAATTCGTATATTGGTAATGGCATGCGTCTGACTTTGAAATAATTCGAAAAATCCAAGCCCTATTCGCTCGCACAACTATCATACTTATCATTTTGCCTGTGCCAATGTTCAATTCCTGCAACTTTGCAACTATGAATTTCGAGCACTTGTCTTATACAGAGTGCATTCTTCGCTGTTTCATGTGTCCTTACTACCTTAATTTAGAAAACTTGTACAAAGTATATATCTGTAACTTAGAAATTATAAGAGCTCATGTGTGTGTGGGTGCAAAAGATTGCCTGTGCATTACCTTGCAGTGGGAAATTTGGCTGTATGTGTGCGTGTGTGTGTGTGTTTGTGTGTGTGTGTGTGTGTGTGTGAGTGAGTGTGCGTGTGTGTTAAAGATTGAGCGTGCATTATCTTGTAGTGCGAAAGTTGTTTGTGTGTGATAGATATTTGGACTTAGACTCGTAAGAAATGCTGTGTATGTGTGCGTGTGTGTGTTTGCTTGTGTGTATGATGTAGAAAGGTGGCCCTGTTGTCTCCGGCTGATAGCACTGCTAGCCGATACATCGATTTTTGTGTTTCTGTGTGCAAGGAATTGAGAAATGTTGCCATCTTGGACGTGAAAGGTTGAAGTATTTGTCGATTTTTGAGTTTGTGTTCACAAGAAATTTAGAAATATCGCCATCTTGGGATTAGAAGGTTGAGGTATTCGTCGGTTTTTGAGTTCGTGTGTGCAAGAAAGTTAGAAATATTCCCATCTTGGGATTGGCAGGTTGAGGCATACGTCGGTTTATGTGTTCGTGTGTGCAAGACAGTTAGAAATATCGCCATCTTGGGATTGGAAGGTTGAGGTATTCGTCGGTTTATGAGTTCGTGTGTGCAAGAAAGTTAGAAATATTACCATCTTGGGATTGGCATGTTGAGGTATTCGTCGGTTTTTGAGTTCGTGTGTGCAAGAAAGTTAGAAATATTACCATCTTGGGATTGGCATATTGAGGTATTCGTCGGTTTATGAGTTCGTGTGTGCAAGAAAGTTAGAAATATCACCATCTTGGGATTGGAGGGTTGAGGTATTCGTCGGTTTATGAGTTCGTGTGTGCAAGAAAGTTAGAAATTTCACCATATTGGCAGTGAAATGTTGCAAGGTTCTTAAGTTTTTGAGTTTTTGTGTGCAAGAAAGTTAGAAATATCACCATCTTGGGATTGGAGGGTTGAGGTATTCGTCGGTTTATGAGTTCGTGTGTGCAAGAAAGTTAGAAATTTCACCATATTGGCAGTGAAATGTTGCAAGGTTCTTAAGTTTTTGAGTTTTTGTGTACAAGGAAATGGGAGTGGAAGGATGAAGTATTCGTCGGTTTTTGAGTTCGTGTATGCAAGAAAGTTAGCAATGACCCCATATTCCGAAAGGAAGGCTGAGCGATTCTTCGGTTTTTGAGTTCGAGTGTGCAAGGAAGTAAGAAATGTTGCCATCTTCCAAAAGGCCTGTTGCAGGATTCGTTGGTTTTTGAGTTCGTGTGTGCAAGAAAGTTAGAAATATCGCCATCTTGGGATTGGAAGGTTGAGCGTTTCTTCGGTTTTTGGTTTTGTGCTTGCTTGAAATGTAAGAAATATAGAAGAAATATATATGAAAATGGTGCTTGACTGCTATAGTTTGCTTAGTATTGTAACAAATTCTGAATAAATGTTATAATTTAGTATAATTTAATTGTATTTATTGCTGTTATATGTATATTTTCGAATAAAATAGTGAATATGTATGAATTATATTCTTCTGAGTGGGTCATGTTAAGGATTTAGCAGTTGCTAGTTGCTTAAATTTTATACATGTATGCCAAATTTGTGTGTGTGGAGTGAAGGCTTGGAGGTTTGGAGGGTGGGGTGGCGTGTGTGTAGGATTTCTTGCCTTCTGATTAGTCGCTCACTAGGTTTCAAGCTTTCTGATTGGCTAGTTCTTGTGTGTAAAATGCATAATTGTGGGTGGGGAGGGATGGAATGGAGGGTTGGAGGGGGAGGTTGAATGCTGTGGAGGATGTGAGATGCCATGTCTATGGAATATAGCCTCCTGTTTGCTGTCTCTCTAAGTTTCTCGCTTTCGTAATGTTCAGCTCTAGTGTGTAAAATGAATATTTGTGAGTGGGGAGGGGTGGAATGGAGGGTTGGATGTTGAGGTTGAAGTTTGTGGATGGAGAGTATGTGGAGTTTCTTGTTTGTGTGTGTGTGTGTGTGTGTGTGTGGATTTGTGTGTTTGTGTGTGTGTGTGTGTGTGTGTGTGTGTGTGTGTGTGTGTGTGTGTGTGTGTGTGTGTGTGTGCGTGTGTGGGTGGATGTGTGGGTGTGTGTATGTGGATAGAAATGGTCAAATTCAGCCAGACATGAGTGATTCATTGTGCACGGTTGGACAGAAACAGACAAAATTGGGCAGGTCCGAGTGATTCATAGTGCATGGACGGACAGAAAAAGGCAACATTGGACATGTCTGGATGAGTCATGGAATTCGTTCGGACAAGCGTGTGGATGGTGGCAGCAGATGATCGCCTCTGGCGTGTAACCGACCGTCGCTTGCTTCAGCTTAGGTCGATGTTGTGATGTGTCGTAGAGAAAGGGAGAAGGAGGAGGAGAGGGAGGATGAGAGGGAGGAGGAGGAGAGAGAGAAGGAGGAGAGGGATGAGGAGGTAGAGGAGAGGTAGAAGGCGGAGGAGAGGGAGGATGAGAGGGAGGAGGAGAGGGAGGAGGAGAGGGAGGAGGAGGTAGAGGAGAGATAGAAGGAGGAGAGGGAGGATGAGAGGGAGAAGGAGGAGGGGGAGAAGGAGGAGAGGGATGAGGAGGTAGAGGAGAGGGAGAAGGAGGAGGAGATGGTGTGGGCCTGGCTATGTATTGCTAAATAGGGGTCAGTAATTACTAATAATAGCTAACTAATTACTAATAATATCTAACTAATTACTAATAATATCTAATTATATGAGTTATAGGAGCATTGTAGTGCTATTTAGGGTTAGTAGGGCCTTTGTGGCGCTACTTAGGGGTAGATAATAGCTAACTAATTACTAATAATAGCTAACTAGTTAGTAATAATCGCTAACTATATGAGTTGACGAAGCTTTGTAGTACTAGTTAGGGTTATAAGCGCCTTTGTTGTGCTAGTTAGGGCTAGATAATGCATAATAATAGCTAATTACTAATTATAACTAATTACTAATAATACTCGATTTCTAATTGCTGTACTAGATTCCATATCACCATATTAATCTGCGTGCCGCTCGGACTCCAAAGCATTTTGGTCTTTGTATACGTTATTGGGATGGTATCAACTAGCCTCTATCCGCGAGGGCCTGAGGTAATCACTAGATGGCGGAGAAATGCTGCGTTTGCTCGCTTGAGGGCTTATGCTTCTGATGCTCTTGTGGTACATGCGCAGTTTCTGCTGCCATCTAGCGAGCTGCGGCTCGGGAGATTCTATGTTCATATACATTAGATCGCCGAATCGGACAAATGTACCAAAAATGTGTGTAAAGTTATATTATTATTTGAGCTTTCGAGTGTAAATTGCCTGTTTTAAATATCCTCTCAAATTTTTCGATGTGCCAGATCCAGAAGATTAAATAAATCTATGAAATAAAGAATAATTCCTCTGAGGTCCTTACAACCCCTTTTTTATATTTGCATGCGCTTCTTATATTCAATCGAGTCAGAATGCTCGTAATGTTATTCGCCGCTTTTCATCCTGGTAAAACAGGTGTTGAAAGACTTGGGTGAAAACGTATCACATAAATCGTGTGATAAATCCTTAAAATGTGGCTAGGTAATCAAAATATTAGATTTGATAGAATTCATATCTGTGGTCTAGGGTTATAGGGCAGAGATGTTAAGTAAAACAGCGTTAATGTGATTGCCTGTAGCGCAGATTAGGTTTGAGATGCACTTCCTATGCACACTCTAGGGTTAGAGCAGAGCTGCAGCCCTTCTGGTGTCGAGACAGGGAGCCAGCGCAGGGAACCAGCGTCCTCTGCTGAAGTAGGGAGACAGTCTAGGTGTCCTTGCTGAGTTCAAGTGGGGCTGGGGCACCCCCGGCGACCCCCGGCAGCAGGGAACCAGCGTAGAAGGTCCATGAAGAGCAGGGAGCCAGCGTATAAGGCATATGAAGATCAGGGAACCAGTCTAAATCTATTTTTAGCTGAGGTAGAATCGGCCCATACGTCACTACTACTACGCCATATTTTCAGTCATCTGTACAAAAGTGTCCATGCCAATATCGGTTGATCAATTTAATATTCAGGTAGATAGGCCACTGTCTTCCTCTCTCTGCCCACATTCAATATAAAGTCTTTGCTCTATTCCGTAAGTCTTAACTGGATCTGGTGTCGAAATATCTCATAATCTCATTGGTTCTCTTGCTGCATCTTCTCACCAACCTCTCCGTTCTCTGGACATGTTTGCTCTGACGAGCCAGGACCACTATAATTACTCAAACACGATATTTGCATTTAATGGGCCCTCCTCGTGAAACTTTTCTATTACGAACCTCAGATGAACGTCATTATACAGATAGTGTGAATAAGCGTGTCATGGAATCACAGTAAACAGTAACAATAGGGCCTACAACAACCGGTTGATTTAAAAGATACAGCAGCTACTATTGACAGATCCAATACAGGAAGGTCCGATGTCACTGAGGCCCTGAACTGTCCTTTCCCTCCCCTACCCCTTCCTTTAACCTGTTTTCAGGTTGTGCCTAATTACATGAAGCGATATAAAATAGGCTATGTAGAAAGTTAAAAATTTTGTGTCTCAAATGTAGTTTTTGCCAAACAAATATGAAATAAAACTTATAAGAGATTATGTTTTAAAACACAAAATATTCATGTACAAATAATGTTGACAGCAAAGGCAAGCAAATGTCCATAATTATCTATAAAGCTCTTGTTAGAATGCAGTGTTCAAGTTAAATCGCTTTAAATAATAATTATTGTTTTGTTATACTTTTATAATTGTTGTTCAATTAATTAATCCAAGTCAAGTTAAAGCAAAGACGGCTGTAGATATTTAGAGTAATCTTTAATTAACGCTTTACGCTGCATAGATTAGTCAAGCCAAAACGCAGTACTGTGTTTTGGAGTATTCAATTCGCATGGAAATACTAAGCCAAAACGCAGTACAAATGATTTTTGACTCTTTTAGTCAATAAATAATATTATTAAAAATATTTAATTGTTACCATAAAATAAAACACAGTTTATTTCATTTATGTTGAAAATTTGGTTTAGATTGAACAAATAGATTGCGAGATATTTCAAATACATTTTCAAATCGAGTTTGTGCAAAATATTGGTTTTCCGAGTTACTGTGTTTTGCCTTTTCAGGGCAGTATATAGCCTACGGTCATTGAATATAATGTTGTATTCATTTCCCTGACTATCATTGAAATGTTACACCGTAGCAGACATCTTTAATAAAATATAGTGTACTAGATGAATTATCCGGCGTTGCCCGGGAAATTTCGGTTTTCAGTCCCCAGTCACGCTGACACCGCTCCCACTCCGCCTTTCTCATCCCGCATTCTTCCATCGGCCCCAACCCGGTCCCAGCCTGGGGTGCCTGGCGTTCTCCTTGAAATGTAGGTTTTTCGCCCCGGTAATACCGGTATCTGTAGCTTTATTTTGCGAAACTGCATGCCTATTATTAATTACCGGTATCTATTCAACCGCGCGCTATAAAATAAATCGTCGAAATGAGGTTAAGAAGTGATGACGTCAGAAATCTATGAGCTCGCTGAACGGGTGATAAAATGTTGGCTTAAAGTTTAAGTTAGATTTCTGGCCGACATTTAAAATGTTTCAAATTCTGGAAAAGGTAAGATTTTCGATCGCGAACCACGATAGGTTGGTTAAGGGGTGTCAAGAAGTTGCTTTGTATTTTTTTTGAAAAAATCGGTCGCGTGGATATGAGGATTTTTGATCGCAAGGGTTGTCTATACCCATTCCTTTGCCATTGTCAGCGAGTTTAAACAGTAGAAGAAAATTGACAAATTAAATTGCAGACAAATAACGTCGGAAATACATTGCAAAGCTAAGGACCTTTGAATGCATCAGACATCGACTCAAGAGGCATTTATTAACCCTCAGGCTACCAAGCTTTTTTTGTAACACTGACTACCAAGGGGGGGGGGTGGTTACCACCCCCCTGGATTTTGGGTTTGGTTTGAGATATCATAACTTGTAATACACCATATGATTCAGCATTCATTTCTGCACAAAATGGTGTATTTAGGTTTAGAAAATATGAAGGCACCTCGAAATTATGAATTTTTTACCATGGGTACCCGTCGATTCCACAAAATGTATACTTACGCATAGGGAATATATTAGATTCTGTGTGTTTTATACATGATTTATATATAAAAAGTAGTTTACATATAATAAAGTCCAATATTCAACTATAAACACTAGTAATAAGTCTGTTTTATGTTAAATCAAAACAAAAAAAACATGTTATAGCTGCTGAAAAACGTTTACGCAAACATATCGGTTCGCGTTGCAAAAAAACCCAACATTTTTATACATTTTAATTTATTTTTAGCACTTCCGGTCATCAAATTTTAAATTATTTAGTATTAGAAAATAGCCCTAATTGCCCTCTACAAAATGGCATAATTTATTTCTATTAAAAAATAAATTATGGATAAGTTATAATAGACAAAACATGACAATTTTATGAAAATAAAACACCTTTATATATATTTTAATTTATTTTGAGCACTTCCGGTTGTCAAAAGACAACTCAATGAGCATGGAAATGTAGCCCCACATTCCCTCTATATAATGGTATAATTTGTGTCTCTTAATATTAAGGGGCGGAAAAGTTACAGACGATATTCTAGGGGGGGGGGGTGGTATCCACCCCCCCTGGTACCTTGGGTGTATCGGGTGTAACTTTTGAACGGTAGGTGGCATCATCAAAAATTTTGGCTCAAAATGTGTCCCAATGAACCCTCTACAGCTACTAATTTTTTCAAAATTTTATTCCAGACGGAACGCGTTTGATTTGCGAAAAACCTAGGGGGGGTGGCAACCACCCCCTTGGTAGCCCGAGGGTTAAGCGAGTGAAGGTAGCGACATTGTCATTTTTTGACATTGGCGATTCCGCTTTGGTTTAGTTTTAACTGAATCTAGAATGTAATATATGAATGTATATATGAATAATTGAATACCTGAATAAAGGATAATAAAGGAATAAAGGAGTAAACCAATAAATGAATAAATCAATCAGCAAAGAATAAATAAATGAGTGGATGGATGGATGAATAGATGCAGTGACTTATAAATAAACAAGCGAATGAATGAATGAGTTGGTGAGCAAATGAAAGGATGAATGATTAAACGAACGAATGAATTAATTAATTAGGACAAGTTAGCTGAATTTCTGCGTCCCTGGAATTGACAGCTTCATGCTAAAGAATGGTCAAACAGTCGAATTAACTATCCTGCAAGTTATTTATTTGGGTTACATCGAATTCTTGTCCAATTAGAAAGATATTAGACTCACTTATCCGTTGTTTGAGGGATTAGACAAAAGGGTTAGAAGTCAAATGAATAATCCATAAGGTCGCAAATGTCGCTTTAAATAAATAATACGAGTAGGGATGACTGATAAGATACCTTATACACGTCTGCTTAACATGTTATAAATGGCAGCAAAATTCACAAAATTAATCGACTTCTAAACATCCATGCTAGCGGTTATTGACGGCCAAAATGTGCTGATAAGAACCACGAACCCAGTGTTATACATGACCAGAGAAAGATAACCAGATGACCTCATTGAATAATGCTAAGCACCGAGTGTGGAATTAGAGCAACTTGAGCAACACTGCGCTATCATGAATATATGCTGGTGCTTTGAGCCTCGAACACTCAAAATCCAGCATGCTGACGTCTACATTTTCGTGAAATATCAATCATAATTTTTATAAAGCAGTTCTTACAACGAAATAATATCTAAAGGTCATTGCCTTCAAAGGATCTTAAGACTAAGCGCATTCGACTTCTTCGTAGTTAGCTAGTTAGTTTCAGTTTAACGGCACTGTATGATAACAAAGATCAGAGAAAACCGGACAGATTGTAATATTCAAATATTTATAGTTTTCAAAAAATTCTTATAAAGGTGTTTAAACTGAGTACCAAATTCTCGGTTCCACGACATTTTCATCCTTCCAGCTCCAATTTGAGCAACAACATTAAATCCAGCTTCTATTTCAGGTATGAAAATTCTTATTCCGGTTTCCTTTACTTCAATCGCTCCAATTTTAACAAGACGATTTTAGTCAATCTAAATCCGACTTCTATTTAAAATTGAAGTATTTTCATCAATCCAACTTCTCTTTCAACGGCAATAACCATGTCGTAAAAAATTCGCAGTGAAATTTGGTCGTGAACCAGTTGTCGGTGAACCAGCTGTCGGTGAACCAATTGTCGTGAACCAGTTGTCGTGAACCAGTTGTCGTGAACCAGTTGTCCGTGAACCAGTTGTCGGTGAACCAGTTGTCTGTGAACCGGTTGTCGTGACACCCAAATTCTCTGGCATCTACCGCCATCTAGCGATGTCATCAGTTACAGACGTCGACCTTACTTCGTGAGATAATTAATCAGACACAATATTCACAGAGTGTAACATATTTGAGGATCATTATTTACCTCATAAAGTAATTTGTTTATCGTTTCTCATAATGACAGAGGCTCTCTAATAGTCTCTATAACACGGTAGCGAGAGCTATGTTGAAAGACGACAAAGATTTAGTGTATTGGTTGTATGCAACCATGTCAAGACACTTAACCACGAACAGAGCACTCAGTTACAACGTGAATCGGAGGTTAGAACCAGTTCGGATCCTCTTTTTTTTCCTTCCCACTGACTGTGTACCCAGCGTCATTAGAGAAAACATTTTAAAATAAAATTTACGCCATGGTAGGTTTTGAGCTTCTGCAAAATAATACCGCACTCTAACCACTACAGTATAGAATACGAACAACAAGGATCAATCGAGATTCATGCACTATTTCTAAATAAAACCTTGAAGATCGGACAGTAGCGTGAAGCCAGAGTAAAACAATCGATTCCTTAGCAAAATCTCATGGCTATCAAATCTGTTACGTCTCTGTTGTCCTAGCGTTATGCCTATTTGCCTATGCCATTTTCATCGATCGTGTAGTTTCTTCGACTTCTTATGACTTCGGTCAATCACTCCGAAGCAGTAGAACAATTACTGTAATTATCGGATGGCAGGATTTGATGACTAGAACGAATTTGTCTATTTATAGATGAGTAGGAATGCATGTAAAGGTGTTTAGAATGATCGATTCACGAAGCATTGACTAGCGATTATTCCTGAACTTTTGGCGATATTTACAATGCTTACAATGTTTTGTGCAATAATTAATGACGTTGAGAAGAACTAACTGCATATTTCTCAGTGACTCTGATTATAGCCATGTTTATCATTCTGTCTAAGGAAAATAGTAGTATCCATTTCGACCCTGTTGCTGATAATAATACACTTTACTGATGACTACATTTTCTTAAAATTGTGATACAACCGACGATGATTCTTGGTAATTTATATTTCAGCAGACTACGTTACTAAAATAATACGCATCGACAAGTATACTTATGAAGAGAAGAGATATATCGAAGTAAAGGTTTCTGATCACTAAGTCTCTTACTCAATAAATCAATTTCATCAATCTATCAATCAATCGTAATTTATATAGCGCCCCTTCAATGTACCTACTCAGAGGCGCTCCCGGCCGAGATCAAGCGAAAAAACAGTCTTCAACAGTTTGCGAAATTGAGAATAGCTTGGGAGGTGTCGCATAGTCAAGGGAAGTCCATTCCAGGTTGTTGGACCAATCACAGAGAATGAACGCATATGCATTGTTGCAGAGCGAGTGAAAGGAACAATTAACCTTCGGGCTACCAAACGAGGGTGCCACCCCTAGGTTTTTTGCAAATCCAACGCGTTCCGTCTGGAAATTTTTTTTGAAAAAAATAGGTAGCTGTAGATCTGGTTTCATTGGGACACATTTTGAGCTAAAATGTTTGATGACGCCCCCCCAGCCGTTCAAAAGTTACACCCGATATACCCAAGGTACCATCGTCTGTAACTTTCCCGCTCTTTAATATTAAGAGACAAAAAATTGTATAATTTTGAGGAAGCTTCATATATTTTAAAACCTATTTCTATAAAAAAAATATCTGTAAAAACCTATAAAAATATATCATTTTGTGCAGAAATGAATGCTCTATCCATTGGTGTATTGCAAATAATAATATCTCATACCAAACCCAAAATCCAGGGGTGGAGGGTGGTAACCCCCCTTGGTAGTCAGTGTTACAAAAAAAGCTTGGTAGCCTGAGGGTTAACGCGCATGACATAAAATTTGTATGTGGCCTACAAATTAAACTACCAAATGTGGCCCGCATGATGACTTGAGTTTGAGACGAATGATTTAAATGATAATATTATAATTATTGCGACTCGTGTTATTGGTGGGTCAATTCGACCCCATGTGTGCTAAATGCTTTTCGGCTGGTATGCGTCATAAGGTTAAAACGTATAATAATAATAATGTTGTTGTGATCTAATCCAACACAGTCTAGAAACTGCACCTGAAATGAAACTGACGTATTTATAATGCCTAAAGTAATCGTTTAAAAGGTTTGTAAATGGAGCATCAAATTTTACAGCGTCGGACATAATTACACCTGCACGTCGCCGCTGGACATTATAATTATTAGGTTTTCCTTTTTGGACTTCGCTGCGGTTGATAGCGTTTCTGAATAGTGAATAACTTTCCAGTGTCACCCTTAGACTATTCCTTTTAATAATCTTTGGACTGGAACCATAATTATGATGTTATGCAAATTGTTCACCATTACATTTATTTACTCTAACTTCGACTTTCATATTGGCAAGAGATCATCATCATTATCATTAGTCGTTATGGTATTTATATTAGCATAATTATTGTCTACGTATTAAAGGTGTTTGAACAATGTAAAGAATTGTATTCTCGATTGTTTGTCAACAATCTTCTGATTTCAAAATCTTCTTACAGGAAATGTATACGTGACTGTATGCCATAATTAAATAATATTGATCGAACCACATCCTGTCATCATTTTCAAGGTGAACGCCTTAACCAATCAGCCAATCAGTTACCATCTCATTGTCACGAGCTACACTGCGGAGCTCTCTTCATATACTTCCTTTGTGTTTTGAGGTTGTCTAGATCAGATAGCATGCATGAGTCTATTTTTAGCTGATAAATTCGCCATCATCATTCGTCGCCTACTCCAACAATGAGCTGACTAAATATCTCTAACGGGTCCGATCCTCAGACACCACGAAGTGCCCTCCAAATCTTCATCTATCATCATGATACATTTAACTAAGCATTGCTTACCCCACAAAGTAGCATTGCGTGGTGACTTCAATGCCTGTGTAATCTCTTTACTCGACATTTCCTACGCTATGATGTCCTAACCGAGTCCTATGGCCGTGTGTTGTAACCTCATTGACCCAGGTGTAAAGGAGACAGCTATGGGCGGACAACTTGTCCAAGGTCGCTACACAGAGGCTAGATGAGGATTCAAATCTGCGACTCTCCGGTCACATGGCAAGGCACCGAACATTCCAAAGCACCAACGCTTCAATCTGACAAACCGCAGAATGATTACAAGTGCAGGTTATACGAAATACGGCCCACTGTAGCACGACACGCAGGTCGGCTTTACAGCAGTGGGTTCGGCAACTTAACACTAATGGCCTAAGTGCTGGATTACTCCTTTTTCGGCCAAGCCAGAAGTTGGAGGGGCTATCTTTATAATCGGTATAATCGATAATCTAATTCATTCATGTGTTTAACGACGCTATGTAATACTGAAAGTACTCATAGTTTCCTCTCTGGAGGCATTGGACTTGCACCAGCAGTTGTTTTATGCTCTTTCGTGGTTAATCAACAGCTTGTGACCGCATATTATGACCCTAATGATTGAAGTCAACCGCATTGTTTTGACATATGAGAACTTATCATCCATTAATTTTCATGAATGTGATTATAAATAGCGTAGGTAAAATACTTCTTAAAGGTGTTCAAGTAATCACGGAACAATTCATCGTTTAGCGACGTATTGTGTCTTTGTTTGCTTGATTGTATGTGCAAATGTTATAGCCATCTCTCTACTCAGAGGCGCTCTCGACTACAGGACGGACACTGAATTGGAGTTTCACGCCGAAGCGCTGAGCATTTGCGAGTGAAGGACTTTCCTCTCTGGCTGCAAGGCAATTGTTGTTGTTTGCTTTATTTATACCGTATTAGCAATATGTGTCTAAGGCGAAACAGTATAATAGTCGATTGATGTTTTGCAGCCTCTAAGGTGTAGAACGGTATCATCTTAGGCCCTATATACAATCTAAATGTCGTAGGTCCTGAAAGCTGATCTTTGTACAATGAGTTGGAGGTTTGTTTATTGTTCTTGCGCTGTGCTTTCGTGGAACAATTTCATATAAGTCACTTGCTTCGCCCTCCTACTAAATGCTGGCTTTAGACTGGCACCATCTGATGGGAGACAGCTGTCTCTTGGTCATCAACAGCTGGTGAGCGCCTTGGGTGGATGACGCCGATGTCATTTTTTGTGGCCTATAGATCAATGGTTCGCGTAGACACTTTAATACGATTTTTTTGATAATATAATAGTTGGCAATAATCAAATAATTGTTGTTCAAGCATTGTTTGAATGTATGAGCCAAACGAGACGTCATTGAGTGTCAAGTAAAAGCTTTGTATTTATAGGATTCTGATCACGCGTTTTAAAGGTGTCTAAATCAATCATTGTATTATCAACAATCATTAGACGAATCTTGTGACCGTCAAGTGGAAATGCCAGTAAAATACTTCTTTTCATGATCCGGTTGTAATACTGTATGAAATGCAACACATTGCAAGGTTGGCAAGAGACATGGACTTATGGTGGTCCGATATAAGAAAAAAATCTTTTTGTTATTTGTCTTTATAATTATGCTCACAATGACATCAGTTGGGTCATCATATTTATTCGATTCAGACATGGTCGAGCTTTCGCTGCTGTTGACCTTTCCTCTTGGATTAGGCGCCAATGACATCGGAAAAAATTTCCTGCTTTCTAAAAGTTGCCCAAGACTTTCATCCTTAGCCGTGCCTTGTCTGGACGCATCTTCAGCAGACGCTATGTAAATTTTCTCCACCAATTCTCGATCTAAAAGCCAATCACATAAACAGAAACTTCTGATTTTTTGGTGACCGGACTATACGTGGCGTAATTCGAAAACCATTCTGTCTATAGACACCACGCTCGTGAATAGGATGGTGCTTTCCGCTTAGCTTCCGAGCGGCGCTGTAGAAGTATGAAGCTTACGGATACGAATCACCATTTGCTCAAGAGTCAAGACCATCTTTAGTCGTGGAAAAGCCTCTGTGTAAGCATCGTGAATGAGCGCTATACAAATTTTACGAATGAGCGAACGAATTAATGAATACGACATGAATTCAAGAAAATATATAATCCGTTTTTTATACATTTCATTCAAATATAAACCATATTTCGCCTTTGTATAATAATTTTAAACAAGTCGCGTTGATTTGAACCATTCATGAACTATAATTGGCGACCATCTTAATTTGTTGCCTTCATAGTAGGCCGTAGCAGACGATTAAGTGAAGGTAAACGAATTTAGTTTTATATAATTACGATGAATATTTCGTGAAGGTGTTTAAGTCGAGCACGGAATTCAACGCATTATTGTTTATCGTCATCTGGTGACAATCAGAGTATATAAAAATGATGCACAAGATCTAAATCAACGGTCGATGTTTCAAACAAAATGGAAGATGTTATTTTTATTGAGTCAGTTCACATGTACATAAAGAACACGGCATCTAGTTCTGATTGATTAAAAGATTGTGTTGCAAAAAATGTATAGTTGTAGTTGATCAGTTATTAAAGGTATTTAAGGCGAACACAGTATATCGATTGTTCAGCAATAATTCTCTGGCTGTTACAGTTACACACTGTAGTGATCAATTTCGTCGTATTCGTTTAACTTTCAAAGCTCCACACGAACGTAAAGTGCAGAGCACCAGTTTATTCACGAGAGCTAACGTGTTCATAAGGCCATTCGATACTCTATGTTCTAACATGTTAGACATTATTTCATTGTTAGAGGTAACTATTCTCTTTGATGACGATGCGTTTTCCAATTCATGCAATGACCGAATATTGGTGGCATTGAGCAATATTGATTGAAGCAGTGTCTCTGGTCATTTGTGACAGCACTTGCAATAAAACGCTTAAAGTCTAACCAATACTACTGTGGGAAGTTGTCTTTCAAAAATAGTGGAATGCCACATGATTTACTACCTGACTGAGCTCCTGTTGGTTATTAAGTGGCTGCGAGTATGTTACATGCAGTCGTTTCTCGCGAATATTCGGATCTTTAGATTACGATTACGATTACATAGCACATCGTGCAATGGAACCAGCGACATCAAACGACGAGCAAGCAGTTTGTCGTCATTTATCAATATAATTATTAATACGTGTTCTTGCTTTTTGTTCCTGTCCGTTGATGCTAAATCGTTCGATAAACCATCGACTCACCCACGTGTATGGTGTAGGTCTGATGATGGAACCTCTTAATGCACCTGCGTTGAGACGCCATATAATTGTGACTGATATCAAACCTTCTTTGTCTTTTAATGAGGATCACTTGTGCCTTTTGTACTTCTTAGCAGCTCAGATGGTTCTGGGTTTACTGCAAAATGCTGCTTCATGGCGTCATATCAAAAGGTTGTCTGCTTGAGCACAGCACTGAATTTTTTATATTTTTGATATTTTCGATGCATGGTATGTTTAGTTGTTTACTAAGTCTTAGCAATTACTATGCCAAGTCGCTATTTCCGGCTAATTTGTTGTGTCAATTGATATTTTTCAGCTAATATTCTCTACTCTGTTTCAGAGTGTAAAGGACGTGATTATCACCGAGTTCAATTTTCCAAATTTATTGCTACGGGAGAAAGAGCGTTAAAGGTGTTAAAATGAAATCAATAAAAAATGCGGCGTTTAGCCACTTCTATAGTAACGTTAATCTTAACGTTACTCACTTTGATGCAACAAATAGACATCGAAGCGAAAGCTGGCAGGGGTGTCGTTAAACATCATAGACTACATATTATAAGCCGAATAAAGTTCTATATCTGACATTTCAACAACTTAGCGGATCAAGTTGGCATTATGTGCCGCATTTGCCTAGTACTACATGGAAGAGCCCACAGTCTGGTAGGATACTAGTTTGATATTAGGATACTGTTTAGTGAAATTATACTGGTTCTATTGTGGCAATATCATGTAAGATGTAGTGGTATTTTACTTGTAATTACTGATTATGGTGAGTTCTCTGCCCGAAGACAGGTTCATTGGCTTTATGCATCTGGAGATGAGATGAGTGATGTGATTTCCCGTTGCCTTCCTCAATTGTGGTTGAGCAACTTGTCCAATGTAGATTGAGGTAGATTCGAACCTGCGACCCTTCGGTCACAAGGCGACCAACTTACCGCTACACTTATACAAACTTTAAAGTACGAGACTTTTCGTTAACTGTACCGTATTCGATGAAGTCACCACAAACACCAATAACGACATCTGGCGACTGTAGATGCGATTGGGAGGTTTTCATTGTTATTTATTATAATTATTTTCTCATTCATAATAGTGATCTCCAAAGATCCATTAAGTTAATATCTGTTTTGTATTTTTTTAGAAGACAGCTTATTACACACATTGGTGGCGAACTATTTATTAATATCAGAGGATCGTTATTACAGGTGTGAAAATATCACTGAAAATCGATTACCTATTTATGCGCTTATACTGCAGCGGCCAATTTTGTAGTTATCCCCAATCGTATACCGTACCATTTAAATGTAATCTCCAAATTTCCTAAGCGCCACTTGAAAGTTAAGGTAGGACACAAGCTTATTACGAAGTGGGTACATATTTGTTATTTTATTAACCACTTGCAGGTATCCATCTTGACGGAATATGATTCTACGATTTTAATGAGGATAATTATGTATGTATGTGCACTTGTTATAGCGCCCCTTCAAGCTCTCTCTATTCAGAGGCGCTCCCGAATGCAGAGCGGACACTGCATCGGAGTTTCACGCCGAAGCGCTGAGCAACTGTGAGTGAAGGACTTGCCCAAGGTCCTTACGCGGCGAGGTGGATTCGAACCTCGAACCTTCCGACTTCAAGGCAACGACGCCACCACTACACCACCGTGCCCCACAATTATGACGCAATTACACTGATTATGTATAAAAACTGCACGACGAAGGCAAACTTTCAGTAAGTGTATCAACATAAATATTATGTGAAATATCATCAATTTTTGCTTCATTCGATGTATGATTATTTAGGTCGCAATATTTTCAGACGAGCTACAAGTATATTTTCCACGTTTAAATGATTGTCAGAAGACCTGGGACGTGCATGAGGTGGGACTGATAATATATTAGAAACACATGGCTTAAATAGGGTTAGCAGCTTGACAGTTCTAGGTGTAATATTGTCTAATAATCTTAGTTTCAATATTCACATTGATAAGATTATGTTCATGCCGTTTGTTTTCGGCGGTTCTGGCTCGACCAGGCCATGTCCTCCATAAGTTGCTCGCCCCTTGGCAAAGCAAACGGGTCAAAACTTGCGACTGAGACACCATGACCGGGCGCTATCAAGAGCAGACAATCAGACGAAGAAAGCATTTGTAACTAGAATGCTGTATACATACTAATTACTTTGTTTAATCTTGATAACAGTACTATTGATGTCTCACATGAATATTTTATCTTTGATTCTTCTTCACCAGAGTGTTGTTTTGCAGCTGATTATATTAAATAATATACTTACTTACTGTCTTTCTTACCTACCTACCTACCTACACACCTGTTTACTTAATCACTCACTTCCTTACTTCCTTACTTACTTACTAACTTTAATGCTTATAATTCTTACAAGCACAACATATTATTGCAATTTCATTAGTTTCAGATTCACTTGCGATCTTGCGAAATTTGTATCCTTATAACCATAGATACGTGCGTTGTGAATGTGATTAAAACGAGTAATGAACTAAAATAATTATACGTCTATCGACATATAGACGTCAGAGCTTTTTATTTGCGTAATATTTCCTTATGCTAGAATAATTATATAATGCTTTCTTGCTTAGATACAGTTTATATCGACGAAACTGAGTCTTGTCCACGTCGTCCACGATGGATCGATCCAGATTCGACAAATCGAAGACTTGAATCTGACAGAGGCCGTTTCCCTCGAAAAAAATTCTTTGGCATAATACAGCTCTGACGTGTGTGTGTGTGTGCGTGTGTGTAGTTGCAGTTTAAGGTCAATTTACGATAACAAAAACCATTAGCGAATAGCGACGCCCTCCTCCTGTATGTATACAGGCTTGGGACTGGCGCTGGCACAGTGCAACCAGTGGCGGAGTTTATTGTGACGTGTGGTGGTTGTTATGGTAATTGCAATTTAACGTCACTGTTTGGTAGCAAAGACCATTAGAATAATTAAAACGTATCCTGGTCAGCTTTTAAATTATTTCTCAATTTAATTCGCATACAATTACATTTTAATGTTAAATTCAAAATTTCAAGCTAGATTAGAAGTGAATTTAATTTTGCTAGAGTAAGTGGGTCTGCAAAATATAAGCCCAGCTAATGACACATTACCAAAACTCTGTGTGTGTTAATTGTGAAAACACTAGCTCGAAATAAAACGCAACAACCAGGAAAATAAAAAAATAGCTGTGACAAATTGCAATTTTCTATAACTCTTCTCCACAGACCGGTTATCATTACGCCACGGTTCGCCCTTTGAGAACCACATTCCGAGCTCTTAGCGGTCGAAAACATCGTTATTGTGCATTTTGGTGCTACAAGCAAAAGAAAGATATTTTTAGTTCAGGAAGAAATTCTAAGAAAATTGTCATATTGTGCCAGTTGAAAAAATGAAAAAAAATTCCAGTTTTTTCCAGTTTTTTCCCATTGGATTTTTTCCAGGAGCATTAAATAAAAATGTTAAAATCGCTCATAACAGGCTAAAATTTTCAGAATAGGTGTAGGAATATTAGTAGAATGA
Source organism: Lumbricus terrestris (assembly GCA_949752735.1). Lineage (NCBI taxonomy): Eukaryota > Metazoa > Annelida > Clitellata > Crassiclitellata > Lumbricidae > Lumbricus > Lumbricus terrestris. The sequence goes on along the minus strand of OX457048.1, from coordinate 11,423,632 downwards.
GACTTCCATTGTGGTTCTAGCTTTTCAGGTTGTAAAACTATAAAAAATAATGAAAACGGCGGCCATTTTGGACGCCATCTTGGTTTTCAGAAAGAGAGCTTCTGCTGGATTGTTTGACACCTTTGGTAGGTATGTTATTCTACTCATATGCCTATCCTGCAAATTTCAGCTTGTTACGAGCATTTTCCAGGTGATGACTAATGACCTTGGGTAATGGCGGCCATTTTGTACGCCATCTTGGATTTCGGAAAGAGCTCTTGAAGGATTGTTTGGCACTTTTCGTATCTCATTCTACTAATATTCCTACACATATGCTGGAAATTTCATCTTATTATGAGCTATTTTAAAATTTTGATTTAATGTTTCTGGGAAAAATCCAATGGGAACAAACTGGACAAAAATTTCCAATTTTTTCAACTGGCACTATATCACATTTTTCTTAGAAATTCTTCCTGAACTCAAAAATATCAGATTCTTTCTTTTGCTTGTAGCACCAAAATGCACAATTTTTCGCTAACATTACTGACTATTCGTAGAATTAAATTAGATTCAAGGCGTGATTGACCGCTTTTTAAAACACTCCGAAAATAAGTTTTAAAGGTGTTTAAGACGAGCACCGAACCTTAGTGAGCTGCTTATAATAATTTTAATAATTATTGTTCATCGAAGTCAGTGATTATCTGAATGTAATTACTGGCATAATTATTACAAGATACTACATGTAGAATTAGATCGGCTTTCTTTCTCAGAGATTATAATTTTTAACGAAGCTGTGCCATGACCACGGTAATTTTAATTGCCATACCTCCTCATATAGATGGTTCTTGCCGAGAATTTCTTTCATAACACCTAGATTGGTAACATTATGCGTGTGCATGTATGTGTGCGTGTGTATGTGTGTGTGTATGTGTGTTTCTATGTGTGTGGGGGGGGCGAGGAGGGGGTGGATTGTCATCTCCCTCGGTCTTATCTTCCCACCCACAGTGTATTCAACAATCATCAGCTGCTGGAGCAAAGTTATCGACACAAAATATCAGTCTTGAGAGGGATTTTGCCACATGATCAACAACAGGGTTTTCATTGCCGGCCTAATAGCAACAATGATTGTGATGCTTTTCTCGATCTTGGTACAGTTATTTGGTAGGCGCTTAAACATAGGCAATTTGCATAATTTGTTTTAATATTACTTAGGTCTTTATAAGTCTGAACGAGTTGTATATTAGGACTATAATTCATCTTGTGACTGTCAATGGAGTTCCCTTCGTACATCCACCCTTGGGTGTAGGCTAGTCTATGACCTCCTCCTTCACATGGGTTTCTCCTGACCGCCATGGGCGCTTACAGTGTGTATCTGACTAACCGATGGAATCACCAACTTGGCGATACAACGGAATTTATAACAGTCAGTAAATAAGTTTTAAAGGTGTTTAAGGCAAGATCTTCACTCTGTGACTGTTGGAGTGTAATGACTATCGCGATTATATATTTTTATGCTATAATTAGATTTGTTTTCTTACTCAGAGATTGTGTTTTTTAACTAAGTTGTGCCTTCCTATAGGCCTATATAGTTCATGCGGGCACTATCCACGCATAACTATGTGAGTGGCCGATTATTTCTTTCATGAACACCTAGGTTGGCGAGATGTGCGAGCGTGTGTGTGGATTGTCATCTTCCTCACCGTCTGTTCTTTCCATCGACAGAGTAATCTCCACCAGATATTGGACCCAAAATATCGACACAAATTTCAGCCTTGTGGTGTATTTTGCCACTTGGCAAA